>CM029638.1:7706367-8306367 GCA_017311315.1 Dendrocalamus latiflorus | reverse complement strand
CGACGTCTCAACAGAAGTCTCCATTACCATCATAAACTAGGCTATCAACCGGCAAGCAAGACTAAAAAAAGATTGGTTCTTCACTAACCCTGGCCACGCCCGCGCGTCATGCCGTGACATGAGATGCCCATATCAGAATTCAGAACAGCAGGTAGCACGTACGCTCGGAAAAGTCAGGAATAGTTAATACTACCAGTACGGCGATCGATCGGCGAACACCGACAAGATAATTTGCCACTGGTACTTAACTTATTTTTCTCTCATAAATCCGGGCCTCGTCGATCACCGACACCCCAACCGCACTACCAGCCGAAGCCATCAATCAAATCTGTCGCTGCATTGATCCCTCGTTTGATCATAAATAAGCTCGGGTTAAGGCCAAAATGGAAGGTGCCTGAAGGCTTCATCTCTGTGCTTTACCTCCCATTTACGTGTGCGTTGTGAATTTCTTATACTGATGCCTTTGTTTCCTTGCTCCTTCCTCCAAGCTTCTGTGCCCCACAGCTTTGCCGCCGCCTCAGATGTATAAGTATTAGCATTGTCAAGAAGTCGCAGTGCGGTGTAGGCGTGACCAAGAACCAACCAAGCTTGCCATTTGGTAGTTGATACATATCCTCGTGACCACTTCTTCAAGAAATGGCTTCCCCTGAGTTAGCATCAGACGTGTACGCCTTCCCGTGCGGCGACGACGGCATGACGGTGCTGTCGCCACCGGTCGTCGTCTCGGTGCTCGCGTCCCTGTTGGAACGGCACATCGCCCGCAACGACAGGGCCTTGGACGAGAGCCGAGAGGCGGTGGAGGATGAGGCGGGGGACGACGCGACGACGAGGAAGAGGGTACGAGCCTTCGACAGCGGCACGGTGCTGGACATGAGCCTGCGTGCGTTCCTGGAGCGGTTCTCCCGGTACGCGCACGTCTCGCCGCAGGTCTACGTCGTGGCGTACGCCTACCTGGACCGGCTCCGCCGGGGTGACGCCAGCGTGCGCGTCGTGGCGACCAACGCCCAGCGCCTGCTCACCACGGCCATCCTCGTCGCCTCCAAGTTCGTCGAGGACAGGAACTACAAGAACTCGTACTTCGCGGCGGTTGGTGGGCTGACCGCGGCGGAGCTGAGCTCGCTGGAGCTGGACTTCCTCTTCCTGGTGCAGTTCAGGCTCAACGTCAGCGTGAGCGTGTACCAGAGCTACTGCCGGCACCTGGAGAGGGAGGTGAGCTACGGCGGCGGATATCAAGTGGAGAGGTGCCTCAAGAAGGCCCTCGTCTGCTCCGGGGAGGCGCAGGCGCGGCAGAGGCAGCACCGGCAGGCACCAGTGGCAGCAGCAACTCAGTAAAGGCTAGCTCGCGTTCTGCGGCCACGACAAGGTTCAAGGTAGCCACAGCCGAACAGCCATTGACGCGTGCTTCGTCCCTTACAAGCGGCCGGCACGGCAACTGCACGATTTGATCGCTGCGGCGGCGCAGGAGCAGCCGTTAACCTAGCAGTGTGGTCGTATCCTGCCACTAGAACGGTAGAGATGATACAAGTGCCCGAAAGGATGTACATAACATTATCATGGTTTGCCAGTTCGCCTACTTGCTGAGATTTAGGCATTGTATTGTAGCACATTGCAAGTTGCAGCTGTTTCAATCTTTCTTACCTCGACTGGAAAAAGAACTGATGCGAGGATAAGTAAGATGTCTTTTCCTTAGTTTCCGTAAGCACGAGAAACAATTGCTTTTGACAGGGCAATGTTTGCTTCAGCTGCTAACAAAATCGATAGAGACGGCCTGTTTTGTTGGTGAAATTAGATTAGCTTCAATATGGGGAAAACTAGCTTTATCATTTAACAGAAAGAAACGGGGATACTTTATCTTACATCACGGCCCATGCTCATGCCAGCCGACGGCAACAAATGATTCCATATCAGTGCCGAACAGATCATCTCTTTTCTTTTTTTTTTTTGGGCAAAATGCAATTGTGTTGAAGGTGCGACATCATCGTCATCTAACTTCGCAGAAAATAAAAGGTCGTAGGCACGGCAAAGCACATCCCGCACGCTACAGCAACTCAGCTGCCCCCGCCGGGATACGGCCCGTACGGAAAAGGACTCGTTTCCACCACTTGGATGATCAGACAGCAAATTTGTTTCCACAAGACAAAAGGAACCACCACAGAATTTGATGAATACAACCGTAATTTAACATGTAAATTAGAAGTAGAGTAGCTACAAGAATAAACAAAGTGTCATTGAATTGTTCTAAGTGCTATTCTCCCATTCTGTATCCAGATGCCACTCAACTTGACCAGGAGAAATACGAGAGGAAGAAGCATTCTTACATGCGGCAGCGGAGCGTGGGGAGGAGGAGACGGTGATGTCGAGAAATCAGGTTCGGTAGGTTTAGAGGGGGAGGCGGTGATGGCCCACAGGCCCAGATTGGAAGGGGAAGAGGAAGGGGTGCTCGCGAGTTCTCATGGACTTCTCAAGATCAGGTGGTTCTTGGCCTGAAAAAACAAACTACTATGGCATCATGGCCCAAGCCCGGTCGGCAAATAGGCTTGATGGGACGGGTTTGGGCGGCAATGTTAGGGCCCTGTTTTTTTCTATGCCTAATATCTTTTAGCTGTGGTGGATGGTGTCTATATTTTTTTTCAAACGGAAGCGAGCAGTGAAGATCCCGACGTAGACAACGCACATAATTTTAAACTCGTAAAGTCGTTTGAAGAATCTACTTCAAGAGGTTACTCCGTTTATTTTGATTTTCAGAAAAGCCAAAAAAAAAACAATTTCAAGTGAAACTGGGCCTTCAATTTCCCGGCCAGGGTGGACGTTTGACGTGTCTAAAATGCGGATAAGACTTGGGGCATATGTTTGGATGGAAGCCTCACTTTGTCAGACATTTTGTGTCATATTATGGTATGTCAATAGTTTTTTTTTGCCAAGAATCTCTTAGCTAGAGCTGTGGCAGACTCTGGTACAAAGATAAGCTTAAAATAAGTGAGTCAGGTGGCTAAGAAAGTGCGGCACCTAAATTCCCGCTCGGTTGGGCTGAAAAGCAGTGGTTTATGGTTAAAATTGCACTGTAGCGGTTGAAATTTCACTGTAGCTAAAAGTGGCTTATTTAGTGTAATTAAATCTAAAAAAAATTAAAAATAGAAAAATATGCTAGCTCAATACGGACAACGCAAACGAATACAGAAAAAAAAGAACTGGCAAAAAAGCTCAAAAAACCAAAAGTTCAGAAAAAGACGAAATTTATGAATAGTGAAAAATAAGCCAAAAGCCAGAAGCTCAGACTGACATTCTTTGGATCCAACTAAACATCTAACCAAACACTCATCCTCTCCATACAATGTAAGAAGAGAGGATTCGAACCCGAGTTGGCTAGCCCATCACCTGTGGGACTAACCAACTAACATCGGTAGACTTCTCAATTGCAGGTAACGAGACTTCGTTCATCCTAAAAGAAGTTTAGTAGAAAGCGATACAATTGCAAGTAGGAGCTCTGCTAAATTATTGCTGCGAGTGCAACGAGTACAGATTTAGGAGCTTACAGCGATACAAGAAACGACAGCCACAACTAAAACAGGAAGTTGAAGAAACACGGAGCTTAGTCTCAAAACTGCAGTCTTCTCAAGACCGAGCCAGCAACTGGAGGTCTTGTTGGATGAATCTTTCGACCTGTTGCTCATCTGCCGATTTTTGCTCCAAGGTGTGACTGGTTTCGCTCTTTCCAAATATTCTAGCAAGTGTATATTACCACTGATAGCCTGCGATTTTTGTCCTCTCCCGGCGAGGCCTTTATTGCTTCAGTCCACCATTCACCTAACTCTTGGCAGAGGTCCGAAGGAGTAATTTGCAGGCTTTGCGAATTCGTCCAGATTGCGATCTGCCTCCAGACCTGAGAGAAAGGAATGCTAAATTGTTAACCGTAGCATAGCCCAGCGTTTTGGTGTTTGCCACCTTGCAGTGGCGGAGCTTAAGAGAAATTAAGAGGGGAGCAAGCTATTAGATTGTGTATTAGTCCTTCGTTAGGAAAGGCTAAATCACCAATACATTATCAAGGAATTTCATGGAGAAAGGGGTCAGCACTGCTTTCATAAAGCTCTGCCAGTGGCCTTTTGCCTCTAGCTTATATGCTATAGTTTGATTCCTATCTAACATAGTTATGTTGATTATTTGTGTGGATTTGTACTATACCAAGGGAAAACAATTTCGGTAAACAATTATTGGAACCCTCGAGAAAACCGAATTTTGAAAATTTCCGAAATTTGTTTTTTAAAAAAGTTTTGGTCGAAACATTTAAACAAACAAATCGAATTCAACAAATACAAATATATTAAAAAATTCCTTGCCTTGCCGACACCGCCCTCCCTTCCTCTACACGGCAGCCCACCTCCCTTGTGCCGCCGGCACAGCCTGCTTCTGTGCCGCCTCTCCCCTGCGCAACCGCCCACCGCCCGCCTCCCCCCACGCAGTTGCCCACCGCCTTTCCCCCGCACAGCCGCCCGCCTCCCCTGCGTAGCCGCTCGCCGCTCGCGCCGCCTCCATGGCTCAATCCAGATAGTGTTTGGATCGGGAAGGAGAGAGCTGAATGGGATGAATGGTTGGTGTTTGGGACTGTGGGCTGATTGGGGTGATGGTCTCTATGTGGGACTGTGGGCTGGTTCGAGTGATGGGCCGCAAAATTTTAAAACGGCCCAAAATGTTTAGCCGAGTTGGGCTTTTCTCGGCCCACCCTGAGAAAACCAAATTTTGGTGAAATTCATGAAATTTTGGCCGAAAATTGTTTCCCTGACTATACCCATGGCCTGCGGCTAATAATCCTCAAGATAGCTGCATGAGCCAATTGTCTCCACTTTCATAAAAGAGAAAGTAGAAATCTAAAGTAGTATAGTCAAGTTTAATACATGAGGTAAGGATATACCAGTGGCCTGGTGATGAGAGTGGGGCTGTTTCTTCGCATCTACCCAGACTGCTACGATGGACATGGTGTGCCTTATTAATCAGAGGACACACATGTCCAACGGGAAAGCATACACTCGTGCTTTATGAGATCATGGAGGCTTTACCAAATTCTTAGCGTGTGTACTAGACAAGGATAAAAAATTCGGTGGTAATCGACCGGTTACTAGCTATAGCAGCGTGGATCAGTAAAAAAAAATATCCGTATGAAAAAGTTCTAAATTATAATTTTGATTTTAAATCGATGTACAGTAATTCCAGACAATAACAGGCAAAACCGACTAAATTCAGATTTTGAGTTTAGATTGGATAATTGAAACCGATCCATAAAAAACTGCGTACCGCTGGTAACCGGCTGATAAGTACTTTTGGCTAGGGTTCAACATTTTTACGTAACCAGTTTTAAAATCTTTAGTACTGGGCGCGTGTGTATGTGTACAGTGGCGTGAGTGGACGTACGCGTGGAGTACGTCAACTTCTAACGGATGCGCGTGATTTGTGGGCTAGGCTGGCTAGTTCCTTCCAAGATTCTGAAGGGGTCCGACTTCCATAAAAAGCATGGGGTTCAACTTGGTCTTCTCCACGACCCGCAGGTGTGTGCCCTAGGATATGTTTTCCCGATCACTGCGTACGGAGGGTCTCCACCCCGAACACTGCGGTAATTCTCCATCCCTGGGAAGCCACACCTTGAAATTAGCCTTGCCACTTGTCACTGGCTATAAGAGAGGGAGCAGCACAAACCATGGCCATGGAAGCTTTATATGCCTACGTGCAGTTGTGATGGTAAACATTTGCAGTTTGCTACGATAGCGACGACGAGAGGCGCCATTGGGACCAACCGCGCGCATGCATGTGTGAATCTCCGTCGTCTTTGGTTAGTAAGTGTTTACGATTAGCACATGCACAGCGCCTTAATTTGACGTTTTCCTAGCCGCATGTCGGTACCGTGTAATTCTTCATCACCCGTTGCATCTTCTTGAGCAACATGGCCAGATGCTGCCGGCGCCGTCACCACCGCGGGCGCCACCTCTGCCGCCGCCGCAGCCGTCGGCGTACAAGCATTTCTGCAGAGTATGCAACAAGGGGTTCACGTGCGGCAGCGCGCTCGGCGGGCACATGAGGGCCCACGGCGTCGGCGACGACGGGCTTGGTGCCGACGAGGACGACTCGCTCGGCGACGAGCCCGAGCCTTGCGCGCGCGGCGGCGCAGATGGTCCGTGGGACACGGCGGGGCCGTCGGCGGCTGGGATTGCGACGCACGTTTACGCGCTCCGGGCGAATCCTAACCGGCTGATCAGGAGCTGCCAAGTGTGCAAGAACTGCGGGAAGGAGTTCTCGTCGTGGGAGCTTTTCCTTGAGCACGGCAAGTGCAACTCCGGCGAAGAGGAGGATGCGGATGGCTCGCTGCGTTCCTTGTCGCCTCCGTCCGATGCCGACGGAGAGGACGATCCGGCACTGGCCGCTGGGTGGTCAAAAGGAAAGCGCTCGCGTCGCTCCAAGTTGATGGCCGTGGGAGGCGATTCTTTACCCGCGATGGCGCCGACGCGGTGCCCGGCGGGCGAGGAGGAGGACGTCGCTAATTTACTCGTCATGCTCTCGTCGTCCAAGGTCGAGCAGGCAAGCGTCGCCGAGGCCGACCAAGAGTCGTGCGTGTCGGCGAGTAAGGAAGATGGGAGAAGGCCGCAGCTGCTGCAACCGATCTCGTTTATGGCCTGTAAGAAGGTGTTCACCTCGCACCAAGCTCTGGCGCCGGCGCCGGACCCAGCGATGGTGCTTCCCCTGGCGTTGCCGGCGCCGCAGTACGTCTCGCCCGTGCCACGCGGCATGTTCGAGTGCAAGGCCTGTAAGAAGGTGTTCACCTCGCACCAAGCTCTCGGCGGGCACCGTGCCAGCCACAAGAAGGTCAAGGGCTGCTTCGCGGCCAAGATCGAGAGCAACGTCAGTGAGAGTGAGCAACCGCGCCACGCAGCAATCGCTGATCCGAACGACGACAAGGGCAAGGCCGCCGCCGTCGAAGTCAACGCGGATGCCACTGCTGATGGCAAGACAATCGTCGACGCCAGCACGGACCGCGAGACAAACGCCGGCACTAGCGAGGCCGCGGCGGCACTGTCAATGGCCATCACGCCCATCGACCACGAACCGCCGGGCGCCGCGCTCACCGTTGCACCGTACAAGAAGAAGGCGAAGATGCACGAGTGCTCCGTCTGCCACCGCCTGTTCGCCTCCGGGCAGGCGCTCGGAGGCCACAAACGGTGCCACTGGCTCACCTCGAGCACAGCGGACCACGCCAACCTCCCACCCCAAGCTGCCGAAGGCCTAGTCGGCGCAGCCTGCCACCAGCTCACTCTCCGGCCAATGGTGGACGCGCCCGAGCCGGAGCTCGACCTCACCATCGCGGCAAACCCGTCGCTGCCGATGACGTCGGCCGCGAGGCTCGCCGAGGTCGGCAGCAGCTCGCTACATCTCGACACCACAGCGTTGCTATACTTCCAGCCATCGACGGTACCCAGCAACGCCAGCCATCGTAACAAGACTACTGCGACGAGCAACCACAACGTTAACGACGCTGCGGGGGCCGGCGCAGCAGCGGACGACGAGGCGGACAGCACCACCGTCAAGAGAGCCAAGCTTAGTGATCTCAAGGACGTGAGCATGGCGGGGGAAACCACGCCGTGGCTGCAGGTTGGCATTGGCTCCTCGTCGGCCGGAGATGACGAGAAGCGTACTCAGGAATGAGCCACGATGAATAGCGCGCGCGGCCAGCATGAACACTGAACAGGGACATTGACTGGGACAGTGTGATATGGTACATTCTACATTGGTACATATGTTCTTTGGCTCTTTTGATTGACACTAGATTGTAAGTATTGCATTTGCACATATTGTTCGCACGCGTATACGTGATTTGCTGATGTTCTAGATCAGTAATTTGCATTGAGAAAGTTTTGTGTTTATATAGAAAACGAGCTGTCAGGATGCCGTAATAAGTAAATAAGATCAAATGCAGTCTCCATGATGTCTCCCTTAGTCCCTTGTGCTACAGTACTAATCTGATTGAGGAACGACCCAAGTAGTTTTGCACCTTGTGTAATAATTGATCCGCATCATAGGATTGATGCAAAGAAGATCGTACATAGTACCAAATGGATGGTAATGTATAGATACAGGTTTTACAGCAGTGTTTTATCCGCTGAACAACGAAGAAGAGATGAGTAGCATTGGATATAGACACTTGACTGCGGTTGGTGATTTTTGTAAATATTTTTTAAGATGACATTAGACGATGAATATGGTTTTAAACTTGAAAAGTTATTTGGAGAATCAACTTTAAAAAAACTGTCCCATCTATTTCGATTTTCAGGTAAACCAAAAGATAAAAAAAAAAACAGAACTGTAGGCTTTGTAGCGGTGTTTTATCAACTGAACAATGGGACGAGATGATCAGCATTGAAATGACTATGTTGCGAATCTGAATGTTTTGGTAGATTATTGATATTTCTTGGCAGGCATGCAACATGTGTGCAAGAGTAAATAAGAACTTAGGGCTTTCTTTTTTGAATCAAATAAGAACTTTTTTCAAAACGAGTGAAAAGTTTCTTGGAGCCAGAGCCACGCATGGAAGGCACCGTATGCTCTTCCTTTGTGAAGAGAAACGAAGCACAGTGCGTCAGAGCCCTATCTTAGGTGGACCTCATCCGTCCGATCCGTGAATAAACGCTCCAGATTGACTGCTGCTCAAGCAATCTGACACAAATTTTCGGTTGCCGGACGGACTCCAACCCGGATCTCTCGGGTGTGAGGCGAGTATCCTAACCAGCTAAACTACAATGGATGCTGGCATCCTGTTCACTATTAACCTTTGTAATTCATTTTTGATTTTCTTTTTCTCGCCTCTACCGGAATCAGATCTGTTCATGGGCGGCCCTGCCGATTGTTTTGGGCTCGGGCTGGGTGGGGCTTGCCGTTGGGCCGGGCTAGGGTCTTGATTTTGTCCTGCAGGCCCGGCCCAAAGCCCAAAAAACTAAAACATACAAATAATTAGAGATAATATTTTTATTCCAAAAATAAATTAAACAGTAAAATTTTACAAAAAATAATTAAATCATAATATTTTTATTTTGAAAATGAGAGTTTTGGGTTTTGCCTATGTTAGGCCTAGCCATTCCAGGTTAGGGCTTTTTTAGGCCCAACCTAGCCCAAAGTTGACACAAGTCAAGTAAAGATTCGTTAGACCGTCACTCGAAACTAAGGTTGTAACGAGCCGAGCTCAAGCGAGCCTACCCTCCCAAACTTGAGCTCGGTAGAAGCTCAAGCCAAGCTCGAGCGAGCCTAAGTTGGGGTCCAAGCCTGGAGCTCAGTTCGAACTCAAATTAAATAAGCTCGATAGTAGTTAAAATAATTTAATATGCACTAATTTTTAATAATAAGAAAAACTTGAGCTTGAAACTCGGCCTGAGTACACTCGATTATAGTAAAAGATAATTCAACATGCACTAATTTTCATCAATAGAAAAGCTTGAGCTTGAACTCGGCTCGAGTAAGCTTGGTAAGAGTTAGTATGTATGTGGATTGTAAAAAAGCTTGAGACTCACGAGCTATTCGAGCTTGGCTCGTTAAAACTCGCGAGCTCGGGATCAAGCTCAAGCGTGACTTGTTTGGAGCTCGAGCCGAACTCGAATCGAATCTAGAGCGAGCAGAGCTCGAATCAAACCTAGAGCAAGCCGAACTCGAGTAGTTCACGAGTCTCAAACTTTTTTTATGACCCTACCCGAAACGACCGGGTGGTATACCTTCACTCACAGTTCCTCATCATGAAAACTTCTCCAGCTAGTATCGCTTCAAGGGTCAATGGCTCAACACACCTCCTCTTTGTTCACTTTCGCACCGTGGGGAGCTGCTACAACCTACATGCCAGCATTTTCCTTCAGTTTCCATACCCATTGGAATAAAACATATGCAAAAAGAGTTAGAGTAAGTAAGATTGAGCTATCAACACATGATAAGACTCAAGTTACTAGACATGACCCCTCTTAATAATACAACAATCTATACTATTAATCTGGTCTTTCAATCAAACATCAAGACCGGTAAAATACTAGGAACACATTCTTAGCCCTAACCAGCCATACCTTTGTTATAGGTCATTGTCTTGTTATGCATCAACTCATGATGCATCCTTTTCTTCAACTCCATAAACACATGATGGTCTTCACTTGACTTGATGATCAACACATGATCATCTCCTCCTGAATATGTATCAACTCATGATACATCTTCTTCTCAATAGCCTTCAACGTATGAAGCTTTCTTCCATATAAACTTGATGATCTTCAACAATAAAGTCATCTCAAGTCATCCTTATATGTGGCACCTAATCTATTCATTCAACTCATGGAAAATGTTAGTCCATAAAACAATTGTCATTAATTACGAAACTTTACCATTAACTCATAATGGAGAGACTAGATTATACAATCTTTCCTTTTTGTAATTCATAACAATATCAATAAACAATAAGATAAAGATTAATTTTTGATGTACAACATGTACACAACAGTTGTATGCTCTAAGATAAGTTTTTTAAGTAAAACTTACTTATCCGATTGTCATTATAGTACTAATTTTGTTATTTTTATATACAGATGATATATCTCTATACCGCAAGCATACTTGTATATTTTCGTGATGCGCTTTGCATTATTAAGGTACATTCTTTATATTTCTCTCTTTTCTTGCTTTATTTTTCTTCTATTTATATATGAATTTGGATTGTATAAGAGTAAAAGACTACATTTATGTTAATTTAGCTTAGTTCATCTCACCCTCTATTTTTATCCTGGCTTCGCCACTGGCCCTGACACTATAACATAATAGTCTCTTAGAGACACTTTATTTTGTATTTAGAGATCCTTTAATGGGTCATGAACTTTCTGCGTGTCGCTTCGCGAAGTGTCACCAAGGGTGTCACAAGATAAAGAGTCAACAAAATTTTGGTGACACTTTGTAAGGCGTCACAATCTGGTGACACTTGCTTAGTGACCTCTAGAAGTGTCACCTTTTATTGAGTAACCATGATATATTAGTCCTATATGTGTGTGTGTGTGTGTGTGTGTGTGTATATATATATATATATATATATATATATATATATATATATATATATATATATATATATATATATATATATATATATATATATATATATATATATATATATATATATATATATATATAGACACACACACACCATTTTTGGGATAATTTCTTCAAATGCTAGCATGATTTTTCAGTTTTATTTATTATCATAATGATGCTATGAAATTAAGCTCTTATTTCTTAATTTATCATGGATATAATCAATACAATAGTTTTGATCAAATTATTGAAACAATTGAAAATGTATTGTGATGCCAAAAATAATAGTATTAATCATGTTTCGATTACACCACAACACAGATCACACAATTGAGAAAGAAAAGGAAAATGTAGGCTACTGCCTCGTTCTTTTCAGCTTCTGATTTATGGTTTATGTTACTGTAATTAGTTTTCAATGGAGTGCCTTTTTAAGGCGTGGTCTACTAGTCAATTCTAGTAAACACTATACCGACTTTAGCTATACCGATCAAAATCACACGCGACTCTCTCTCTCTCTCTCCATACTCTCTATCGCGAACAGTCAAAATTTAAAAGTTATAAGCCGTAGTTGAAAAGAACACACTCTACATCTGTACTTTAGATGCCTAATTTGCGTTCCATGCATCTACACATTTTTGTCTTGTACTCAGAAATTGCCAAGTTCTTCCAACCTTCAACCTTCAATTGAATATGCTCTTCTCAGAAGGCTAAGGAGGGAGAGGATTAGGGTTAGGTTGGTGGGAATGGATGATTGAGATAGAAATAGTGAAGTTGTATGTTTTTAATTAAATAGAAACAAAATTGCTACTTTTATACAATATATTAGTGGCTATAAAAGGTGAACAAAAAATTACGTTTTTTTAATAATTTCTTTGTCTAAACAATAGTAATAATCAAGTTAGTGACTAAGGTAACAATATGCATATTGTTCTTCCTCGCATAAAAAAAAAGCGCATTGTTCTTCCTTGAAAATTTATTATACTAATCTTCAAATGCTCATTTTGAATTCTCTATACACATTTTCTTTTTCCCCTAAAATCATGTTATGCCATATGATACTTTAAAGCGTCACTGGGACTACTGCTAGTTTATGAATCTTCTAAGAAGAGCCACGCCAAGGGTCACAAAGAATAGCAAAATCCTAGTACTTTCGACAAAAGTCACCACAGTGGTCACAAAGCCTGTCTACAAAGGATTTATTCATCATATACCCTCCTCTTAGATGGAAATTCAGGATTTACCCTCCTGGCCCACATGTCAGTGACTTATAATGACCCCACATGTCATTGAGGTGGGAGGGTAAATCCTGAATTCCCAAAATAAAGGGAGGGTATATGATCAACTTTCCCGTCTACAAAAGTCTCCCGATGACGCTTCACCGATACGTCACCCTTGAAAGGGTCACTAAACAGCCTTTTTCTTGTAGCGTGACCTGAATCGTAGGTAGTTAATTAGGAGCTGCAAAACAATGAGCAGTCGAACAGTAATATGCTACCAGTACTCCGCATAGGAAAATAATCACTTTCTATCGGTGTGGTGTCTCGATCACTTGGCTACTTCTTGACAGGTCACGTAAGGCTGCTAAATGAGACGACTCGCACGGTCCAGCTAATCAGCTAGCTCGGGGACGCGTATTGCTGCCATTGGCGAGGCCCGGCCGGGTGGGGGAAAGCAGACGGCGGCATATGCCGATATGCGGCGTGCCGGGCGAGGCAGGCAGGCAGGCAAGGCAAGGCAGCTGGGAAGGACGCGGCCTTTTCTTTTCTTGACCCAATCCATCTAGGAGGAGAGAACATTCTCATCTAGGGGTGCAAACGGGTCGGGTTAATCCCGACCGATCCGGCACCGAATCCGATTGGTACCGAATCCGATTGGTACCGAATCCGGAGAAAAAATATGGGTTAGGATATGGTAACAGCAATATCCGTCCGAATCCGATACGTCTTCAAGTTTGATTCCAGGTTAATGCTACTATTTGACGTTTCATTTTCTTTTGCAATGGTAAAATAAAATCTTCCACATCAGCTATTAAGTAGTAACATCAAGTTCTTGATAGTACGTCCTCCTACTCTATTTGCTGTACTGCATGCATTCCTTACAAACGGGTTAATCCCGACCGATCCGGCACCGAATCCGATTGGTATCGAATCCGGAGAAAAAATATGGGTTAGGATATGATAACAACAATATCCGTCCGAATCCGACACGTTTGCACCCCTATTCTCATCCATCCAGTTATGCTTAAAGCCAAGGAGGCCATTATGACTTCGCCTTCTTTACCCCCTTGCCCCTCACAAGAACACGCACCCATTCCAGACAGATTCTCGCCTCCAGACTTAAACAAAAGCGGTTTAAAACGTGTTAATGTTTTAAAATGTCATTTCTCTCTCTCTATTTTCTCTATTTTTCTTTACATTATTCATTGATATAACGGTGTTTTTTATTTTTTATTTATTTTCTTTAATCAAATACCTCAAAAAAAATTAACGGTTGCTACTGTGATATTTTAACCAAAAGTTATAGCAAAAAGCGACGGCCCTTAATCACAGGAAGATAGCCATCAATCGCAGATTCGCATAGGTACTCGCCATGTACTGTAGCATTCTTCTGCCTGAACGGTTTCGCTGCAAATAAAATTTCAGTTTGGTTCTGTTTAACTGGTTCCTCGTTGCCACTACAATGGTAACTAGAGGCTTCGATCAAACACCAGTATCTTTTAGCCATACATGCCTAGACTCTGTTCATTTTCTGTTAGAAAAAGGGAGAAAATGGAGTACTAGAGCCCATCATCGTCTAACATTCAGCGTTAGGCACTAGTCTAGTACAAAACCGCAACATAATTTTTTCAGACTGTTCCAGCTGTAATCGTATAAAGTAAAGGAGAGGCCGTGCATCTACGAAGGTGGTTACCGTTCCAACATAATATTTTAGATCGTTGCTCATAGAAAATGTTTTTAAGCACATAGCAAAATATGAAACAACAAAAAATAATTAGAATTACGAGATAAAGATTTAATGCCAAAAACCCTTCGAAAAAAACCATAGACGTACAATCGACAAAATCACTATATGAAAGAGGAGTTACAGAACGCGCATGGTGTATTACATATGTAGATAACTTGCAGCACGACGTTGTCCTTTTGTTTGCTATCATGAGACTTATAGTTGGTATAAATAGTCTTGGGAATAAAAGTCTCAGACAAGAAAGGGATAAGTCCTAGTTGGCAATGAGATAGAGATTTACTCGGAAACTGGAATAGTAATCTACTCAGAGACGAAAATAACGTCATGCTCGGAGACGAAATAGAGTCTCAGAAGATAACGATGAAGATTTACTCGGAAACTGGAATAGTAATCTACTCAGAGACGAAAATAACGTCATGCTCGGAGACGAAATAGAGTCTCAGAAGATAACGATGAAGAGTTATAGTCAAAAGTGCCTCGAGTAGCCATGTCTGACTCTAGTCAGTGCAAACACGTTTGGACACTATGATGGTGCAAGTCAATGTAGAATCCATTACGAACACGAAGATAATCTTAATCATAACCTCCGACCAGTTTGTATTACCGATCAATTATATTGATAAAAATATATTTTCAGCAAAAATTGATTGGATTCTTCAAATGACCAGATTCAGCTATATTCGAATTCGAAAGGACACAACTTCTGTTCTTCCAAGTTAGTTTCGTTCATTTATTGTTTGAAATGGCTTCAAAGGCTGCCCAAAAAAGCATATGTAAGTGTACATGTCTGTCTTGTAACCTTGTACTCTTAGAAAGAAAGGCTTAAATGGTTGGCAGCAAGAGTAGGGGTGAAAACGGATCGAATACGAATAAATAATAGCTCTACTATATTTGTTTTCATATTTTTCTTAGATGCAAATACAAATACAGATACCTCGAATACAAATACAAATACGAATAATGTCAAATACAGATACAGAGCGAATACGAATCGAAATGAATACAATTATGAATATTTATTGGAACACGAAAATCTCGTAAATTGTACTTCCAAAATTAATGAAAACACATAAATATTTTTTGAGCCGTTTCCATAAAATTTCTATAATTTTCTAAGTCCAAAAATAATTCTCCTGATTACTTCTCGTGCAAAAAATTATTACTAAAATAAATTAAATACATAAAGGTATTTTTTGTAAGTTAATAAAACTTACAGTGTATTTCCCGCAAATTCCAAAAAGGTAGAAGCTCTTATGTGTAATTTTTCATAATGTTAAGATCTCTTCTACAATTTTTGCAACCAGCAAGGACCTAAATTCAACATAGTTAGGAATTCTTCAAAATTTCTAACTACCATAAAGGCTTATATGAAAAATTACGAATGGGCCATGGATTTGGCTCTACCCGGTCTCATTTGGGCCGAACTCAGTCCGTAAAATATGGGCTACTGGGCTAGGCTAAAACTAAATGGCCAAATTGGCCGTATCTGGTGGCTAGCCAAATGATGTCTTGGTCCAGCTAGCCGAATCTATATCTGTCAGATAGTGTTATACTATATTCATATTCGTTTCCGATAAAAACTAGTCATTTTAGTTTACGAGCCGACGCTAGCAGAAGATTATCCAAGCCGTCGCTAGCCAAATCCGAAAAATCTAGATCGGTCAGCAAATATCCGAGCCGTTTCCTTCCCCACATAAGAGCAAGCATATGGAATGCACACTGGACGGGCTGAAAAGTGAAAAGATCTCGGAGCCTGAATGTAACGCCCCCGTTTCTGGGAGGAACAGGGGCGCCACTAATCCGCAACCACCCAGGAGTTTGGTTACGGACCGAACAAGTATCATACCTGCTTACGAACATTTAAGAAGAGTTAGCTTGATTGAATTAAGACCTAACGGTCAATTTTTACAAAAGACGGGCGAGCAAGCCCAAATATACTTACATTGCAGAAGAACCGCAAGGGCACCACAGGAAAGCCTGAGTGCGGTCGCAACCCTAACACGAAAACCTGAATTGCCTTCTCTTCCTTCTGGTATCTGTAGATTTTGCAAGCCTGAGTACTCCAACCCCGTACTCAGCAAATCACAAGGGAAATCCTAACTTACCACATGCACGGATCCACAAAGGAATGGAGTATACTTGGTTTATTACTTTGAGTGGATGCAGTTTTATTTGCAAACATTTTGATAAGACGGACCCAAAACTACTCCTCAAGATCTCAGGGGTTTTTCATGAAAGGTTAATTAACCAAATGAACAAGTTAAAGCATGTACAAAACTACTTAAGCTTCGCTGCTGGAATCACCCAAGTGACACAGCTCCAATAATCGGGAGCACGGCGTATTCGAATACCATTTATTTGACTCTGCAGAGTTTGCTCAGCTTTACCCACACGATCCCTTAACTCCCGCGACAGAGTTAAGAAAGCCAGGTCGTTTCACTGCTCAACTCTTTATATAGGCTCTACCCGGTAGAATCCACTCGGGTCTGGCTCACACACACACACCCACAAACAGAGAAAACAAACGTCCGCTTTGAGTGAACTCTACCGTTGTTAGGCACCCGCAGTACGGCCTGCCTAACCTTGTTACACAATCACCCACTTCTCAACACCTGTAGAGTTTCAATCGAGTTGAGCAGCTACTAAACCAGTGCTGACAAGTCAACTCCTGTGGTTGAGCGGTCACCATGTCATTTGCTCAGCGTAAGGGTCTGGTCCTTATATTTTTCCCTCAGGGGCCCGCAACCCCTGTCAGGTCTGCGACCTGCAACCTAGGGTAAGAGGCGGGCGAAAACTGTCTCGCGGCGCACCACAGCCCCCCTTACCCTATCCTGCGCATGCCAACAATCTCCGCCCTAGGGCACGGTGTCCCATACCACCCTGCCCTAGAGTCGGGTTTTCCAAAGTCTATTGGCCCGCAGCCACAACCTTATTAGTGTAAAGACTTTGCATGATAATAATAACCTACAATTATCTAGATTAACAGATAATTATTTCTAGGGTTACAAAGGCATGGCTACAAGGTTAACATGACATTTGTCGGTGGTAGGTTTAACTACATAACATGTCATTCTAAACATTTTATTTTACTTTGATCTAACATTTCAGAATTAGCTTAATGCAAATAGTATATTAACATAATTAGATGACATGGGATACAACATGGTCAAGGACTTGTGACTTGCCGTTAATCTGGACGATCTCGGCGAGCTTGAACGTAGAAGCTCCGGAATCCTGGGACTGCACCTGAACTTCCGGGATCTTCGAAACTAGCGTAAACACATAAAACAAAATAAGTCCGGTTTGAGTCTAATCAAACGAGGAAAAATAATCTATTAAAAAGGAGTAAAATGCATAAATTCTCAAATGGGGAATTTTAGGAATTTATCTGGGATGAAATTGGGGAAGTGGAGGCCAAAAATGGGTTCAAGACATTATTTGGAGCAAAGTGTTGAAATTTGGGAATTTTTGGGATTTTCTGTGATTTTCTAGAATTTATTTGGATTTTCCTGATTTCTAGAAATTACTAAATCGGGGAAAAATCATTTGAACAGTGGTGGGCCGGCCTCAGTGCAACAGTGCGGCCCGGCCGGAAATAACGGCCCGCGTGGCCGAAGGCCAGCGCGGCCCACGCGGCGCACGCAGCCCACGCGCGAGCCGGCCGACGCGGCTGAGCCCAACCGCGCGTGCGCTCGCCCGAAGAGGATGGACGACGCGTGGCTGGCGCAGACGGCAGGGATGGCGAGGGAGTGGGCGGTCGGGATGGCTGCGGGGAGATCATCAGACGGCAGCGAGGCGGGGGAAGCGGGCGAGGCGGTGAGGGAGGATCCGACGGATGCGGGGTGGAGGGGTTATGAGGGTTGGACGGCGGCGATGCGATGGAGCGAGCGGATCAGATCATCTGACTTGAGTGGGATCGGACGGCCACGGAGCGAGGCCATCCGAGAGCTGAGGCCAGACGGCAACGGCGGCGCGGACAACGGAGATGCGTCCACGTCGGGGGGGGTCGTCTTCAACCTCCGGCTGCTACAGGGCCGCCGAGACAGAGCAATGGCGACGGCGGCCAATTGGGCACGAGGGAAGATCGTCGGCGGCAACCAAGGGTACCTACGGACAGGTCTCCGAGAGAGGAATCCATTTTGGGGCTCGGGGAGGTGTGAAGATCATCGGGGAGGGTAGGAGGCCGAAGGGAAGGAATCGATTCCTCGACGACGAAGGGGGTCACCGGAGTCGAAGGGGCCAAAACGGCGGCGGCTACACGGACAGGGGAGGGAGGTGCTCACGATGGCGGTGGAGATTCGGGCGGGGGAGCTTCAGGGCAGCCTGGCCACAGTGAGGTGGTTTCGCCGGCGGGGAGCTTCGATGCCGGGGCTCCTCGGGGTTCCACCTGATCAGAGGGGTGCACCAAATCAATGAGGGAACAATGAGGGTGCTCTGGGCGCCAGGAATCGAGAAAGGAGGGAGAGGGGAAGGAGATCAGCTTTACGGGGTCACCGGCGCAGGGAGGTCGGTGGCGGAGCTTCGGCCAAAGAGAGCTCAATCGGGCGCTTCGGGGGGTAGTTGAGGGTGGTAGGAAGTGTTTATGGGCGGAGGAGGAGCTCAGGAAGCAAAGGGGTGTGAAGGGGCAAAGGGGGCGGTTTTTATACCCGGCGGAGGAAGGGGAGCCTTCGGGGAGAAGGAACGGGCGCGGCGCGGGAGTCAACTGGAGTGGGTGAGGCGTCTCCTCCGCGGAATGGAGCGGTGACGCCAGCTCTGCAGGGGAGTAATGGCGACGAAAGGCGGTGCGGGGAGCGGTTGGCTGGAAGGCATGGGCGCACGCGAGCTCCCGCGCGACGGAGGGGACAGGCGGCGGCTGACAGGTGGGACCAACGTAGAGGCGGGGCGACGCGTGGCGCGGAGGAGCTGCCCGCTTCGGACCGGACGGCGTCGGCGTGGCGCGGGCGGGGAAAGAATCCGGGGCGCGGTCGCGGGCGCAGCGCGCACGCGTGCGCGAGGGAGGAGGCGGGGATGGAGGCGCCAGCGGCAGAGGGAAGGGAGCGGGGCGCCAAGGAAAGAGGAAGGCGGAAAAGAAGAGAGCGCCAGCGAGTAGAGGTGGCGCCAGGCCGAAAACGGAAAGCGGGCGCGGGGAGACTTTCCCGAAAAGGAAAGTTTCCGAAAATCACTCAAAATTTCAGGAAAAAGGTTGAAAAATTTTGAAATTTTTAGGGGTGTTTCACTGAAAGTCTCACACGATCCCAGCATTTGAACCTGAATAAAGCTCCATTCTAGCCATTTAATTTGCATCCGCTTAACTAAGGAACGAATGTCTAATTTTAGAAGAACAGCGATTTTCTCGGAAGTATAGCTAGCCATGCCCTGTCAAAAGAAGGTACCACTCCTTTAGTACAGCCTTACATTAGTACTTGTACGCTATAGCTAGCCATACAGGGGAACACTAGTACTGATAAAGGGGACTTTCTCCAACCACTCCAACGAAATCTTTGTTGTGTTCAGAGGGCATTTTGGAAATTTTCCAATTAAAAAAAGAGGGAAAAAAAAGAAGAGCCCACTTGTCGGTGAACTGAAGCGAAGAGATAAGAGGAGAGGAGATAAGGTTTCCTCCCGTGCGGGTGTTTCTCTTCCGATTCGAAATCCTGAGGGTAGCGGCGTCTCATTCTTCAGATCCGATCTAAGTAGTGGTGCTTTCGGTGGGGAGGTAAGGGGCGTGGGCAGCCCGGGAGCCTCGGCTCCAGCCGTTCGCGGCCACAGCGCCGATGGCCTCTACCCCTCCTCCTCTCGGCTATAAAGGAGGTCACCTCCCATGAATCGCATCGGAAGAACGGTGAGTACTATCTCTTCAATTCCCTCTCCTTCTCAATTTGGCCTTGGAATTTGGTCCTAGGGCTTCTTCGTCGATGCTTAACCGTCGGCGGTGATTCTCGGCCCTTGGTGCTTGGTGGTGAGGAACTTGGCCGGTGCTTCTCGTGTGCTTGTGCGGCGTCCCCTTCACCTCAGCTTTGTCGGCTTGGTTGTCCCGAACGACAAAGGAGGGCATTATATCTCCGTCTACCATGCTCCTCTTTTGCGGCAACACAGAGGGGCGCTGGGTTTTCTAGGTCAGCACTCTCAAGTGTGCCTTGCCTGATCTTCTTGGTGGCTTCGAGTGCCATCTACATTGTGAGATTTTCGATTACTCTTTTACGCATTTCATGTTTTGTGAGCCGTACTAGTTGGTTACATTCTATGAATTGCTCTAGTACCGGGAGACATTACATACAATGCTTGTGGGCTGTGGGGTTAAATGCTCTGTGATGAAATCTGTCGTATACTAAAATTGGTTTGATTATCAAGTTTAGATTTGTGCTCTATTGTTAGTACTTACTTCTGTCATTTGATTCTGAGCATCTTGGTTGATTACTATCGGATCTGCTGGCTATTATCCTTACTGTGATCTCTAGTTTTAGTATCATGTAGTGTATTTCCGGTTCTTCAATTGGAGTTCTCGTTGGTTTAGATAATCTGCGATCATGTGTTAAATAGATGATCATCTAATCTAAAAGCTAATAAGAAGACTGTTAATTGAGGTCATTGTTGGTACTCTGTTGCATCGACAGTAATATGTATGAATGTTCATTTCTGTGACAGCACAGTAAAGCCAATTTTAGAGCTCATAATCTTAATTTTCATTGTCATTTCAATTAGTGAAGAGTAACGACATAGTAGTGGAACGGCCAAGATTAAATCTTGTGTAACCCTACATCAGAGAGCACTAATTGATAATCTAAAACTTGAGCTTTATGCTAGTATTAGTTAATTCTCTGTTCATGAAAATGCTTTACATGATTAGTTCAGCAGTAATATTGGTTCATATGTTGAGTATATATTCTGATATAAATGGTATGATAGAATTACATGTTTATATGTAATTTATGTCATTTATATACTGCCTGAAATGTGCATTAATAATACTGGAATTAAATCTAAATATATGTTTATAACGTATTATCTAGTACAATCTTTACTATTTGGCCTCCCGGTGCTTTTTTTTTTTGCAGTTCTAGCCTCATGAGATTTTTTTTTTTGCAAATCTAACATTTTCTTAAGCGCGGAATTACACCAAACAGATATATGGCAAATCCGCGTCCGGAGAGAGAAAAGACGTTTCCACGCTACAGTAACTCCTCGAGATTTCTACTCCATCTGCTTCTTCATTCCTCCTCGAGATTCGCACGTCATTCAATACCTAAAAAATAAACATGGTAATATAGGCACACACCTCAACACGAAATGACTGACAAATTCAATGAAAAGCCCTGAGAGAAAAAAATGTGTCCATTAGTTCCACGGATGGCCAGGCTAGTTTTACTCGTGCCGCCTGTTTCGACCTCAACTGCAAATCGATACAAAAGAAGAAAAAACTCTTCCAGTTTTATACTATGTAGAACTGAGAACAGCATCAAGAGGGGATAAATAAGAGTCAACACTAACAAACACCTTTTGAAAAAATCTTTTTCAAAGTGAAATAGAAACTCTTCACTCTAATAGCTATATGATGGTATAAAAAAATCAAAGACTAAGCACTCATAAGGAAAGTTCCAAGAAAAAACAAGCCAAATAAGTTTTGACATACCCAGGCAGTCTGATCGGCCTTAGGCGATCTCACCTCTCTTACATAAGCGGTCTGACATCTCAACAAAATCAGCAAAACAGCTAAAGAGAGAAACTTGCATAATTTTTAAACCATAGCTCCGAATCACTTAAAATTTGGCATATGCCTTCTCTACGATGTCAATAGCCTATTACAATCAAAGATCAAGAAGATTATTGTCAAAGTTTTGCCATTTTCCCTTTGAAGGATTGTTACACAAAAATTGGGCAAAACAGAAGAACTTGAATCAAGACTCGCTCATGGGTAAAAGATGACCAATATGATCTTGGATCTACTCCCACATGTCCTAGCAAGTCTAACAATAGTAAGAACCCAAGCCAAAAGCCTTTAAGATCAAAACGCCCTAAAATCACCCTTTTTAATCAAAATCGAGCAATCACACGAACTTGCTATGGAAGGTGTCTAGATAGATGAGATCTTGTCTTCAAAAGATATTTTTATCACTTACATATCCTTGACACAAAACAAGATCAAAAGGGTAGAAGAAAACACAAAAAAAAAACAAGCCAAATCAAGATTTCAACACTTGAGAAAAGAGGAGAAAGACTTTGGTAAAATTTGGATATCTATTGATACTTGGAAATAAATGTTTACAGCTAGTCCCTAACCACTCATAAAGTCCAAGGATGACACAAAAAAGCAAGGAGGCATACTCATCTCTCAAAGGTTCTATGCAAGAACCCTAACCCCCTCCACTTGGCTTCTTAGAGAGTTGATCCTAACTCTCTAACTCGCATCCTTATATAATAGAGATTTACAAAAATAACTTTAATCAACACCTCTAGTTAGGTTTTATCTACTTACATGAGCTAACCTGTTAACTTAACACCATACCGGGTTTTACACTCACACATACACGTTTCTGAAAGCGCATATCCATTAACCTGTTAGTGAATCAGTACTTAATCCACATATTATTTTCAGCACATCCTTGACATAAACTACATCTCTTGTGCACACCATGGTTTGATTAAGTCTCAACTCTTTGGTTTGGAAAAAAGATTGTTTTGCCCTCAAACCACCTTTCACGAAGTTTCATGCTTCCTTTGCCTTGAAGCACTTCAGTCCTGTGCTCTATCTTTAACTCTATGTGACCTAAATGACTTGTTGTCAAGCCTCTCATGAGTTCGGATATCACTAAACCATTCTCGCTTGTAAACGGCCCCAAGTCACTTGGGGTGTCATATGCCTCTCTGTGCACCATAACAACACCTGGCTTCATTGACCATTCTGAGCCTCAGCTCCTCCCTGAACTTAGCTCCAATCCACCTTGTCATAGCCTATCATGTTCACCACCGGTAGCTCCTACTCTGATTCTTTGTCTTCCTGACTTGTAGTCACTCTACTAACCTTAATCATCTCTCAACGACACTTTGATCGCTTTGGACCTCATGTCCCTTAGCTTAGTCTTAATCCCTTCCGCCTCTTCATGTCCTAGCTTCTGAGTCCTACAACCACCAACAACAAGCAAACCGTCACATAGCATCACACAACACAAAATTATCAATTGACACAATGGATAAGCCAAGAATCCTTATATTCACCTCAAAGCATCTCTGCATGCTTTGAGATGTAGCCCATGGTGTTTAATGACTAGCTGTCACGTCTTCATGCATTCGAACTCTCCTGAAGCACATCTATGTGCATCAGTGTCGTCACTTGGTGTACCACATGCACCAGCTCGCTTCTTCATGATTCTTATCTTTTCTGTGCTTTCCGCTTGAGCCATGTAGTCTCACCCGAGCTTATTTGACCGCTCAAATCTCACCCCACACCTAATCCATTCCATTGCTGTTGACCGCTAACGCTCTCCAAGTCACCTGTACAGCTAAAGACCAAGCAACCATGTCGAGCATAAGTTCCATGTACTTTACTTACGTTAGTCAAAACAATGCATTATTCAACAGACCACACAAAACAACAGCACCCATGCCGTGCACGTACTCAGCCATGCTTATACATTGATTCTAACACTAGGATCAAACCTCAAACCAAAAGGCATAATTTCAGTACCAATTTACCAAAAGTTGGTCTGATCACCATTACATGGCCAGTCAAACCACCAGCGTTGGTCTGGCCACCAGCACCATGCCAGTCAAACTGCCAGTGTTTGGCCGATTTGACTATGTAAGAGCACTTGAAAACACTTTTTTTGGAATTTCGGCTACACTCTATCTAGTTTCAGCCCAGAACTCTAAATTAAGTGACATCTAGTGCAAAAACATCCCCAAACATATATACACAAGTGTTTGATGTCCATTTTTCAAAAAAAAAAGTATATGGACGGTTTGGCCATTCTATAGCCGTCGGTTTGACCGCTGTTGCCAGACAAGTTAGACCGTCGTTGCCAAGCCGGTTAGACCAGTTAAAACCTAACAACAACTTTGGAAATTGCAAACTTTTAAAATCAAACTTATACTTTGATAACATTTGTATAACAACAAATACTCATTATATATCAAAAGGTAACTTTTACATAGTCTCACATACTCAAAACCAATCTGAAATTATGTCATAATGATGATTCTGATGAATGATCTGAAAGGCTAGAGATGGGCATCCGAAAAGAACAAAGACAGCAGGAAAATGACAGAGATAAGAAGAGGGAAAAAACTCACCAGAGCACGAGAAGAAGCAAGGAAAACAACACGCTGCTGGGCGCTGGCCTATGATCTGACTTGCCCAGCTACCTTGTATCCACAACGAAAGAAAGCAGAGCCACCTCCTTGACTTGTAGTAGCAGTACTGGTACGATAAATTGCCAACCGAATTCAATTAATACTGCTCCCTCCCTCAGAAAAATATAAGACGTATTTTGGTTTTACACAAAAATTAAGATGATAGTTAAATTAGAAAGAAATGAGAGAAAATGATTTAGTACCCCATGTAATGGCCTTGGAAAGATGAGAGAGAATACTTTGTGTAAATGGTAATGAATAAATGTATATGGTTGAGAGAGAATAAATAGAGATATATACATAAGCCTTATATTTCTCAACAAAATCATTCGAACTATAAGCCTTATATTTCTCAACAGAGAAAGTACTATACTAGGCTACTAATACATTGCACAGCCACGTCTAGGCCTAAAAACAAGTCGAGCTTGAGCGAGTCTGGCCTCCCATGCTCGATCTCGTTAGAAGTTCGAGCTAACCTCGAGTGAGTCTGAATTGGAGGCCGAGCTTGGACTTGGGCTCGAGCTCAGCTTGGCATAAGCTCGGCTCGATTAAACTCGATAATAGTTAACATGCAAGCAATATTCAACAATGAGAATATAAAAGTTGTCACAACTAACAACATAATAGCATGCATGTCTTAATAGGAACAAATACGACTAAATATGTCTTAATAGGAGAGGTGAAGGGAATATTTCATACTCGGTCGGCGGTGGGACTTGGGGTTGGGATGGATGCGTGGGGTCAAGGAGTTTCTTTGCAGTGAAGGAGGAGCATGGCGTCGACGCTCGGTGGTAGAGGAGAAGCATCGGTGCCTCAACACTTGATATGTCACCGTGTCTAGCCGCGTGCCTAGCAGCCAGCGTCGTCAGGGCTGGAGCCATGGTTGTTGGGGGGTGGCTGGCGAGTGGGAACTGGGAGTCAGGAGGAGAGGCAACGTGGTGGACTGGTGGAGCAACGGTGTCGGTGGAAGCCTAGGTAGGAGCCTAGGGGAAGGGGATTGGGTGTACACTAGGTGGATAAGGTTGAGCCGAGGGAGACTTGTGTTGAGGTGGCTGGATGGGATATTTTGAATTTGGGCTGAGAGAAACTTTGGAGCGGGCAAGACATGTAATTGAGCTATGCAAAATAACAAAAATAATGAGCTCAGTCAAACTATTCGAGCTCGGCTTATCAAACTCGCGAGTTTGAGATCAGCCTTGAGCTCGATTCATTTGGAGCTCGAATCGAGCCTAAGACAAATTAAACTCGAGCAACTCGTAAGACTCAAGCTTCTTTTACAGCCCTAGCCACATTCGTAGAGTATTACTACTCGTGCGAGTAGTAACATGACAGCATAGCTAGCAAAGCAAAAATACTACTTGAACAACAATTCTACCGGGTAGTTAATTACTTTTTTTGGGGGGGGGGGGGGGGTAGCAGCTAGGTAGGTGTTTAGTGGGGTAATCATCGTGTACTAAATCGGCGCGCACCTAATGCGCGACCCATAACGAGAAATCTCCAAAGCGGTTAGTAGGAAAGGATGGAGGCCTCTCGCAGCCAGCGCCCCTGCAGGCGCACCGAAGGCGTTTCCGTTCGACGTCTCGCACTGCATGCGCACAGATCAGATGCATTGCTTGCTCGCCTGCATGCCAACTAGCTAAGACAAAAACGAATTCCACAAGAGGAAATTAAACACCACTACTACTGCTACTAATGTGAGTAGTGGTAAAAAATGGGCTGGAAGATAACAGGAGGAGAGGAGTAATTTCAGGGAGGGAGAGGTTACTACTGGGAGATTTGGATGGACATGGCTTGATTTTGAGCGAGTGTGATGAGTTGCATGCCTGCCTGCCTGCCTTTGGAAGTAAGCAACCACTGCGTGCTGCTATGCTAGGGAATTAAGCGTTGCCTAAACCGCATGGAGATTTCTGGTTCCCACCACCTCTCCCAGATCTTATTTTAGTGGGAAAGGTGTAAAAACAGTGGTGCAGTGTAAGAGCAACTCCAGCAGTAGCCCTCAAAATAGGGCCCCTACTTTTCATTTGAGGGCTCCCCCTGCTTTTGAGGGCCCTGTTTTTTTGCATCTACTCCAACAGCACCCCTCAAATTTAAGCCCTCAAATCCATTCCACTACACTTGACACATGAGACCCACTCCTCATTCTCTCCCTCCTCGTCCGCCTCCTCGCATCCTCCGATGACGGCGAGGCCGAGGCGCTCGTCCGCCTCCTCACATCCTCACCGTGCGCGCCATGCGTCAGGAGCCGGGGAAGAGGAGCCGCCGAGGAGGACGGTGGCGGCGCGGGAGGAATCGCCGGGGAGCGGTGGCGGCGCGGGAGGAAAGAGGCGGGCGGGGAAAGAGGCGGGCGGAGGAGAGCGGGGAGGCGGGCGTCGGCGAGCACTGGCGGCCGAGGGGACTTGGCGGGCGGGGAGGCGGGCGAAGGAGAGCGGGGAGGCGGGCGGCGCGCTCGGGAGGGAGGCGCGCGGGGAGGGAGGCGGGCGGCGTGCTCGGGAGGGAGGCGGGCGGCGCACTCGGGAGGGAGGGGAAAGAGGCGGGCGGGGAAAGAGGCGCGCGGGGAGGGAGGCGGGCGGCGCGCTCGGGAGGGGAAAGAGGCGGGCAGGGAAAACGACTCAACATTATTTTGAGGGCTTGGCCTAGAGCCCCAGGAATGAGGGCTGAAAGGAGGATTTGAGGGGCCTCTTAAATTTAAGGGCTCTAGTAGGGGCCCTGCTGGATCTCTATTTTTACCTCAAACCCTCAAATATGAGGTTTGAGGGCTCAAATAGGGGCCCTGCTGGAGTTGCTCTAAGTGGCTCTTGCGAGCCATTACCATTAGATTTAGATCCCAGCTGATTAATTTCGCCACTCGCTAATTCCCCAAGCTACACTCCACCTTGCATGCACTTTGTTTCTTCTTCCCGGTCTTCTCATCCTCCGAACTTCTTGTCGCCTACTCTTTGTTCCCATCCCATTCTGAACTCTTTATCTATCCTACTCAACTCACTGAACAACCGCAGCGAGGAAAAAACGTATTGTCACTCCTTGATCCGAATAAAATGGTGGCTTTGCAAGGAAAACCTAAAGTATATTGCGCGAGTCCAGAAGAGGAAGAATTGACGGCCATGTACACCATTGGACATCTTCCAAAGTGGAGCAGTAATGTTTATAATTCTCGCACAGAGAGTAGGCACATACCTCACATATAGAAAACTACAAAGCAGAGTATATGTAAAAAATAATTTTCGTATGGTAAGAAATAATGACTTAATTTGTTGACCAAAAGTAACCTTTGTGCAATGCAACTAATTCTAAAGTTTGGGCGATGGACCACAAGCAAGATAGCAAAACATTAGTAGACTGATTCCATTTCCTTCGTACTAACAACATTAATTCAAAACGATAACTCAACAGTAAGGTTCTACTAAAAAATACGATTACTCAAGAATACAAGGAACCACCCACAAAATAGTGAGGGAAAAAATGGAAGGAATAAATGGTGGAAGCTTGGCAGTTCCGCAATATTCTAACTCCCCCACGGAGGCAGCTTTTACTTCCCCTCTCCCCGTTTCCTCCGAAAGCTCTCCTGAGCGGTCTCTCGTCGAGCTCTCCAAGCTCTCGCCATGGCCAAGAACACATGCAAGCTCTGCTCCCGCCGCTTCGCCAGCCCCCGTGCCCTCGCCGGCCACATGCGCTCCCACTCCGTCGCCGCCGCGAGGTCGCAGATCTCATCGGCGTCCTCCGCGTCCACCTCCGTCGCGGCCGGCGACGACGACGCCGCCGACGCCAAGAAGCCCATCCAGGGCTACGTGCTCCGGGAGAAGCCCAAGCGGAGGGTCCGCCTGGCCGAGTCCGACTTCTCGGATTGTGAGAGGGAGGCGGACTACCCCTCGCCGGACGCCAAGCGCGCGCACGCCGGATCGGGCGACGCCGAGCCGGTGAGCTCGGTGTCCGACGCCGCCACACCGGAGGAGGACGTCGCTCTGTCCCTCATGATGCTCTCCCACGACTCCTGGCCCACGCCGGCGCCTCCGTCCTACCGCGCCAACGGCGCCGACTCCGACGACGGGAGCGACGGTGGCGACGCGCCCCAGGCCGCGGCGTCCGCACAGAAGCGGACGCGGTTCCAGTGCCCCGCGTGCAAGAAGGAGTTCCGATCGTACCAGGCCCTTGGCGGCCACCGTGCCAGCCACATCCGCGGCGGCAGGGGCGGTTGCTGTGCGCCTCGACTTAACCCTCCTCCCCCTCCTCCTACTACTCTGCAGCCATTGCCGGAATGCGACGGCAGCGAGGAGGGCTCGAAGCCGCAGCCGCACGAGTGCCCCTACTGCTTCCGCGTGTTCGCGTCCGAGCAAGCTCTGGACGGCCACAAGCGATCCCACCTCTGCTCAACCGGGGCGGCCGCCGCATCGGGCGCTGATCCTCCGGTCACGATCGAAAGCCTCGGCTTCATTGATCTGAACCTCCCGGCGCCCTTCGAAGACGTGGAGCTCTCCGCCGTGTCAGATCCCTTCCTCTCGTCGACGGCAGGTTCTTGAAAGCAAGCAGGGCAAGCAAGCCGGCTGCTTTGTCTCGGTCTCCTTTCGGTTGATTCCAATGGAAGACGATTCGAGCTTTGGATTAGAGAGAAAGAGCTGCTTACCAAGCAGCCAAAAGAAAGGTAAAGAAAAGGATAAAAAAAAAAGGAGACATCTTTTGCTTGGGTAGTTTTTGTTTCTTATTTGTTGCGTTGATTCTGCTACAAAATTGCTTGATGTAATTCTCCCTTAATTCTGTTCTGTCCTTTTGTTTGTTTCAAGCTATGGAACAGAGTAGATTGGAGCAATTAACAGAGCTAGCTCTTGCTTTCTTGATCATCATAATCTAGCAAGAAAATGTCCCCAGGGGAAAAAAAGGAAGAGCAAAATTTAGCTGAACTGTTGCTTTCTGTTGCAGGCTTAGACTCTTAGCTATTCTTGTTCCAACTGTCCATAGTAGTAAGGGAACTTTGCCAAGCAACCAATGCAGTAGTAAAAACTGAAGCAACAAAATGGTAATACCAGCGCATGATCAGCCGTGTGTTCATAGTTACATCCACATGCAAGTGCGGCACAGCACTCTGCTGCTCTTGCTTGCTCCCTTCTTCTCTCCTCCTGCGGCTGCTGCTGCCGCCTCCGCCCACCACCACCTGCCTGCAAGCCCTGCATATGCCGCCGCATCCATCCTTCTCCTGCAGCCAAAAAGGCTCATAGGCCATTCTCACTGTGCGGTGGGCCCCATTGCCCGGCACAAACGTATGCATTGCATCCTAACAAATTGTCCATCAAGCAGCTAATAAAACAGAATGCTGTTTTGAAGCTAGGCGTATAAGATCAGATTAGTGTGCATTTATATATACTACACGATACAGGAAAAGAATTCAAATGCCATGAAGATAAGTACGTACAGGATATTTTTGGGTTGGACTTGGATGTCTTGGATCTCTGAACAGTTGTGAGATTTCTGCAGGATAGTACTAGTAAACTGCCTTCGATTTTACAGGTGTTGCTCTCCTCGTTTGGAGGCAGGTAGTTATAGGAATGGCCCACCGCCCGTGTCCACGTGGCACCCGTCCCTCACCGGCCTACGCTTGGATTGCATCGGCCGGTCAGTGGCCACTACAAACTTTGGAGAGTAAAGTTCATCACCGGTTCTTAAATTTTTTATGTTGTGTTATCCTGGTCCATAAACTTTTAAAGTGTGTCAATTTCTTTTGAAAGTCTATGGACCGAGATGACACAGCATAAAAAGTTCACTGCTACAACTACATAGGATATTGCCACACTTTGAAAGTTTAATGACCGGGATGACATACTTTAAAAGTTTATGCACCGGGATGACACAGCATAAAAAGTTTAAGAACTGGTAATGGACTTTACTCAACTTTGGAGGAATGGGCGTTTGTGGCTTAGGGTATGTGATATAAGCTGTTTATAAAATATGTTACATAGAAATTTTATTAAGTTGGATGAAAAAGAGAGAGAAGAGAGAAGAAGATCAAATGTAATTCTATAGACATCGAAATGTGAGAAAATAACTTGCTATAGACAGCTTTGATGCCATTGTATCAATGTCGTTATAAATAATCTGCTATAGATGACTTTTATGTCATTGTATCAATGTTGTCTATATTTTACATACAGTCTATTATAGAAGGTATATTTTATTTATAGATAGCATGGAAGTATACTATAAACAACCGTTGCCTGTGTTACTGTATATGCCTTTACGCTGTGATTAGCACGAGGATTAACACGCAGTTAATCGGGGGTTATTCTTAGTTAATTGCCCCCCGTACCCTTACCTCACCTGGTGAAGAAAAGAAGCCGTGGGGAGCGCAATCCGAGGCGGATCTCACGGGTAAATCGGTTGGTCCACGGAGCAGCAGGCGGGAGGCGGGAGGGAACCAGGTATGACACGTGGGCCCTCCCTTGCTAGCCTTCTGCGTGTGCTCTCCTGTGTGGCTTTAGCCGCCTGGGCGGGGATCGGGACAAGGCGGGGCTGCCTCTCGTGGCGACACGTGTTGGCCCATCGGATCACGGTTGGACGGCTGCGATTGTTGATTCCAGCCCTGAGCTTTTACGCTTATCTCCTAACTACAGGCCTGCTTGCCTTTCTCTTGCTGCTGCTAAAGCCACACCTGAATTATCCCGGCGAGGGTAGCACGCTAGAACATCCCAATGAGAAAAAAAAAACGAGGCCCCGTGGTACTAGCACAGCAAAGAACCGCTCAAAAGTACGTTTAGTACCGCAGAAGAAGCGGATCGAGCACACCATTACTTGACCTCAGCTTTTTGCGTGTGTCGGGGTCACTGCACGCAGGACTTTCGTGAGCGGACGAGACCGGTCAGCTTGCTCCAAGCTTCACGCCGCGGCCGTCCCATTCCGGCTTGGAATTCCTCGCTTTGGACTAGTCTTACTAACTCAGGGTAACACTGACACTGCAGAGGTGATGGCTACCCACTCAAAACTAGCAGTAGCACTACCGCCAACCTTTCGTTTTGTGACTTTTGTCCTTCCCAGAGAGAGAGAGTTGAAATGGGGCACTATAGTACTGGGGCACCAAGCCTCTCTGCCTTTGAATTACTTTTAGAGCAACTCCAAGAGAAGAGCTAAATCATTTTCTAAAGGTAAATTTGGCTATTATTGGAGAAAAAACGTCTCCAATAGACTCTGTAAATGACTCTCCAAATTTAGTAGCTCTCCATCCCTCCTCCTTCGCTCTCTATTTTTGGATAGTCTACCTCGCTCACCATCCAGCCTCTTGGCGCGGTCGGCGTTTCCTTCCCGCACGCTGCGCCCCATTCCCGCGCGTACGCGACCCACCGCGCGCCCTCTAGTTTAGATAGCCTGTTGGAGTAGTATTGTTTTTTTGGGTGAGATTAATTTTAGAGAATAGCTAAATCACTAAATTTAGATACTTCTTTTGGCTAATCTCTTGGAGTTGCTCTTAGATGTGTGCTAGTACAATAGTATGGAAATGAAGTCATTAACATGGATGGAAAGTCTTAATCATGGATGAAAAATCTCACTCATGGAGCCTGGGTACCATGGTGCCCCTATTATTTATACTATATATATATATATATATATATATATATATATATATATATATATATATATATATATATATATATATATATATATATATATATATATATATATATATATATATATATATGCACACACACAATTATAAAAATGTGAGTTGGTGCTCGTCGGTCCGTTCTCCCTTCTCTTTTCTCGGCCGTTTAGATCTGCATGTAGGTAGTTCTTCCGCTCCTCATAGAAAAGGTTGGGTCGACGTGTGGGCCACGCTCCTCTCCTCTTCCCCCGCATCCTCTGCCTCCCGCAACCACTCTACCTCCTGCAACCGTCGCCTCCTTCTCTCTCCCGAACCCTCGTGCCGCGCCTCCTCCTCCTCAGCACCGCCACCAATTCCTTCCCCGTATGGCAACGTCTGGTCGCAGCCCCCCAACTTCCTCCAGCAGCGTCGCATCCTCTCGTCGTCGCCTCCCTAACGCATTTTCCCGCCGCCTCCTCTCCTCATCTGCACGCCACCTCCTCTCTCTATCTGCCCGCCACCGCCTACCCACCTCCACCTCCCGCAACTGTCGCCTCCTTCTCCCCTGAACCCTCGTGTCGCGCCTCCTCCTCATCCTCGGCACCGCCACCAATTTCTTCCCCGCGCGGCAGCATCTGGTCGCAGGCCCTCAACTTTCCCCAGGGCGCTGCCACCAATTCCATCTCCCATCGCCCCTCCAACCAGCGGCATGATGCTCGGTGACAGTGGTCTGTGGATTGGAGAGAATGGCGCTCGGCAACAGCATTTGGTGGATCAAAGAGAAGGGCACTCGGCGATGGCAGTGGCTTCCTCTTACTACGCCCGCCCACGGGGCTCTCCCCCACCGCCGCCGCCCAGCGTCGCTCGCCCGGTGAGCCTCTCTACCTCCACCTGCTCTTCGCTCGGAGCCTGTCGCGCTGTCTGGCGGTTTTGGTCTCCCAAACTGGTCGTCGAAGTCGATGCCATGGTCGAATGGGGCCGTGGTCGAAGTCGAAGCCGTGGTTGAAGAGGGTCGTGCCCAAAGTCAAAGATCCGTGGTTGAAGTCAAAGCCGTGGTCGAAATCAAAGGGTCATGGTCGAAGTCCAAGCCGTGGTCGAAGGGGGCAGTGGTCGAATTCGAAGGGCTGTGGATGAAGTCGGTCCGCGGTCGAAGTCGAAGGGCTATGGTTGAAGTCAGTCCGTGGTCGAAGTCGAATGGTCATGGTCGAAGTCCAAACCGTGGTCGAAGTCGAAGGGCCATGAAAGAAGTCAGTCCGCGGTCGAAGTCGAAGGGCCGTAATCGAAGTCGAAGGGTCGTAGTCGAAGTCTAAGCTGTGGTCGAAGTCAGGGCCTAGCAGGCTAGCACCGGCAGTCGGGCGACAGGCCACAAGCGTACCGGAGGCCTGCCAATGTACGACCACCAGCGATGGTCGATCGCTCCCGACCTACGATCATGCGTGATGATCGACGGCTTCTAACTTACGACTACGATGTGTGATCGACAGCTTCTAATTTACGACCATAAACACTTGTCGATATGTTTCAACTTTCGACCATGAGGTGTGGTCGATGTCTTTTGACTTACGACTACGAGCGTTGGTCGATGTGTTCCGACTTACAACCACGAGGTATCCTTGATGGCTTCCGACTTACAACCACGAACGATAGTCATCAGCTTTCGATGTACGACCATGAGCCATTGTCGAAGGCTCCCGATTTAGGACCACGATCGATCGTCAACTGCTGCCAACTTATGACCACCGGTGATGGTCGACCGCTCCCGACCTATGATCACGTGCAATGATCGACGGTTTCCGACTTACGACGACGAGGTGTGTTCGAGGGCTCCCAACCTACGACCACGAGGTGTGGTTGATGTTTCTGACTTATGACCACGAGGTGTGATCGACAGCTTTCGACTTACTTAACGGATTTAAAAACTTTTAGGATATATTTGTATGCGTATTCTAAAATTTTTTACCATCCGTGACTTTTAAAACATGTAGTATGATAAATTTTAAAAATCCGTAGCAACGTACGGGCATTCAGCTAGTGTATAAGCCTCTTTTCTACTCCCGGGTGTAATTACACCCTATGTCGTATCTCACAACATAGGTTGTATCTCGCGTAACGGAGAGTATGTACGTGTAGTATACGAGTATTTAAGACCATCTAGGTGGTATGAACATTTTTTTAGAGGTGGTATGCATATTTTTTTGACATACTTCTTTTTATGTACGTATGTATAGGTATTTATAAAATACGCTAAAAACTATGGACTTCCTTGCAATTTTTTCGTGTGGTTCATATTGGAGTATCTTATAATTAGTATATGAGTATACCTAAAGTGATAAAAGAGTATTTCAAATTTGTTTAGATGGTATATTAGAGGTGGGTGTAATTACACCCAGGAGTAAAAGGTATTTTTCATATATATATATATATATATATATATATATATATATATATATATATATATATATCACACGCAGTACCAAGCAAGTTCCGTACATACCTCCGTATTCCCACGTATACGCGCTTCGTAGTCATCGCCCGCCGTATGGAGTTGTTCACGCAGGTCGTGTGCTGCTGTGCGTGCATGAAAGGTGGAGGAAGTACTGCGGGTTAATCTGCGATGTGACTGCAGGTGACTGTTCCGTGCACTGGCCAGCAGGTAAAGGGAGGCGGTAAAAACGGGGTACGGTTAACTGCGGGGTCGACTGGCTCGTCTGGTTACGCACTGTTTTGGTGATCGGTGAAGTGAAACCCGGCGCCCACTGCACGTACGCCGTACGGCATAAGTTAACGCGTATGCGTTGGCCAGTACATCCAAAAATAATAAAAAAACTAATCTAACTAGAAAAGACATATAATTCACCAATACTTTAACACTTGTTCTAAAGAGTAGACATCTTTAGATCTAAAACATAAGATATAAGTGTGCTATAATTATTTTTAAATTGCGCCAACACACAAAAGCTTAAGCTGTTGATATGGAACAATTCACTTATACTTTAATATATTTTTTCTCACGTGTAGACCCTCTAAGGCTTAAGACTGCGATAGACTTGTATTGCAATTGTTTTTTAATTATGCTAATTAGGTATTAAATTTAAAATCTTTTGGTTCTAACACGATACTGAATTAAATGTACCAATCAATTTGTGCAAAAACCTAAATTGATAAGAAAAACCAACGTTTCACTTATACTTAACATTCGCCTTTTGATCTCAAAAGCGCGTGGTTTAACCACTGTCCATCTTTGCCTCAATTCCCCTGTAATCTTCGTGCCGCACGGTGCGGCATTGTCCGTGTGCGCTGAAGGCTTTCCTCCTGTGGTTTACCGTGTGGTAGGCGGTAGGCCCTGCATGACTACAAGATCTCTCTCTCTCTCTCTCTCTCTCTCGATAGACCGAACTGAAGAGAGGTAATTTGTGGGCATCTTGTAACGAAAAGTTCCTCAAGAACAAGATCGATCCAAACATATGAAATACCAACATTTTACCCCTCTCCATGGGTTGATGAGTGTAATCATGTGCTTACAACACCAACATTTTACCCATCTCCATGGGTTGATGAGTGGAATCATGTGCCTACTATAATTGTTTTCCAAAAGACCAAGGTGAGTGTATAAATGCCACAGCTAGTTAGCCAAGCCAGCCCTGCCCGCCCACGAGCATGCATGCATGGAGGAGCATTTTACCCATATATGAGGCGTGTACATTAATGGGCTTCTGCGTAGAACACAAAAGTCCTGTTTTTTTTTGTTATTTGGTTTTTTAAAAAATCGAAATAAACGAGTGACTTTTAAAACCTAAAAATATATTCTCCATCTGCTGCTATTGAAATATGTAGATAAAAACTATTAGAAATAGCCTAAATATATAAGCCGCAGTCCAGAACGAGGCTAAAACAGTTGCGGCCGTGGCACGCGCGCACACTCACATGGCAGGTTAGGTGGCTACCATCCATCACCATGCATTGCAAACAAGCAAACAATCAAGGGGCACATAGTACCGCGTCACACCTCTGTTGTCTCACAATTAGAACGCGACAGCCGCGCATGGATGTATAGCGCACGAGAACAACTAAGAGCATCTTCAACAGTATGAGCTAGTTACTAGCTCTAAGACAACTTCTCCAATAGTACTAACTTTTAGCACATAGCTCATAACATAAATAGCCTCGCATGACACTCTCACATAATCTTGGAATGTGTGTATGAGACTAGCTCTTGATCAAGAGATAGCTTTTCTCACTCTTCTATTAAAATATGAAATCATATGCTTAGAGCTAGCTCATAAGTCACTATTGGAGATGCTCTAAGCTAGCGCATCCTTCCTCTCTTCTTTGCTTCCCCTTTCTCGTCTCTCCCGGTCTTTTCGGCCGTGGTTTTTTATTGCTCTGCGTCCCGTTTCAGGTCAATCCTAACATGGAGTTGGAGCTAGAAAGCAAGGAGGGTTGTCACTGTTGTATTTTACGATCTAAATCTGATCAGTGTTGGCCTACTACCCTGTTTCCACTATGACTATTAGCCTACCACCCCGTTTCCTCTATGACACCTCGGTTCAAGATGAGCATGTATTCACATTAGTAGTTACTATATGTATTCACATTAGCGTCACCATTGTATATATATCATTGTATATCAATGAATCGGTTAAGTGCTCTATTTCTATGAGTCTTCATGGTATTAGAGCCCCAAGTTTATACCTAGCTCTGCTTATCTTCCATTGCACTGCCCCCGGGAGGAGCGTCTCCACTCCCAGAGGTAGCCATCTTCTCGACAATCTAGCGTGGACGGCACCATCGTGCTACATCCGGCTACCTCCAACCTCCTTGTCGTGTTTGTGTCATCTTTCAACCGCATCCCGCTTGGATCCAGTGGCCCCATGCTCGATCCGGCTTCCTTCGCACAGCCACGCCGCGCTGGCCCGCCTGCTCCCGTCATTTCCTGCCACTGTGAGCCTATGCCATCGCCTGCCTGAGCCGGTGCCTCCGTGCCATCACTCGTGCACGCCCATGCCCGACACTGCTGTCGCCCACTCCAGTGGATCTTGGGCCGCCGGATCCTGCCGCCCCTACTCGGGCCAGCCTTTCTCCGCCCAGATTGCCTTCAGGTCTGCCGATGCCGGTGGCCATCCCTACCGCTAACAACCTCCCCCACCTTCCTCAGCCATCGCCGCCTTCCCCCTTCTTACTCTCTCGCGCTCTTTCTCTCTTTCTCTCTCTTGGTCTCGGCCCGCTATCGCTCTAGGTCTACCACCCTCGGTGGTTTCCTCGCCACCGGTGTCCCTACCTTAGGTCACTCCTCCTCTTCTTCCACATCGAAGCCACCACTCTTCTCCTCTATCACGCCCTCCCCCTTTCCTTCTCTAGGCACCACCAGCCCTATCCATTGCCTCCAGCTGCTTGCCTCACCACTGGCCACCTACATAGCCGCCACCTCACCTACTCTACTCACTCCTCCCCTACCTCTCTACCTCTTCCCTCTACTTGTGTTGCCAGTGTGATCTATCGATGTTGGGAACTACCGCTAATGACCTTTCTTTTCCACCCACAAGCTTTGCCCCCGCCTTCACTGGTGTCAACATGTATGGGCTTGCCGACCTCCTTTCCCGACGGTGACTTTTAAGGAATCCTGCTCCAGTTTGAACATTTGACCCACTCATGTTCCAACTATGGGGGGTGTTAGCCTACCATCCTGTTTCCACTATGACTGTTAGCCTACCATCTTGTTCTCATTGTGACGGCTCGATTCAAGATGACACATGTTTCACAATAGTGTCACCATTGTGTGTGTATCACTGTATATCATGAATCAGTTAAGTGCTTCATTTCTATGAACCTTCAGTCGGGTCCAACCATTGCTGATCTTTTCTACCGCATGCAGCATTCGATTAGATTTTGGTCATTAATGCGAACTAGTCAGATGTTATGATTGGAACCATCTTTGTGTCCACGATGGACTCTACACGACCTACATCAGACATGGTGCTCTAAGGTGTGTGCACCAACTGGAGTCAAATGTAGCTACTCGAGGTATTTTTTTGGCTGCAACTCTTTATCGTTATCTTCTTAGACTCTCCAAGCGGGGTGTTGTTCCCATCTCCGAGAATGTTACTGTTCTAGTTTTCGAGTAGGTTTCTATTTCATTGTCAACTAGGACTTTATTCATTGCCTCATTGAAGACTCTTGTTCCAAGGCTATTTATATCATCTGTAAACTGTTTGGTACAGGCGTGGAATCACACATACGCCAAGAGGGTTCTACAACTTCTCCTCATACAGTGATTTCGCTGATTGTACATTTGTGTTTTTCACCCGAAAGGGTTTTCCACGTTAACTCTTTGTCTCATGTTCTTGATTGTTCTCCATTGATTTCATTCATTGTCTTGTTGATTTCCTAGCAAGTGGTATATCTAATCATAACAACCACTATGTATAATACTGATAGGGGAAGTGCTACGCCGATCTATTATGGACGCATTTGTTGGCAAGTTTTATACGTGCCGTCCACGAGGATCAGTTCACTCGAGTGGTGCAACAACAGCTGGTTGCGGTATAGTATAAGCGACGATGATAGCCGAGTCTGGGCCAGCAGCGTCACAAGTAGAGTTGGAGAAGGCATCAGCTCAAAGCCCTTCAAATATGGCAGCAATTTAGGAAAGAGATAAGTACAAGCTATTAGTATTGATATGATATTCTTGTATCAGGCAATCTATATTAAGAAGAGTGCTTTTAGTATTAGTATGATATAGTTTTCTTTTGTTAGAAAGGCTTCCAGTATATTAAGGGATAGCCAACTATTTGTGAAAGGCAATAAAAAATCAAGTTACTTCAAGTGTTGACCGCATCAGAGCCTTGACCACAAGGGTCAAGGGCTATTCTTGCCTATCTACCAAGTTCTTGCTTCTAGTCCATATCACCTTTGGTATCAGAGATGACATCCTATGACCTGCGACCCTCCACCGATCTCCATGGATGAAACCAAGCTAGGCCATTGTTGACCTCAGCAAGCAAATGGCGCAACTTCTTCAAATCATGACCACACAACAGGAGAAGTTGAATGAAATCGACAAGCGCTTGGGCCCTAGCCCTAGCCGTCAGTCACCGAGAGTTCCACTAGACGATGCAGGCTTCAAGGAAAGCATGGGTACAACATCGGGTGAGAGTGAGGGTAGCCGGGGAGTGCCTCGCTTCCATAAACTCGCTTTTCCGATGTTCGACGACAAAGAAAACCCCCCTACCATGGCTTAATCGTTGTGAGCAATTCTTTCGAGGGCAACGTATGATGATGAAGGAGAAAGTCTAGTTGCATCCTATCACATAACGGGATCGACACAACAATGGTATTTCCATCTAGAGCACAACCAAGGTGTCCAGACTTGGCCTCGCTTCGTTGGACATGTCAATCTTCGCTTCAGGCCTCCTACACATAGCAATCTTCTTGGCGAGCTCATTTAGCCCCGGTGCATGGGGACAGTGGAAGAATATCAAGAGCAATTCCTCTCACTCTTGTGTCGATGTGATGACATGATCGAGAAACAATAGGTGCAAAATTTCACTATTGGTCTCCATAATCCTCTCCAGATGGACATCGAGCTTCAAAATCCATCCACATTGGAGATTGCAGTTGATGTGATCGGCTTGGGCAGATTCTGAGCTAGTGGTCGTTCGTCCTTATCGCTACCCCTAGTTGTTGAAGGATGAGATCGAGCGCCAATGCAAGGACATGCTGAAATAGGGTATCATTTGGGACAGCACATCGGCCTTCTCTTCACCGGTGTTGTTAGTTCGCAAGAAAGAAAATTCATGGCATTTTTTGCGTGGATTATCGTGCACTTAATGACAAGACGTTGAAGGATAAATTTCCAATTCCAGTCTTGGACGAGCTTCTAAATGAGCTTAAGGGCACCCATTTCTTCACCAAGCTCGACCTTCGCAGTGGTTACCATCAAGTGCATATACATCCAGCTGACATTAAGAAGACAATTTTTCGCACGCATTGAGGCCATTATGAGTTTGTCGTTATGCCATTTGGATTGACCAATACACCGGCCATGTTCCAAGCTTTTATGAATAAGGTTCTCAAGCCCTACATCCGTCATTTTGTCTTGGTTTTCTTTGACGATATTCTGGTTTACAGTTTGACTTGGGCTGAACATCTTCAACATGTCTGGGCTGTTCTTCAACTCTTGCGCTAGCATCAACTTGTTCTCAAACGCTCTAAGTGTCAGTTTTGGCAAAGAGTCTGTATCTTACCTTGGCCATATCATCTATGGAGGTAGCGTCGCCATGGCTCCTAGGAAAGTGGAGGCAGTGGCGAATTGGCCGACACCTACTTCCGTCCGAACATTGCAAAGATTCCTCGGTCTTACCGGGTACTACTGTAAATTTATCCAAGAGTATGGTGCGATAGCAAGCCCCCTCACCAAATTGCTCAAATTGCTACAGGGACAGACTTTTTCATATACGATCTGAACAGATTTGCTGAAATTTACCTTTGTTCTCCTAAACACACCAAGTCTCATGTTGTAAATGTACATATCGTTCTTGTTTATCACTTACGTTCTTATTCATGTATTCTTTGTGATTCCTAAAGTTAATGCAAACCGCCACTCCATCATCAGTGTGCCGGTCACAAACTTTGCTTGGTGCGGCACCTCCCAGACTGTTGAAGGGCTACTGTTAGTAGGGCGCAAAGTGCGCACACCAAGTGGTAGGATTCTTGCTTGCTTCTGCAGCCAAGCAGGCTCGACCCCTCTTCCACCTCTAGCAAATTTTACTGACCTCACATGCAGAGTCATAAAACCAAAAGGGAAAAGAAGGCCTAAATTTTGCAAATGGAGGTAGCTATGGAAAAAAATAATACAAGGATCAAAGGTAAAAGGCACATTTGTGGGGGCTAAAGAACCTTGGCTTGTAAGACATCATGTGTATATGCCCCATCTAGTGGCATCTAAATGCTAAGAATGCTAGTCCTTGGCCGTTCTCATTTTTATCTCATATGCTTTGCTGCATTTTTTTACTTGCGTTTTACCTGTACTAAGCAGTAAGAACAATTCCACTCGAACCTGTCTTAAGTCAACAACCAGCTAGCTACACGCCTGCACGTAGCTTTCCTCTAATCAGATACTTCAGAAAACTCTTGCATGACAAAGGATTAAGGTTTTTGCTGAGTTAATATTGAGATAAATTCTTCGCAAAAAATTATTGAGATAAAATTTCTGTGGTAGGAGCTACGAAGTACCAGATTCTGGCAGAAAGGGGAATAAGATCAATAGGGCGATGAAACATTCAGGGCATTGCCCTCAGGATACATCGAGGAAGTGGAAGATATGCATGCCATGCATGGTGCTACTTGGAGAAGGAATAATTGATGAATAATAGTAAAGAACCTTGCTTGTTTTCTGCAAACCAGTAAAGGGGGTTGCTCTTTTGATGAATTGTCTAAAGGCCAACAACCTTTTTCTCAAGCATGATCGGCTAAAAATAAAAAGCATTAACTTGATTTATGTAACATCTGAGGTTCTCAAACACATGGTAAAGCACCAAAGCTTCTGTCATTGTCCTTCCATTTCTACAACTGGATATATTCTATCAGTGCACTAGCTAGTGAAACTGCAAATTTGCTCATGCCCCCTGCGTTGCTTGTTTAGCTTCCAAATGGTGGAATATATGGTAAGCATATTGCTCATTTGGCCCGTATGCATATAGGAACAGCCGATGCCATACCGAAAGATCGGGACAGCTTGTTTTACTTCACTGCCATGCCACAGAATAGGAAAACACAGCAGAGGCAGGAAGCATCTCTGCAAAGAGTGAAAGAGCAAACTGGGGAACGGGAGAGAGAGAGAGAGAGAGAGAGAGAGAGAGAGAGAGAGTCATTCCGCTTAAACCAGTTTGTTTTCGCTTGTCCATTAGCCTCTTCTTTTGCACCAGCCTTCAGCGCCGATGAATTGACCTGGTGAGCATGCACTGCAGCGTGCTAGCTTTTAGCCATGTACCAGTACTGTAGTGTTGGCTGAGTTGCTGTACTGTACTTAGCATCAATCGCTAGCAGTAGCGTGTGGCAAACTGACCCATGTGCATATCTCTCTACCTTCGGTGCCCGGCCTTGCTAGCTCTTCTCGTATAATATAGTACCTAGCTAATTAGATGAGGGTGAGGCCAGCTAGCTCAATACTGAATGTTGCAACCCAAGATCCGTGTAAACCGTGCTGTTGCAGGTCCTGTTCTTTTAGACCGCGATTGATAGTTTTTGTCTACGCTTTTTGATACGGTAGTGGACAACGAAGACGTCAATGCGGACAGCGTACTCAATTTTAGACTCGGGAAGTCGTTTGTAGAAGCCGTTTGAAGAAGCCACTCTGCTTATTTTGGTTTCTGAGAAAGCCAAAACCAAAAGTCACAAAAAAGACAAAATGAACAGGGCCATATGCCCTGTTTATTTATGCTTTCCTTTGGCTTAAAAGCAAAAAAAAAAAAAATCAAAGTCTAAACAAATAAGTGCCTTTTTAACTAAGCTTTTGAAAAACCATAAGACACTTTGCAACTATAAGCTAGGAAAGATGTGCTTATTTTGTCTTTTGCAGGTTCAGAATATGCATTGCCACTCAATTTTGTAGAAATTAACCATCAATGCCATTGTATAGTCCCAATCCTCAATCCTGCTCTTTTTCTCCACATTTTCCCCTTCTGCCAAACCAAACCACACAACTCGCCTCTAGGGCTTGGCCGGTGCCGGCACTGACGGTACAATCCTCCCTGAGTCTGACACTGGTGGCTCCATCCTCCTTGCTCCTTTGGCACTTCCCTGGGACCCATCTGTCTCATCCAGATTTCCACCACGACCCCTGTTCGGATCTCCACTGTTGCCATTGGATCCCCTCCACGACCTCCGCCTCCGTCCAGCTAGCCACTCCCCCTTCTTCGCGCTTGACCAACGCTGCACTCCACCATGGCCAGCCTCCTCTAACCTCCCTTCGTCGACCTTATCCATCACCCTCGATGGATATGTTTCCTCTGTTCAGATCTGGAGGGGGGAGGCTGGGTGGCGGCGACAGTGACATATCTAGATCCCTATGGTGAGAGTGATGGCGTCTAGACGGCAGCGATAAACCGTCGGTGGGGCCAATGGTTTGTCGACGGCAATGGAGACACCATGGTGGTGACTAGCAAAGACGTAGATTTTTTTTAACATTTTTCTTTCTTTTTTGAATTGAAATGTGATTATCAAGTTTACAGTTATGAATTGAATTATCATTGATCGTTGTGTGTTCTACCAATTATTGTTATAATTTGACTTATTTTTTCTTTAAGTGATTGTTGTTGTTAGTCAAATCTCATGAGGCCACGATGAACTTTGAAATTATTGGATCGTAATGGAATTCATCTCTAACATTATAACAAGAGTATTTTAGATATTTCAATAATAAACTATAGCTCAAAAGCAAAAAAAAAAATGTTACCAAACAGCCCGACTTAGTCTAAAAGTAGACTGCTTTAAAGCTCTTTAAACCAAAAACCGGCTTTACACTATAAGCCAAAGCCAAAGTCTCGTTTCTTTTGAGGTTTCACGCACCGACGTACGAATTACATGCACACCAGGTTGGAAACTCGGAATGGATTTACAGGCAAATGGGAAGTGAGAACCTTGGTCGTTAATAGGTGTGTGCTGTGACCGTGAGCTTTCGGTTTCATTGATCCATCGGGTGCGTGGTCTGCATCCATGTGAGCAAGATTGGCAGCAGGGGCGAAGCTAGAAAAAATATATAGCCTAGGCATGTTTAATATGGCTAACATGTCATAGACAAGTTAGTACGAAATTAACAATCACACACATTCACACTAGTTCTAATTAACTATAAGCAATCTCGAAAAGTTGAAATCCAATACACATATGAATATAATTGTGCATAGATTAAAAGTTACAAGTAAATGCATAAAACAATGGTGGTACCTCTCTGCCGAAGCTCATGTAGATTATATATATTTTGTGACGACGAAAATACAATCCATACCTAAATAACACTGTAAGATAAAAAAAAAGGTTGATTAGTGGAACAATCATATAGCGTACAAAAATATTGACATTGAAAAAGAATCACAACATACCGCTAAGATGGTAATCTACGACTATGAGGCACATTCATTCTGTGCTATCTGAAGCCTTGAAACCATCGGATAATAATGTTATCATTAATTGTTTTAAATATCTCAAGCTTGGTGTAACACACCATTAAGTCATTCAACCATTCATCGGAAATCTTTTTGTGCAACTCAATCTTTATAATATTCATTGCTGAAAAAGCTCTCTCAAGGGTTGCCGTTGACACTGGTAATATCAATGCTAACTCAATGAGTATGTAAACTAATGGGAAAACTATATGTTTTTCAGTTTGAACCATCATTGTAGCCAATGATGTAAAATCTTGACAAGTAACAAATGCAGCATGCCTTCTCGCATGAAGAATGTAAGTCTCAAGTTAATCCCTTATAATTGCACGATCGCAAACAGAGAAATCTTCATCATAAATTTCAACGAGTCGCGTAAGTTTGTTGACAACAAACTTGGAAAGAGGAGTTCTTCATCATATTTGCTATACCATGATTGTGAGAAGGCTCTTTTACAATCCCCACATTGTTTATAAAAAAAAATTCACGATTAGTTAGGTTGGACCCTTTGCTATATATGCTCTTTTCACTTGGTCTTGAATATCTATAGCATATGTATCTATTTGTTTTCTAAGAATAGGATCACAGATGATTTCATCTGGATTGAACTTATCCACAACATTAGCCCTATCTGATGGTGGTGATGGACCTTCTAGTAGACGTGGTAATTGTGCTAAACTTGTACATGGGTTGGTTCCACTTGCACCACTTTCAATGTTTCTCTTAGGAAACAAGAACTTCCTCAGTTCTAAAATTATCAATTCAATTTCACTTCAGTAACATAGCCTAATCTATGGACTATGGCTGTACTAAATGCCCTAAACAAAAATAGCAAAATTAAAATTTAGTGGTGATCATTTGCTACTCAAGTTACCTATTAGCCTAAAAGGTCTGAAATTTCGAGTTCTTCATCATGGCAATCCATAGTTTACCTTACCATGTTGATGTTGTCATGTTGATATATTACTGCACAATGCACTAACTTAGACACTATACTAAAATTAATTAGTACCCTGAAGGCCTGAACCAATATCTACCATTCTAACATGAGTACATGACAAATTGAGTCAGAAATCAAAATCTTCATAAATCATAATCGAGTAAGTCTATAAGTGAGTAAACTGTTACTGGTGACTGATTGTGTCGGCCCAACCAAAACAAGAGCCAGAGCCTGCAAGTAGCCTGCTCCTATGGATTCGTCGCCCTGCTTGGCTGCTCGCTTGCTCCCGGTGGTCGGCGCCTTGTGCTAGCGGCCGCGGCCACCTTTGCTAGCTGGCTCCGTGCCTCCGCCCCTGCCTGTAGCCTGCCGGCATCGCCGTGCGCCCGTGCCGACGCCCTGCTGAGTGCCCACTGCTGCAGCCTGCTCTGCCGCCTGGTCAGGTGCGGGGCACCTGCTCACACCGTCACCGCCTCCCGTCTGTGGGTGTGGCCTGTGGAGCTGGATCTAGATCGAGATTGTGTACTGCTTGGTTGCTTGACTTGCTTGCAGGCAGTAGGCTCTTGTTTTGGTCGGGCCGACTGGTCGAGCCTCCATTAGTCGTCTTGTGAGTTGTGATGGCCCAGCTCAACATGCAAATGCAATGGCCAATGGCCCAACACAACAGGTCAGTGCGAGCCGCAAGATGCAAATCAGCAAATGAAATGGCCCAAGTGCCCAACACATGAACACAGAGCAAACGCCACACGCCTACCCACCGGTGTCCGGGAAGAGGGAGCCCCATCCACGTCACTACTTACCGGAGGTGTAGGGGGCTGGACGCCGGCAAGCTCGGGCAAGTGTCCACCCTGCCCGGGTGGTTGCCTCTGTCTCTGATTGGCAGTATCGTGATACGTATCGTAGTATCGTACGATCCTATCGAAAATAGATGATATGAATCGCAATATGGGTTAGAATTAGATAGTATCGCAGTGGGATTGTGATGCTACTCGTAGAATCGTTAGGATCGGATAGAATCACAGTGAAATCATGATCCTAACAACAAACTATATTAGCATATAAAATTTGATATTATCTATTACTAGTTTAAGTTGCACTAGTTTAATTTGCTTTGTTTTATTGTCTACATGTTGTTCGTAAAAATATTATCTTTAATATATTATTTTTTAGATTATTAGTTTATTAAAAATAGTTAAATAAATTTTAAAATCAACTTTAATTCAATATAATATAAATAAGTATATTTAAATTATAAAATTAAATTCAAAAGATCTACTGTAGACTTACATATTAAGAAATATAATTTAATTTTTTATATAAAAAATACATTTTAAAAAAATTGATAGAATCCGTCGCCGTCCTGACACCCTTGCATGTGCTCGATCCGTACGCGGAGACGTGGAGCCAGTGGGCCTCTCGTAGGCGTGACAGGGCTGCACTCCGCGGTACAGGAGGGTAGTACGTACCCAGACGACCGTACGACCGTCACGTCCGGTGCCGCTTTTGACCGGGAGCCATCAAGGGTTTTATTGATCGAGCCAAGCATTATTATGAATTTATGAGTGTGAAGTAGTAGCGTCCCCCATCCCGTCCCTCGGAAAGACACCCAAGTGCAGGACTCAGGTTCTGTTTTTTACCTTATAACCTGATGATTTTTAATTTTTATTATAGTATTTAACTTTTAAATATAATATTTTTTTAAGATAGAGTCTACAAGTTAAACGATCTACACATTAAAAGCCCAACATTTGTACCAGTCAAAATCGCAAGTGGGTATCTGTCTCTCCATAATCTGTACTATAAACAGCCAAAATTTAAAATTTTCAGTCAAAAACTATAAGTCGCAGCTGAAAAGAACAGACCCTAAGCCTCAGGGTGTTGGGACTTGGGAGCTAGACGTGGACGGGCATATGTGCCTCTTTTAAAATCTGTGTTTTTATTTTTTTTATGATAACTAATTTTTAAATAAAATATTTTTTTAAAACAGATCTATAAGAAGTTAATTGTAGTACATATTATAACGACTTTTTATTCAATTAAAATCACACATGAATTTTCCTTACTCTATACTTTTACAAATAATCAAAAGTCATAAACCGTTCCCAAAATCACAAGCCCTCGATTCCAAGTGCTACCTGACGGATGACTAACTTTTTATGATAACTAATCTGGATTACATCTCCGATCTGACATTCACTGGAAAATCAGACGCCAAAGAGGTTTTCTTTCTTTCATTTCGTTTTTGAAACTTTTTTGGACGACAGAAATTGTTTTTAGAGGGAGACTCAAATTGATTTTCAGAGGGAGACACTACTACAGAAAGGCTAATAGTAGACGGCAAATCACAGACGGTTTTGTGAAACCGTCTGTAATGTAAACTATTACAGACGGTTTTAATTTGAAGGCCGTCTGTGGTATTTGTGGCGGGAAAAATGAGTATCACAGACGGTTCTTACTGCTGAACCGTCTGTGATACTGGAATATCACAGACGGTTTTTATTAAAAACCGTCTGTGTTGTATCGACTATTACAGCCGGTTGTTGTTAAGAACCGTCTGGGAATGTTCACAGACGGTTTTTCACAAGAACCGGCTGTGATGTCCCTTTGTCTGTCATATTCTAGATCAGAGGTTAATATATAAGTACACATTGCTTCTAATAACTTAACTACAGAACTACTGAGACAAGAGGTCACAAATTAAAGGCAAATTTATTAATTTCAATTAGAGGCAAATTTATTACAAAAGTCGCACAGGTAAAGAGTTTCCCAGATTGTATTCTTTTGGGCTTCGTAAGCTTCTTCTTCAACTTGGGGACTTGGAGGATCAGCCGCTAAATTCTCGAACGCCGTTAAGATTGCCCTTGTCCTCAGCACTTCCTCGTGCAGCCTGGGCAAATGATCAGCAGCATCCATAATGTCGTACAGGATAGCATGAAAAGATTCCTCAGAATCTGCCGTTTCTGCTTGATCGGCAAGGCTATCCATCAGTCTCTGCAATGCGTGTAGAGCTTCTTCCGCATTGCGCACATTGTGGAGAAGAACCAGGGTGAGGACTGTTTCCCTTTCTTGAGCGGCAGCGAGACGCCTCCGTCGACGGCGGAGGATCAGGTCAAGCTGACGGATGCAAGAAAGTCGGGGAAGGAGAGCAGGGCGGGTGCGGAGAAGCTGCTCCACATGCAAATTGCTGGCCGCCTGTGTAAGGTTCCGGCCGAACAATTCGTGATGAACAGATGAGAGGAATGAGATGATCACAAGAACAGTAGTAGAAGCCATGTTGTATTAATTGTATATTGTATTGTACGTACGTAGAATCTAGCTAGAGACCTGGATTAGGAGCGCATATGTAACCTTTAGCACAAATGGTTCGTATACCCAAACATGAATGATATAGACGCTTCGTATAATGATCGAGAGACGTTAATTAGACGATCGAAATACGAAGCGTTCTGGCATCGAAACACGCGCGAAGCGTTCTGGTATGAAGCTTATCACAGACGGTTTTTTATAAAAAACTGTCTGTGATAATTTATTATCACAGACGGTTTTTAGTTAAAAACCGTCTGTGATAATGACTAAGGCATTTATTGCGCTGCTCAGACCGCATCGTCTTCATTTCGATCCAGATCTAGCCACTGTTGCGCACTTTTTCACTCGGGAGGAAGCTAGAGCGATTTCAGGCCAGTTAATTTGGTGGGAAGAGGTAGAGATTGAGCTTTGAATTAAGATTCAGACTTTCCTGGTTGCTGTAGATATGGTTAGTAATGAAATTTATTTATTTTTAATTGCATTACAATTTAGGTGTAAGTAATCCATGAGTGGTTATTGAAGATGGTTAATTAATTTGCAAAATTGTTGGTTATATAATAGCTATTGTGTTTGTAATATGAATTGAGCTAGGAAATTAAGTCTCAATATAATAAATGTGGCCGGTATATATGTAGTTATAATTAGTTATTCTAGATTTTAATACTAAGTTGTTATATATGTACGTAACGTAGGACCGAAGTTGGATGTATGCCGCGAGCCGTGTGAGTGAAGAGTACATTAATGGCGTTTCTGCTTTTATAAGAGCCGCCGAGGAGGATATGTTGAATAAGGGGGTGGAATATATGTGCTGTCCATGCACTGACTGCGAGAATTTGAAGATGTTTAAGAACCGAGGGCAAATTGAAGCGTACTTGATTCGGAGGGGTTTCAAAAAGGATTATACGTGTTGGACCAGTCATGGCGAAGTGAATGATCATATGCCGCCGGATGACATCGCCGGTGAAGTGAATGATATGCCCCCGGATGACATCGCAGGTGAAGTGAATGACATGCCGCCGGCTGATGTCGATTGTGGCTCAGATTCGGATAGGTTGCACGATGATAATCTGGATCAGATGCTTCGCGATGTAGAAGAGAACTATGATGAGAGAGAGTATGTTAAATTTCGTGGCTTGATGGAGGACTCAGAGAAACCTTTGTACACGGGCTGCAAGTACACGAGGTTGTCGGGCGTGCTTGAACTGTTGAAATTGAAAGCAAGCAACGGTTGGTCCGACAAGAGTTTCACGGCGCTGCTAGGTCTTTTAGCGGACATGCTTCCGGAGGGAAATGAGTTGCCTAAAACCACGTATAAAGCCAAGAAGGTTCTTTGTCCGTTGGGAATGGAAGTAGAAAGAATACATGCATGCCCGAACGACTGTATCCTCTACCGTAAAGAGTATGCAAACATGCATGTATATCCGGTGTGCAACACATCCCGATACAAATGTAACAATCAATCAGATGATGGCGAGGGAACAGAGGCGAAGAAAGGACCTCCTGCTAAGGTGGTATGGTATTTTCCTATAATTCCCCGTTTGAAAAGGTTTTATGCAATTCCAAAGGAGGCAAAATTGCTGCGTTGGCACTCGGAGGAGCGCAAGAAGGATGGAATGCTAAGACACCTTACTGATTCCTCGCAGTGGAGAAACATCGATAGGAGTTTTGCAGAGTTCGGTGCAGAACCAAGGAATATAAGGTTTGGACTGAGTACAGATGGAATGAATCCATTCAGTAGCATGAGCAGCCGACATAGCACATGGCCCGTGACTCTCTGCATCTATAACCTTCCTCCTTGGTTGTGTATGAAGCGAAAGTACATTTTGCTGTCGATACTTATCCAAGGGCCAAAACAACCTGGGAATGATATCGATGTGTTCCTAGCACCGTTGGTGGAAGATCTAAAAGTACTGTGGAACGAAGGGGTACAGGTATGGGATGCATACAAACGAGAGAACTTCACTCTGCGCTCCTTATTGTTCTGCACCATAAATGATTATCCTGCCCTTGGTAACCTATCTGGCCATAGTATAAAAGGTGCCAAAACTTGTACTCACTGTTTAGATGGTACCGAGAGTGTGTGGCTGAGACACTCACGCAAAACCGTCTACATGCGTCACCGCCGGTTCCTTCGGAGGGCTCACCCATACCGCAAGATGAAGAAACAATTTGATGGAGAGAAGGAAGACGGTTCAGCTCCAAGGCATTTAAGGGGACGCGAGGTTTATGATATGGTTAAGGATTTAGATGTTGTCCTCAGAAAGGGACGTAAATTGAGGGCTCATGAGAAGAACACCTGGAAGAAGAGATCAATATTTTGGGACTTACCTTATTGGGAGTACCTAGATGTTCGGCACTGCATCGACGTCATGCACGTAGAAAAGAATGTGTGCGACAGCTTGATTGGTCTCTTACTGAACATCCGTGATAAAACAAAGGACGGCGTCAACGCACGGCTTGACTTGGCTGATATGCACATCAGGCCTGAGTTAGCACCGACAAGCACTGATAATGCACGAACGTACCTTCCCCCTGCGTGTTACACTCTGTCCAAGGCTGAGAAAACAGAACTGTGCCAGTGCTTGCATGGTGTCAAAGTTCCGTCTGGTTACTCCGGCAACGTGAAGAAACTTGTTTCGATGCACGATTTGAAGTTAAATAGCATGAAGTGTCATGATTGTCATGTGATGATGACACAGATGCTCCCTATTGCAATTAGAAATATTTTGCCGATCAAAGTCCGAGAGACAATCATGAGGCTATGTTATTTCTTTAACACAATTGCTCAGAAGGTCATCGATCCCGAAGGACTAGATGCTCTGCAGGACGAGGTGGTGATGACTCTATGTCACCTTGAAATGTATTTCCCTCCTTCGTTTTTCGATATCATGGTCCATCTCATTGTTCACGTTGTGTGGGAGATAAAAATGTGCGGGCCCGTATTCCTACGTAGCATGTACCCATTTGAGAGGTTCATGGGAATTCTCAAATCCTACGTACGGAATCGTTCTCGGCCGGAGGGCAGCATCATCGAAGGTTATGCAAGCGAAGAGGTCATTGAGTTTTGTGTCGATTATATGGCTCAGATTCAGCCGATAGGTGTCCCTCAATCTCGTCATGAGGGGAGGCTGAAGGGTCTCGGAACTATCGGAAGGAAAGCAATCACTCCAGATATGGACATGTATACTCAAGCCCATTTCACGGTGTTGCAACACATGACTGAAGTGGCGCCTTATGTGGACCAGCACAAGGGTGTGCTTCGGCAACAGAATCCGGAGCGGCCGGATGTTTGAATCATGAGGCAACACAACCGTCGGTTCAACCAATGGTTGAAGGAGCAAATCGCTCGGAGCTCGCCGAGTGAGACGCTGACATGGTTGGCAAAAGGGCCGACATTTACAGTTGTGACATGGCAAGGATATGACATAAATGGGTACACATTCTATACGCAGTCTCAGGATGTCAAGAGCACTAACCAGAACAGCGGTGTCCGCATAGATGCATTCAGTACCGATGGGTCGAGAAACTCGTACTATGGCTTCATAGAAGAGATTTGGGAGCTCGACTATGTGGTTTTCAAGATCCCCTTATTTCGCTGCCGTTGGGTGCATCTCCCACAGGTGAAGGTTGACAAGTACGGTGTCACGACCGTGGACCTCCAACGTGTCGGGTACAAAGATGAACCATTCGTACTCGCCAATCAAGTTGTTCAAGTTTTCTATGTAACCGACCCGGCAAATAAGAAACGCCATGTAGTTCTTCATGGAAAAAGGAAAATTGTCGGAGTGGAGAATGTAGTGGACGAGGAGGAATACAATCAATTTGACGAGTTACCTCCTTTTGGAAATGGCATAAGGGTCGACGATGAACAACGTGACGAAACGAGTTACGTACGCATTGATCATGATGAAGGGCTAATTTTTAAAGGAAATAAGCAAGTACAATAAGAATGTATATGTGAAAATATGTGACAATTTTGAGATGTATATGTGATAATGTGTGATGTAGTCAATTTTGAGATGTATATGTGGAAATGTGTGATGTAGTCAATTTTGAGATGTATATGTGAAAATGTGTGATGTAGTCAATTTTGAGATGTATATGTGAAAATGTGTGATGTAGTTGTAACATCCCAAATTTTGGATGTTTCAAAATTTGAAAAATTTAAAGCTTTTATCTGCATTTTAATGGAATTTGAATTTTGGTTCGAAATCTTATTTGGGTTTTCTGAGTTTTGTGCTAAGCAAATAATAACTGGAAGTAATTTTCAAACGTAAAATAGCAATCATGGCTAAAATAATAATAATAATAATAATTTCAAAGATTAAAAAAAAAGGGACAAGAAGAAAACCAACATGTGTAAACAATAGAGAATTAAAAATTTAAATAAGAATCTGAAAAGATGATCCAGTATAAAAAGAGGGAAACTTGAGTTAAAATATAAAAGTCTCATTTTGGGGATAATAACATGAATAGCAGTAAAAAGTGAATGGAAAAAAAACATACGCATAAATATATACGCATATACAAATTTTGCAAGGAAGAGAATAGCAATATAGGAAGTACTAGTAAAATATATATGTGCAAAATTAAGTAGGCCATCAAATAACAATATGTGAAAATATGTATATCCACAAAAGAAACCAAATATGCAATATGTTAATAAAACTATTATGATAAGCATAGCAATGGGCAAAATAAAAGCTGACAGTTCAATTGGCATGCAAGAATATAAATAAATGTGAGATAGAAACTTAAAATAAAAATCCAAATATTAAGTTAATGCATGAGCCTCATTTCCTCATCCTTTTAATTCTCTCTCACTTCCAAGTGGGCCCACTCCTTTTCCCTCTCTCTCCTTTCTCTCTTTTCCCTCCTTCTCACTGCCTGCGGGCCCTGCTCCTGCCGGCCTCCTTCTCTCCTTCCCCGAGCGCACCCAGGCCCCCTCCTCTTGTCTCTTCCTCCGTTCTTCTCCCGTGGCAGAGCTTGCTCCACGTTTCCTCTCCTGTGCGCCCGCCGCGCCCCTGCCTCCCTCTGCGCCGACCCGCGCACGTCGCTGCCTCATCGCGTCGCCACTGCCCGCCCACGCCGCTCCCGTCCAAATCCCCGTTTCCCGCGCGGTCGCCGCCGAGGACGCTGCGCCACTCCCTCCCTTGCTGCGCGACCCCGTCCTCTGCGGTCGTCAGCCACAACTACCCTCTGCAAGCATTAAACGGGGGAGACCGGTCAAGCAGAGCTCCTGTAGCCATGCCGAAGCTGGCGTCGCCGCCATACCCGGCCACCTGCCCTCCTCGGCGCCAGCAAAATCCGCCGGCTATAAAGCCCACCCGAAGCCCCCAAACTCCTCCCCGAACTCCCCTTTCACTCCTTCCCAGAGCAATCGGCCTCCTACCCCCTCCTTCTCGCCGGAGCCACTCCCTTCCCCAAGTCCGGCCGCCGATCCAATCCACCAAATCACACCGCCGTTTCCCAATTCCTCGTGTATGCACCCTCTCCGGGACGTCGTGAAGTCAACCGCATCCGCCGCCGGGCTCCCCGATCCTTCTCCGGCGCCGGCGACGATCTCCTCCTTAGACCGCCGCCACCGCACGCCGCCGACCCTACTCCGGTGACCCCCGTCCGCCGCCGACCGCACCACCAGGTTCCTTGACGCGCGGGCATTCCATTTCGCCCGCCACCCGAACCTCCCCGGCCCCTCCCCGCCGACGAGCCCGCCGCCCTTTCCCGGCCCCGAGCTCCTCTGCCCCGGCCTCTGCTACCGCCTAGCATAACTGCTATTCGCGCCCCTTACTGGTAAGCAACACTCGAGAGGCTCTCCTGGCTAGCAACGCTGCGATAAAAATCCACCCTTGGCGCCTGTGTTCGAGCCACACCTCCGCAGCGCTGGGGTGTGATTTTTGGTTTTTATTTTTGTTGCGCACAAGACTGTACAGAGAGTGTAAATGGGCCTAATAAATATTTAACCTTAGATTAAACGTTACATATTAGTTGCTAATATTATTCTAATCTTTTGTATAGAACTTAATCCCTAACTTAAGGAATAGTGAGAAATTAATTAGGGATAACCTGTAGGTTCAAGCTCTCACGATGTTCTAATAAATAAAGAGTTAGTAAACCATAAGCTATGAACCATTGCATATTAGTAAATGATGTAGAAATTAACCATTGCAAAATTAAACCCTAAAATATTGTCTTTATCCGTAGTAACTAGGATAATCCATTTTTACTGTTAAATAATGTGAACATTAATAAACAAACCTTTAGGCCATGATATTCAAATTAAAATAGAGGCTACCTTGTAGGCAACTGACTTATGGTTAAGCTTAAAATAATTATTGGTTCATGCTAACACCAAATTAAATGAAAGAAATATTTAAATTGGAAAGTTAGGCTTCATAATGCAGACCCCACCCTTAGTACATCGCCGATAAATAAATATCCGAAGCTAGATTTAGTTAATAAGGACAATTGGTACTTAGATTAACATTTCACATAAAATGATTCATACTAAGCCTTGCTCCGGTAGCTAAGTTTAAACTAGAATTAGAAGTGGAGCTAAGCCTAATAGTAGCTAAAGTATGAGCAAGCTAATAATAGTGCCATTAACTAAATCCTAACACTAGCTTTGGTACATAATAAAATTTAGTACAATTGTATATAAATCAAGCTGGGACCCATACCAAAGGATCCTAATTCGAATTAAACTTAAGCTAGCGATGAATGAAGATACATAAAATATGATAATAGGATTATTAAAGATTTAAATTTTAATTAGTTACCGTATATGAATAAATGAGGAGCCTCTGTTATTTATCTTAATCCAATTAATAAGTAAAGACATATATAAGAGATTATTCTTAATAAAGATAAAATTTGTGCACTAAACTTCTACACCAGTCTATAGGTCTAACCCGACTCATGGAACTTCCTTGATAAATAGCAAAATAATAAAAAGAGATTATTAATAAAAAGATCAAGTTACCGTATGCTATTACCAACCTTGCCTCAAATCACCGAATCACCCATTAACTCGTAACAAAACTAAATTGAGTTTATTCGGATTTATTTGGATCTTTTTGAGTTATTTGCTTTATTTGGATTCAGTCGTTTGTCACGTATTTAGAAATCGGGAGTCGTGAAGATTCAATGGATCAAGCGAGATCAAGCTCGAAGTGAAGATAGAGTCCAGAAGCCCAAGTGAAAGCATTGTGTGATCTCAAGATCGCGGTAAACCGCGCCAGGCGAGTCAATACTTTGATCATGTTGAACCTACATTTCTACAAATTACTTTGTTTTAAATTAGCAAATTGCATGCTGTTTAATTATATGCAAAGACATGCTAAGTTTAAGATTCTAGTTATATGCCACTGTTTACCTTGAATAATATTACACCCTCTATTGAATATTTGCATGTGTGAACCTTGTCGCCCTAGCAAAAATTATAATTATAATATTTCGAAAATAAGTCCCTAATAATATGCTACGCTTAGTACTGCATTGATATACATGGGGCACTGAAAATGCTCCAAAACGTTATCAACATGTTTAATCATGAAAATTGGTTTGGGCAGTCATGGGGATAGTGACTGGTATACCTGATATGATTATTTTACAATCCCAAAATCCCCAACTTGCTTTAATATCTGGGCGGATTGGTTCGAGGGTGTGTATGTGTGGTGCAGTGGAAGCACAAAATTTGGGTTAGTGATAGACCGCCCAGATACCACTAAGGACTGAATCTTGTCATGACCTCCCAGGTAAAACAGTACAACCACAAGTCCGTAAAATACGACTTGGCTAAGTAAATTTATCGAAAACCCCGGGCTCATCTCACTGGTAGTGGATTGATGGGGTTACGCTATGGCAAGGGGGCCTGAAGGGACACCAGGTAGGGTGAAGTTTTCCAGCTTTCCTAATGTTGCGGGATGTGGAAGCCCGGCTGCATTAGTGTCTGGGGGAAATATCCCGCGCACAGATGGGACCCACCGCAAGTAGGCAGTTTCCCATAAGTGTGAGATGAGAAAAGGGCCTAGATACTTTGAAAAGTCACTGTGATTGTCTGCTCAACCACATGTCTAAGGTATCGTGTGGGGCAATGAGTTGATTATCTCTTGTGGTGAAAGTGTACAAGCTCTGCAGAGTCAAAACTATTCGAATAGCCGTGCCCACGGTCAAGGGCGGACATGGGAACTTAACTAGATATAGTTCTGTTTACAAAATATTGAAAATCGGGAATGGAAAAGTGGAAGGGCGATGGACTGCCCTGGTTTGGAATTGTCCTGGGTGTCGTCCCAGTGGTAAGTTAAGCGGCTATAACACTGAAGAAATTGCTATATGGTGCAGATGCCATGTAACGGTGGATGGAATCTGGATCGATATTAATACTGCATTCCTGAACATTATGCTTTTGTTCAAAATGCTAGGTCTTAGGAATTTTTATATAATTGTATTCCAAAGCACTCTTCGCAAAATAAAATAACCCGAGCCTTCCTTTGCTTAGCCATACATGTTATATCTTGCATTCTGTGTGTTGGCTCGCGGAGCACGGGGTCGGAGTGCTCACGCTCGCTTTTGCGACAAAATTCAGAATCAAGAGTCACATCGCCGCGTCTCAGCAACAAAATTGGACAAGATGGAAAAGAAGATGAAGATGTCAAGGGCTAGGTCGTGAACCTCCAGTTGGCTGCCTGTGGGCATGTCCTGAAGGTCCCACCTGTGTGCTTCGTTCTTCCGCTGCTGCAATTTAATGATTTCAGCCTAATCGGCCCATGAGTAAGTCTACTATTAAATTTTACGCTTCCGCATGATATGTATTTTGATATTCATTACTGTAACTGTGAGCACTATCTACGATCCAGGGAATAGTGCAGTAATCACAGAGGAATCCGGATGTTAATATCTGGGCTCCTACAGCGATGGTATCAGAGCATATCGACTGCAGGTCGTGACCTAGCTAGCTTGGCCGTTAGTCCATGACTAGACTTATTTCCACAATATCTATTTTCACAAATATAAGCTATATTGCTCATTCTCATCTCTCTTAGATGATTTCCCTCTTATCTATATGCGGCAATAGCTATTTTACTTCTGAAGCTCTCTTATCCCGAATTCAAATGCGATGAAAATCCAGTACTCCTCTTGTAGTTTTCTAAGAAAACCCACTTTAATTCAAGAATCATGATGCTGAACCTTGAAGCTTAGTCTCAACAATTATTCTATTCTTGGAGGAAACAATAATGTGAATATGGATGAATGTATTCGTGAAACGTACATGAATAGAAGGCCTAGGTAGCCGAATTAAATGGCTCTTGGAGAAATAGCAACACTGATAAATTGTAAAATTCCTGGAAGATGTTTATAATAATAGAATAATAGGAGATAATCGATAGTTGAAGGATTAACTGAAAGTCTTAGAAATTGGAGATATGATCACAACTATTGGAGTATAGACTTGATTAAAAACATAACTCTCGGAGGATGTATGTAATAATGAAACAAAATAGAGATAGTGAATATTTAGGTTGATCTCTAGAGGAGCAACTTATGGGATTGAATTAATAACGTCATATTGGATTACTAGGGAATCTCGATGCAAACATCATCGGTGGATCTAAGATAAAGAATAATAGGCATCCACTGGCTTGAGGAACTGATCAAGTTGGCAGATAATAAATCTGAGATTGGGATTATATGGACATAGTGAAATATGAGAATTGAATTATAAATCTATGGTGGAAGCTAGGATTTATGTGAAGATTGGATAACCATAGAAGGATTAATGCAATTGAAAACACACAATAGGAAGTGTATGATCGGTGGATTGAATAAATAAAAGATACTCGCGGTTTCGAGTTTAGACGGCAAAATGCCGTGATTAATCAGTGAAAAGGGATAACCTACATGCAATTTACAAAGTGGAAGTTGAATTATCAAGGCTATCGGATTCTAGGCCTTATGTAAAAAAAAGATCATATGGGGAATCATTAGTATACTGAAGGGTGTCGTAAGGTGTTGTATTTACAAAACAATTACAAGAATGAGTACAAATTTTACCAAAATACTTCCCTCTTCCTTCCGTGGATTTTAAGAGAAAATTTTTATTCACCTTCTCATACCCTTACTCCAAAAATTAAGAATAGGGTCGTCGACGATGGTCATGAAGATAGGATGGTCCCGATCTAAACGAACTATGCAGATAAACCTTATGCATCTTATGTGTTCTCCCCGAGTAGACGTTGTATTGTCGCAAGATTTCGTTTGGCCCTGTGCACTGCCTTCTTGCCCTCAGGCGTTGTATTTCGTAGTCACAGGAAAAGATTGTTTTCCAAAGCTTGGTTATTTTGTGTGGCGTGTGTACTGCCCCAGCATCTGGGTGTGCATTCCTTAGAATGGGCTTAGAACATCTTATCTCTACGATTTAATACTTACCTCATGCTACTCCTCTCCTGATCTCTTCCTAACATTGAGCATCATGTATCACTTTTCTTGCTTCCTCATCTTATCATGTGCAACCCTACAATTTGAGAGCACAAATTAACCGATCAAGGAAGAGTATATGATCAAAGGGCATGAAGCAAGTAACACATTCTAGTGTATCCGGATAAAGAAATCTTGCGATTATTGCAAAAGATACATTGACCATTTGGGTGGAAAGAAATACATTGTGTCGTCAGGCTCATGACTGCCAATTTGAAGCATAGCGTAGCATCCGAGGCACATCCAAGGCCTGCAGCTGTGTCTTGAAGAATGCCAAGAGCTGGTCTTTAGATGTGGCATTCCTCAAACTATAAATTATGAATCTTATTCTCATAACCCATCTGAATACCAGCTCTTGGCATTCCTCAAGACACAGCAGCAGGCCTCGGATGTGCCTCGGATGCTATGCTATGCTTCGAATTGGCAGTCATGCGCCTGACGAAATAGTTGATCTTTCCACCCAAATGCTCCATGTATCTAGACAAAAAACAGCAAATGAAGCAAGTGACATACTATAGTGTTCCCGTTCAATGAACCGGATACACTAGTTTGTGTCATTTGCTTCATAGACCTTTGTTTAGGGACTTTGCTATTTGGTTTATAGTTTTAGCAACTAAAGTAGGTGCTAGGATAGGCACTTTGTTTAGAGACCTTTTAGTAATAGTATTACAAAATTCAAGGAAATTTTAGTACAGAAGTTCAAAAAAAAACAAATTCCCAGATTCTTCGGTGAGCAGCCGATATAGCCGACTTCTTCGGTGAGCGACTATCCATCTGCTTCTTCCCACTCCTTCTCTTCATCTCTGATCTCTGGATCACGTACGCTAGTAGCGATGATTCAGTTAGATGAATCATCGCTACTGGCGTACGTGATCCGGAGACCAGAGATGAAGAGAAGGAGTGGGAAGAAGCAGATGCATAGTCGCTCACCGAAGAAGTCGGCTATGTTGGCTGCTCACCGAAGAATCTGGAATGTCTTTTTTTTGCACTTTTGTAATAAAATTGACTTGAATTTTGCGGGAAAAAGAAGGACTTGATACATTGGTACATTGGTAAGATAGGCACATCACCCCCTCTCTATGTCCATATCACCCCTCCCTTCTCCCCCTCCCCTCTACTCCTCTCTTGTCTTGCAATTCAATATGATTACTTTCTCATCTTATCTTAATAGACCCACAAAATGAGCAACATGTCACCCGCGCATTCTTCAACATCATCGCCGGAGGCGTCCGCTCCAACATCAAGACGCCAAGGAAGAGGGCTATCAAAGAAGCCTGAGGGCCGACAGATCATCACAGCGGTGAATGCATCTGGGGTCCCTATCCTTCCTCAAAAAGCAGTAAACGCATTCCGAACCATGGTCGGAGTAGTTGCACGAGAACGAATTGAGATCACATACAATTTGTGGAAGAACGTGCCTGACACTCGGAAACGTGAGCTGTGGACCGAAATTTTGGCATCGTTCGAGTTCCCAGAAGAATACCTGGACGCTGTGCAACAACAAACCTACAAAGCGGCGTGCAAAGCATGAAAGAACTTCAAGAGCACGCTTGTCAAGAAATACGTGGAGACGGACGAAACGCCTGTTCATAAATACCCATTCCTGGAACCACAATGGGAAGAGTTCAAGGCGATGAAAACGACCGAAGATTTCAAAAGTACAAGTGTGGCGCACAAGGCCCTCCAGGCAAAAAATACACACCCTCACAGACTTGGCACAGCTGGGTATGCAGGTAAAATCGCGCAGTGGATGAAGGAGGATGAGCTGGCAGCTGCACAGGACATCGCCTCGCCGTTTTCCAATATCCCGGACGACCGCGCTCGAAATTGGATTAGAGCAAGGTCATCTACAACGACATCAGGGGACATCACCTTTTGAAACCCTTCAGACCAGCAAGTGACCGAGCGCCTGGTAAGATATCGATCGAACTACGTAGCTTGTAATTACTCCACAACTTCGTACGAATTGAAATGACATGTCGTGCTCTTGCAGGAAGAGCTGAGTTTTCAATCTACCCTGGGATCATTCCAGGGAACAAGGGAGAATGATATGCTCTCCGTGGCCCTGGGAAACAAGGAGCACCCGGGCCGTATGAGAGGCCTTGGGCTTTACGTTCCTTGGAAACATGGTTTCCAAGATGACTCCGACATGTATCGGCGCAGGAAGAGAAACAAAGCCGAGCGTGACGCACAACTACGAGAAGAGCTCAAGGCATCTCTTAAAGAGGAGATACTGGGTTCGATGGCTGATATAATCAGAGATGAGGTGCGGAAACAGACAGAAAGTCAGCAGGCCGCCACCGCCGTTCCTGTGCTAGCTAGCCCGCACAACCATCCGAGTAGCTGCGCGTCCAATCCGACGCAAACCCAGTCCAAATTTCCTGTGGACGACATCCTGGTAATAATTATTACCTCTCGAATGCTTGCTCCATTGGTAGGCCTATTCGAGTAGCTAATTTTGTATCGTTATGTAGGAGCCTACGACATGCAGGCTCCAAGTGAGATATGGCTCCATTCCCTTGTACGCTGCTTGGGGCCAGGCATATTCGTCTGGTATCGGGGCCATGGTGCACGGTCAAGCTTTAGCGCCAGGCTTCGCAAAAGTTAATGTGGATGGTGTGTATGCCAATTTTGAGGTGGTCCCGCTACCGAAGCCCCCCAACGACGAGATCGTGAATCTAGGACAGGCCATTGGAACATTCATCCAGTGGCACAAAACCGACATCTCCCTGGAGGCTTCTTCACCGGTGGCAGGACCAGAAGTGCAGTGCGAACCACAGCAACTTGCACTGGTGCCATCTCCACACGGGCAGTGCGAACCACAGCTACCTGCACCGGTGCTATCTCCACGGGTGCTATTCTCGCCAGAGCAACTTGCACTGGTGCCATCTCCACACAGGCAGTGTGAACCACAGCTACCTGCACCGGTGCTATCTCCACGGGTGCTATTCTCGCCAGAGCAACTTGCACTGGTGCCATCTCCACACAGGCAGTGTGAACCACAGCTACCTGCACCGGTGCTATCTCCACGGGTGCTATTCTCGCCAGAGCAACTTGCACCGTCTATACCATTACAGTCGACTAGCATAAAGTCGACCCACAATCGAGGCAGTGGCCAGGGCAAATCAAAGACGAAGGATGATGACGATTTCCCGTCCATGCCATTGGCCCGCAAATTCATGCTAGCTCAGCCGATGGTAGTCCAGGAAGAGCTCCAAAAACTAGGACTTGGTTGCCAAAGATTCCACCTTTGGTATATGGAAGAGTCCAATAAGCCAGCGGCAGAACGGCGCTCAGGTATAACTGCCAAATTCAAGCCGGAACATTTCTTGCACGAAGTTCAGGACTGTGTCTTCGCGGTGACCTTTGACGATATATTTGAACTTTTCACGCTCAACGCTCTCGACGCCTCACTCGTTCGATGCTGGACGTTGTAAGTCTGTACAATCACAGTCTCTGTTCACGTAATACCGATATATGTCACAATTTGTTGCTTTCCTATGTTATATATAGATTCATGCTGATCGAAGCTAGATCATCGAAATCACAAATTGGTTTCCTGGACCCACGCTTGGTCGCCATTGATACCATCATCGAGAATGCATCCTTCGTCGAGGACTATATTACAAAGCACTGCTGGCTCACCAAGATAAGGAATTTGTTCTTATGCCATACATGAGCATTTCCATTGGATTTTAATTGTAATTATACCAAAATGGAACAAGGCTATATACCTTGATTCTCTAAGTAAGAACAAATCCAAGTACACAGCTATCGCCCGAATACTCGATAGGTACGTACATTGTACATTGTACTCTTTCTTTCCTTCCGAATAACTAATCTAACTTTTTCGAATAACGAAGGTCGTTCGCCACATACGTTCAACAAACACGTGACTCGACGACAGGGGCCAAGGCCTTGAAACATGATCGCAAGTTTTGGGTATTCGCTAGCTACACATTAATTAATCATATACAACACATAGTAGTAATGCCACTTGATTTAACACATTATATTTTTTGCAGTGCCACCAGCAGGAGCCGGGCAACACGTGTGGATACTACGTGTGCCACCATATGAGACTACTCCTCGATTCCACCAAGATCAATAATTCTAAGGTTTGTCAATCTTCCCACATTTATTTCATACATGTCAGTTTTATATATGCGCTCGTTGATATTCCTATCGACAGGCTGCGTCCATCTCTACATCTGCATTGACACAGCCGGATTTTGCAAAAATTCGAGGAGAGCTCATTTGGTTTTTGTGGTCAAAAGTCGTAAGATCAGATGGAGAATTCCACTGCCCAGAATGATTTTTTTATTGTAATTTTAAGTGCAAATACAGTGTAGATCTTTTACAATTGTGTATTTATTAATGGATATTTTATTTCAACTCAATGAATTGATTTGCGAAATGGATGCTTTATGTTTGTGAAATGAAGTGCGTTGTCAATTGGATATCGGATAATCACAGACGGTTTTTAATGAAAAACCGTCTGTGATATCGCATAATCACAGACGGTTCAAAAACCGTCTGTGATAACTTGGATTATCACTGACCCATAATTTCAGACGGTTCAGAAAACCGTTTGTGATGACGTTTCTGAACCGTCTGTAATGTGGTTTTCTGTAGTAGTGAGACTGAGATTGTTTGTTAATCGAGCACATTCAGTCCATTGCTCCCTTGGTTGAAGTTTATATGACATATTTTTTAATGATCTTATCTATTAATATAAGGTGTATCTAATATTAGAATATAAAATTAATGTGATGTTCTTTTTATACTTCTAATAAATATATAGCTTTAATTGCTATTTTCTACGTGTATGCATTAAATATAATGCTTAGAGATAATAATTAGGGATAGTATAGTTATTTTTATTATATTCTTGATATATATTTTAAGAGAAAATATGTATTAAGAAAATCTACGGCGCTACCCCCAGTGCGATAGTGGTTTAGCGTGTCATTTTCTTAGCCATTAATTTAGTCGAAGCGTGGATTGGCGGTGACGATCGTCCATGTACTGTCGGTAGAGAGCAAACAATGGACGACCAAAACGGGTGCGGTATTCATATGACAAGTGGTATGTATTCTTGTTGGGCCCACGTTTCAGGGACATGGGGTAAAAGTCCGTAGATGCGTTAGAACGGTGTGTTGGCGTCGGACGTGACTTCGCGGACGTGAAATATTTCTCCACGCTGTTAAAACTTTTCGATAACCGCGCCCTTTGCTCTTCTCCACCCAGATGAGAGCGTGTGCTTGTTCACTTTTCAGCGTCTCCTTGTCTTCTCTTCGTTCGAATGACAGCATCTTCTTCTAAGGTTTCGTTTTGCCGGCCACGATTTCATACGACTTGGCACACACTGTACATTACCCGTAAGACTCGGTCTAACTGAGACAAACTCAGATGCTTACGACCACACACACAGGCCTGACCAAGTCGACTCCTTATGACTTGCGACTTACAAGCTCCGATTGCCATGGCGCTTCGACCACGATGCGTCGACTACAGCGCATCAACCATTGCACTTCGACCACGGCAATCTTACCATAACTCCGATCGTACCACTCACACAAAGCCGACACTACTGATCTTCGACCACGCAAGTCTTCCCACCCATGGTCACATAACTTGTACTACACACACCTACTAACCCCACTAGTTAGACTCCCTATGATCCGGTTTTGCCGGCCACGATTCCCGACGACTCAGCATTGCACTTCGATCACGGCAATCTTATCACAACTCGATCGTACCACTCACACAAAGCCGGCACTACTGATCTTTGACCACGCAGGTCTTCCCACCCACGGTCACACAACCTATACTCCACGCACCAACTAACTCCACTAGTTAGAATCCTTGTGATCCGGTTTTTGCTGGCCAAGATTCCCTACGACTCGGCACACACCGCGCACTACCCACATGACTCGATCCAGTTGAGACCAACTCAGACACTTACAACCACACACATAGATCTGACCAAGTCGAATCCTTACGACTTGCGACTTACAGTAGCACCGACCGCCATGGCGCTTCGACCATGACAATCTTACCACAACTCTGGTCGTACCGTTCACACAAAGTCGGTACTACCAGTCTTCGACCACGCAGGTTCTCCGAGCATCGATCGGGTACTATAGCATACAAGTACCGACAATACTGTAACTTATGACTACCAACTGGTTACTGCAGCTTACGACTTCTGACTGGTTACTGTAGATTACGACCACCGACCGGTTGAAGAAGAGCGTAGGGTTACGCGCACTTCGACCATGGCAATCTTACTGCAATTTCGGTCGTACCGTTCACACAAAGCCGTTACTACCGGTCTTTGACCACGTAGGCCTTCCGAGCACCGATCGGTACTGTAGCTTACGAGTACCGACCATTACTGTAGCTTACGACTACTAACCAGTTGCTGTAGCTTACCACTTTCGATCAGTTACTGTAGATTACGACCATCGACCAGTTGCAGAAGAGCGTAGGGTTACATGCCATTCTTGCCGTGAGGATCTAAAGGTTTAGGTAAACGACAAAGTAGCTGTGTGGCATCAATTTTCCGGCTGAATCAAACGAGTTAATGGGCCTTACGCGCGAAAGCGAGCCGAGGGAGTTTGGCGCACGTGGGAAAGCGAGTCAGATGGCCCAGAGGTGAACTGTCCGCGCGCGGGAACGCGACGTGGGGAGGTCGCGCGTTTCTACTATCACGTTGTAGTTGCGTCCAATATTGTATCCTCATCATTATCTATGTCTAGATAAATACAAACAATTGGTGAGATTCAATGCACCTACTTCATTTCAAGGGTTAAAAATTCCATAATAATCCTTAAAAATAAAATTTCTAGAAATTCTTACATTAATCGAGAGAAAAAGAGAATGATATATGCTTCTTGTTTTGGTGGAGCTTGATTATAACGGTGTTGATTAATCATATATAGTCTTGTATAACAAATACAATTGTACTTTCTTGATAGCAATAGTGTTGTATTTCAAATAAAACTGCATCGTAATATCTAGACATGCAATTACATAGGTAATTACTCTAGTTATTATATTATTAAAATGATAGCGAATTTCTATGTTAATCGAAGGAAAAAAAGAGAAAAATCTACACTGTCGATTTGGTGAGTCCAGATTACAATGAAAATACAATCGTATTTCAACATAAGCATCAAAGTTGTATAAAAAGGACAAGGCAGCTCTATGTTTCAAAATAAACATATGTATTGTAGTGTTAAATTAGTTTGTTTTTATATGAAAATGAGCAGATTAGCACTTCTTCTGTTTTGCCAAGGTAGAAACAAGTAATAATACATTTGCCTAGTTGTTGCTTGTGTTCTCATCCAACCGCACGTGTGTTAAGACCTTTGCTCTCTGTTGCTTGTGTTTTCTTTCCAGACACACGTGCGTACGTTAGCGACCCTCCCTTGCTGACTAGCTGTTGCTTTTGCTCTCATCGACCTGCACGTGCATTAAGATGCCATCCTTCTGGGCTCATGAGATCAGATGGTGATGCTTGTTATGTGGATTCTACCCTCTGCTCTTCTACTTTGATCCTGTAGTTGAGAGATTTCTGCTGCTGCTGCTGCTGCTGCTCTCTCTCTCTCTCTCTCTCTCTCTAAGTGATAGAATTATTGGTGTTGATGCAAAACGTTTCGCTTGTTCAAAAGATGCAGGTGCACGGATGACCCAGCGCAGTGGAAGGTGAGAGACCGTGTATTAGTTTTAAGATATGTTTGTGATAAATAATTTATACTTTAGGTAAATTAAATTTATATTTTACAATAGTTTAAGAAAATTTAGATTTACTGCCAGAGTTAGTGGTGGGACTGGTTGGACCATTGGGAGGAAGCGGTCAGATTGGCCTATGAATACTAGTCTGATCGGTGGTCCAGTGCGATCGAAGTTTGGGGCGGTCAAACTGCTGGGGCGGTTGATCAATTTTTAGTTGACGGTTGTTTTCTCTAGAGAGCATATTTTAGAGTTAGGTTCATGCGGTTAGACCAGGGTTAGTTGGCTGGTGTGACCACCATTGAAAATGTGGCCACATCGGGTGGCCGATCAGACCGGCTAGTGGTTGGTGATTTGACTGGGGTGGTCCGATCATCGTGAAGATAGCGGTCAAACCAGCGGCTGTGGCCAAAGATTAGGGGGAGCTAAGCTGAGTTGGTTTGAGGTCAATTCATGGTTTGAGAGCCATAAGGATTTGTGTTGCATTGCATGATGTATAGTTTTGACTAACGTGAGTCAAGTGCATGGGAGTTATGCTCAATATGGTTGCTTGATCTTTGGATGTGCAGGTGGTTTTCAGGATGTAGCGATCGACAGTAATGTACTAAGACTAGGCGGGAAGCTGAGATCCGAACAGTCATGTAAGTCCGAGTGAGTCTACATGGCTCAAGCGGAAAACATAAAGAAGACAAGGATTATGAAGAAGTGGTGAGACCGATGCACGCAGAGATGGTTCGGGGAAGTCCAAATACATGAAGATGTGACGGCTAATCATTGGGCACTACGGACTGCATGTCAAAGTATGTGGAGATGGTTTGAGGTGAAGATAAAGACAAAGTCAAGAGAAGGTGTCCGGAAGTTTTGTCGAGGGTATTTTGGAAGTTAGCCAAATACTGAATTGGTGCCTTGATCAAAATCGCGGTGCAAAGAGGCGCAAAGGAGGAGTGGTTTAAGTCAAAGCGAGTTAGAATTAACAAGTGGATCAATTGTTAAAGAGCTAACGGATTGAGTCTTGTAAATGCTTTGAGAAGTGTTTGAGAGTGTGTAAAACTCGTGTTAGTGGAGTTGATGGCTTTCTCTAGTAAGCTTAATAGGTTGGACTAATTAACGTTGTATTGATTATTTAGAGGGGAGGAGATGAGGTGGTAGTCTCAAGGATTCTAAGGTTTTGTTTTGCTTTACTAGCTTGTCTCCTTTCATGGTTGCGAGAGAGAAATCTTGAGAGAGAAAAGGGCGGTGTTTTGGATGCACTTTGTAATCATCCATGAGTGTATAACCTCACCATACACTAAAATAGATCAAAGTTTTATTTTAATCATGTTCTTGTTTATGTTCTTACTCAGTTTTAGCTCTTGAGCTTGATTTGTGATTTCAGATTCATAGGAGTACTACTCTAATATCTTGATTTGTTTATGTTCTTACTCAGTTTACGTCTTCATGGATTATTTATTTATTTACTGCGTAATGTTTCATACCTTTTGTGTACAAAGATTAATAAATATCATTGCAAAATATATGTATTTGAGGATTTCTCATTCATGTCTTACTAATATGTGTCCCTAGAACCCGCATATCATTGAGACACTAGAACCACATGTCAGTGAGATATGAGTAGTAAATCTTTATATGTGTATCTTTACAATACCAAATCCTCAATTATTCTATAAATTAATTGCATCATATACACCAGGAGAGCACATAAGTTTCATCCGCTATGCTTTATTACGAAAGCGGTGAAGAGAGTCTTGCTTCCTTGGCTTCAAGCATCTAGGGTGAGAAGAACTGGCGTATCTTTGACGACAACTCCGGGAAAACACGAGTTGGGCGGTAGTTCTTGTCGAGGCAAACAGCGGTTGCTCTGGCTTCCAACACGAGCTGGCAGGAGCAGTAGTAAATTAAGGTGTGAGATGCACGATCGATGATGGTCAGCAAGATCGATCATTAATTAGTTGATTACCGAGGTAGCAGAGACCAAGAATTCGAGTACACCCTCTAATTGCATGCATACCTTACGATCCGGCAGCGTCTCGATCAAGTGGTCGACTATTATCCTTACGCCTTTGACTTGCACGACCCTCAGCTTGACCACAAACCTGTCACCTCTCTGGCAACGCAAGGTAAAACTTTGTGAGATTTTCCGGTATGGTATATATAGTGAGAGCTAGCACTGAGCAGGCTTGAAAATTGATCCGAACAATCGGAAATTATAATTGAATCAATGGTACCCATTTCATGCATGCATGCTCAGCACCAAATGTGGTGAGTCCAAAAATACCCACTCCGATCAAAAAGGAAAGTTGGCTTTGACTTTCAAAGTCAACAAAATCTCATCTTGATCACTAAATTTTATTATCATATTTTTGAAAAAAAGTTATAAAAATATAATGTTATGAAAGTATTTTTCATGAAAATTTTACTCATGTCAATTCCGTATATCCAAACTATATACTTTAGATAGTACCTTTGATCAAAATTGATACGGTTTAACTGCATGTGTTCTATGGTGACTTAATTCATTGAAATCCTCCAATAACTTTTTTCCCAGTTTCAACATGAGTCCATAAATTTAAGCCAAGCAATTTTATACTGTGGAATGGAACATACCCTTAAAGGCGCGAAGTACTTAAGGTTTAACTCTGAAAGAGCCATTGCGTTGCCCGTGGACGTCCAGTAGTACACGCTAATGCCAAGGGTTTCAAGCAGCACGTCACGACCTGATACATGCAGCACAAATTAAAGCATAGAAATCCTGTGAATTTGCATACATGCATGTGCATAAGTAGGAAGGAATCTTCAATACTCTTTTGAGAGCCAGCTAGACATAGCTAACTTACCACTGTGGATGTAGCTGGCGTAGATGGCGTTGTTGACAACGCCGTACTCGTCAAGATCATCGTCGCGGACTATCATCTCGACTTCAAAAAACTTTTCCTTCCTGATCTCATAAGCAAACATAAGGATTTAACAAACGTATATGCTGTTTGCATGCAAGGAAACCGGATAATGGGATTGAAATGATCTTGATGAAGGTCGAACCTTATGCTGTTGGTATGCTGGTTTGCCATGTTAATGGTGGGAGCATCTTGAAGCAGGCAGGATTTGGGGGCAGCAATGGGAGCATCTTGAAGCAGGCAGGATTTTGGGGGAGCAATGGACGTAGCATGACCTTGAAGCCGGCGGGATTTGGGGTAGGCATGCGCCGTGACCATGCCGAGATTTGCCGGCCGGCCAAGGCGCACCACGCGGTGGCCGGAGCTGCCACGCCCCCCTCCATCGGCGGTGGGTAGCCGAGGGCAGGGGCGGGTGATGGCAAGGGGAACGAGGTTGCCTATCTGCTGCTGCATTGTGAACGAGTGTTGGTTGTGCGTTCTTTTCTGAATGTATTGGTCGTGTTGGACGTGCTGGTGATCATTGATGGCAAGGCATGCTACTTATATAGGTGATGGCAGAGAGAGAGAGAGAGAGAGAGAGAGAGAGAGAGAGAGAGAGAGAGAGAGAGAGAGAGAGAGCACGAGCTGGTTGTTCAACTTCTGCTCACGTAGTTTTGCTTCGAAAAATCTAATCCAGTGTGTGAGCCATGCGCTTTACCATTCTCTAACCCAGCAAGCTTGAGTTACATGCAGTTTTTTTTATGCTGAAAACTGTTCAATTATCTGGAGTCAGAGTCACTGGATTTTACTTCTGGAAGCGGTGCTTGGACCGGTCACCACCCAGCGAGAGAACGTGAATCAGGACAAGTAGGGTCTGTTTCTTTCTTTTTTCCAAAGTTTTATGGTTTTTAATTGTGACTTGTGGTTTTTGGACTGTTCATATGAGAGATTACAAAATAACAGAAACTCACGTATAATTTTTGCCAATATAAATAAAATCGATACAATATGTATTATAATTAACTAGCATATTCTATTTTAAAAAAATATTTTATTTAAAAGATAGTTACTATGAAAAAAAAATCAAAAACTGAAATCGAAAGCTAAAAAATAACAGAACAGTAGTGGCACGTCTCTGGACCGTCGACGACTTCGGCACGAGCGGCGTTGGCAACATATCGTACGTGCAAAGTGACGGCCGGTGGGGTACCATAGCGTGGGTCACCGAGTCGTCTGCCGTTAGTGGGGAACTTGTTTAGTGACGGAGATAGCTGCTTGATTTAAGTAGTGACATGTTGATTTTTAGTGGGGGCGCTCAGCTGTGTGATTTTTTTTTATGGTCGTAGGCTCGTGGTCTAGGATGCAAAGCCACCTGTGCTTCAGATATTGGCTGGGTTTTTTATTTAAAGTTGGCTTATGTTTATATTTTTTTTACACTAATTAGTTTTTAAATACTGTGTTTTTAAGATAGGATCAATAGAAAAGTTATAGTCAAAAATGTATTGAGTTCGATTGTACCGGTAAAAATCGTATGCGACTATTTTTTTTGCATATTGCCTCTCATAAATAGCCAGAATTCAAATATTTGAGCCATAAATCATAAACCATTAGTATAAAAGAATCCACCTAATATTATCTTATGTCATCGTAAGACGAGGCCCTTATGTCATCATAAGACCGAGGCCAAAAAAGAGGGAGGAAAAGCACCACCACGACAATTCCTTTACGCCAAACTAAAGTTCAAAAACAAGATACACTCAAGTGGCAAACAAACCTAGGCAATACGCAATCCAAACACCAACCACCCCCATATCACACATTTTCTCATGGTCCTTGCATGCACCAGAGGTCCACAGTGATCACATACTCACACTTATCACAGCACTCAACACAACCAGATAGGTGCTGGTTTAGTTCTAACTATACTCCATGTAAAAAAAGAATTCAAGGAACAGTACTGTATACTAGGTAGACCTATGATGATGTGGAATTCAAGCACAGAAATTCAACAGGATAGTGCATGATGTGGCTTTGGCGTAGTTAAATTAAGTGGGGTTTTTTCGACTAAGGCTAATTACTTATGGTTGTGACTGATGGTTTTTAGTCATAACATAAGTGTATATACCAACGAATCGATTGTCGATAAGTCGTTTTTAAAAAATTATCTCGATAAATCACTTTAAAAGCACAACGAATAATTTATTTCATTTGTTTGTTCAAAAATAGCAAGCTGAAAAGATTACCGCTTTCACCTGACGTATCGTACACTTATGAGTACGTCGTTCCATTGTTGAAGTGTTTAATAGTTACTAGGTTCTGACACGCAGAAACATGTTTCTTTTCACAGATGAGTACGTCGTTCTAGTCTATACACGTCAGTGTTAATTTTAAAAAAGAAGGAAAAAAGAAAAGGAAGTCCATGTACGTAATCTGTTTTGTCTGAAACGAGCAGAAGCATTTTTCGTTTGTTTTGCTTGCCTGGGGCGAAACACCATTTCAGATTTCTTGCTGTGTTTCCATGCGTCCTCGTACAGCCAGCCATACGTGCGTCAGAGGCCGTCAGGCTAGACCAGCGCAGGCAGCCGTAGCAGTAGTCCCGGATACCTTCTGGTTGATCTGACCCATTCGAGTTGAACAACCAACAACTGGGATTAATAACGGGCCCACCCGCCTCTAACCTTCCCGCCGGAGGCAACGAGGCAAGCTCAGGGCCCGTTCACATAGGGGCTGTTTAGTTGCCTGTATGTGCTCATACAGCTGCATGAGTGTGGTCAGGCTGAGGAGGGAAGCTACTCAGCCACGTTTCTTCTCAGTCTGATTCCAGTTGATTTTTTGCATCCACTCGTGCAGACTCTCTCCTCCATGCAGGCAACCAAACACCATCTCCCTGCATACGCTGGTGCGAGCCACCCTCATGCAGGCAACCAAACAGACTCTAATTACTTTTGCTTTGGTTTACAAACAGTAAGAACTTCATAAATTTATAGAGAAATACTTCGTAGATTTTATCTTAAAAACACTCAGTTTAAAAGTTAGATACTATAAAAAAAATTATTTATCATAGAAAATCAGTTTTTAAAAACTAATAGAAACTGGATCTTAATTATCCCAAAGCACGCGTAGGCAACAGGTAGGCTCCATTCTGTACTGATTGTGTAAGTTTGCCGTACAACCCTGGCCAGTTCGACGGTCGCCACCGGGGTGCGTCGTTTGGTCACCATAGGCGGGCGGAGCGGACGGCATGGTTACTACTTACTAGTGGAAGCGCGCCATCTCACTCCAAGAGCAAGTTTCTTTCCCCTTCGCACTGGGCTACTGAAGTGTTGCCTCAACGGTCTTTCTGCTCAGGCTGGAAGATGTAGGGACATACTGAGTTGCCGATTTTGAAGAACGTGCAAACTACAAAGAGAGAAATCCTAGCTGAAGCACTAGGAGCAGCTCATGGTCTGGAGCTACGTTCTTTATTTCTTTCGAGTGAGCTTCAATCGCTAACCAATTCACCCAGAATTTGTAGGATTATTTAAACCTATGACCCAAAAGTTTCTAGGCTTATTCTTAAACATATGATGCGAATTACATATGGGGCCGTGCTGCTGGAACACAGGCGCAAATCGGTCGTAGTGTGTGCATTGGCGCAAGGGGTGTCGGAGGGCACGAAGTGCAAGCTCACCCTAGACACTGGTACCACAAATATGTAATGAAATGAGCTGTGGGTCTCAAACTCAGGATCACCTGTTCATATATCATGTTGGATATACCACACACACTAGCTAATCCATTCAAAAGTTGTCCGAGAAAATTATGCTGCTACAAATGGTTATCGAATTGATCATGCTTTTTCCCGGACTCAAGAGCATCAAAGCATGGCCTTGATGGTAAGACCTAGAACCTGCTTGAACCTTGCTCTAATATTGTAACGCCCCCGTTTCCAGGAGCGCATACGGACACGGCATTTTGCAACTATTCACGCATGAACAGTTATGGAACGTCGCGTAAGAGTATACCATTGCATGCTTACAACAAAAGTTCAGCATATACTTTACGTAAGGATTAGCATCCATTTTTCCACAGCGGGGCGTGCAAGCCCAAAGCATACTTACATCACAAAAAACTCCAAGATCCGCTTGAGCGCGGCCAAGACCTAAAGCCACGGGTCCTCGTCGAAGAAGAAACCTTCCGGGTCTTCCTCAACAGGGAGACAAACACCTTCGTCTTGATCCTCTAAAGAAAGGCAAAAGCAAGCCGTGAGCCAATCAACCGGCTCAGCAAGTCCCAAAGGGACTCTATCTTACTACATGCACGGAATCATCAAAGGAAGGGAGTATACTTGGTTTAATAACTTTGAGTGGATGCAGTTTTATTTGCAAATATTTTAATAAGATGGACCCAAAACTACTTCTTAAGCTCTCAGGGATTTTTCATGAAGGGTTAATTAACCAACCTAAACAAGTTAAACATTTACAAAACTACTTAAGCTTTGCTGCTGGAATCACTCAAGTGACACAGCTCCATTAACCGGGAGCACGGCGTATTCGAATACCATTTATTGACTCTACAGAGTTTGCTCAGCTTTACCCACACGATCCCTTAACTCCCGCTAAAGAGTTAAGAAAGCCAGGTCGTTTCACTGCTCAACTCTTTATATAGGCTCTACCCGGTAGCATCACTCAGTCACGGCCAAACCTAAACAAACTTCTCTAAGCCGTTTTAAGTGTATACTACCGTTGTTAGGTACCCAGCGGCATACCTAACTCCCCGGCATCCTGACATCTCATCCTGTAGAGTTTCAATTGAGTTGAGCAGCTACTAGACCAGTGTTGACAAGTCAACTCCTGTGGTTGAGCGATCACTGTGACATTTGCTCAGCGTAAGGGTTTCAGTCCTTATATTTTCACCTGGTCCGTAACCTCGCCAGGCGGTGCTTCGGTTATTTAGTGGCGGAGGGGGTCACCGGCGGCGAGAGGGTTCAATCGGGGGCGGCTACACCGACAGGGGAACCGAGGGCTCACATTGGTGGCGGCGGTGAGTGCTAGGAAGCTCCGGAGCGATCTGGCCACGGGAGAGGTGCGACGGCTGGAGAGGAACTTCGGCGACGGCGCTCCACGGAGTTCCTCCTGGCCAGAGACAAACACCAACATGATTGGCACACTAAGGAGATGTTCTGGTGAGGAGTAATTGAAGAATGAGGGAGGGGAGAAGGAGATCAGCTCCGAGGAGTCGCCGGCTCACAAGACGGTAATGGCGGCGTTCGGAGCGGCGGGGTTCCAATCGGCTGCGCGAGGGAGTGCACTGGAGTGGTGGGGAGCAAAGGAGGGCAGTGGGGAAGCTTGGGAAAGAAGAGGGCGTGCGGGAGAAGGATGGGGGTTTTATACCCGAGCGGAGGGGGAGCGAGGCGTGGAGAGGAAGGCAAGGGCTCGGGCTCCGGGGCAACAGGGAGTGACGGGAGTGGGTGGGCGTCTCCTCCGCAGGACGGGCGGTGACCGGGCGTTGACGCGCGGCGCTGTAGCGGCGTAATGGCGAGGAGACGGGAGCAGGTGAGCTCAGGCACGGGCGGAGGCGCGTCCGCGCGCGGGAGGGGGAGGCGCGGCGACTGCCAGGCGGGGCCGGGCTGAGGCGGGGCGACATGGCGCGAGGGCGTCCACCCCTTTCGGACAGCGGCGGTCGGGGCGGCGGAGGCTGTCCGAGGCCGGGGCGCAGCCGCGGGCCAGGCGCGGCGCGAACGCAGCGCGCAGCGCACGCGCGTGCGCGGGGAGGAGGCGGGGAGGGAGAGGGGCGCTAGCGAGAGAAGGGGAGTGGGGCGGCGCTGCAGAGAGGAGAAGGCGGGATCGAGCGGGAGGCGGGGAAGGGAAGGCGCTAGCGGGGAGGGGCGCGAGCGCCGGGGAAAGAGGACGGCGGAAAACGGTGGGGCGCCAACAGAGAGGGGAGGTGCCCTACCGAAAAGGGAAAGCGGCGGCGGGGAAAACTTTCCTGAAAGGGAAAGTTTTCAGAAAACACTCAAAAATGCAGCAAAAATTCACAAAAATTTTGGTTTGAATTTTTAGGGGCTTTTCAAATACGATGCTTTAGTCCATCACAAAATCCGAGTTTAATCCCAAGACCATCCAACTGCATTAGACCTTGATTTTTTTAGTAGACCTTGAAATTCTAGTTAATGGCTAAAAGCATGTAACCTTTTTCTAAATCTATTGTCTCACCTGATCCATGGGTACTGCATGACCATTCTTTTTTTTTTTGAAGGACGGGCTGGAGAGTTTAAAAAGGAGGAGCGGAAATAATTCCGAAAGTTCAACGGCTTGATCATTCAAAGTTTTTGCTTAATAGAAATATCAAGTGCGTGGATGCAACGAAGTATCCTTCTGAATACGTGATTATTCCAAGGGCTGAAAACGATGTGATATGCGAGCAGGGTGGACATCCAAATGTTGGAAGACAACTATGAGAGTTATCTGGCTAGATAGTGTGGCAAACTGCTGACATTTACAAGTAGGAGATCCTTGTTAAATCCGTCTTGACAACCCAGTTAATCTATTTCCTTACAGCCATCGAGAAACCAAAATATGTAATCAAAACCCTGAATAGACAATGAGATGATTCCTTTAGACCGGGTCAGAACAACAATTAACCGGTGGCAACTACAAAATCAATTGGGACAGAGTATGCAGATCTACACACCTTGGCCTCTTAGACCTAGAGCGATTCACTAGGGCTCTAAGACTTAGATGGCTCTGGCAAAAATGAGGAGCTCAAACCAAACCTTGGCAAAGAATGGAAATCCTATGCGATGAACAAGATTGGTGTCTCTTTGCAGCGGCCACTACCATAACGATTGGCAATGGAAGGAAGGTATCCTTCTGGACTTTCTCTTGGGCGGAAGGAAACATACTTTGTGATATCGCACCGATCGTCTCCAGGGCATCCAGGAGAAAAAAACCGCACCCTACGGACTACCCTAGCAGGGAACAACTGGTTGCATAACCTAAATTGGGCAGACAGCCTTACACCGCAGCACGTATAGGAGCTAGTTACCATCTGGGGGCACACGTCTGTGATAAACCTGCAGGAGACTACTGAGGATACAGCTGCCTCGGCCTACAAAGCATAGTTTCTAGGGACAGTAAAAACCGCTATGAATCCTCTAGGTTATAAAACTTGGGCATCATAAAAATGTAAAAATTTCGCTTGGCTAGTCATACAAAATAGGCTATGAACGGCCGAATCATTTAACTTGTCCCTTGTGCAGACAGGAGCCGAAGTCCGCCATACATCTATTGGGCGAGTGCTGCTACACCACAAGAATCTAGATCTCCATAGCGTAGTGGACTGCTTGCAATTCCATTAACCTAGCTACCTGCCGAACCTTCCCCTTGGCTCGAGACCGGTGGGAGCCCGTTGTACTCACGCCTGGAGCACCGCAAAAAGTAACAGTAACGCTAGTCTCTTAGCAAATATGAAAGGAATGGAACACCCGTATTTTCTGTCCGACGACAACTACACCGTTACTCTTGACCACTGTCATGAAGGAGGAGGCCAGAGCCTGCGTCCTCATAGAGGCCAAAAGGCTAGCGAAGCTCCCAATCACCTTTGCACCACCTTAAAATTCTTTTCTTCCTTAGGCCAGTTCCTGGCCACCTCTCCCTGACCCCCGTCTCTTAAAACATACTTTGTATTTTGTTTCTACTCTACTTGTGAATTAATAGAGGGCAGCCCTCTTGCCCATTTTCAAAAAAAAAAACAATGTGATATCTTTGCAACAAAATGCAGTTCTTAAAAAATTGAGTAAATTTCAGAAAACACCAAGTTTTGGGGCATTTGTAACTGAAAACACTATGTTTTGAGATATTTTTCACAAAACCACATACTTTCAGTCAAGCACCACACATAACCCTACTTTTTATGCTTTTTCGTTCGATACCATTCCACCGCCTGCTCTCTGTGGTCATACAAGACCAGTGTGGCCAAAATAAAATCAGTGTATTCTTACAAAACCTATGTGGTCATAAAAGACCAGTGTGGTTTTACAAGAGCGGAGTGGTCATACAAGAATAGTGTGATCGAAATAAGACCAGTGTGGCCGTACAAAACCAGTATGGTTGAAAAAAGACTAGTCTGGTCTTACAAGAGCTGTGTAGTCGTACAAGTATCATGAATTACTTCACCTTGTTGCCAGCCAGCCTCATTTCGCTCCGCTCAGCTTCATCCTGCGTCGCCAAGCCTTACGTGCGCGCCACCGAGCCTTGTGTGCGCAAACAGCCGAGGAGCTCTTCCTTCCGCGCCTTCAAGGGCCAGGGGCGCGTGCAGCGACCTCCTCGGGATGGCACTAAGCAGATGGTGGAACGATGTCGAACGGGAAATTATAAAAAGTGAGGTTATGTATGGTGTTTGATTGAAAGTATATGATTTTGTAAAAAATATCTCAAAATATAGTGTTTTCAGTTACTAATACCCCAAACCTGTTGTATGCTGAAATTTACTCAAAAAAAATTGCACTCAGAATGATGGGTTACAAATGTTCTCCAAGTCAAATGTTTCAAACCAGCATTTACATAGAGACAATACAAATGGAACGTAGCTCTTAAAGACAGTGCCACGATCGAAATCTTCCAAACAATTGTTGTTGCGGTTAACGTACTGGCTTAATCCTTGCTGTCCTCGGATGAGAAGAGCTGCAACCTGGACAGTAACTCTGGAGATACACGGGTAGGACGGTAGTCCTTGTTGAGACAAACAGCGGTCGCCTTCGCTTCCAAAATTAACTGCCAGGAGCAATAGGAAATGAAAAGTCGTGATATATATGCGTCTTTTGCTGTATAGAATTGTTGCACAGAAATGTCTGAGAATAATTCACACTTAAAGTAACATATAAATTGTAGAAATTGTATATGTTGACACAATGCCATCCAAAATGCTACTAAATTGCATTGTTGCCTTGGTTCCATTGCAAACGTGCTTGAAATGTGCAGTGTATCTTATTGTTTTATATTCTGAATCCATAACTGTTTGTTCTGCATACCTCGCGGTTAGGGAGCTTCTCAATTGAGTGCTCGAATATCATCCTTACACCTTTGATGCTTGCAAGCCTCACCTTAACAACAAAGTTGTCACCACTCTAAAAGTGCAAGAAAATAAAAAGGGAAATCAGAAACCGAAGAGAATTCATGATACTATCACATGTTGCAGTCTGAACTCTCAAGGATACTGGTTTCACAGTATTGCATCAAGTATCTTGAATTTTTTGTTTTTTCCTAAATTTGAGAAAGACGGGCATTACTCTCAAAGGCGCAAAGTACTTGAGGTGCAGCTCAGAGAGGGCCAGCGACTCACCACTGCGCGCTACTGCATCTGCACTTACGCCTACACTCTCAAGTAGCTCATGACGGCCTGCTCAATTTGAAGCATAGAACCCGATAAGAGATTTCAATATGTCATGTAAACAACAATTACATTTTATTCAGAAGTAACCATCATATCCTAATGAGGCATGAATCTTAAGATGCTATATGAATCTGTGAATCATGCTCACTGACCAAGTGTATGAAAATACTAAGAGATATTCACTTTAAATTTCTTCTGAACTCACCATGTTGGCAGTAGCTAGCATAGACAGAATTGTTGACAACTCCATACTGGTCGAGTTCATAGTCGCGCACCTTCATCTCCACTTCGAAAAACTTATCCACACTGAAAATCGCAAGGACTAACAAAAATGTCACACGCTCACATTTTGTTTTAGAACCACACACTCACATTCATGTGCATCCCAATACCGATTGAATGAACAAAGCATAGTTTTCAGGATATCATCCAAAGATACCCAAACTATATAGTGCATCAGTACATCAGTGATGTCTGAAGGCACTGCGGACAATATTTCTATCTAAAGATGACACAGAACGTGGCAGCACCGCACAAATCAATTAAGCAGGGCATGAATTTGCAAGCGTTTGTACCAGAAGATCAGCAAAATTGGTTAATTCCCTTCCCAATTACAGCATCAGATTCGCCACGGGCGATGCGCTAGAACAACAGGCGCATGGCCATAATTTCATCTCTCCTCTCATTCCTTAAACCAAACAGAAGATTCGACCCACAGTTTATGTTCTTCCTCACATCCCATGAACCAAGAAGGATGAGAAAATTTGACAAGTAAGGAGACATCGGATGGACCTCAGGCCGGCGCGGGGGCTGGCGGACTGGACGGAGACGGCGAGGGGGCGGCATAGGCCTCGGGTGGCAGCGGAGGCGAGCGCCGGCAGGCGGAGAGGTGGAGGGTTGACGGCCGGGGAGCAGGTCCGGCGAGCTCCGGCGTGGATCGGCCGGAGCGGCGAGTGGGCGTTGGGGACGAGGCGCCAAATCTGGTGGTACATCGCGGCGGAGTGGACTGGTCGGCGCGGCCGGGTGCCAGCGTGGCCTATGTAGTTGGAGTTAGCCACCCAACCCGTATTGATTTTGCCAACTGTAGGAACCATCCCGGTATATATCTTTTCCAAGGGGTTGAAAACGATGTGATATCTTTGCAACAAATGCAGTCCTTAAAAATTTGCGCTCAAAATGTTCTCTAAGTCAAATGTTTTGTAGAACCAGCATAGTAACAGAGGAGATAAATAGTATTTTTAATTTTCTTAAGTACGATGAAAAGCCAACACAAAAGCCAATAAATCAAGAAGTAAAAATTTTGAGAAAATTGGTGCTCAGACGATCAAACCAGCTGCCAAGGGTGGTCTAACCGGTGCCTGACGACCAAACTGCCGGCTAGGTCAATAGATACTAGTTGGGTCCTCTCTCCTGTTGTGAAAACGAAATACAGAATTCCAAACCCCCAAATCCCTAGATAGGTTGCAACTTTGAGGCACCAGTCACCACCACCTCCATGGCCTCATCCACCTCTTCCTCCTCCTGCGATGGTGGCGATGACGAGATAGTGACAATCTCGCTAGATGAATTTACCAGCCTCCATCCCCATCCAACCCCCAAAGGTCGCGCAATGTTACTTTCCTTTGTGCAAATCGTGTGTTAGTTGGAGTTGTTAGTTACATGTAATAGTTAGAGTCTACATGCAAGGTGGAGTCTGAGACATAGGGCTGTAAACGAGCCGAGCTCGAGCGAGCTTGACCTAGCAAGCTCGAGCTCGGTAGAAACTCGAGCTCGAGCGAGCCTAAGATCAACATCGAACTTTAAACTGGGCTCGAGCTCGGCTCGGACAAAACTCGAGCTCGCCCGAGCTCGGCTCGTGTAAGGCTCGGTGCGTACCTCTGCCGCTCTGCGTGGTCGGATCCCGGTCGAGGAGGGGCGGGGCCGGCGGGGGAGGACTTGAGGAGGGGCGCCGGGGGAGGAGAGGCGCCGGCTGCGTGGTCGGATCCCGGTCGAGGAGGGGCGGCGCCGGCGGGGGAGGACTTGAGGAGGGGCGCCGGGGGAGGAGAGGAAGGGGAGAGGAAGGGGACGGGGGGGGCGGCGGCGGGGCGGGAGACGAGGTGGGGAACGGGGGGAGAGGAGGGGGACGGGGCGACGGCGGCGGGGGGGGGGGGGGGGGCGAGGAGGGGTAGCGGCGGGAGAGATGAGGGAGGCGACGAGGGGGACGAGGCGGCCGGCGGCGGGGCCGCGGGGGCCGGCGAGGAGGGGCGGGGCGGGGCGCAGGAGGGGTGGCGGCGGGGGGGGGGGGGGGCACTGGGCAAGCGGAGGCCCGCGGCGGGTAGGGAAGAGGAGGCCAACGCCTGGGGGCGTGGGCGCGCCGCGTGTGCCGCGTGGCCGCTGGGGCCTGGCCGCCTGGGTGCGGGTGGGTGAATTTGAGAGGAGAGGCGGGAGGGGTGGGGGGTAAAAATCCTAAGCTCGCGAGCTATTCGGGCTCGGCTCGTTAAAGCTCGCGAGCTTAGGATGAAGCTCGAATTCGGCTCGTTTGGAGCTCGAGCCAAACTCGAATCGAGTCTAGAGCGAGCCAAGCTCGAGTAGCTCACGAGCCTCGAGCTTTTTTTACAGCCCTACTGAGACATAGAGAAGGCTCATGCCCGAGCTCCCTCGCATCCACTGAATCACTCCAAGGAATGGGGAGAAGAATACTCATCAATCGTAGAGGATTTGCAGGGGCAGGAGGATTCAGTCAAGGAGGGATAGATTGAGGCAAAGCGGCGATGCGAATGTGATCTCGAATGAATTCGAAGATATGCTTGACTCTTCGGTTGGGTTGCTTCGCTCGCGGAAGGGGAGTACAGTGCTGTGCTGTTGCCTGGCATGGCAACTTGTGACTTATATAGCAATTAGCAGAGGCCCCAACTATAGCATGGGACCCTGCTGTAAGTGAGGATAGAGGCTACACGTATTTAAGTAGTGAAGTATAAAATTTCCCTGTATATGCCCTTCTGAGTTCTTCCTCCCTAAACTCCAATTTCAATACCTCTTGCTTCGATTACTACAAGTTTATGACATGTAGGTTTTACCTATCTTACACCATCTCCATAGAGCTTCTTGTCCATAGAGATGGTACCCTTATTCAACCTTGCCACTCTGCCATTGCTACGGGAGATTTGGGCCATCGCATGTGAGTTTCTCTCTTATTTTTTTTTAAATAGAGCTTATTGTTAGAGGAAGAGAAAAGGAAGGAAGAAAAGAAGACAATGGTAGTTCTACTTCTAGTGCTCTTAAAAAATAGTGACTTATGAGTGACGACCATGGAAAGGTGATCACTCCAACATGAGAAACGGGAGGGCTCTACATGTAATGACAGCAATGACACCCAATTCCCGAGTCCTCGCTCACTGTAGATAAGCATTCTTTTAGATCATGGATTATAGATTCTCTGACACAAATAAACAGGACAGCTTCTTTGTCACTATTTCGAAACGACATATCGGAATAGCTTTTCAAAGTAGCTTATCGACATTCGGTTCATTCGTACAAACACTTATGGTAGAGCCAAAATACATGGCTCGGAGCTCCCCGCGTGAATCCATGAATCCGAGCTCCCCTCTCAAATCCTTGGCTCTGAGCTCCCCTCCTGAACCCATCATCCTCCTCTCCAACTCACCGCTTAGCAAAATGAATCAATCAAGAATAAGCTCTAAACTAAATACGAAAAGAAAAAGGGAATGAACACTAGAGCAGCAATCTATACATGATAAACTGATGGTGATGGGGTAATGCATAACCAGAACAATATCCAGAGGGTGTTGGTGATCTTACAACATATATAGCAATGATGTTGGTGGCCACCATCACCATTATCGCCGCCACCTCCGTCATCTATAGTTATTTAGGGCTGAACTAGGGCCAGCATGGCATGGTAGGCTTGGGACTGTGTTTGGATCTAGCTGGAGGTGAGATAGGCCAGCATGGCACGACAAATTGTCCGGGCCGAGCCGGCACGGCCCAACTGCCACCTCTAGTGATGGGCATTCTCCGTTCATACCAATCCTTTACTCTAAAAGAAATGGTGTTAACATGTATAATCTACCGTCGACAGAGTTTTGATGATTTCATCCTCTGTGAAGCCTCACATATAGACGTATAATGAATTCAATACTCGCTGTTTAGTTTACATTGGTTAATGAACAAGTTTTTTTAACACTACAGATCTGGTACACAACTGTGCTTCTACTAATAGCTAGTAACTGCCATCGGAAGTTGGAACCGACGAAATGAATCTACTCCATTCTACCTGTTGTATTCTGTGCTTGTGCTGTATGAATGAATCTTGTCTTGTGTAATCTGTGATGTCGAAAACTGTTTTAGACATCTGGTGTTAGCCAGTGGTATCCGTTGACAAAGCTCTTGTCGAGGAACGGGCGGGCGGCGAAGTAGTCGAGCTCCCGCGCCCACGGCACGCCGTGCACGGCGTCGGCGCCGGGGCCCCAGTTCCTGTACATGCCGAAGAACGCCGTCCTGCACGCCGAGAGGCAACAACCGCAAGCGTTAGCCGGGAAACTGGCAGGTTAAGTTTTGCTCAGCTTACGCTGCGATTACTGAGCCTGAATTGGAATATTACATGCTCTTGTTGCTCGTGTGGTCCCAGTCGTCCCAGCCGCCGGGCGCGATGACGCTGTCGAAGTAGGTGTAGGCGTACACGATCCGCGAGTACTGCCCCATGGCGCGCCCGACGTAAAGCCTCCCCGTGCCGGTTACCCGGCACTTGACGAACGCGAAGCCCGTGCGCTCGCACGGCCCGTGCCGCCCCTGCGCCGCCACCGAGCCGAACCGCTGCGACGTCGAGTGCAGCTCGCAGTCCTGCGCGCGCGCGTTTTCAGGATTTTTCGTCCCTCTCGCCGTCAGTATGGCATAATTAAGCTCGTATATGCATGTGCGTGGCATGCACATGTGTAGGGCTGTAAGCACGTCGTAATACCTTGTACAGGGAGCGGCCGTTGCCGAAGATGAAGTCGATTGAGCCCTCGATGTAGCAGTCGCGGAAGTAGTGGCGGCCGGCGTCGTCGCAGAGCGTGTCCTGCGCGCCGTAGAACCCGCAGCCGAAGAAGAAGGCCTTGTCGCCGGAGATGCGGAATGCCACCGCCTGCCACCCTTGCATGCCAGGCATCGGTGCCGGAGCCGTGTTCTGTCAAGCCATAGGAGGAACCCAACGTCAGTCAGTTGCAAATTATACCAACCTCAAAAGCGAAATAGAAGAGAGAGATGCATTGCTCGTTTCAGGCTCCAGCCTCTCGCAGTAGACAAAAAGAAGCCACCTGCCCTGCCCTGCTCCAAGCAAACTCAAATGCATAGGCAACATCTTGTATAATTAAACGGATTCAAATTCTCAAAGGAACAAGGATACACAGAGACGGTAGCATTTGCAAGCTGTACACTCGTGACCCTGAAGTTTTGTCACTTTGTCTGCCTCTGCACCTGCACTTCGCTGCCTGTAATGCTGCATGCACCACGGGCGCCTGGTGCAGAAACCGCATCTCTTTCCCTATATGTGTGTCTTGTGACTCGCGTACTTGTGTTGCGTGCGTTCATGAATGGACCACTGGGCAGACTGGCTAATGAGTAATGACCGCTGCTCACCTTGAAGCTGATGTTTTTAGCGGTGAAATAGTTAGCGAGAACGGTTACTGAGGCGGTGTTGTAGGTGCGGAGCTTCTGGCCGTCGGGGCCGCGGTCGCTCGCCCGGTCGTGCCACTCCACCACCGTCACGTCGCGCCCGGCGCCCTCGAACGTGATGTAAGGCTTCGACGCCGGCACCACCACCTTCTCTCTGCATATATACATACACGCACCCGGAGAAAACTAGTCAGTAAAGGCAAATAACTCAGCGCGCGCACACATGGACATATCACACATATGCCATCTTGATGTGTTTACTGGAGCTAGCTGCTGGCTAAGCTTACATGTAGGAGCCGGCGTTGATCTGTATGATGACGCGCACGGTGTTGTTCTCCGGCACGGAGTCGACGGCCTGCTGGATGGAGAGGAAGTCACCGGCGCCGCGCGCGTCCACCACCATCCTCCGCACGCCCACCGGGTGCCTATACCGGCGGTGGACGTGCCTCGTGTACTCGCACGTCGCCTGGCACGCGAACAGCGGCAGGAGGCTCGCAAGCGTAGCCGCCAACACCAACAAGAGCGCACGAGCCATCGTAACCCTGTATCAATTATCACTCTAAAGCGAGGATTCAGTGCGCGTGTGTGACAATGTTTGTGTGAGCTGAGTGGTAAGGTTCTTTAGTATCTGTGTACTCAGCTCTTTGTGTCTTGTCACTCTAGGTCTCTAGCTTTCACTCTTCTCTCTCTCTTCACATGCATGCAGAATATATGGTGAGAAACTGAGAGCATAACTAGCCAGCTGCACGGCCGAGACCCGAGAGGTCTCGGAATATATAGACCTGAGGTGAGAGAATGAGAGTGGAGGAGCAAATAATGGAGGGAGTCGGAAACGCTCCAAGTGCTGGCTTGCATGCAGCAACCTGGTTTGTAATTTTCTGTCCTGGTCGGACGCCAACGGTCATGCTTTCGCTAACTTTCACCTGCTAGGCTGCTAGCAAGTTTAATAGTATAGATAGCTGCTACCTCCAATACATTTCCATGTCATCAAAAGATAATGATGCAGCTAACTCATACAATAAGCTGGCTATAAGTTGTCTCCACAAGAGCTCTCAATCATTTAATACATACATGGGTATTGATAATTTAATACATGTATGGGTATAGCAGTTAGTTCTATTGGTACATGCATGGATAACACCTCTTTTCCTGTGCTATAGCCTGACTCTTGCATGGGAGCTGGCTTGGCTCTCTCTCTCCTTTTATCTCCCCTCCACATAGGACTATGCTGACATGGATTCTCTTATAGCTAGCACAGTCAGCCTTATTAAACTTGCTCTAATTCTGCTTTAACATTAATTTGCGCAGAAGAGAGATTTTAAAGACTTCGCTGAGTGGCCGGCAATTTACAGGGGCCTTCAGTTCACGACTGTTCACTGAAATGTCACCGTTACAATTTTAGTTCACGAACTGTTCACTGAAATGTCACCGTTACATTTTTAAAAAAACATTGATCTGGACATTTTTTTTTACAAATTTAGTTTTCTCTATGGATCTACCCTGTCGAGTCACCTGCCGAGGTACCCATCCACAGCATGTCCTTAATTAATGCAGATTTTTTAAACAACCTTTTTTTATTTAAAAATACAAAATTTCTCTATCCCTACCACTAATCAATCCAATAGGCAGCATACCAAGGTAGGCAACGCAAGCATTTCTAAGTGGTTTTGTTGCTTTCTAAGATCACATAGATAGCACTATTATTCACTTAAGTACATCTAACATAGTATTCCCAAGAACCTCATAGCAACCATCAGTGAGCATTGTATAGCACATCATCCACCAAATCACCTAGAGTATCACCATTCAACAAACTGGAGCCTAGAACTGTAAGAGCTAGGCAAGCGAAAGTATACTGAGGGGCAAGCCGTTGTGGTGACGGGCACAGTACGCGCACCTGACAATCATCCCATACTCCCTCGATGCATGGAATGATTTTGAGCCCTGTCGTAGCAGGCATAGTAGCACCACCCTCACGTCCTCAAATTGAAAAGTGATTTAAATGATAAAACTAAATTCAATTAATTCAGGGAGGTAACAGAGAGGAGAAGTACCCATTTTTGTCAGGGAAGAAAGGAGACGGCCATGGACCCGACCGGGCTGACTGGGGGAAATCAGAGGGGAAGCTAGAGGCGGGCTAGGCGCCGTCGGCCGGCATTAGGAGGAGGTGGGCTGGGCGCCATTGGCTGGCATCAGGAGGCCAGAGGCGCTGGAGAGGTGGTCGTGCTGGGGAGCCGGCCAGAGGTGCGGGGGAGGTGAACAGGTCAAGCGGGCTGAGCAGCCTGGCGCGGGTAGTTGAGCGGCAAGGCACATGCGCACTGGAGGCCGAGCGCAGGCGGAAGCAAGAGGCTGGAGGCACATGAATCATAAAGCTAAAGCCATGCAAATCAATTAATTGAGGGAAGTAACAGAGAGGAGAAGTAGGATTAGAGAGGGAAGAGAAAGGGGAGGAAGACGGGAAACCCTTTTTTCCTAGGAGGGAAGGAGGCGGCCATGGACCCGACCGGGGCCAAGTGGGGGAAATCAGAGGGGAAGCTAGAGGCAGGCTAGGCGTCGTCGGCCGGTGTCAGGAGGTCGGAGGTGCTAGAGAGGCTGCCGGGTTGGGGAGACAGCCGGAGGCATGGGGGAAGCGAGCAGGTCGGGTGGGCCGAGCATGCTGGTGTCGATAGTAGAGCGATAGGTGCACCGGAGGCCGAGCGCAGGTGGAAGCAGGAGGCCGGAGGCACAGGAGGGCCAGGCGGCTTTAGGAGCTGGAGCATAGCCGAGCGACGATGGCGAGGTCGAAGGGGAGGAGACAAAGGGAACGGGCGAGGACGCGGGCGAAGGAAAAGCACTAAGGCAGTGGCTCTGTGAGGGGGACGGGGGTGGGCTAGGGCATGGCCCGTGCGACGCGTAGGTTGACAGATAGATCTGCCCGGTGGCATGATCGGACAAGCAGCATTTCGTAGGGCTCGGATGGGATTGCAAGAAAGACCGAGAGGCCTTTTGCTAAAAAAGCACGCCCGGCGCTCCGAGGCCGGCTGCCAGGCGGGGTGTTGGCGTGATTCCGACAAACCCGGAAGGCCTTTCTGCAAAACACAAGGCGTGGATGGCCTGGGAGAGCTTCAATCCTCCCACGCTTAAGGAATTCTATTATTTGGTTACAGTAATAAACTAATGCGGGAACCTTAAACAACTGGAACGATCCAATAATTTACGTACATTCGCACGCCGGCCGGCATGCTTGCCGCGCCCGCGCGCTCTTGGTGAGGGCCTGAAGCGGCCCATGCATTGCGCTGCACTGCACGCACATGCCGAGCAGCTTAAAACCTCGCGTTGGGAGGCGCGCGGAAGGCCGGCCGGCCGGCATGGTCACCGTGGTGTGCCCCGCCGCAAGTAGTAATTGAAGTCGAGGCCCTTTCTATCCATCCATGCTCTTTGTAGCGGCTGTAGATGAGAGTTGGAGTATTAAAAGGGTAAACTTTTCATCTTTGATCCTTGTTCTCTTCTGGGTTATGGGCACTCTCACTACTAATTACATCTACTACTGCCCTATTGTCTGCGGATGAGGACCATATGATGCTGTCAAAAAGCAGGTATGAATGTACGTTGAGAATAAACCTTGCCGTTTGGGTTGGGATCCATATAACCTGCTTTACAGTGAGACAGAAAAAAAATAGTACATTTAGTTCGGCAACTCGGCTTTGATAAATCCATATCCAAGAGCACCCATGTTTCTCTCACTTTTTTTCTCTTCTAGTTTTCAAGTTTGATGAATGTGAAATATATGTTGGTGTGGTCTTGTGGATACTATTTCAAGAAGAACGTTGTGCAGCAGAGAGCAACGTCAAGATGCGCACAGAACAGATTCTTGGAAGAGGGTGAACAGGACGTACCATTTGTCGATAAGAAAGGGTGACTGGGTGTGCAGCGTAAGCTGATCACCGTGCATTGCAATGGTACCGGTGGCGACCGGCTAGGTACGGAAACGCAACGGTCACTTCACGCGCCTGCGGACGCAGCGGGCACGGCGGTATGGCGTTGTCGCGGGCGGGCTGGTGTGTACGGTGCCGCTCGGTTAAGCTGAAATAAGTTGATTTATAGCTGAACTGATTAAAATTACACTATAACTAATAGTAGTTTACTTAGCGTAACTAAATTTAGAAAAATTTAAAAATAGAAAAAACATGTTAGCCCATCACGGACAATGCAACTTTTAGAAGCTGAATAAGGCATGTTTTGGTTAAGCACGAAAATTTAAGTAAGTCATGAAACTAAAAGAATAATTAGAAGAAATGACATGATATCCATATTATTAATGACTTGGGAATAAGAAAGAGAATAGTTAGTCTATGTACTTACTTATAATTGGCGAAGAGATGGAAGATAAATAAAGGCAAACGAGAGAGAAAAAATCATTAAATTTACATGTGTGTCTTATATTTTGAAAGAAGATCGCAAAAAATATAAGCTTTATGTTTTGAAACAGAGAGAGTACTCATTAAATTAACCAAGAATAACATAATGTCATAAGATTATCCATAATAATTTTTCTTTAACTTGTGGTTGGGAAAGATTTGCAAAATATGTGGTTTTCTGAAACTGAGTATAGATAGATATCTAGTAACAAGTGCAGTTTACTCAAAAAAAAGTTAATTGTAAAAATATTTGTGTTCTAGATATTTAACCGAAATGTCTTAATAGCTCAATTGAAATGTTACCATAGTTATACGAAAATATTGCAGTACTAATCGCTAAAAGATAGTAATAAATATAATGTTTATGCATAACCGCTACAACATCCCCATATGAATTCAGGCAACAAACATACTACGCTCTCGGGTCAGACTTCTAGTTGCGGTCATAAGATGCAACCTCCACACACCTTGAAAATACATAGTAGGATCGAATATCACAATCAGAGAAGGTGAATAATTGCCTTCGTTTTTAGAACCTGAAAGCGAAACTCAAACCAGAAGAAAAACGCCATAGCCAAAAGATTATATTTGCTGAATCCAAAGAAGCAAACCCTAAACAAAATAGCAATAGAAATTGAAAAACCAATCTTCTGACCAGTCAAACCACAATGGCGCGGGCGATCTGATCTCTAGCACTATTCACCGACTGAAAACAACATGATCGACGAGCACGATAATCGATCTAACTTCGACAAATCAACTCCAATTGACCTCAATTTAATACACGCGATGCTAAGGATATCTAGAATTTGTTCTAACAAGAAATTGCAAGAAATATCAACTAGATTAGAAGAATTCCTGATCACAATAAGAGATAATCAAAAACTAGGTCAAGCCCGAAAATTGCAATAGCCTTCAGCGACTTAGAGAATTCCCCCGAAACTTTAAAGATCTATTCTTGGGCCTTTTGCAACCTATTCCTTAAAAAGAATCGAATCAAAATCACATAGATCATGAAAACAAACGATTCCACAAAATGAAGCAAAAGACTACGAACAGATGCAAGATTCTTCCATGGATTGAATAGAAAGTTGATTTGCATTGCTAGATGACTATGTTCTATGGCTACAAAGTGCCCTCACAGCACCCCTCAAAACGCTAGCAAAAAAATCTCCAAAAAGCCATCTCAAAGCCCCCAAGTTAACACTTAACCTTTCCCTCCTTTTATATGCTAGAGCTCTAATCTGTGTCCTCATCAACATGGACACCTAATCCTAACTGATTCTGAAAGTCAAGGAACCCAAAACTCTTCCAAACATGGGTTCCCAAAATCTCTAAACCTTCCAGTTATAGACACCTTTCATAACTTCTTCCAACTCATCACGTGTCAAAGTCTCTAGGACCGCACATCCCGTGGCTTCTCCGCACATCATCCACCTTTGATCTCCATGTGCTTCAGCGTGAGCCCGACCACCTCATAATATCCTCGACCACCTGGACCTCAGATTTTCCCTGCTAGTCCCGGTCCTCCTCGTCTCCGACCATGACTGTCTCTATACCCAACCTACACATGAAAGACGAAAGACCTTTTTCTCCAGCACAAGTTCTCTCTAACTTGACTAACATCAATCCAGACATGTATAACACACCCTTATCAATCCATAAACACAAACCAAATCATCCACATTCTCAATATCTACACTTTCTAAAGATCAACCTTATACCACTCAGAAAATCTGTCAGACCGCCATGCCTAGGCCAATCAGACCGCTAGCCCAATAGACACGGGTACTTGAGGTGCTAGAAGATTACAAGAATTGAAGCACTCGAAGCCTAAGAGTGCCGACCATGAAGCCTACGGCAACCGATCGTGATGTCTACAACAACCAATCACAAAGCCTATAACTACCGATCACAAAGTCTACGACAACAGATCGTGAAGCCTACGACTACCAATCACAAAGTCTACATCTACTGATCACTGACCTAGCACTGTAGTACCGACTACCGATCGCTGAGTACCGACTAAGTACTATAGCACCGACTACTATGTACCGACCAGGTACTGTAGCTTACGACTACCAACCGGTTACTGTAGCTTCTGACTACCGACCGGTTCACTGTAGCTTACGACCGATTAATTGTAGCTTATGATCATTGACCAGGCATGGTCGACTAGCTGTGGTTGTTCTGCTTCGGTCGTTTTGCCGTGCTCGACCTACCATGGTCAATCTGCCGTGGTCACCTGCCGTGGTTGACCTATCGTGGTCAATCTTCCGTGATCGATCTGCCGATTAGACCTATCGTGGTTGACCTGCCTTGGTCGATCTTCCGTGGTCAATCTGCCGATTGGACCTGCCATGGTTGATCTGCTGTAGTCGTTCTGCCCTGGTCGATCTGCCATGGTCAGCCTACTGGTCAAACCACCCAATACAAGGCGGTCAGACCGTTTATTCTGAATATTTCTGCAATTTCAGTTTTACAAAAGAGCATCGATAGAAACTTTCATAAACACAAATTTCAATGTAACCTAAATGTTAATTATTCATCATCACTAAATTCACGACCCATCTACATGGTCTAACACACATTGTTATTACTCTTTAGAAACCACAAATAGTAAGTAGAAACTCCTCGCCGTAGCATGAACAATGTCGATGACCAGAAATTATGATTTGTAGTTCCTCAGTAAAAAAAGAAGGTATTATTTCCGGAAAGGAATGACATTTCAGGTACATGCGTTAACAAGCCAGTTCATTATCCTCAAAAGAAAATCAGCTCCCTATAACATATTGCAGCCAGACTGCAAAACACATCACTTGGCAACAAGCCAACATCTTAGGTGGATGGTACCAACGCTTTTAGATGGATTGTAACAACACTTGTCGTATCTAACGTCTTTGTCATGACAAAATGAGGCACCTGCTCGAGTGGATGATGGGTTGTTGTGCAGCCAACAGTGGCGGAGCCACACTCTATATGGGGGTGTGGTTGTATCCTTAAAATTTTTTTTGTAAAAATCAAATATATATATTTTTAATAAAGTATACATTATATATATTATCATACTCCTGACTACTCATTAGACCAAACAGGTAATAAGTCAAGCCTATTAACCTTAGTGCCCAAGCCATCCTCACTTTCTCAATCGATCGGTCACCTCCACCGAAGATTCCCTAATCAGTCAAATCCTTCATGCTTTTTCCCTAGCGTAGCAGTCAAGCTCGGGCATGTGGCTCTGCTCACACACAAATCATCGCCACTGCCGTGCTCCCCAAAGACTGGAGCCCTCGCCGTTGCCGGTGACCACTAGGCACTAGAGAAGAAAAAGTAAACTAAAGAAGTTATCGAGCCAAGCTCAATCCCTTGCTTCCCAATCCATGAATATGTCGTTTTGATTTTTCTCATCGCATTACTTCAATTTAATTATGCAATGGCAACAGATCCATGGGGGCGTTGGCATCGAAGCTGGCGCAGTTACAGTCCAAAGCGTGCGAGGCGACGAGGTTGGCAGCCAAGCACAAGTGCACATACCACAAAAAGGCTTATGGAGAGGAAAAACAGTACGCCATTATGCGGCTATAGGATACGCCATTGGAGAATTCTATAGTGTTAATTTGAATCTCATTTGTGAGCTTGTGTGGCATGAGGTGGTGTATTAGGGGTATTTCTTGTTACAATGTTTAGTGATCGAATGGGGATGTAAAAGGCTCTGATGGGATAGTTTTTATGATAGTAATAGATTATAGTATAAGATTGGTCTGGGACACCAAAAAGTAAATTACTTCTATTTTTGCTTTCGGGTTTAAAAGAATGATCTCAGGAATTAAAACCCAAAAGAGAGTTGCAGGAGTTATGATCAATTCTAACAAGCTAAAAAATAGCATAACTAAATAATATTTAAATCATTGTTTAGTTATATATATTAAACTTTCGTACTATTCCGTCTGAACTTATCTTAGAACCAACATGCCTTAAATTCACACCTCCGTTAAAACCCTGCTTCCCCACTGCAGTCATATAATAGCAAAAGCTTTATAGTTTGCAGCGTCACCACCCCGTTAGTCCGTCAGATGATACGTTCACGCAGGGATATCCGAGATAAGGTACGTCTGTGGCTTCAGTGGCTGTATGCTGCCAGACAATTTCTTGTCTCCGTGATCGAAATGTTCGTCAGTGCAATCGCGTTTCAAGCTTCAGGGCACAGGGAGAAGCAACAGTATATCCAATGGTACAGAGTTCAGTGGGTATTTGCAAGAACATTTGACAAAAATCTCAACCCCTTTTCATGAGAGTGGAACTGAAGATATCAATTACAGGAATGCCAAGAATGTGTTGCCTTTTTTTTAGGAACGGCAATCAAGAAACAAAGGAATTACTCCAGTACTTTGTTCCTCTGCAGTTCGACACCCAACACACGCACACGTACAACAAATTCCCCGTTCCCTTGCCACTGTATACCACCACCTGCACGTCTGTAGTTCCCACACGCTGCGGTTTACTTGTACAACTGAATTGGCCATCAGAATTGCCAACGTAAATCAGGATTAGCTGATCGACTTGAATGACACTCGAAGTGATCATATGTTTCTGCCATGGCACACCTCAGTACAGCTTCGTGAACTCGGCCGTCTGGTTAGGTTCTCCAAGTCTGAACGCATCCCTCTCGATCAGGATCTGCATAGACCTCATTGTCTTAACTAAAGATGCCCAAATCAAGGGCGCGCAGCAAATCGCATAGGCAAACACTGCCAATGCCCTGACAACGCCATTTACATACCAAGGGAATGCCATCACAATGAGCACGCCGATGATCGCAAACCACGTTGTGAGCACAGCAAGGGGGTGGAGGAGGAAGACATTGATCACAATGGAAGAAAGGGAGAAGGCACCGAGCAGGTACAGGGGCCAGCCCAGCAGCGGATGCACAGTCCGTGGGATGAGGAAGAAGGGAATGCTGTAAGCTGCAAGTATGGACCATGCTGCCACTACTCTGAGCGTGGTAAGTAAAAATATAGTGCTTTTCTCCATTCTTCTGTTGTAGCACATCTTTGACAAACTAGGCCGTGCTAGTCGGGTGACTGCAATGACTCCAATGTACAGTAGAGCCTGGATTAATACCACTGGTAGCTCCGATGAATACCTGTTTTGCATCAGTTAAAAGTTCGTCAGAAAATGCAATAGACATACAATGTTTCAGAAATTAAAATTCAGCAACACCAACCAACATGGAATAGTGTTGTATGTTGCTTTATCCTTAAAAAAAGATAGAATGCTGAAGTACCATAATCCCCTACTTTAGGGAACTTTATCCTAGCAAAGATAAAAACACATGATAATTCCTTGCCTTGTGCAACTTTATCCTAAAAGACACATGGCATGAAAACGCCCTCTCTTTATGCATCTTTATTCTAAAGAAGATAGAAGGCAATTCCCAAAGGACATGTCACCAATCACATCAGTATACACAAATATGGATGATACTATCATCCACCGTAACAACCTTTGATTTTCTGGTACCGCATTTGTACAAGATACTGTTAATGCCAGAATTTCATAATGCAATAGAAATATGGAAGACAAAAAAATCTAAAGAAAACACTCACCCTAGGTTTTCACGACGTTGCTCGTGCCAAGAAAGCCCCAAAGGTAAAACTGGCCAAGACCACCAGTACCATGGCTTAAACCATGGCGCACTCGGAAATGTAATCACACTGTTCGGTCCACATGGGATACTCCAGCGGAGCTTCAAATCTGAAAGCAGTGTAGTCCATTAGTCTTAGCCAGCAAAATGCATCAGTGTATGAAATAATCATATACTGGTACTGATACTCACAATAGTAAGATGCATCCATCTGATAGCCTAGAGGAAGGCGATAAGTCCCATCAAGTTTGGTACCATTAGCTGGTGGATGGAACATTGGTTGATCAAGCAAGTCCGGGAAATAGCTAGCAAGGAAGCCTTGATCTGCACCATCTGGGTTATCACGCCCAACAGCTAGCTCATGTAGCATTTTCTTAAAAACGTCCATTGAGGGCTGGAAACAAAAAGGAAAACAAAACAAGACCATAGCTGAGGACATCAAGCTCGAGGGCTAGATTCATTTGTTGGACATTATATAGTTGTGATTTTGGTAAAATACACAAGACAATAGAATATTTGGTTGAGTGACGAGTAGCAACAATAATTTTTGGGTGCATAATGTATGGATAATCATAACCATTACAAGTCTGCTTACAGTACAGAAATGTCAAAATTTACAGGTAAGTTGATCTGCAGAATACATGGGGTTTAACATTTAAAAACTTCTGCAGAATATTGCTCTCTGAGGCACATGTCTTAGACAAATACACATATGTCTTGAAAAAGACCAATAAAGAGGTAAAGTATAATTCCCAAGAAAAACTACCAAATTCAATATAAGCTTCCAGCTTCAAACTGAACGAAGGTTATAATTCTAGGGTGAAAAAATTGCACTGAACCAATTGACAACAAAATGACATAGATATTTTTTCAACCATACAATGAATAACGAAAAATCAAGTATCAAATGTTCCTTCAAAAAAATCAAGTATCAAATGGCATCTATATCAGCCCTAAACTGAAGTACTGAACAACAACAAATGTCTCGCTAGAGAAAAAGGAGGTTGATTCCTAATAATTCCACAGATCTGCAGAAATTAAGAATTTTTCAACAAGAAAAGATATGCCTGCCGATTAAGTAACTCTACCTGAAGTACAAAGAGGCCTGTATGGAAGATACAAGGGTTGATGAAGACAGCACAGAACTGGCCACACTGAAATAATTCATCAGTGTTCTGGAGAAAAATGTTGTCAGAGTCGAGCATAACAACTCGATCATAGGAAACTAAGCTCCAAGCATACAGCTTGTTCAAAGTCAACTTGAATCGCATGTTGAAGTTTTCTTGTTTTTCATAAGGATTCTTCAAATTCTCCACAGAGACCACCTTCACACCATCATCTTTCCTAGAGAAACAGTTGGAGATGCATAAATGATAAATCACTAACAGAATCAAGACCAGAAGTGACAAAAAAAAGAAGGCACATCTCAGCTATATTCAGCAGCAATAAATGTATGTTACATGCTTCATAATACATGTAAATTCTAGCAATAGCTGGATAAACATGTGTTGCATCCAAAAAAAATCATGCTGCTTCATTCATTGTTTCAATAATCATCACATGATAAACTGGATTCAAATTTCATATTTTGTATTTCACCACTTACTAGGCATAATAGAGTGAAAGACACATGTACTATTACCCATTCCTGGTTCCACTCATTCATTAGAGCTAGGGAGGAAAACCCCCCTGGCTTCCATTTTATTGAAACCTCAACATTGGTTCCACTCTATACTGCCACTATTGTTCATTCCAGATTAGTTACACTTTATTAGTGCCCACAAGAAAATACTGTTATTAGTTAGTTACACAGCTCAATAATGACTAAGCTTCGAAGCCCAGCATGATTACCAACTTCAACTAGTATTCATATATATTATTCAATTCACTGTCCATTTGTTAAAGCCGACAAATAAAAATGCCCAATCTGGTTAGCACTTGGACGTTTGATATTTCTCAGGAACAGGGGAAAAAGGTTGGGCCACTAGGATACAAAGAAAGCTGACAAATTCCACAAAACCAAGCTAGTTCCGTGGAACTGTAAATTCCACGGCAACTACTAACAAGCCATAACACGGACAAAATTAACTCAAGTCGACATCCACATGTGGTAACTTACAACAATACGGCATATTTACATAGTAGTCCAACTGAAACGTTGTTACAGAACTATTTAGTCACAATCAACTACTCCATCTACCAAGTAGAACGTTAGGCAGTCGAAACCAACAGGTCAAATCTCATTACTTTCCAGCAAATATCTAACAAAGGCCAAGTCAGCAGTCCAACACAAATAATATTCTATAGTAAAGCATCAGCAATCAGCTAGGTGCGGTTTGTGCAACTATTGGTGATGGAAATTTGCAGCTCAAATCTCAAAATTCGTCAACAAACATCTCACAACCTGGACACAGTATTGCTCTTAACAAACTTCAAGGCCTTCATACTACTAAGTAAACATGAATAAGAGAGCTACCAACTCAAAGACTGTAACAAGTACAGGAAACCATTTCCGAAGATGCAAGCAAGAGCAAGAACACATCCATCTCGCATGTTCGTCCAAAAATACTGGAAGAAACAGTAATTAACAGGACAAGGCCAGAATGACACTGACGATCCGCACGTCAGAAACGTTCAGGAAAATACAAGGGGAAAAAGTGCAAACTCACATGTTACAGCAACAGAAAGGCACCACCTTTGATACCGGAAACACCAAATGCTTAAGGAAACGCACCAAAAGAAAATCAAATTTGAGCCAAACAAGGAATACGATAACCTAGCCATATACTGTGATACTAATCAAATAACCACTAATTCGCGTCGAATAGCAGCGAAGGTGCTCAACTAAACAGCCAAAGTCCACACAAATCAGCAATCGAAGGAGCTCAAAAATTGCATCAAACTTCGGCAGGGGTGTCAACTTAAGAACACAGAGCATAAATACAGCCACAAATTTACAGCAAATGAAGTCAATTAGCCAAACCTTCGGCGCTTCCCAAAAAAAAAAAAAAAACAAAAAAGGTTGCATCGGACCCCGCTTCAAGTACGCCAAACTGGGCATCACGCATCTACAAGGACGTCAAATTTTGGACACCCACACAACGAACCATGGCAAAAGCCAACCGATGGTGACAGGGAGAGGGGGGAGCTTACAGCGCCTGGACCCAGCGCAGCGGGACGTCGAGGGAGGCGATCACGACGCCGTCGGCGTTGGTGCCGAGCCTCCGCAGCGAGCGCATCATGACGCGCGTGGCCACGTAGAACTCGTAGTCGCGGGGCGTGCCCATGTACATCATCGCCGCGTACGCGTGCCGGCGCCGGGCCGGCGCCGCGGTGACCTCCCGCGGCCCCTCCGCACCCGCGGCCAACGCCTCCACCGCCACCCACGCCGCGACGAGCCACCACAACCCTAGAGACCGCCGGCAACCCCGCCCCATCCCGCCGGGAACCCTCCTACGCCCAGATCTATCTACGAGTGGGGATCGCCGGAGCCGAGCCGAGAAGCATCACCGGACGGCGGAGAACCGGGTCGGGGAGCTCGGTGGGAATGGCCGGTGGGGGCGGTCGCCGGTGAGGTGTCTCGGGAGCGGTGGCCTTTTCTCTCTTCTTTTTTTTCCCTTTGGTTTGGCTTCAACGGAAATGGGAGAGGCGGAGGCAGTGGAGTTAATGAGAAAATTGATCATTTGCCACTTTGAAAAGTGGACTTCGTAAAATTACCACTTTTAAAATTGACTTCGTAAAAATACCATACAGTACATTTATCTCTTGATTACCATGTCATTTGAGCCATTTAATCCATTTAATATTTTTTTCTAATTTCAGGGGCTGGAAAAGACATTTCTACCCTCGCAAAATTGAATTGTATTTGTGTTTCTTGCTGTTTGTTTGTGTTTAATATTTTGTTTGATCATAGCCGCGGTCATGGATTTGGATCTCAACTGTTCCCCGCCGTCGCCGGAGCCCGCCGCCCAGGAGGACTTCAAGCGAGAACACACCTTGCGTGATCAGGTTCCCATAAAACTCTTTCCCTGAGTTGGTAACAGCTTATGTAATTCTTGGTAAAAAAAATAGCGACCGAGAGAAAGTTATTTACAAGTTTTTAGGACATTTATTTTACTTTTCGGTGTGAAGGGGATATTAGTTTACGATGTGATTGTATAGTGTTATGATGCCCTCCCTGCGCTTGGTTGGTATTGTAGGTGAAGGACTTGCATAGGCTGTATTGGGCTCAGAAGAATCTCACGGATGTGCCCTTCTTGAAGCAATCCGATGATGTGTTATATGTTCGGCATTCGCTGCATGGTTCTCACACGGTGAGCTATACAGGTTAAAGAAACTTAGCAATGGTAGAAAGGTCTTTTTCAGTCCCTAAAATTAGAAAAAAAAATATTAAATGAGTTAAATAGCTCAAATGGCATGGTAATCAAGAGGTAAATATACTGCATGACATTTTTGCGAAGACAATTTTGAAAGTGGCAATTTTGCAAAGCCCACTCTTCAAAGTGGCAAATGATCAATTTTCTCGAGTGGAAGCGTGGGGAGTGGCAGCAGAAGAGGCGCAACGGTGTTCTTTTACACTAATAATTTAGTTTTGGCTTTTATTTATATAGTAATTAGATTTTAAATAGTATATTTTTAAGACGGAGTCTATTGATAGATTATGGTAGACATTATATCGAGTTCAGCTATATCAGTTAAAATTACATATGACTATTTTCCTCTGCGTATCGTCTCCCACGAACAGATAAAATTCAAAAATCATAAGCCAAAATTTATAAACCATAGCCGAAAAATAGGATACAATAGTAACTACTCCATTGACTAGTTCTGCTAAACAATTGCACGATCACGTGAAAAAATCCGGTTTGGTTTTGCATATTCACGGTGAGTTAAATGAATGGGTCAATTAGGAGGTGTTTGGTTGCTAGCCACAGTTTACCACGCCTAAGGTTAGGCAAGTTTGACCAACTCAAGGAGCTGTTTGGTTGCAGCCACAGTTGTGGCAAGATTCCCTTCCAGCAAACTAGGTCCCACGCATCAATGACTCAAAAAAGTGTGGCAAGATTCCCTTAGGCTTGCTAAGGTGTGGCAAAGAATTTGAGCACCTCAACTTAGGCAATGTGGCAATTTTTGTTGGTAAAGTGTGGCTAGCAACCAAACAGCCCCTAATCAAAGCGAAGCCAGTCAAGTCAGCCTTGGTTTTGGGCTGAGGTGGGTCGGCCCGAGCAAACCGGGTTAAGGCTCTGTTCTAAAATGTTTCTGTTTTTTGGGTTTTAGAAGTTGTTATTTGAATAAAATGACTTTTTAAGGTGGATTCTATAAGAGTTTGTAGGAGCCATTTTAAACATAGTGGCTTCTCAACGGAAATATCCTTTACTTTCTCAATCTCTTTCGTATTCAGCCAAAAGCCACAACACTTTATGAACTGGCCCTAAGCTAAGTGGGATGTGCTGGGCTAAGAGCCTAAGACCTTGGCTGGCGAGTTGTAGGGTTTTAGCTTCAGGCTTGAGCTTAAGATCATTACAATTTACAATCTTAAATAAGCTATGTAAGGGTATATACAATGGCATGATGCTAGTTGTCTATAAGTTTTACCAAATAAGATTTTTACTAACATGGGAGAGGGGAGGAGAAAGAGTGTAGATGTCGTTTCATGAAGAGATGACCCAAACCCATGAATTTATGGCATATAGACTTGTCGATGATCGAATCGCCGATCTTACGAAATAATATGAGAAAGATGGCTGAAATCCTTAGAAGAGAATGAAGATGCTCTTTATTACTATGAACTGGTTACAGGATGCTTTCACAAAGGTCTAAAACTAGCCTTAATCTCTATGTTCTTCCTACTAGATGGAAGAATATAATTCACACGTGTCAGACCCAGATTTTTCAATCTGAATCTTACTGTGTTTCACTGCACTAATCCCTGGATCAGTAGTTAGTGCACACAGGAACATTGCTGAATCATTTCATACATCGCATAAACATTCATTATATTACATAACTTGAAATACACCACGTCGGGTGATAGAGTTTACAAAAGAGGCCGATCTGGCCAATTGCCTTATTACAAACATGCACAGCGGAAGTACAGCAAAAGTAAACCCAAATCCACAGGCAAGCGACTGGAAGGTAATGTGTGCATTATATGTCACCAGCTAACTAATAACATACGTGCACACAACGCCGGATGTCCACTTGTCCGTGTCTTATCAACGAAGCCTACGCCCTAGTTTCCTTCGTCGTTCTTCTCCTCCATAGCGGGGGTTTCCTCGTAGGCGTAGTGGTCTTGCACTCCTGCTTCTGGATTTTTGCCGCAAAGCGAGCGTGAGCACTCCGACCCCGTGCTCAGCGAATCAACACACAGAATGCAGTATATAACATGTATGGTTATTCAAAGGATGGCTTTGGTTTATTTTATTTTTGCGAAGAGTGCTTTTGAATACAATTATATAAAAATCCTAAGACCTAGCATTTGAACAAAAGCATAATGTTCAAGGAGTACTTAATATGAATTCCCATACATATGGCATCACACCATATGCTTAATATCACCATAACTTCTCCCTACATACGGCATCACACCGTATGACATTTTTCAGCGTTATAGCCGCTTAACTTACCACTGGGACGACACCCAGGACAATTCCAAACTAGGGCCTCACACTGCCCTCCACTTTTTCATTCCCATCCACAAAGCATTTTGAAATAGAACTATATCTGGTTAAGTTCTCATGTCTGCCCTTGACCGTGGGCACGGCTATTCGAATAGTTTTAGACTCTGCAGAGTTTGTACACTTTCACCACAAGAGACAATCAACTCATTGCCCCACATGATTCCTTAGTCATGTGGTTGAGCAGACCATCACAGTAACTTTTCAAAGTACCTCGCCCCTTCCATCATTTCACCCTATGGGTCGTTCCCACTTGCGGTGGGTCCCATACGTTGTGCGGGATGTCCTCCTTCTGAACGTCTAGCAGCTGGCTCCCCGCCCCTGCTAGCCCGCCACAGCAGAACTTCACCTTTCACGGGTGTCCCATTCAAGCCGTCTCACAGACCGCCACTTGCACATCCTCACACCACCTCCTGGAAGGATGACTTTCAGGGTCCGGCACATTTACTAAGCCAAGCTATACTTTACAGACTTGTGGTTGTACTGTTTTACACGGGTTGGCATGACAAGATTCAGTCCTTAGTGGTATCTGGGCGGTCTACCACTAACCCACTTATGCAATCACTGCACCACACACATACACACCATCGAACCAATCTGCCCAGATAATTAAGCAAGTTGGGGATCTTGGGAGTGTAAAATAGTCGTATTCAACATATACCAGTCATCATCACAATGACTGCCCAAACCAATTTCTCATGAATAAAAGTGATGCTCGGAACAATTTCTTGCCCCGAGTTCCTAACCAATGCTAAGCATGGCATACAGTTACGGACTTATTTTTGAAATGTTAATACTATATATTTTTGCTAGGGCGACAAGGTTCACACATTCAAATACTCAAAGGAGGGGGTAATACTATTCAAGGTAAACAATGGCATATAACTAGAATATCAAATTTAGCATGCATTTGCATAAAAATAACAGCATGCACTTTGTTAATTTAAAACAAAATAATTTGCAGAAATGTAGGTTCAACATGATCAAAGTATTGACTCGCCTTGGTCACAGTGGTCGGGTGCTTGATTGTCCGGGGCTTCTAGTGCTGCGGCCTCGATCTCTTCCTCTTGAGCTTCGTATGCTATTTAATCGTGCGAAATACCCAATAAAAGAAAAGCAATCCATCACTCAAAAGATCACCAGAACTTCAATTGAACTTTAAAAATTATTATTTCAGTTCCATTGGATAGATCTTGATTTTATATGAATTTAGAAATTTGTCCCATTCAATTTGGAGTTAAAATGAATAAGTTATGATTATTTGAAGTTCTCAGTTCAGTAAATTCCGAAAATTATTAAATTTCTGACAGTGGGTCCCACATGTCAGTTTCTTTTTATTTTATTTCTTTTTCTTTATTCGTTTGTTACTGTGCCTATGACCAGTGGGGTCCATCTGTCAGTGACGTTATACACTGACCGGTGGGGTCAGGCTGTCAGTGGGTCTGCAGTTCCGCAGCGGCTGACGAGCGGGGCCCACCTGTCAGCGCAGTAATTAAAAGAAATCGCTCGACCGCGCGCGCGGAGCCGGGGCTCGAACACGCGACGCGGGAGCAAGGGGGGAGGAGAGTTAACGCTGTAAGCCACTCGGTCGCCCGAGCGATGCTTACCCATATAGGGTAAGTATACCTTTTGAGGTAGCTCGGGGAGGCGGCCGGGCAGAGGAAGTCGGGCACGACGGTGGCCGGCGGCGAGCGGTGGTCGGGAGGCTCGGGGGTTGCGTAGAATGTAACCCTGGCGCAATGAGGAAGCTTCTGGTGTTGACGGCTGGGGACGACGGTGGCCGGAGAAGGCTGGCGACGAGCGGTGGCGGCGGTCCGAAGGGGTTGATCGACGCCGGCGAAGGAGAGAGGTCGGGGAGCTCGGTGGAGAGTGTAATCTACTTCGCTGTGTCCTGAAGAGGGTGTAGGAGGGAGGAATCGGCCGGAGATGCCCGGAATCAATGGTGGCACGGTCGCCGGCCGTGGGGAAGAAGAAGTTGGCGGTGGGGATTTGGGGGCGTTATAGCTCAATTATTTGCAGAGGAGGGACGAGGGAGGTATTGCGGCGCGATTGCGGCTCCCAGGAGGGGTATTTATAGCCTGGAGGAGCGGCGCACGGCAGGGGCGGTATTTGGCCGCCGCTGTTCACGCCGGTGAGGAGGGGATGAACCAAATCCCCCGAGATTTTGCGGAAGAGAGAGGTAGCGGGGAAGTGCTTCCCCCCTCCTGTAGCTAGCGCTTTTAAAATGTCCGCGAGGTGAGAGAGGGAGAACGGATTGGCTGCGCAGAGGAGCGAGCGCGAGCGAGAGAGCGGCGCGGGCGCGTGGAGAAGAGAGGGAGGAGGGAGACGACCCTGGCAGGGCGGGGTCCACCGGCCAGAGAGAAAGCGCGGGGGCGGGGCGGGGCCACTCGGCAGCGGGCGCGGGCGCGCGCGAGAAGCTGGGCCGCGGGAGCGCGGTGCTGGGCCGGGCGTGCGCGCTGGCTGCGCTGAGCGACCGCGCGTGGAGAGGGGGCTGGGCCGGGGTGATGGCCGGCCCGGCCGAATGTTTTTCTTTTTTTTCTTTTGTTTTTACAATTGAATTTTATATGTAGATACATTTGCACATACATCTTGGGTATATACCTATATATATTTTCCTTTCCTTCCCTGATTTTTGTGCAAAATATACATACTTATTTATTTATGTTATTCATGTGTATATATGTGTATAGGTCCTTATATACATATGGTTCTTTGCATATATACATGAATATTAACTTCCTTTAATTTGTTTGCCCTGATTTTTAGGGATGATACCTTATGCTTAATTACAATTCTCTTTTAGCACTTTATGGATCATCTTTCCAGATTCTTCATTTGATGTTCATGCTGTATCATTTTACGTGTGATTTCCTTCCTTCTTTTTATTTTTAAAATTCCTTTATAATTTCAAAAAGCCAATAAACTCCAATTCAAATAAAAAGCAATTAAAATAATCCAAAAACTCCATAATTCATTATTTACATTTTCCAGGATGTTACAAATCTACCCCCCTTAAAAAGAATCTCGACCCCGAGATTCAGACTAACTAGTGAATAGGTCGGGGTAATCTCGTCGCAGTTTATTTTCTCGTTCCTAGGTAGTCCTCTTTCCTGGTACGATGGTTTCTATTGAGCCCAATTTTAGTGGGTGGTCTGATTCCCAACATTCTTTATTAGTAAAATCTTGATAGGCCATTTCCCACGGGTCTCAAGTCACACTTAGGCTCAACTGCTTTCTAAGGGTTTGATCTTTCTGATATTTGTGGACAGGTCTTGGGCTTGGATACATGGAATACATGGTGCCCATCTGCTAGATTTGCAGGCAGTTCTAGTTGGTAAGTTACTCCTCCTAGTGGTGTAGTCTAATATTCCTTTGGTGCCTTGTTAGCTAGTCTATTACAATTATGATGTCCAGAGTCTGGGCGGGCTACACTGTTAAGGGTTGGTTACCCTAGCAGGCGAGTTAAGTGCTTGTAGTTTCTAAAAGTTATGTGGATAACCTAAGCTTATTCACGAATCTTTTGGCTCTAAAAGATGAATACCCTGATTGTGTAAAGAACATGCGTTGCTATTAAACTGACAAAGAACGTACCCATAAGAATTCTGGCGGCCTCCTGGGCTTCCTCAGCTGTGATGTGATTAACTTGGCCGCGGTTTTGCGCTGAGGTGTTCCTGCTGGCTTGCGAGCTCTGATTCCCTTTGCTGGGTACCAAGGCTTGACTGCGGGTAGCGGGAGGCCCTAAATTGATTCTCACTGGATTTGTCTGCCGTTGCGGGCACTGGCTGACAAAGTGTCCCTTCTCTCCACACCCGAAACAGCTCCTGGTGGTGACAGGGTGCGCCCCAGTGGACTGGCTTGCTGAGCGTGGCGTTTGGAGGGAGCCACCACTGGAACGGGGTGCTGGAGATGAAACATTGGATTGGTTAGGCTTTGAAAAGGAAGGTTTGTTCAAGAATCCCTGAATGAACCTTCCTTGAGGTTGTGGAGTTGTCATCTTGCGCTTACGACTGGCCTCAAGAATCTTCTTCTCATTTTCCAAGGCCAATGCCTTGCTTACCAGCTGGTGAAAGCTGGCGAAGTCCTGGGTGATCAGCTGTACTCTTAGTTCATCCTTCAATCCTTCAAAGAATCTGTCAATCTTTTATTCTTCTTCTTCGATATCCTTCTGAGCATACCGGGCTAGCTGCGTAAATTTTGTAAGATATTCATTGACAGAGAAGTTCCCTTGCTTGAGATTGCGGAATTCATTTTTCTTTATCCGCATTATCCCGGCTGGAATGAAGTTGTCCTTGAAAGCCTTCTTGAATTCTGTCCATGGAATAGCTTCGATGTCACCTCCGGTGGTAGCATCTTCCTGGCTTCTGGCAGCCAAGTAGTTCTCCCACCATGCTGCGGCAGCTCCTTGAAGTAGGTGGGTGGCAAATATGACTTTATCCTCCTCTGCGCATTTGATTAAGCGCAGCTTTCTTTCGACATCTCGAAGCCAATCTTCGGCTTCAAGTGGTTCTTCTGCCGAAGTAAATGTACTTGGTCTTGTCCTTTGGAAGTCTCCTAGATCAGCTCTGTGTCCGCCAGAGCTTCCTTGCTGTCCAGCATAGATGGCTTGCAGAATCTGGGTTTGTTGTGCCATTACTTGGGCCATTGTGGGATTAACTGGGGGATTTGGGAGGTCAGCATCTTGGTTCTGATTCTCTTCGGGGTTTTCGCCATGATTTGAGTCTATCTCAGCATGCTGAGGGTTAGCATGAGCCCGAGATCGTGTAACTCTTGGACTGGCCATCTGTAGCTATAGCTTCATAACTTAGTACTAACACTACCCTTGAGAAAAAGGAAGGGTATCAACCCTCTTTGCAAAAAGAATCATAAGATAAACGACAAAAGAACATTCAACATAAGGCCTTATGCCTGGCCATTTATTATCATGCAAGCATTCACATAGCCCGCCTTTAGGCTGGACTTTGCGGTTACACAATATACTAAGGTTTGATATGATGACGACTACCGTACTAAAGGACTAGTACCTCATCCTATTTTACAGGAACTAGTAATTGCACCACGCATAGTAAATACGGCACTACTCTATCTACTCCTTCATCAGTAGACTTGAGCTTATGGTGAATGGGCTGATCCTTGTAGTTTAAATAGTGCAAGAGCTTGCGTAGTATGCTAGCAAACTCCCCTTCATGAACTCCCTAGGCCAGGTAGCTCAGTTGCCTTTATCGCCAATTCCTGCCATCTGTAAATTAAATTACTAGGGCTAGAAATTTTCCAAAATAATTAATGAAAGGTAGAGTAGAACAGATCTAAGAGGGATACAGATAGAAATAGTATGCTATATTTTTCATAAATGCTTTTTGTATACATATATATATATATATATATATATTTTATTCACCACCCTAAGGTTCTTCTAATGACCATTCTACGGCTTGTACCCTGCAGTCGTATGCTCTGATACCAGCGCTGTCAGACCCAGATTTTTCAATCTGAATCTTACTGTGTTTCACTGCACTAATCCCTGGATCAGTAGTTAGTGCACACAGGAACATTGCTGAATCATTTCATACATCGCATAAACATTTATTATATTACATAACTTGAAATACACCACGTCGGGTGATAGAGTTTACAAAAGAGGCCGATCAGGCCAATTGCCTTATTACAAACATGCACAGCGGAAGTACAGCAAAAGTAAACCCAAATCCACAGGCAAGCGACTGGAAGGTAATGTGTGCATTATATGTCACCAGCTAACTAGTAACATACGTGCACACAACGCCGGATGTCCACTTGTCCGTGTCTTATCAACGAAGCCTACGCCCTAGTTTCCTTCGTCGTTCTTCTCCTCCATAGCGGGGGTTTCCTCGTAGGCGTAGTGGTCTTGCACTCCTGCTTCTGGATTTTTGCCGCAAAGCGAGCATGAGCACTCCGACCCCGTGCTCAGCGAATCAACACACAGAATGCAGTATATAACATGTATGGTTATTCAAAGGATGGCTTTGGTTTATTTTATTTTTGCGAAGAGTGCTTTTGAATACAATTATATAAAAATCCTAAGACCTAGCATTTGAACAAAAGCATAATGTTCAAGGAGTACTTAATATGAATTCCCATACATATGGCATCACACCATATGCTTAATATCACCATAACTTCTCCCTACATACGGCATCACACCGTATGACATTTTTCAGCGTTATAGCCGCTTAACTTACCACTGGGACGACACCCAGGACAATTCCAAACTAGGGCCTCACACTGCCCTCCACTTTTTCATTCCCATCCACAAAGCATTTTGAAATAGAACTATATCTGGTTAAGTTCCCATGTCTGCCCTTGACCGTGGGCACGGCTATTCGAATAGTTTTAGACTCTGCAGAGTTTGTACACTTTCACCACAAGAGACAATCAACTCATTGCCCCACATGATTCCTTAGTCATGTGGTTGAGCAGACCATCACAGTAACTTTTCAAAGTACCTCGCCCCTTCCATCATTTCACCCTATGGGTCGTTCCCACTTGCGGTGGGTCCCATACGTTGTGCGGGATGTCCTCCTTCTGAACGTCTAGCAGCTGGCTCCCCGCCCCTGCTAGCCCGCCACAGCAGAACTTCACCTTTCACGGGTGTCCCATTCAAGCCGTCTCACAGACCGCCACTTGCACATCCTCACACCACCTCCTGGAAGGATGACTTTCAGGGTCCGGCACATTTACTAAGCCAAGCTATACTTTACAGACTTGTGGTTGTACTGTTTTACACGGGTTGGCATGACAAGATTCAGTCCTTAGTGGTATCTGGGCGGTCTACCACTAACCCACTTATGCAATCACTGCACCACACACATACACACCATCGAACCAATCTGCCCAGATAATTAAGCAAGTTGGGGATCTTGGGAGTGTAAAATAGTCGTATTCAACATATACCAGTCATCATCACAATGACTGCCCAAACCAATTTCTCATGAATAAAAGTGATGCTCGGAACAATTTCTTGCCCCGAGTTCCTAACCAATGCTAAGCATGGCATACAGTTACGGACTTATTTTTGAAATGTTAATACTATATATTTTTGCTAGGGCGACAAGGTTCACACATTCAAATACTCAAAGGAGGGGGTAATACTATTCAAGGTAAACAATGGCATATAACTAGAATATCAAATTTAGCATGCATTTGCATAAAAATAACAGCATGCACTTTGTTAATTTAAAACAAAGTAATTTGCAGAAATGTAGGTTCAACATGATCAAAGTATTGACTCGCCTTGGTCACAGTGGTCGGGTGCTTGATTGTCCGGGGCTTCTAGTGCTGCGGCCTCGATCTCTTCCTCTTGAGCTTCGTATGCTATTTAATCGTGCGAAATACCCAATAAAAGAAAAGCAATCCATCACTCAAAAGATCACCAGAACTTCAATTGAACTTTAAAAATTATTATTTCAGTTCCATTGGATAGATCTTGATTTTATATGAATTTAGAAATTTGTCCCATTCAATTTGGAGTTAAAATGAATAAGTTATGATTATTTGAAGTTCTCAGTTCAGTAAATTCCGAAAATTATTAAATTTCTGACAGTGGGTCCCACATGTCAGTTTCTTTTTATTTTATTTCTTTTACTTTATTCGTTTGTTACTGTGCCTATGACCAGTGGGGTCCATCTGTCAGTGACGTTATACACTGACCAGTGGGGTCAGGCTGTCAGTGGGTCTGCAGTTCCGCAGCGGCTGACGAGCGGGACCCACCTGTCAGCGCAGTAATTAAAAGAAATCGCTCGACCGCGCGCGCGGAGCCGGGGCTCGAACACGCGACGCGGGAGCAAGGGGGGGAGGAGAGTTAACGCTGTAAGCCACTCGATCGCCCGAGCGATGCTTACCCATATAGGGTAAGTATACCTTTTGAGGTAGCTCGGGGAGGCGGCCGGGCAGAGGAAGTCGGGCACGACGGTGGCCGGCGGCGAGCGGTGGTCGGGAGGCTCGGGGGTTGCGTAGAATGTAACCCTGGCGCAATGAGGAAGCTTCTGGTGTTGACGGCTGGGGACGACGGTGGCCGGAGAAGGCTGGCGACGAGCGGTGGCGGCGGTCCGAAGGGGTTGATCGACGCCGGCGAAGGAGAGAGGTCGGGGAGCTCGGTGGAGAGTGTAATCTACTTCGCCGTGTCCTGAAGAGGGTGTAGGAGGGAGGAATCGGCCGGAGATGCCCGGAATCAATGGTGGTACGGTCGCCGGCCGTGGGGAAGAAGAAGTTGGCGGTGGGGATTTGGGGGCGTTATAGCTCAATTATTTGCAGAGGAGGGACGAGGGAGGTATTGCGGCGCGATTGCGGCTCCCAGGAGGGGTATTTATAGCCTGGAGGAGCGGCGCACGGCAGGGGCGGTATTTGGCCGCCGCTGTTCACGCCGGTGAGGAGGGGATGAACCAAATCCCCCGAGATTTTGCGGAAGAGAGAGGTAGCGGGGAAGTGCTTCCCCCCTCCTGTAGCTAGCGCTTTTAAAATGTCCGCGAGGTGAGAGAGGGAGAACGGATTGGCTGCGCAGAGGAGCGAGCGCGAGCGAGAGAGCGGCGCGGGCGCGTGGAGAAGAGAGGGAGGAGGGAGACGACCCTGGCAGGGCGGGGTCCACCGGCCAGAGAGAAAGCGCGGGGGCGGGGCGGGGCCACTCGGCAGCGGGCGCGGGCGCGCGCGAGAAGCTGGGCCGCGGGAGCGCGGTGCTGGGCCGGGCGTGCGCGCTGGCTGCGCTGAGCGACCGCGCGTGGAGAGGGGGCTGGGCCGGGGTGATGGCCGGCCCGGCCGAATGTTTTTCTTTTTTTTCTTTTGTTTTTACAATTGAATTTTATATGTAGATACATTTGCACATACATCTTGGGTATATACCTATATATATTTTCCTTTCCTTCCCTGATTTTTGTGCAAAATATACATACTTATTTATTTATGTTATTCATGTGTATATATGTGTATAGGTCCTTATATACATATGGTTCTTTGCATATATACATGAATATTAACTTCCTTTAATTTGTTTGCCCTGATTTTTAGGGATGATACCTTATGCTTAATTACAATTCTCTTTTAGCACTTTATGGATCATCTTTCCAGATTCTTCATTTGATGTTCATGCTGTATCATTTTACGTGTGATTTCCTTCCTTCTTTTTATTTTTAAAATTCCTTTATAATTTCAAAAAGCCAATAAACTCCAATTCAAATAAAAAGCAATTAAAATAATCCAAAAACTCCATAATTCATTATTTACATTTTCCAGGATGTTACAACACGATCTACTTGACTCTGAATTGTCCTTAAAATTCACACGATCTGCTTGACTCTAAACTATCCTCAATATCCTTGAATGTGATTGAATGTCCTTTTCTGTCTTCTCTTATCACCCCTTAAATACCATTAAATGGTCATCAATTATCCACCGAAGAAGACGCCTTATGGAATCAACATGTCCAATCGAAGAGGTAGTTATTGTTAAAGAGAGAATGCCTGATCATCAGTTGCTGTCAGTGGGAGATGAACGTGGGTACTAACTACTTGGTGGTTGTTTGTCAGAGATTCAGGGTTGAAATGTTGTACTATTTCAGGTAGATAAGGCACATATTTCGTCCACCGTGTGGGAGGAATCATCTGGGAGTGAGCCCAGATAACAATTCATAGATTCTCTAAGTGGTCATTTGGTCAGGCAAGATGCACAGTTCTTCTCCGACAAGGGTACTCGGGGAGTAGCTTCTGGATGCTTACAACTACAGGGGTCCTTTGGCCTTAATTAAATATTACAACTGTATTTAAGGATTTATCCATTCCTTATTGGATCATACTTGTCAATACCATTCTGGAGGGCATACCAATTTGGCTCTTGGAACGAAACATTCCTATCCCAGCCCATACAAACATATCGTTTTAGAGTTTAATTTAATAATATATATTTACAAGTATATATGTTTAATTATATATATATATATTAAATTTCACTTATAATATTACTCCAAATATATAGCAAAAAAATCAAATATAACATAGAGCTCTGTGAGTTCAATAGACGGTATTATCAATTCGCCAGTATGATCAGTAACAAAGCCGATATGACCGATATCAAGCCGATATGTCTGGTATTGATCAGTATTGAAAGACGCTATGGAATGCAGGGCTAATCTATGCCGTTTTAGGTGACGAAATGGCACATACCGGCTGGTACTAGAACAGTATTGATAAGTTTCATATATCACAAAGCATCATTGTATAAGTTTTTATCTATAACAGATTTCATGCCATAATTAAAAGATTACGAGATCCCATAGAGACAAATTTAAAAAACAATCTATTGTAAAAGTTGTCTTTAATTATGCATCTAGATAACATAGATTAGTATATAGAAAGCAGTCGTCTTTACTATTATATGTGCTTTGATGCTTTAAGGATGTTAAACTCACCTTGTACTGAGATTTGAGAAGTTAAAAAACCGGGCACAACCCTTCCTTTAACTTTTTTTTAAAAAAAACAGGAACAACCTTTTAGATTAATTGGTACCTTTTAGATTAATTGGTGGAGATTCGAAAGGATAATTCCACCTATTAAGGATATAATCGTAGTTGCTTCCCCTACTCACACGTGAGTATATGTCTCAACGAGAAAGTAACATAACTTGGCTTGCATCAAATTACGCATAATCTGTTTCTGGAGAAGCTATCCGGAACACGCTCAAAATGTGTTTTTTTTACAGCGGAATTGTCAGCCTTGTTTCTAGACCAGCGGAATTGACACTTGGCTACTGTCACAGTGTGACTCAGAATGCGCACTCGTGTAGATAGATAGATATGGATGGATCAGAGGTTAGCTCTTCTTAACTGTGGCTGATAGTTTATAGCTATAGTTGATAAGTTTTAGTTCTAACATAAACGTTTATGCGAATGATCCGAATACCGATAAGTCTGTTCCAATAAACAACTTCGAAAGACAACGAAAAACTAACTCATTTATTTATTCGGAGGAAACCATAAATTATAAGTCATAAGTTGAAAAAAAAGGTGTCTCTCTTTAAAAGTAGTACAATGGTCTCTACGTGTGTGCGTTCACGCAACTCATCACACGCTACTCTCATCAGAGTAGTCTGCAGCCTGCATCGCCAGCGCTGGCTAACTTTAGGATCTGTTCGTATTAGTTTTGGCTTTTAGCTTCTGCTTCTAGAAGACAAAGCCAATACAATCATCCTAACTTCTATAACTCGTTTCTATCAGCTATTACTATTTATTAGTCACTACTTTTCACTTTCGCATATTGTAATGCACTTTGTATTTTATTATGTCATAATTTCGTAAGTCGCATAGCGGTCAAAATATTGCAGTGTCTTTTGTTATACCATCGTTTGCTCTTTTTCTTACACAATACACGTAGCCACTATTATTCATCAGCTATAATCAAAACCGTTTTTATCAATCACTATTATTTATCAGTCATAATTAAAATCTTTCAGCAAAAACTAATACCAACGGACGCTTACGCGCGCCAAGAGAAGTCCATACGCTTCCAAGTCTGCAAATGGCAGTGCCAGCTTAGTATGGATAGAGATGAACACGCCATGGACACGGTGGCCGTCAACACTCACGAGGCTGGCCGGACCAGGTAGCTGACGATGAAAAAGTACAGTGACTTTTTTTTATATTTGTGGTGCATCTCCCGTACGTTATAGTTTGTATGCATACATACATACAGGCATACAGCCATTTAGGGAACTAATTTTTCAGTTGATGACAAAGGCAATATTCAGTGCCTACTAATAATCTACCATACGGCCAGGGTTCGCAAACTGGTGTGTGTGGGCAATTCATAAAATTTCGGAATTCCCACCCTCAATTAACCAGTCAAGGCCAACATCTACCAGTCCAATAAATTATGAAATCGCATCGTTTGTCTCTACTATTTGCCTGTCATTTTCAGGGCAGAACGGTAGTTGAGTTGATATTAGAGGGGCTCCGAGTAGACCTAATCACGCGTAACGACTAATGAAAAGGATAACAGGACAAGCAATGGGTTTAGAATGCTCACAATTGTCAAACTTCATAAAAAGCATGGAAAATGAAGAGCTGCATGAGCAAAGGTGAGATAATTTTCAGCTTTGCCTAGGATAAATAAAATAACAAAGGAAATGGCATCTTGAGTTCTTTACAACTAGGATCACAGCTACCTAAGCTACCCACTTCCGGCGCTGTGAAATAGTCGGCCCGGAAATGCTAAATTGCTAATGTCATTTCTCCCAGACTAAAACTGACGGGCTACGGGACTGTCATTCTTCATCATGGTGATTGTTCCTTCCATCTCACCAAGGAATTGAGGAATTCCATCACCTGCACGACAGTTGGCAAGCGAAACGATAAAATCAGTGATCAATTGAGTGATTGACTGGACAGCATCAGCGATAATTCAGAATATAAGCATGAGAATGAAGGGCATTATTACTTCAGATGGCTCTCTCAGTGAGTAGAATGCTTCAGTCTCCTTGGGCACCTGTGAAACCAGAATTCCATATCCACTGTTTCGCTTGCGGAGCACCTGATGACATCAACAACAGAAAGAACAGAAGAACAGATGTTCAGTGAAGCTCCAAGAAGATGCGAGTGAAATGTGCAGTCTTTTTTTTGTGTGTGAAACCAGAATTCCATATCCACTGTTTCGCTTGCGAAGCACCTGATGACATCAACGAAAGAAAGAACAGATGTTCGGTGAAGCTCCAAGAAGATGCGAATGAAATGTGCAGTTTTTGATGACATATTGACATCAACAAAAGAAAGAACAGATGTTCAGTGAAGCTCCAAGAAGATGTGAATGAAATGTGCAGTTTTTTTCAGAAGAAACAGAACCTTGAACGCGTCCTCGTCGGTTCGATCATCTCCAATGTAGATAGGGAGAACACTTTCAGAATCATCTAACCCGAGTGACTGAAGCAAAAACTCAACAGCCTTTCCCTTGTCCCAGTCGATCACCGGACGAACCTCTAAAACCTGCATAATTGCACACAAAATAAGTATACACAAGTGATGCATAATCTGTCAGGAATGGCATATTATAATGCTTGGTGAATGATCATTTGAATCCTCATACCTTTCGTCCAGTGGTTACTTTGAGACGAGGAAAAGCTTTCAAGACATCGCTGACAAGCTGTGCGACCAATTTCCAATCCTGCAGATAGACAAGGCGAAAAAAGTCAGAGGAACTTTCAATTGCTGCAGCAAGTGAGGCAAGAACAGTAAAACTTGACGTCCAACTTTACCTTCTTGTCGACATTGCGATAATGTACAGACACACAAAACTTGTTGTTCTCAACACTTGCCCCCTTAATTGCTCTGGTGACCTCCACTAGGGACTTGGAGACCTTATTTTACAAAAAAAAGAGTGCATTAGCGTTTTAGCTCGAGCAATGCAACTTGTTAATTGCATAGATTAATGATTAAAAATAAAAAATACCTCAGTGATCATAGGCAGAAACTCACTTGCAGGTTGGAAAAGATTGACTTCTTTGTTCTGCAATTAAGAGTTCATGAATGTAAAGGAAACCGACATATAATAAATTCAGCAATTGCAAGAGCAAACAACAACAAAGCAATGTAGTTCCTGTGATGCAAGAAGCACTCACAATTTTAGTTTTACTTTCAGAATCTGCAGTAGATGCCATTATGTCCATCCCATGACTTCCAGCGTAGTAGAGCTCCTTCAGCTTTACAAATTCAAACACCTGAACATGAAGGGGCAGGCAAAAACATATATGATTTCATGAGTAGAATTCCCACAATGACACAGGCCGACAGGTCTAAAATTTGTTCACACCTTGTCACGGGACCTCCCGCTGACGATTGCAGTAGGGAAGAACTTTGCAACATTTTTCACAGCAGCACGCATCTGAAGGAAGGTTTTCAGATCGAGAATAAGCAAGTTGTACATACATCAAGCAATGGTCCAGTATTAACTATGTTCATCTGAGATCTGAATTACCTCAGGGGACATGAACGCCCTCTCGGGATCATTCACGATAGGCGAAAGCGTACCATCATAGTCCAGAAACAACACAATATTCTTGCCCTTCGCCCTGGCTATGATTTGGTCGACGGAAGCTAAAGCAGAAGGGCATTTTGACTGCAACAAACGACACACTTGTAAAATGCTATGCATGTAGAAGGCAGACATCGGATAACTGGAAACTGAAATAAAATTGATCTTACCAGCCAAGCGCTGACAGCAGAATCTTCGTCAGCTGAAACGTTGCACCCGGAATGCACGTTTGGCTTTTTAAGGGTTGACGACAGTGTCATCACACCAAGCAGTCCATCAACTACTTCGACAAGTTTACGTCTACTTATGTATGTCACGCTCAAGGAAGAGCAGGAATTCCTCTTGGATGTGACTGAAAATGGTATCAGATTTGAAGGCAGTGCCAACACTGGCTGGCTTTTGGCCACAGGATCAGTCATGACAAGCAAGCTATTGGTCATATCCACCGGAGAAGTAAAGAGGATTTATTGTAAAATGGTGTTTTATGGGATCAAAATTAAGTGAAACAGGGGTTTGTTTCAACTAGATTTAACCTACAGTCTTGTCAATGAAAAACCACTTCTTGAGTGTTTTCTTGTCGGTGTAGGTGAGCACACAGTTCTTTAACAGAAAGTTACCAGAGATCTGAGGGAAGAAGCAAAGTAATATTAGACAAAAGTTCTGTTACGCAATGAAAAAGAAAGATACATTACAATAAAAAAAAATGTGCTCTACCTTCATATACTCCAGTATGAGAGCGCATGTGTATCAGAAAAGTGAAACTTAAAGAGAAAAGAACCATATATTTCAGCCTCCGTATACTTGATTGGACAGCATTGCTGCATGAATCAGGAAACAAACTTTCGTCATTGATATAAAAAAATTCATAATACTCTAAAAAATTACATGACATCATCATGCATACATGGACTGAACTTATAATGGCATCTAGCCAACAGGAAAGCCCATGTACACCTAGATTAATCACACAGAAAGTAATTGTGTTACATCAGTGTCCTTATTATTGAGCAAAGAATGAAAACAACAGCATAGTTGTCCTAGCAAGAACTTTGATCTCAACGTTTCTTTGGGAAAAAAGGCATATTTCCAAATTTTTATTGAAAAAGCTATGGTTAGAACATACTTGTATCGATCTCCCTACACTTTGCAGCATCAAAATAATTGCTGCTAATCGAACAATACCAATAGGTCATGTCATTTACCAGAAGGATTTAGTGATCATCAACACAGTTAGGCGCAATGCCTGCCATCTATAATGATAGGCTACCCCAGAAAGCACCTAGTAATCAGTAACTAGTTTTGATCATAAATCCTTAATGACATGGTAGGTACGCCTAACTTCTCTTTTGCCGAGTGAATCATCAGGGTACCAAAAATAGCTACCACATTGCTGTAAACTTTGGCCAAAAATACTAACGATCTCCGCTTGCTCTATCTTTTCTGGGTTTTAAACCTTTCACCGAAAAAATATATACTTACGATCTGAAGATTACAGGACTGCAAGAAAAGGGAGGAAAACGTATAAGAGAAACGGATCTGAATGTTGGGAATATCCAGCCGAAATAGACAGGGCATGCACTGAGTCTATCATGAAAGTAATGACGATTTAACGATAAAAACGACATGCAAGATGATCAGGTCAAGAAACAAAAACGATTGATTGATACGCAGTTTGTCTTCGCGTAAACCATATCACACGATAAGCCGGGAGGTAAATACACCGGAGAACAACTCTGATCTAGTATGCCATTCCATTAATATACATATTTTAAATCTACATCTTGCAGCTAGATGCAAAATATCATGAAAGGGGGGGGGGGGCGCAAATATGAAACTAGGTAGTCGAGATAGCGAATCTTGATTCTTAAACAAATTGAACACCGCATGCAAAAGGGAAAGAAACATTATACAAAGGCAGGGAAAAGAAGAGAATTACGCACAGACACCTTGCCGAAGAACAGGATGTAGATGTGTTGCACCAGGACGAAGAGAGGAGAGGGCAATGGAGTCGAGGCGGACGCGTAGCGTATATATAGGAGAGCGGAGGTGTAGAAGGGGAGCTGGGAATCTTGAAGCATTCCACTTTAGTGCGCATCCAAAAAGGAAATATGTGTTTTCAGAGTAAGTCGGGAAATCTGGTAACCAGAGCGTGGATTTGGCAATAACTAACTGGGCCTGCACCACCATCCATGGGCAACTGCCCACTGGGCCCTTTGGTTTCCAGGCCGCCCATGGATAAGCGCCGCGTCTCGTCAGGCGCAGACGTGGGCTGTGCCGTGGCTGGGCCAGCCACCAGTGAGCCTTCTCCGGTCGGCCTGCCGGTGGAAAACCGAAAACTCCCCGCGCCGCCGCGCGCGCCACTGCCACCGGCGGCTTTGGACGTCCTGGGCTGATTACTGACCGCGCTTTTTCGTGCCATCGTATTAAGAAACATAGCTAGATTTGTATTAAGAAACACTCTCCCCATATTATGCTTCTACAATATTTATAAATGTATTAAATGTAAAATTAATCGTTAAAATCTTACCTTGAAGACTACGAAAAATCAAAAGTACAAGTATTATGAAAACGGAGGGAGTAAAAAAAAAGAAGCAAAGATGATGCCCGGGAAGACCGTGTATATTTTTCCTTACGATTTTCATACTCCATGCTCCCGACACTGACAGGTGGACCTTCCGAACTATACCCTTGCCGTTGGACCCACCGATCATTCAATAATATTTTTTATAAATATTAAACCGGTTCATACCCGTAATGGCGTCCGCGATAAAAGGCCGAAGAAATAGATAGCTAAACCTCACGGCCCAGATACGAAAAAATCATAGGCCCATTTCCATTAAATAGATGTTGAGCTCGCCAGCCCAGCCCAATTTGACACACAAATCACGACACGAGCTAACCAACGGTGGATGCGAACCCACTCGGTCTCTGGCTCCAACTGACCATCTCGTCGGCGCCGGCGACAGCCTCGAAGGACTCCTCTTCCGCCCGGTGTCCCACCCCGCCTCAAGGCCCTCTGGTCTCCGGCGACGGCCGCCTGGCCCGTATCTGGCTTATCATTCCCAACTCTCCAGTGACTTGTCCTCCTCGAGCTCGACATCTGACTCGCGCGTCTCCAATATCCGCCGCCGCCCACATCACCGGTCTTTCCTCCTCGACGGCCACGGTCCGCTCCTCCTGCGTTCTCCTTGGCCGCTGCATTTCTTCGCTGGGACCGCGATTCATACGGTGGATCAGCTTCTGGCTCTTGAGGTTCTTGCGTGGTCACAGCAGCTAACTTTTGTTTTTTTTTCATGAATTGATTATAACATTCTTGCTGCAAAGTAACATTCTTTTTATATATAAAAAAATCACGAGGAATGTGACCATGCGAGTTGAGCGCACTGTCTTTAATTCTTGAGTTGAGCATGCTATGATGGGCAAATGAACTTGCTACCACTTCATTCCAGGGACTGTGTTTTTGCAGCCCATTGTGGGGGTTTTGTTTTTAGAAATATTTGCTTCATAGTTGATGTGTACTTGATAATTTATCTCATATATCTCACTGACATACGGATCCAAGGCTCATATATCAGTGACATATCATAGGGTAAATCATCAAGTGCAAACAACTATGGATACATCATGGGATAAATCATCAAGTGCAAACAACTATGGGGCAAATAATCAAATCTCTTTTTTTAAGAGGGTCAATTGTGGTATTGCAATTCTAAAATACATTAATGTTCATTTTGCCGGTGGAGAGCTGCATTTTTTGCAGAGCTTCTCTGCATTACTTGGGATACTGAGGTACCACTAGTTGGCTACTGTTTTCTACTTAGATATGGACTATGGAGTTTTACTAACACAACATTAGTGTTCTAATACGGAAGGTGAGCAATGTCTGACGGTGCTGCTGCTTTGTAATAGCCAAACCACAAATCTTTTCAATTAGGAGGTTAAGACCCACCATGAATTGGTTGATGGAGTGTTGTGAATTGGACACTAAAGTAGATAATGTAGATCAACTTGATTAGTATACAGTGACTACAAACCTAGATGTGTAGATGTTTGAATTTTATGGGTGTGTCACATAGCACAAGTGCAAAACTTTGTCACAGTTAACCTGGTACTCGTGCAATTTTTGGTAAATCCAGTCGCCGTCTAAACGTACTTTCAAAAAATATTGGAATTCATTGTAATGTTAAAGCTGACGACTTCAAAAAAGAATAATGTTGAAGCTGATATCTCACCAATAATTGATTTCACAACCACTACCTGGTGTCCTTCAAGAAAGAAAGAAAGAAACCGGAAACCACCAACTATAAGGTGCAGGCGTGCAGCTGTAGAGCAAACAATTAGTTACCCGGTTCGGACCACAAGATATCTTTGTTGAGAAAGCTGTTTTACAATGATATTGTTTCAGAACAGGAATCCATAAGAGCATTTGTTGAAAATTTTCAGTCAAATTTCCAGCAGACCGCCTGTAAACTCATAGATATACCAGAAAGATAGCTTGTGGTAATCTTTATAAGCTTCTGTAATACTCAATTGATAGAACTACCCTGTATCCCTGAACTTTTGCAGGCGCGTATTCTCACTCATGAGTTACTACTTTCAGTTAGATTTACAAAATTCAGTTAGTATGGTAACGTATGACATCCCAAAATAATCCCTGAAAGAAATAAAAAAAGGGAACCACGTCCCAAAGTTGACCGTGAAAGAAAACAAAAGAAAAAAAAATTCCAGATGAGGCACTGTGCTAACGTGGACGGCACGTCCTACCGTGCCAATGCCATTGCCAAGCAGAAATACTAGAGAACGCTATAGCGTTATTTACCAATTCGACGGTACAATATCTAACTGTTCAATATCGTCGGCGTCACATGAATCTTTTTAGCGCTTGGACACACTCTTCTCGCTATCTTTTGATCCCCATTCCCCCATCCTGACACTCCCCTTGCATTCCCCATTCCCCAATCAGAGTCTCTCATTGAACGGATCATCACGTGCGGGTGCAGTGAGCGCGGTGGATGGTGCATGGGTGCATCGAGCGGTGGCGGTCATGGGTGTGTTGAGTGGCTCCGTTTGGTGTACAGGAGCGTCGAGCAGTGGTGGCATTTGTAGGTAGTGAGTGAGGCACAGCAAGCAGTGGCCTCCGACAAGGAGCGACGAGCAGGGACACTTCAACAACGGGTAGGGAGTGGGGCATGCAGGTGCTGTGAGCCTGTGAAGGGCACTTCCTTAACCCTATTTTGCAAGTCCCATGCCAATAAGCTTAATGCCTCACTATAATGATTTTGTTTCATTCATGTCCCTCACGTCTGCACATGGTATATGGTGTGCCCACCAAGTGTTTTTTAAAATTTGTAGCTGAGACATACAATGATGTGGCAGCCTAATTTCTAGAGAAGTGCTTTGTTATACATGTTTTTTTTACAAATTTGCTACTTGTTGCATTGTAAAATTATGAGGAATTTCAATGAACTAAGATTTTGTTTCAATTAATGACCCATTTTGATGATCACTACCACTTTTGATGCCATGTTTTGACCGCTGAAATCAGAACAGTTCTATTTTGTAGGTTGATGATGTCAGTTCTTGTCGTTGTACAGGGACAAGTATGGACAACCTCTGAATCATGTCTTGCGCGTCACAAGTATTACAATTGTGTGAGCACTATACACTTTTTTTTATACAATGTGACATGGCAAAATGTAAATACTGTGTGCGAGCTTGTGTTGATATGCCAATATTGGGATCTCTACAATATTGGGATCTCTACGACACAGTCTAAAATGTAGCACATTAAATTTTTCTATGTGTAAGCCTGTGTTCATTGAGTTCTCTCTAAGCCTATGCGCCAGGAGGTGTATCATGGAGTTTTACTAAGTTTTCACGCTAAGCCAGAGGTGTATCATGCAAACTTGACACAATTTTCTTCAATTTCATAAAAACAAATTTCCACTCTAAGATAAGTTTTGGACAAGTTTCATCAAGTTTCAGTGATGTTTTTATGGAGTTTCATCCTAGTTTCATCAAGTTTTATAACACAAGTTTTAGGTGAGTAGCAATAGTGTCATTCAAGCTTCGATGGTGTTTCATCCTAGCATTAGTACCATTAAGTTTCTTTAAGACAAGTTTTAGATAAGTTCCATAAAGTTTCAACCAATTTCATCAAGTTTTACCATATGTTTCAGTGGTATTTTCATGGTGCCTTATCATAATTTTATCCTAATTTCATATCAGTTTCATTTAGTTTTAGACGAGTAGCAATAGTGCCATTTAAATTTCAGCATTGTTTCATAGAGTTTCATCCTAGTTTTACCAAGTTTCATCTAGTTTCAGGCGAAAGGTATTAGTGATATTACATTATATTAAGACAAGTTTTAGGAAAATTACATGAAATTTCATTGAGTTTTACCTTGTGTTTCAGTGGTGTTTTCATATAATTTTATCATAGTTTTATTCTAATCTCATATTAGTTTCATTAAGTTCCAATGTTGTTTCATAGGAGTTCTATCCTAGTTTCATCAAGTTTTAGGCGAATAGCATTAGTGTAATTAAGTTTTATTAAAATAAATTTTAGACAAGTTCCAATAAGTTCCATCATATTTTATTAAGTTTTCACCAAGTTTCAGTGGTGTTTTCATAGAGTTTCATCCTAGTCTCATACAGTTTCATCGAGTGTCAGGCGAGTAGCATTAGCGTTATTCAAGTTTCAGTGATGTCTCATGAAGTTTTATTAAGTTTCATCAAGTTTCAGGCGTATGGATTTAGTGGCATTAAGTTTTATGGAATTAGTGGCATTAAGTTTCATAAAAACAAGTTTTAGATAAGTTTCATCACATTTCACCGAGTTTCTCAATGTTTTCATTGGTGTTTTCATAAAGTTTTATCATAGTTTCGTCAAGTTCCATCCTAGTCTCGTATCAGTTTTTATCAAGTTTCAATGGTGTTTCATGGAGTCTTATCTTAGTTTCATCAAGTTTTATTAAGTTTTCATCAAGTTTTAAGTGAATAGCATTAGTGCCATTAAGTTTCATTCTAGTTTCATCATTGTTTCTTATCAGTTTCATCCTAGTATTATCAAGTTTTATCCTAGTTTCATATCAATTTCATCAAGTTTCAGGCAAGTTACATTAGTGCCATTCAAGTTTCATTAAGACAAGTTCCATTAAGTTTCATTAAGTTTTCAATTTTTTTCACGATTTCAAGAGTTTTAAGAGGTATTACATGTAGTATTCATTCTAAGTCCAGTAATGTTTCATGGAGTTTCATACCAGTACAACTAATATCATAAATATCATGTTTCATATATCACATAGCTTCTTCAAGTTACCCATCGTAAGTTTCAGTCTAATAATATTAGAGATTCATTTAATATCAACATACATTTTATAGGAAATTTTGAATACATATGGTTCACTGATAGCATATAATATTCAGAAGTCTAACATAGGTTCTAAACAAGGAGTCCCAATCAATAGTAACACCATCTACACAAAAGAACATTGCATATAACTATGTTTTGCAATATTGAAAGAAATATCAATAAAAAATAATCATCACAAGTTTCATTAAGCACCATGCAAGACGGTGGCCTCTTAGGAGTCTTGATTTGGCTGCTTCATCGTTTTTCTTGCCTTGCAATCAAACTTGCGCAGTTGTTGCTCTTCTGGCGCGCAAGCCACACCCTTCTTGGACATCAACTTCACCCTCCAGGTCGTAGCATTCCTCCACGACCCTGAGCTATCACGTCAGCTCTTCAATGGATATTGTCTTGAGGTCGACAAGCGTCTTGATGAAAATTGCGACCTGCGAGTACCATGAGGGAACAATATGAAGAAACTTACTCACCATCCTTTCATCATCGATCTTATCATCGAGCAGATTAAGGTCGTTGACGAGCCCGGTGAGCCACACCGCAAAGTCGTTGACGTCTCTCCATCCTTGAACTTCATGAACTCAAACTCCGAGCGCAACGTTTGCGCTTTGGCTAGGCGCACACGCTCAGCGCCTATGCGCATTACCTTCACAGTGCCCCATGCCTGTTTTACCGTGTTCTTGACGTCAAGAGTCGCTAACATCTTGATCAGCACAGCACGCAAGATTACCGACAATGCCAAGTGGTCATCGCGGTAGTCGATGGCATCTCCAGGATCAATCACCTCCTAGAGTCCTTGTGCCTGCAAATTGACCCTCATTAGGAGAGACTAATCATCATAGTTTATGCGTGTCAGCATGGGGTTAGACCATCGTGCCACCTGTTTCCTTCACCACACACTGCACCACGACCTCATAGCCTCCATTGCCACTCCCATCGCCTTCTTCGTGGACGCGAGCTCTCAGTGGTGGTGGTGTCCGTGATGGAGATCTTGATTCATGCTCCGACAGTGTGACTATGCTCGCTCTGATACCACTTGTTGCAGCAAGTCGGAGCACACATTGTGGTCGGAAGATTTGTTAGTCTTGCTTGACCGTGAGTACTTGGAAGCTTCGACCATGAGTACTTGAAAGAACTGCTCAGATAAACAATACTATGCTACAGTATTTGTAGAACAGTATTTCTGCTACAATACTCGTAGAACAGTGCTCTGCTACAGTACTCATAGAACAATACTCTGCTACAATACTCGATGAACAATATCTTATGACCACGAAGTAACTCATACTCAAAGTGAGTTACGACCACGAAGGAATGTACTCGAAGCGAGCCACAAATACAAAGGAACATACTCAAAGTGAGCCACAACCACAAATGAACGTACTCGAAGCGAGTAATGATCACGAAGACTCGACACTCGCGGATGGCTAGATCACTGGAGAACAGTGAACTCATGAGACAAATGGTGTTTTTGTGCCACCCGGAATTAGTTTACGGTGTTTTTTCGTTGATCTTTTATACTGAAAAAACAAGAAACTGACCTGACATACACGCTATGACCAACTCTTTATGACATGCCATCCCATGTATTCATGAATTTATGAAGTTGCAAAACACACTCACTTAACACACGCACTAATACGGTACGCTCAAAACTACTATAACGTCTATATGTACGACGTGGATAAATCCAACACAAAGCAATTATTTTTTTCACCAGACCACCACCCAGGAACAGGTAAAGACCAAACCTAAATTACCCCGACGAACCTCAAGTCTTAAATCCTTGGGATATTGCCGCATAGAACCCCCACCAATATCCTATTCCTCCGGTCCGCGAGCCGCTCCCCCAAATCCAGATCGCCCCTACTCATCATTATTTCTATTTGCTCGTGTACTTTGCTTCCGGAGGCAGGAACCGCCAACTACTTCTCGCGCCGTCCAGGTCATTGTTTGTTGCCAAGAAAAGGGAAAAGATCCAATCTTTTTTGGCTGTTCCTGTTTCTTTCTGGTTCTCTGATCGGAGCCATGACTAGTACGCTGCTTCGAGTGCACCCTTCCGAGCTCAAGATCCCCTGTAAGTGCTTTTCAAGAACCAGTCCTAATTTAGCGGCGCTTCCTGATGCTTCTCTCGACTGATTTTCTTCTTGCTTTGCTGCCCTGAGAAGACGAGGTCAAGAGGCAGCGATCTTGCAGCATGCAACTGATGAATAAGACAGACCAGTACGTAGCGTTCAAGGTGAATGAATACCCTGTTCTTGTCCTTTTTTTTCTGTGCTGCTAGTGCGATGCACTGGGAGGAAGGAATAAGGATGACGGATTTCAATGTGCCAATCCGTAGGTGAAAACGACGAACCCAAGGAAGTACTCGGCGCGGCACACCTGCGGCATATTGCTGCCACGGAGCTCGCGCAATGTCACAGGTGCGGTTTGCTTTGCATAATAGCAGTGTGTTGCTAAATTGATTGATCGGTCTGTTTGATTCACAATTTCACATTGTTACTGAAGTGGGGGAATCGGTGTAGTTACGATGCAGGCTCCTAAGGAGATGCCATTGGATTATCATTGCAAGGACAAGTTCCTCGTGCAGAGCGTTGTGGTGCGAGATGGGGCGACCATGACAGATTTTGTCCCTGAATTGGTAAATTCATGTAGCACTCGAGTTGATGGATGTCTAGTTGTCTAGTGCTTATGTGTAATGCGACTGTTGCGGTTTGCAGTTCACTAAAGCGCCGGGTAGGTTAGTCGAGGAGTTCAAGCTGCGGGTGGTTTACGTTACTGCTAATCTTCCCTCACCAGTGCCTGAGGAGACAGAGGAAGATGATGCATCCCCTCGGTTAGAGGTGATGGGCTATGAAGTGAAAATATCATCGGAGTTTGATGCCGTAAGTAATATCATTGTTGTTTGGTGCTAGAGAAAAACAATATCATGTTTTATTTTCTGTAATGATATGTTTGTTTCCTTGTCAGGCATCTAGACAGATAGATACATCTGGAGCCAAAGTTCCATGTGCTGAGGTAACTCTTTGCTCGGTTAAAATATCCTTGCTATTTAGTTTTATCCCAGATTGATGGACAAACACTTGCTGATAAGAGTGACGTTCTTGTTAGTTGTATTGGCATCTGGGCTTGAGGCTTTTTGAACATGTTTGTTGCGCACTTAGCTGCTTTTTCCCCCTTTTGAAAACTGCACACAAACCAATGTCTGAACTCTGATTGTTTTTGGGCAAAACTTTTCATGTTCATGATACTCGTATGTTAGTGTAATAATGAAATTTCAATATAATTATCCCTGCCATGCATAACTTCACAATCTTACCATGCTTATTTTCTGCGGAATGAGGCTGTTGATGTAATTATTAAATCGTTTAGTAATTACTTTATTTTTTCAATTTGTTTCATCCGGTCAGATAAGGACCTCGTTTTGGTACTATGTCATTGTCAGTATAGCAGTACGATACCTAAAAATGAGATCTTATATGTTTTCTCAGTGTACAGCCTTGTTTTGTAGATTAATAGATTAATAAGTACTCTTCATTGAGTTAGAACTCAGAACTTTTGTGCAGTAAATTGACAATTTAACCCACCGGTTTACTCTGCCCTATTTTTGTTGTATGTGGCTGTTTAGGGTGCCTCTGCAGTATCAAGGCTGGTTGGAGAGCGAGAATATGCGGTTGATGAAAATCAGAAGCCTCAGCAACAGATGGTAAGATTCCCCCTTCAGATGAGGAGGTTGATCATACTACTTCCTTATGTCAAACATTGTACTATTGCACTATTGCGGACAAGACCTAACACCCTCAGTAGTTATTCTTCTATGTTACTCCTTATATGGTGTTCAATTAAGTTATTTCAGATAGATACTAGTATTGAAGTATCTTATAACATTATTTTCTTTAAATCATTTTTTGTCTTAAAAATGATAAAGAGATCGGTTTGCTTGTTGCCCTGATTATGCATGCAGAACCAATAAGAAATGAAGGCAATTAATGTTGTTGGACAGTATGTGTTCTACTCAAAAGGCTAGATATACTCTGTAATGGTAATATGAAGTCAAGCACTTCTCCCGCACCCTTTGGACTTGGCGTCGACGAAGACGGCGGTGAGATGAAACCCTATTGCGCGCGATCCGTCCCCAACCTTCGGACATAGCATTGACGAAGGTAACAGCGAGATGAAACCTTGATGCGTGCGGTCTGTCCCGACCACGAGGTGGTCATGCGGGAACGTATGACCACGAGGTGGTCGAATGAAGTCGCGATCACGAGGTGGTCGGATGAATTCGCGATCACGAGGTGGTCGGATGAATTCGTGATCACGAGGTGGTTAGACGGAGTCACGATGACGAGGTGGTCAGACAAGCGTGGTCCGTCCCCCACCCTTTAGATTGACATCGACGAAGGCGGTGGCGAGAGAAAGCCCTGCTGCGTGCAGTCCATCCCCCACCCTTCGGACTTGGCGTCGATGAAGGCAGCAGCGAGACGAAGCCCTGACACGTGCGGTCTGCCCCCTCCCCTTGCGGACTTGGCGTCGACGAAGGCAGTGGTGAGACAAAGATCTGACGTGCGCAGTTTGTCCCGCACCCTCCAGACTTGGGGTCGACGAACGCGGTGGGGAGACGAAGCTCTGACGCGCGTAGTCTATCCCACACCCTTCGAACTTGGTATCGACAAAGTCATCAACGAGACGAAGCTCTGACGCGCATGGTCCGTCCCACACCCTTCGAACTTGGCATCGACGAAGGCGGCAATGAGATGAAGCCCTAACGTGCGTGGTCCATCCCCCACCCTTCGGATTTGATGTTGACGAAGTCGTCGGTGAGACGAAGCTCTAACATGCGTGGTCCGTCCCGCACCCTTCAGACTTGGGGTAGATGAAGGTAGCAACGAGACAAAACCTTGACATGCGCGGTCCGTCTCGTCCATGAGGTGGTCAGATGGGCACGTACGACCATGATGTGGTCGGGTGAAGTCAGCGAGACGAAGCTCTAATGCACGCTATCCGTCCCGCACCCTTCGGACTTGGGGTCAACGAATGCGACGGCGAGATGAATCCCTGTCGTGTGTGGTCCGTCCGCAACCCTTCAAACTTGGTGTCGATGAAGGCGGCGACGAGACAAAACTTTGACACACGCGGTCCGTCCCGACCACGATGTGGTCTGACAGGCATGTACGACCGTGAGGTAATTGGATAAAGTCTACAACCACGAGGTGATCGGATGGAGTCCACGACCGCTAGGTGGTCAGACGTTCGATGCTATTAGCGTGGTGAACTCCCTAGTGAGGCGCGTGAAGCGCGCGAGGTTCACCAAAGTTGTCGCTAGGGTAGGGGACTCCCTAGTGCCCGCACCACGCGACTCATTTATGCTCCGTAGAGCTCACGCGAAAGTCGTGGACTCCACATAGGTATTTATACTCTATAGAGTTGCCTAGAACGGCTAAGTTCCCTGCGCTTTATACTCCACAAAGTAGCCATGGCGCGAGGCCGCCGTGTGATTTTTATTTATACTCCGTAGAGTTGCCCCTCGCACGATTTTTTGTCTATACTCTATAGAGTTGCCCAGGATAGATAAGGTCCCAGCACTTTATACTCCGTAGAGTACATCGGGCACGAGGCCGCTGTGCGAATTTTTTAATACTCCATAGAGTTGCTTGGGACGGCTAAGTTCCAGGCGCTTTATACTCCATAGAGTACGCCGGGGCGTGAGGCCGCCATGCGATTTTTTATTTATACTCTGTAGAGTTGTCCGGAATGGTTAACTTCCCAACGCTTTATACTCCGTAGAGTACGCCAGGGTGCGAGGCCGTAGTGCAATTTTTTTATACTCCATAGAGTTGCTCGGGACACGCAAGGGTCCCGGCGTTAGGCTCAAGTGACCTGGGAATGGTCGAGAGATGGACTACGATCATGAAGATGTCATGGCAAGGTGCACAACCAGATCATGTTCGTAGAAAGGACCTATGATCACGAAGTGGTCGTGGCAAAGCTAACGACCCTATCATGTTCATAGAAAATCATATAATCATGCAGTGGTTGTGGCAACGCACATGACCATAGCATGCTCGTAGAAGGGGCCTACGATCGTGAAGTGGTCGTGGCAAAGTTGGCGACCATATCATGGTCGTAGAAAGGGCCTCTGACCACGAAGTGATCATGGCCAAGCTCATGACCCTATCGTGTTCATAGAAAAGTTTATGATCATACAATGGTCGTGGCAACGCACACGACCATAGCATTCTTGTAGAAGGGGTCTACGACCGCGAAGTGGTCGTGGCAAAGTTGATGACCAAATCATGGTCATAGAAAAGGCCTACGATCACAAAGTGATCGTGGCCAAGCTCATGGCCCTATCGTGTTCGTATAAAATCTTATGATCACGCAGTGGCCATGGCAAGGCACATGACCATAGCATGCTCGTGGAAAGGGGCTACGACCATGAAATGGTCGTGGCAAGGCTCACGACCATGCTATGGTCAAAGAAAGAGCCTACAATCATGAAGTGGTGGTGGCAAAAGGCCACAACCATATCATGTTCATATATAGGGCACGCACCTGACGCGCATAGTGCATGCGATGCCACGGCGCGCGGTAGCCGGTGCAGTAGGAGATCGTGCAAAGTTCGGTGAAGATGGTGTCCAGTGGAGGCAACATCCGTGCAGAGTCCAGCGGAGATCGGGCAAAGTTCAAAGGAGGTGACGCCCACACGGAGTCTAGCAAAGACCATGCGGAGTCCGGTGAAGGCCGCGCGAAGCTCGGTGGAGGCGACATCCACGCGGAGTCCAGCGAAGACCATGCAAAGTCCGGTGAAGGCCGCGTGAATTCCGACAGAGGCGACGGTTGCACGGAGTCTAGCAGAGTTCATGCGAAGTCCAGCAAAGACCATGCGAAGTTCGTCAGAGGCGACAACTGCGCAGAGTCCGACAGAGATCGTGCAAGGTCCGGCGAAGACCACGCGAAGTCCGATGGAGGCGATGACCGTGCGGTGTCTGACAAAGATCGTGCGATGTCCAGCGAAGACCACTAGGGATGGCAATTGGGCGCGGTGGGTATGGGTAATGCTCGCCCATACCCGTACCCGCGCCCCCGATTTACGCCCACGGGCATACCCGCGAAGGACGATGAGTGAAGAGCCTCGCCCATACCCGTCGCCCACGGGTATCCGTCGCCCGTGGGTATGCCCGTTTACCCACGAACTGAGAGTTACCATCTGAGAGTTGAACTAATAACAGGTACATATAAGCAGCAGCTGTTGCTAGGAAATATAATAGCTATCAAAAAATTATAACAATCAATAGCAATTAGAGATATGCAAAAGTTTATAACAATCAATATCAATTATATATATTGCTATGGCTGTGCCACCTGTCAATCTATATTGTGGTTAAACGAGTGGAGCTTACCCATACCCATGCCCGTTTACCCGACGGGTAGAATGTTCCCCCCATTTCCATACCCGTGGTAAAGAAAATATCCCATATCCGGCTCATTAGGGTATTTACCCACGGGTATACGGGTAAACGGGCACAATTGCCATCCCTAAAGACCATGCGAAGTCCGACGGAGGCAACGTCTGTGCAGAGTCTAGTGGAGATCGTGCGAAGTCCGGCAAAGACCATGTGAAGTCCGGTGGCCGCGTAGAGTCTGACGGAGATCGTGCAACCATGCGGAGTCCGGCGAAGGTGATGGCCACGCGAAGTCCAATGGAGATCGTGCAAAGTCCGACGAAGACCATGCAGAGTCTGGCGGAGGCAATGGCCACGCGGAGTCCGGCGGAGATCGCGTGAAGTCCAGCGAAGACCATGTGGAGTCCGATGGAGGCGACGACCACGCGGAGTCCAGCGGAGATCGTGCGAAGTCTGGTAAAGACCACGCGAAGGCCGCGCGAAGTCCAGCGGAGGCGATGTCCACGAAGAGTTCGACGAAGACCATGCGGAGTCCGGTGGAGGCGATGTCCGCACAGAGTTCAGCAGAGCTTGACCATGATGTGGTCATAGATATCGACGAAGTCACAACCACAAAGTGGTCGGACATTGACAAAGTCAGTGGCGGGTCGAGGACTTGAAGCGCACTCACTCCATACCCCACCAGACTCGAAGGGCGCACGCTCTGTCCCCTACCCTTCGAACTAGCATCAACGAAGTCGGCGGTGGGACGAAGACTTGACATGCACGATCCATCTGTTGGACGGGCGTCTATGACCACGAGGTGGTCGCCGTCGTGGTCGTGACTCCCTAGTGTCGTGATGATAGCGATGAGAATCTCTGGGTATTGCATCGCGCACGGAGGCCGACTCCCTGGTGACATGGTGATGACGCGTCGAGGTTGACGGTTGTGGTGGCAATGGCATCGTGGTTGACAGTGGTGCTGGTGTGGGCGGCTTCGGGGATGGTCGTGCCAATATTGGCGTCGAAGCTAGCTCCTCGCGTCAGTGCTGACCGCTCGCTGCCCATGGCACCAGGGTGTCATTGCCATGGGGTGGCGGGCCTTCGACCACCGGCCACATCGTGCTGGACTCGATGGTCATTGCCACCATACTTCTCTTTTACTTTGTTGTCATTGCTTTCTAGCGCTTTCCCTTGCGCAGGTTCTTGCGTGGTCCCCACGGATAGTGCCAACTATTGTGGCATGAGCATAACAGCGGGTACAGGGTACCTCTTTCTCCATAGGAGGTAGAGCTAGAGAGAGCTAACGACAGGAGAGAGAGAGAGAGAGTTTGTGTGTAAAATGAGTGTATATGTCCACCTACCCCTTTTGGGGGCTATATACATGAGTGGGGTAGGATGAAAATTAAATTTTCATCCTACCCCCTTAATAATTATAAAAGATAGAGGTATATTGATGCATTCCTTTATATTATTGGACCTATACTATTGGGCCTGTTGCAAGGCTCAGTCGTTTGGGGCTGGGCCACCCCCACAACAATTGCAATGACTTGCTTTTATGATGACAAACTCTGATGCCCCAAAGATCAAAACACTAATGCATGTTTCATGTTTACATGAACAACCTTCTCGTACAAGCTCAACTTCTGACACCTGATCACAGAATTGTAGCGCACCATTGTCCAATGAAATATCTCATCTTACTATAGTTCTGATTTCCTAAATGATTACTTATATATGTATTTTACTGTCAAATATCTGAATATTTGAATTTAATCTTGTTTCAGGTTCTGCTTAGGGAAACAAGATCATCTCAACAGGGTTTCTCAGTAATTTTTGTGCTGTTAGTCTTCTTGTCATCTGTCTTCATTGGACACTTGATGAAGCACATCAAGGTTTAACCACTTAAATACTGTAAAAAGGATATGTATTTCCACCACGACTCCATCTCCACCATTCTCCGACCGAATTGTTTCTTCATTCGTTTCACTTACGAGCATAGATCCACTCCCTATCACAGAGTACACGTGTACTAGAACAAGAAAGAGATCGCCAGGTTGCAAATTTTCACACAGAAGATGGACAATTTGCATTGTATTCATGTATTTATGGTTCATTAGTTACGGCCTTATGGATTAGGTTCAATTTTGTAGAAGTTTCAGAACTGTTTCTCCTTGTGGTCTGCAATGTCCCAATCGATAGAGCTTATTTGCAAGAAAGCTACGGCTTCAAATTTGTGTTTGCATTTGTATGGCATACATTTTCTTCACAATTCAACAGCAAGGCCACATTGGTAAGGTACTGAAGACATACAGAACCATTACATCATTGGAAGCACAGAATTCTCATATTGTTACTGTTCTTCAGGCTTGCATAGGCAAGGTTTTTTTTTTCTGAGACGGCTTGCATAGTCAGTTAAACACATGGGGATCAGATGTGTAAAGTCGGGAGATCACGTGGCTCGTTCATCTGTGGCGCCGGCGGCGCAAACTGAGGGGGCTGCGCCCTCTTGATTTCCACAAAGCCGTCGGATGCAGAGTAATCAGGCGCTCTCTCACCTTATGCAGAGCAGATAGTCGATTTGCCAATCAATTCTCATGTCTGTCTCAACTAATATTGATCAGATAGTGGAAGTACCTGCAACGATCTGAGCGTGGTGCTCGTGGATGATCCTTGTTGAATCCAGAGGTGAAGCGATGAGCAAGGATAACAGAAGGAAACAGAAGAAGATGTTCGCCATGGCCACGGAAAGAGGCTTCGTCATAGCTCTGGTTCTAGCAACACAATGTACCTGTTTAAGGTAAGGTTTGTGCATGAATATGTGTTCTATCTTTTGCAAGAAATACAAGGTAAGATCTCCTAATATAGGCAAATACAACTGTCGCATAGCAATGTTTCCTTGTTTGCCGGGCAGAGTTTTGTTACAAATTAAGAGCAGGAGATCAGAACGGCACAAACAGCAAAAGAACGTACAGACATAAAACACCATTCATGTACTCTACGTCGGAACAACGTAAGCATTGTGGTGAGCCACCGTAGCAAACTCTATCGCCACCCCGAACCAGAGCGCGAGCACAGCCAGGGCACCGGCAGCACCGCACCAAGCAGCTCCCCGTCTCCACCAACGCCGCCGTGTTGTTCTCCTTGTCGTCGTCGGCGCCGCCCCTTTGAGCGTTTCCGCGGCCTCGCGCTCGGCATTGCACTTGACGTCGCACGTCATCTCCTGGCCCGTGCACTCGAACCCGAAGCACGAGTCCGTGCACGAGCACACGGACCCCGAAACGGCCGCCTCCTCCTCCACCGGCTTCTCCTCCTCGTTTGGCACAGCGGCGCCGCGCCGTGCCCACTGCACGAACGCGCTCTCGAGGACGGCGAAGCGCTCCTCGGCCTCGGCCAGGTGCTCCGGCCGCTCGCCGCCGTGGCACTCCCCCTCGGCCGCGATGAGCGTCCGGAGGAAGTCGGTCCTGGCCTGGATCTCCGCGAAGAGGCTGCCGTCCACGTCGGAGCGCCGCGGGCGGGAGGAGAGCGCTTCGGCGAGGCAGGCGTCCAGCTCGCCGAGCTTCCTCTCCACAACGTGGTTGGGGCGCCGGCGCGGCGCCTGCGACGCCGCCAGGGTCTTGTCCATGTTCATGGGCTTCGGTTTCTGGCTCGACAACGGCGCGCGTCGTCGGTGTAACCTCGCGATCAAGTAGTGGGCGGTTTTGTTTTGGCTCGAGCGGCCGCGTGTGAGGTTTCAGGAGTTGCGACTCCTCGCGAAACGTGCGTACTTCGGGTAACTGCATGGGCGTGTGCATGCATTTGATTTGATTGCTTCGTGACATGCGAAGTGAGATTGTACAGGTTTCTCTATGGAGTCATGTAGAGTAACTGCAATCTCAAGAAATCATCATGATCCGGTGTCAATGTTTAGGGAAACGATGCATCAAATGGCCCAAGACCTCAGGACTGCGGTTGGGAAAAGTGGGCCTCTGTGTGGGCAGAAATTGTTGAAATGCGCCAGCCCAGACCAAAAGATGGGCGTACTGGGCCTGTTTGTTTAGGCTTAAGCTTTTTGGCTTATAGCTTAAAGCCAGTTTTTTAGCTTAAACAGCTTAAACGCAGTTAACTTTTAAGCCAAGTTAGGCTATTTGGTATGCTGGCTTTTTGATGGATTGAATGGTGTGGCTTATTACCAGAAAGTCTGAAATACCCTTATTACCATTCCGACTACTATGTGGATTCATGTACATGTTTTAATTTGTAGTTCTACAAAAATATGTTGGGTAATTTTTTTTACTTTTTATTTCGAATTTCTATTATATTTGCGGATTATAAACGAAGGTTGGTGGACCAAGATGCACGAATCATGCGTTTACCCTTTATATAAATATGCATATAAAGATACATGTTGCAATATAAATGAGTTGCACATAAATGTAAGTTATCCTACTGTCTATGATCTTGCAGACATCAAGGAATTAGCAAGACTTTCACGAAAGGCGCACATGTTTGTATCATCCACTGCCGATGCACTGCCGCTGTTGCCTCCAGATGGTCCAGCTTGTGTAGTGTTTGGTTCATAGTCTTCATCATTATCGCATCTCTCAAAAAATTCATCGCGTAAAGCACTATCTCGAATGAAGTTGTGGAGTGCCATACACGCAATAATAATTTGCGTTTGCTTGTCCATGTTGTAACTTGGCATAGCCAACAATATTCGCCATTTCATTTTGAGCACACCAAATGAACGTTCAATCACATTTCGAAGGGAGGAGTGAGCATGATTAAACACCTCGTATTTACCACTCGGTTGTCGACCTCGTCAAAATTCTGGTAGATGGTACTTTTGTCCTTTGTAAGGAGCTAGATAGCCCTTTCGATTGGGATATCCCGCATCAACAAGATAATATTTTCCTACACATGACAAACATGTAAGTGTTGATGATCCAATTCGAGAACGCCATCATAGCAATTAATTATAGGTTCATATAAGCAAAGTACCGTCAGGAGGATGTGGAAACCGATTTGAATATTTGTCCAAAGTATTATTGAATATCCTTGTGTCATGCGCTGAACCCGGCCATCCGGCGACAACAAAAGTAAACCTCATGTCGAAGTCACACACCGCCATCACATTTTGAGATGTATATCCATGGCGACCGGTGTGGGCAATTTGCTCATCCGCTGGCACAACAACAGGTACATGCGTGCCATCAATTGCACCTATGCAATTGTTGAAATGAGGAGAGAAGCGACTATCTTGAAGTTTAGGATGAACTGTGTTAAACTCTGGATCTCTTGGTTTAATGTTATCTTCAGATAAATGGTACAAACAGTCCAAGACTTCATGAAATTTTCTGTAGATTGTCTCACTTGATCTCTTGAAGCGATTCATGACTTGGCTAACTGACTGAGGGCCACCAACTGTTCATAAGAACACAGCCAAAGATTCTACAGAACTCATTTGTGTAGTTGATTTCAAGCCATAGTTTGCAACTAAGGTATCATGCAAGCTATTAAAAATATCTCTACTCATTCTAAACATGCTGTAACAATCTCTGTCATCACTCAGTTGCTCTATAACCCATTCATATCCGGTTACGAGTGGTTGTCTCTTCTTCCTCTTATTTAGGTAAGTCTCATAATAGTACATACCTACGTAACCAGCTGCTGCAACAAAATCATGAAATGGTAACTTTCTCTTATTTGTTTTCTCAACTTCACCTTCGCTAGAATTGCTTTCGGTTGTCGAACCATCAATTTCACTTGATGAACTCATCTACAGAAAAAAGAACATTTAAAAGGACTTGATGAACATAACTTAATAGTTTGAACTTCATTACATAACCATCATTAACTGAATAATATGAGTGCAGATCACTAATAGTTTTAACTTCATTACATAACCATCATTAACTGAATAATATGATTGCAGATCACTAATAGTTTGAACTTCATTACATAACCATCATTAACTGAATAATATGAGTGCAGATCACTAATAGTTTTAACTTCATTACATAACCATCATTAACTGAATAGTTCGCTAATTTAAAAGGACAACAAAATTTTTCTAATTGTTCTTCATCTTGAGATCATACATCCTTTTGAGCCAATTAATCTTTCCCTCATCAGTCTTCATAGTTACAAACACTTCTCTGTTTTCTTTTTTAGTAAATAGCCTTGTTGCAATGAAGTGTTCATCACTTCCTTCAACCATGCCAGCTTGAATAGCTATATCCATGACTTCTGCTATGGACGGACCACTTGAAGCATGGCCTTTAGCCATAATATCCACCATACGCTTGAAATCCCTCGCAATGGGATTTTTCCTATTCTTCTTTGGACTAGGATTGATACTACCAGCCCTACGCTTCATAGGGTCGTTTTGTTTCTTATCAGCTTCCTCATTGGTTTCTACATCGGCATTTGCAGCTTCATCGCCTTCCTCCAAAGCATCAACATCAACAATAGTATGTACATCACGTGAAGTCTCACCCGGGAAGGCTGAAGTGTTACCCGTCACATGAGCATTTGCAAACATAACTTCCATCTCAGCTAGATTCTCAGGGGGTCCATCACAAAAACTTTTATGTTTTGGATAATTCTGCAAAATCAATAAGAATGATTAAAACAACATCGATTTGCAGTGATTATGATATGAAACATGAAGATATTTCCGTAATGCCTACCTTTATGTGGTCATCCCACCAAGCATCGGACACATCAATGGTTCCTTTTGCATGATCCCAACCTAGCCCAGTTGCTTTCAGTTTAAGTTCGTTCCACAAGCTGTACACTTTCTTCATTGTTTCCCAATGATTCTTGAATTGCTTTTTGTCGTGCCTTTTCCCTGTCTTCTGAAAGAACTTGAGCTGCAAGTTCTTGTATCCAGTGGTGCTCAAACAATGCATGGGTCTATTACCAGCCTCAACTTCCTCTTTACAAATCTGGCAAAATGCCCTATTCGAGAATGCATCCCAATTTGCCTTGGATAGAGGAAGTAGATCCATCTACACACTTTTCATTCCACACTATTCATCCCAAGTTATTACACAATATTCATCCCAAGTTATATTAACTTTATGGTTATCACTTGTACTTTATTCATAGACTGGTTCAATACAAATCCCTTTGTTGTAGGTTCATAGACTACTTTATTCATGATTTCCGAGAAAAGATCTAGTTGGTAAGATCCACTACCTGAGCTCAAATCCGTATCAAGCTTAGCTCGATTAGGCTTGACTATATACATATATTAACATACACCATGCCTGAGCCTATTCAAGCCTACAAAATACTAACATAAATGAACATATATACGAGTTACTGAGCACAATCCAGCAGGTTTAAAAAAAATATTAACAGGTAATCCAGCAGGTTTTAAAAAATATATATTAACAGGTAATCCAGCAGGTAATCCAGCAGGTTTTAAAAAATATATATTAACAGGTAATCCAACAAGTAATCCAGCAGGTTTTATATACATATATTAACATACACCATGCCTGAGCCTATTCAAGCCTACAAAATATTAACATAAATGAACATATATACGAGTTACTGAGCACAATCCACAATGATATGATTGTATGCCATGGGTTCACAGAAGATACATAGCCAATATCAACCCAATGCCAATCTTTTTTTGCTTCATTATTATTATCATCCCAGACTCCTAAAAACGATCTGCATAGCCAATATCAACCATAGCAGGAAACGATCTGCATTGATGGGAATAGGAACTGCAACAGGTTGCCCTAAATCATGTAAACGAAATCTGGATCTAACTGCAGATGCGAAGAAATCTGGATCTGAGAGATATACCTTGAGGGCCGGTGGTGTTGTAACAGCCCAGCTGTTTATTTCAAAATTTTCAGTAAAACAAAAATTAATTAATTTAATTTAAATAAAATAAAGTGTTCTTTGGTTGCCTAAATTTTGGAGATTTTATTCGTCTGTTTTTGGCTTTTAAAAAGGCTTTTATAAAAAGTAATTTAACTAAAAACAAAAAATTACTATTAAATAAAAAGGATATTTTGAGTTTATGTAAAAATGTTATTTAAAATTAAGTATTTAAAAGCATTTGGCTTTTATTTGGATTTTCTGTGATTTTCTGGAATTAAAAATCAATTTTGAAAGGTTAAAAACTATTTTATAAAATTATTAAATAAAAATCTGAAATTAAAAATATTTTTCCTAAGTCTAAAATGCTTCCAGGAATATTCTATAATTTTTCTGGAATTTTTAGACATTAAATATTATTTTTCTAAGTATTTGCAAAGTTTCTAGTATTTTCTGAAATTTTATTCCGAAAATAAAAATCAAATTCATCCAAGCCCGCCACGTGTCGCTCTCAGATTGAATCACTCTCTCTCCACGTTCTAATCCTAGCCACACATGATCACTTAGAGCAACTCCAGCAGGAGCCCTCAAATCAGAGCCCCTACTTTTGATTTGAGGGCTCCCCCTATTTTTGAGGGCCCTGTTTTTTGAGTTGAACTCCAGCAGAAGCCCTCAAATCAGGGCTCTCAAATTCATTGCAACTGAGAATGACATGTAGGACCCACTCCTCCTCACCTCCACCCGTCTCCTCCACCTGCGCCTCCTCCTCTCCTCTCCGCCGCCGCACACCTCCTCTCCTCCACCCGCGCCTCCTCCTCTCCTCTCGGCCGCCGCGCTCCTCCTCTCCTCCACCCGCGCCTCCTCCTCTCCTCTCCGCCGCCGCGCTCCTCCTCTCCTCCACCCGCGCCTCCTCCTCTCCTCTCCGCCGCCGCGCTCCTCCTCTCCTCCACCCGCGCCTCCTCCTCTCCTCTCCGCCGCCGCGCTCCTCCTCTCCTCCACCCGCGCCTCCTCCTCTCCTCTCCGTCGCCGCGCTCCTCCTCTCCTCCACCCGCGCCTCCTCCTCTCCTCTCGGCCGCCGCGCTCCTCCTCTCCTCCACCCGCGCCTCCTCCTCTCCTCTCCGCCGCCGCGCTCCTCCTCTCCTCCACCCGCGCCTCCTCCTCTCCTCTCCGCCGCCGCGCTCCTCCTCTCCTCCACCCGCGCCTCCTCCTCTCCTCTCGGCCGCCGCGCTCCTCCTCTCCTCCACCCGCGCCTCCTCCTCTCCTCTCCGCCGCCGCGCTCCTCCTCTCCTCCACCCGCGGCGACGAGCGAGCGCCGGGCGGAGGCGCCGGGCGAGCGGAGGTGCTGGGCGGAGGCGTCGGGCCAGGCGGCGGGCGAGCCGAGGCGCCGGGCGGAGGAGGCGAGCCGAGGCGCCGGGCGGAGGAGCCGAGGAAGCGGAGGAGGTGGGGGGCGAGCAGAAGCCGGGAGGCGGGGCGGGGGATTTTTCACCGAGGCGGGGAGAAAAACGGAAATGAGAGCCAGAGTAGGGGGCCCCTGGGAATGAGGGCTTGAAGGCCTCATTTGAGAGGCCTCTTATTTTTGAGAGCCAAGTAGGGGGTCTGCTGGAGTTCAATTTTTTGCTCTGGCTCTCAAATATGAGGTTTGAGGGCTCAAGTAGGGGGCCTGCTGGAGTTGCTCTTACCCCTTCATAAAATCCAAGAGCCATAAAACATCCACTTGCCACGTGTCAACAATCTGACGGCCCATACCCCTTCACTTCCTCCCTCTCTCTATTACACATGGACCCCATATGTCATATGTTTCTTCAACCTTCCCTTCTTCCTCCCCTAACCCTCTCTCTCCTCCACCATTAGAGCCGAATGAAGCTTTTAATTGACGCCCGTTTCTCCCTCTTAACTCCCGATTAAAGCGTGGAAACGGACGCCCTAATCACCCTCATCAATCTCCCGGCCGTTCCCCGTCCATTAATCTTCTCAAAACTGAAATCCTCTCCCCTCCCTTCTCTTTCTATAAATTGGCCTCCCCACCACCATTCTCTCCATTCCCTCCCCTTCTTCGGCCGGCCCCCACCCCCCTCCTTTCCCACCGCCGTGCGCCGCCGACCGGCCGCCCTCGCCGCTGCCCGGCCGCCTCCCGCCGCCGCCCCGCAGTCCACCACCACCGCCTCCTCCTTGCGCCGCCGCCGGCCACCCCGGGCCCCGCCGCCGCCGTCGGAAGGTGCGCCGCCACCTCCTCTACCCCCGCCGCCGCTCGCCGCCCCGCCTCCGGCCGCCGGTCGCCGGCGAGGCCGCCTCCCGTACGCGCCCCGCGTACCTCCCTGTGTTCCTTTCTCTAATATTGCTCCTCTCTGGTTATTTGGTATTGTTGTTATTCTTTTGTCAAGAAACAGCAAGTGGTCACTTGGCTAGTGGAGGCATGTTAGTGCATGCATGCATTAGGTTGTGAGTTCAAATCCTTGGCATGCATTTTCGGTTGGACTTTTGGCCACATTTTTGTTCACCTCTAGCCAATGACAAGCGGGACCCACTTGTCATAAAATAATAAAATAAAATTCTGCACCCAATGACAACCGGGCCCCACGCGTCATACACTCTAATATTCCCAAAAATCAGCCAAAAATAAGATTCCAGAGAATATTCTCTCGGTTTTGCATTTTCTGGAATTTCCAATCCATTCAAACTTCCAATCGCTCGTTCTCCCTCGTCCGATCTCCGAATCCAGTGATTCAAATCTCTAAATTTGTCTAAAATCATAATCAAAGTTGCAGTATATATTTTATAATTTTTGGATTTTATTTGGATTTTATTTGGTTGGTTCTTCGCGCGTAGATTTCGACGAATTCGTAGAGAACGACGCCGACGAATCGCACCAGGTCTTCGAGCAAGGCAAGTCACCCTCCTTGATCATGTTGATCCCAGTTTTCAAAATAAAATTATGTTGATTTAAATTATATTGCATGCATATTTTTATTCAGCGTATTTCAATTCAGTTTTAAATCTAGTTATTGCCTACTTGTTAATTCCTCCATTGTTATTGAATCCCTTATACCTTGTCACCCTAGAATCAAACTCTAGTTAATACATTAGTGTTGGCTAGAGAGTTTATTCAAACGCTTAGCCCTGCATAGTCATATAATTTTGCTTTGGGATACCTTTTCACATAAAATGATGACCCCTTTTTACATAAAATGATATGTACTCTTGACTTTGGTGAGTCAAGGAGTGTTATGAATTATTTTGAAAACAAATATGAAACTGGTTTAGACTTAGGCAATTGGTTAGAGTGGTGGGTGCAGGCATGCCCTGTTGGTTGGAGCCGCAGTGGTTGATTGTCGTGCACAGGGGTTTGTGGTTGAGCCTAAGTCAATTAAGGACCGGTCTGTGAGCTACTGTTGCAAAGCCCTATCGTACTACCACAAGTCTGGTATGGGACAGACCTGGCCAACTAATTTGTGAAGTTCCAACATGATCTCGCTATAGGCTGAATGTGAGCGCGGCGTAGGCCGTGAGAAGTCTCACACGGCACAAGAGGGGGCTCCAACATGTGGATTCATGTTGTGGTGAAACCTTAGTGGCGGCGTGATTTTGTTGACAACGGATCATTGTAAAGGCCTTGTCACGACTCCTCGCCGCACACCTAAGGAAGTGTGTAATCGCGTGGCAATATGGGATGATCGTGTCTTGTGGGTAAAGCTGTACAACCTCTGCAGAGTGTATAACCTATCCTGGATAGCCGTGCCCACGGTCATGGGCAAGCTGAGTAAAGTTTTTCATGGATTAGACTTTGCTTTTCAAAATGGTTTGCGAAAACCTTGTGGATGGATGGAATCCATAAGAGATTTTGGAAAACGTATGGATGGATGGAATCCATATGAGATCTTTTTGGAAAAGATGGTCCGGGTGGGATGCCCGTGGATAGGTTGGTGTTTGGTCGGAGCCGACACTAACGGTATTACTTTCTACTACAAGTATTGTTTTATCTACTGTATTAAATTCAGCAATTTCAATCTATTATTATATTTCTTAAATGTTGTTTTATGCAAACTAACCCTATAAACCTTCCGTTGAAGCCTTTATCATTATGTTGCATTTTCCCGGGTGACTTGTGGAGTACTTTTTGTACTCATGTTGCTATATCTAACTCTTTTCAGAGGAAGCCTTCGACGACTTCAGTGAGGATTGCGACTAGGCCACGTCTTACAGTCATTCGCCTTGTGGGAAGGCTGGATGGGCTGCCGCTTTATGTATTTCTTCCGCTGTCTTCTTTTGCTATTATTGTAAACTTTGGCCATCAGGCTCATATTAGTTAAATAAAGTTTGTCATTACGCATGATAATTGTCTTTGTGATACTGTGTGCACTAGCTTTTCCTGGGATAGTGCGATTAACACAGAGGGTTCTGGAGGTGTTGCTCCGGGTCCCGACAGGTGTTGGGGATGTGGAGGAGGCCAGCGGGTTCGTCGGAGGATGGCGGGGTTGGGGATGACGAGGAGCCCTGCAGGGTCACTGGAGGACGGCGGGGTTAGGGACGGCGACAAAGCCTACTGGATCACCGGCGGGGTTGGGGACGGCGAGGAGGCCTGCTGGGTCGCCGGAGAGGTTGGGGATGGCGAGGACTGCTGGGTCACCGGACGGGTCGCCGGTGGGGTCGGGGGTCGCCCGCGCGGCCGCGGATCGCCAGCGGCGCAAACGAAGGGAGTCGGGCGATTTGGGGGAAACGAAGCGGCGCAAACGAAGGGATGGGAGAATTATATACCGATGGCATTTTTTTGTAAATATTTCGAACTTCAGTGGCAAAGTATTATTTCCATTCCGCAAAAGCCAAAAAAGCTTAAAAAACAGGCTTTTGACTTTTAGTTATAACAGGCTTTTGGCTTTTTCAAAAACCTAGTTGAAAAGCCTTCTATTTGTTTAGGCTTAAGCTTTTTTGCTTTTAATCCACAAGAAAAGTCAAAACAAACAGGCCCATATAGAACGCTACAGCCTACATGTAGGTCTTCCCCGTCCAGAAACTCAACTTTTTTTTAAAAAAAATCCCATCTTATCAGACCAGGTTAATTGGAGTGCATCTAAAAAACTGATTAATTACTAGCTAGTGTGGCTAGCAAGTAGCAAGCACCGAAAGAACAGAACCGAGTAGAGTGGTTTGGTTGTTTGGAAACTTAAAGCAAGTTGGTCCTCGGGTCTTATGATTCCTCTGGCTTTGATTGATTCTCCTGTGCATGCTGTACTCCCTGCGTGATCGATCGATCGATCGATCGTCCGCAACATTCTTGAACCAGTTTCTTGGGCGTTGCGCATGTTACCAGGTGCATACCAACCATCCAATACGCCACGATCGTAAACTAGAACAGCATCAACTATCAAACGGAAACAAACGTCAACATGCATCCACCAATGCAGCAATCTTGGTCACTAGTGTCATTCCAAATTATTTAACTTATATCCTGAGAGCACCACCAAAAATTTCAACAAAACGATCCAGATCAGCCTCCTAATAATCGATCTCACATGCATGCTCACAAGAACGTTATCAAACTAATAATTAACCAGCTTTGCACCAATCTTTTTCCTATAAATAAATACCAAACTCAAGCACCACCTCAAGCCATCACAAGCACTTAGCAATCGAATCATTATAGGACTGCTATTACAATAGAGGGGCAAAAAGTGTTAGATTGATCTCTTCCAGATTAGCCCAACGGCTAATCTGGACCTTGATCACGCGCCCTGATCGGGGGCGCTCAGCCCAACAACTGGCTGATGGGCCCCCGTCGCGCTGCGCTATAAATAGAGGGTGGGGGCCGGCGGCTCGCGTCACGAGATTCGCCTGAGCCGTACACCCCACCGACAAAACCCTAACCGATCACAGAGGGTGCGCAGCCAGCGGCGGGAAGCACCATCGCCGTCGACGTCGCCGGATCTACGCCGCCGCCGCCACCGACCTCTTCCCCGACCGTCGCTGCCCGTGCGCAGACTACACCGACGAACCAGCGATGGCCGGTTCTTCCTCCAATGCATCTGATGGTCAGTACTGCCTCTACCTCTTCCTCTCTCTCCCTCAAATCTAGACTTCTAGACCCCAAGCACAGAAAAGATCCAACAAATAGTGCTTTCAAATTCTTCCTAAGTATTTGTTAATATTCACTTTAATAGTTATAAAAAACTATGAAAATCAAAGGCCAATCACCACACAAAAAATCCAAGCGAAACAGAGCAAAACGATCCTCGACGTACCCGAAGGTTAGACGAATGAACAATACCCCATCTAACATGTGAACAGTAGCCGGACAGACCGCTACAGTAGTTTTAGCACGAGAATAGCAATTTCAGCACTATTTCTAAACCAAATATTCATGAAACTTTTGATCCATAGATCTAAATAATATGAAACTTGGTATACACCTTCTCTAGGATATCACAAACCTATTCCAATCAACAATCAAGAAAATAGTTGTGAAAGTTATGACATATTTCAAATTGAAGGAATGTTGCATCAAAACCAGGCAAAAAAATAGTGAATATGACTTGCCTATGAGTGGATGATGGCCAAGATGGCTCTAGATGTGTTCCACCCAGCAATGGTGATTAGATGTTGAAACATTGGATTCAATTGTAATCACTCAATTGTGCTTAATCAAGCAATTCATTCATTTTAATTCATTTGTAATATCTGTGTAACGATTGTCATGCTATATATGTGATCTGTTTGTGTTGTTTCATTCATCTGTATGATTTATATAATGATTGTCCAGTGCTATATATATATATATATATATATATATATATATATATATATATATATATATATATATATATATATATATATATATATATATATATATATATATATATATATATATATATGATCTTGCTTGTTTTCAGAGGGCACGGCTAGTATATCCTGAGGCTAGTCGAAAAGGAGTAAATAAAATCGTTGTTGATATAGCTATCACAGACGGTTCTGTATTCCAAACCGTCTGTGATATATATACACACACACACATATATATATATACATATACATATATATATATACACACACACATATATACACATATATATACATACATACACACACACACACACACACACACACACACACACACACACACACACACACACACACACACATATATATATATATATATATATATATATATATATATATATATATATATATATATATATATATATATATATATATATATATATATATATATATATATATATATATATATATATATATATATATATATATAGCTGTGTTTGTTTATCTATTATAATCAGATGCGAAATTGCTGAAATTTTATTGAAATGATTCGATCAATTGGGCTTGATCCACTGTTAATCACTTGGGATCGTCTTTTTAGTGGTTGGGAAGCCATAAAAACCTTACAGATCGAACAGCTTTCCTCAGGGCACTTCGTCGCGAAGATCTCGCGAAACGGTGCTTCTAGTGGGTTATACAGACTGCAATACATTCATGGTGACCGTATATACTATCTGGAGGCCATAACTTCATCATCCGAAAATTCTATTTTGGAAAAATGAGTAGTCTACGTCACAGGAGAGAATATCTGGTGCTTCATGACAGCTCTCAACGAGCTCTACAAGTTTTTAGTTATGAACTTTTCTTGGATGCCCAGATGAATGTCCAATGATTTGGACAACATTTCTCGCACTAGATATTTCTTCAATTTTGCCCAAACTTGACTCTTTTCATCATTCCTGTAAATCACCTTTATTATACATAAAAATACATAACAATGATCGACCATCAATTATGTATATTTATGAGCTAGGCATTGAATGTCGAGTCTCTGGCAAAAGTAGCATATCAAGCGTATGGCAAGAGAGCGTTATAAGAAATTTTGCATTAACATTATGATTGGGAGTGTATGGGAACCTTTTCTAATAAACGAGTGTGTCAAGCACGTGTGTTAATTTCTTTTACCGTATGTATGTTCCCAGAGACAAACTCAGACTTCGGACACACCTTTCACGTTAAAGTGTGCTCACATGGTGCTCTACATCATCGGAACTAGTAATTAAGAATCTCCTGTGGAGTCGGGTAGCATAGGCGCCATAGGGCTGCGTGGATACTGTTGGAAATATAAGCACATGTAGGTTCAATTTATTCCATAAATAAATCATGACATCATGCACGCAAAATAACAGAACCATCACAGGCATAAAAGATCTAGACATGTAAACCAGGAAACTATACATGAACAGATCTAATACGGAGAACATGACTGTTACGTACCGATGATTCTGTTCTGACCGGTTTGGCGATGTTGACGCTGCAGGCACGGTGTGGATGACACGAGGTCGATGACGATTCGCCGAAACCGAACGACGAGGAAGACGAGCCAGAGCTACAGCAAGCAGTCGCGCAGAGCGCTTCCCAAAAACCTTATTCGCCCTCTCCCGGTGCAGGACTTCGAAGGCGACGGTTCCGGAGACCTGCTCTCCCGAACGACAATGCACGCCGGCGGACGGGACGGAGTAGACTACGTGGGACGGCGCAGCACGATGGAGGAGGCAAAACCCTAGATTGATTCGCATATGCTGTATGGAGTCGGCGACTCAGTATTTATGGAGGAAACAGGACGTGTGATCAAGACGCCTGCACGTTCTCCATAACTCGTAACCGAAACGGATTAGTCGCGCGTAACCGATCCGGATTCACCGCTACTCAAAACTGCAAAAGGAAGCCGCGTCTGCGCAAGCATCTGGAGCCGATTTTGGCGGACCATTCACGCAGGTGCCGTGCACCCGCGACCCCCGCCCCGCCCCGGCGAGCGAGCGCGCGCGTGTGATCCTCTAGTTCTCTCCCACACATGCCTCAAGTGGCTAGGAGTGCACCATCCCTTTTAAGGTGGTCTTCCTCTCCTAGAACTAGCAATATGGTACTAAAGTTCACATGCATACCTCCTTTGCATGAGTGAGCCTTTGAGATTTAAAAGGAATTATTCTTTTGTATGGGCTTGGCCCACATAATTCAACAGATACAAGTATGTAATGTTTTTTCTTGCTATGGTCTAAGCAGTAATGAACCTGTAAAACTATGTGTATTACTCTGGATGTGATGCATTGCACTTGTGTTGTTGTGGTGTGAGCTTGTGCTGCTGTATGTTATATATGTGGTGGGTATGCTTTACACTATTTTAGGTTTTCATACTTAGCTGACGTGTAGTTAAGTGGAGGTTACCTCGTTGTCAATGAAACTATATGGCTTCTATCTTGGACTATATGTGATGCAACATGTAATGTAGATTTGCATTATGATAACTCTCTTCGCTGATCAAACAGCTGTACTGCTCATGCATATGCATTTGTGTTGTGCTCTACGCAATTGCATCTAATTTTCTTCCAGAAGTCACCAAAACTCGTGAAGCTGCAACATCTAAGTTTGCAATTGCAGTATGAAGACTATATGCATAAATCTGTTCGTAATTCTATATTGTTCTTCAATTAGGGCATATTTGGAAATTGGAACACATTAATTTCATTGAAAACAATTCATTTCTTGCAGAAACTTGGATAAATTCATGTATTCGGCCTTCGTTTGGCAAACCAATCAAGAAAGAATGCAATAGTTGGCATCACAAGAGGAATCATGTCAACCTCTGAATAAGATCAGCGAAAAGCCAAGAAAGAATGGCTTCATTTAGGCCCCGTTTGGCACGGTTCCACTTCACAAGTGGAGCTGTTTTTTTTTTGCTTCAGCTCCACGAACAGCTCCACCGGTGGAGCTGGAGCTGTTTTGGTAGACTGTTTGGCAAAACAGCTCCACCTGTTTTATCATGTATGGTTGAGAGATGTCAATTGTCCAATATACCCCTGTCTATTTGGCTTGTAGTAACATCAAGAGCTGTATGTTTCTACATGATTTTTCATCCGAGTAAATTTGAATTCAAAAAAAATTAAAATTTAAAATAACACAATGTATTAGCAACCAATATTTAATGCGTTTTTTTTGCCATAGGAATGACCCGTTAAAACCGGTGGCAGATCGCGTAAATTCATGAAAGTACAAGGGCAGTGGCATGCGGGCCTGCAGATGGAGCCGGGTGGAGCTACTTTTTTCAGCTCCATCTCGTACATATCTTTTGTCCCAGCACGTTTTAAGGGACTCCTTGGGTGGAGCTATTTTATTTTACCCCGTTTGGTACAAAACGGCTCCAAACAGCTCCAGGAGCCGGTGGGGGAGCTATGCCAAACGTGACCTTAGTATTGTTGCATGGCTTCATTTTGCATCTCTAGCTGTCAAATACTTTGAACTGAAACACCGTAAGCCACACACAAGAAACTTTTGTCCCTCACTCCCTCTTATTACTACCCTAAAGACTTCAAGCTACTTGGATGTCCTTCGTCTCATGATTTCTCTCATGTCCTCACCGATGACTGCAACATCCTTAGAGCCAATTTCTTTGGCCTTCGCGCATGTTACGAGGTACAGATCAGCAGCCAACACATACACCAAGATGCTAAACTAAACTATGATCAACCATCAAATGGAAACAAACGTGAACATGCATCCACCAATGCAGCAATCTTGTTCATTAGTGGTGTTACACATTATAAAAAGCATTTCCTGCGTACAATCACCCAATATTCCACAAAGCAATCCAGATCAGCCTCCTAAACACCCTCACATGCATGCCCACAAGAACAAACTATTCAATCAGCATTGCACCATGGTCTCAGAAAAAAAACAGCATTGCACCAATCTTTCTCCTATAAATGCCACACTGAAGCACCACACCAGACCATCACAAGCACTTAGCTAGCGATCGAGTTATTAAGAGTTAGCTCTTAACGCTTAATCACTCTGCTTAGTGCGCGTGGTAGCTAGCTAGTAACAGCAATGGCGTCCAAGGCCTCGATCGCATTGTTCCTCGCGGTCAACCTGGTGGTGTTCTCGCTGGCCAGCGCTTGCGGCGGGCAGTGCTCCACCCCCACCACGCCCACGCCATCAACCCCGTCGACGCCCACCCCGACCCCGGCTGCGTTCGGCAGGTGCCCCCGCGACGCACTCAAGCTGGGCGTGTGCGCCAACGTGCTGGGCCTCATCAAGGCCAAGGTCGGCGTGCCACCGGCGGAGCCCTGCTGCCCGCTGCTTGAGGGTTTGGTCGACCTCGAGGCCGCGGTGTGCCTCTGCACCGCCATCAGGGGCAACATCCTCGGCATCAACCTCAACCTGCCGATCGACCTCAGCCTCATCCTCAACTACTGCGGCAGGCGCGTGCCCACCGGATTCAAGTGCTAATTCTAAGCGCGCGATCGTCCCATGCATGCATATCTTGGTTGCTTTAATGCAGGTTTGTTTGGTTGCTACGTGCTAGCTGGTTTGCATGCATGGATATATTCATTCATGCAGCGCCGATATATCAGTACGTATCTCTTCTGATTTGCTTTGGGTTTTTTTGCTGTTTCCTGTGTGAGTTCTTGCACTGCACCGGCGTGCTTGTCTGTGTCTGAATTGTTTGGATTATTCGTTTTGTATTCGGGATCATGTATGAATAAAGTTTCTCTGCTTCATTATATTCCGTTCGTTTCCATTTAGTACTAGGTAGGCGTACTGCATTATCGTGCTTGATCAACTTGTTTGCATACGTACGTAGTTGCATCCATGTTACGCGCGCAAACACGAGAAAAGTTTTTCATTCTTCTTTAGAACTTTAAACACGAGAAACGTAGTTCCAGCAGGACAACAAGGCGTGCAGCAAGCGACCCAACCTAAGCGAGTAAGCGGCCAGTCGCGCGGTCGATCGAAGCGTTGCACCCACAACTCCTTCTTGGCAGTTGGCAGCTCGGGACAGGTCGCCGGGTGCATGTTTCTGGCCGGGCTTGCCGTGGTACGTAAGAGTTTATCGGACGGTGCACACGGCCTTGCATAGTTGCATGGCGACAATAGTAATGTCCTCGGACATGTACCACAAGGTGCCTACTTCTTATCTTTTAAGAAGGTACTAATTAAATCTGTTTGTTAATTAATACAGTGAGAGCAGGATTGGTTTTGCATAGTTTTGTAAACCCTAAACCATGATATCCTCTATCCAATCTCCTAATTTCTGGTTTAAGCGCTCCACCAATCCGATGATGATGAGATGAGTAGCTGCGCGTGCTCCATCTCTCCGTTCCCATCAAATCTGGCTCCATCCAAATTGTCGCCACCGTCGACCACTGGAGTCCATGGAATCACCTCGTGAAGTACCCTTGAATTATTTGGACGTTTTCTCAAACATGGTCTAATTAATCAAGTCAATTGCAGAATTATATATACTGGGTTCGTAAATCACCTTTTGGTCTAGTTAATCAATGTGCTTCACCACTGTCTGCCACAACTAGTTGGCGGCCTGGGCGGTGACTGTGCGGCATCAAAGAGCAACGACAGTTGGCCGGCTAGGTTTGGCGAGGCGCCGTGTACAAGAGCCGCCGTCGGGCGCCGGCAGAGTTGATGGCTTTATTGATGGGTTTGAGAAGAACAAGTGACGAAATGACCTACATGGCCTTCCAGACTCGGTAACTCCGCATGCCAATAGCTGACATCGAAAATAGCACAACCAGTTAATATGGTGAAGACGCCGTTGGATCCTCATTAATTGGATAGCTCAGAAAGTTTCAAAGGACAATAAAAAAGGTTTTGTTAGACATCATTTGAATGTTTTTCTTTCTAACTTCATCTAGATTTAGATTATTAAATTAGAGATCTAATAACCATAAATTCTCCCCCCTTCCCCTTGAATTCTATCCCCTCTCCTTTGAAAAAAATCTCCCCCCTAAAAAACAAAGGCCCTTTGATCTCTAATCCAAAGATCACAAATTTAGATGATAATTAGAAGAAAAAAAACATCCGGATGATGCCTAGACATTCCCATAAAAAAACTCTATTTGTTAACCTATGCTTGTAGCCATGGTTACATTGACACAAGTCACACAACCACGATCAGACTGCAGCCCGTACGGTGCCGCTCGGTTAGGTTAAAATAAATTGATTTATGATTAAAATTATAATGTAACTGACTGAAATTACACTATAACTGATGATGGCTTATTTAGCGTAACTAAATTCAAAAATAGAAAAAAAAACATGTTAGCCTATCACAAACAACACAAATGAATATGGGAAAAAGAACTGGCAAAAAAGCTCAAAAAACTTAAAAAAACTAAAAAAAATGAAATTTAAAAATAGTAAAAAATAAGTCAGAAATCAAAAACTCAAGTCAAAATAAGCCGAGCCGACCAATCTACCTCATGCTTTGAACACATGCAACCTTGAACATTCGTAGATCGACCTCAAGGAACAGGGCATACGCGCAGCTTGTAAGCCGAGTGAAGAATTTCTGATGCATCGCTCACAGAATCACCGAGTACGCATACGTTCTCAAAAGCAAGTTTGCATTGATGTCATCCTGGGCGAGGACCATCGAAGCAGCCAACCATCTACAGAGAAATCGCCATAGCATGCAGGTTCCCATGTTCCAAGGAATTACAGAACAGGCAGCACGCCCTCATCCTGTCCTGTGCCCTGCACGTACGTACGTGCGCCCACAGAAACTAGTGTTGATAAGAAAAGGATAAAGCGATAAGCGAAATTATATTCCCAAATAATGGAGTGATCAAGATCCAGATCTAATCCCGTTCCGGAACCTTCCCAGGCAATCGATCTTCGATCTGTTCGAACCATCTTTAATTTCTCGCTGCCGACACACCAACAAAACCACGGACGACTCAACGAATCGTCGACCCGTGACCAGGACGCTGTTGCGCCGGTGAAAATAGCAGACGCTGCATACGACGCGAAGACCTTATTAGGGCAGATATTTTAGATCGTACGTGTGGCTCACACCAGCCTGTTGCTCCTGCACGCTGCAGAAGGTGCTATACGGCCTATGCCCAGGGACTGGGACGCGTTACCTGTCGTCCATGGGAGGGCTGCTGTGTTGGGCCGCCTCCTCATCCAACGGCTGAAACTTGCGATGCTTGTTACTTCGACAGCTGAACGTACGTTACGGATCCAGTTCCAACCCCACGGCAACAGGATCGAGCCAAAGCAAGCAGATCTTCCCAACAACTGTGCATATATAGGGAGCGTCTGATCTCTCTAGCTAGCCAGCTCTTCCCTCTGCCACACGCTGGTGTTCGCTCAATCGATCGAAGCACTGTGCGGTCCGTGAACTCGCGCCAAAGCGATCCATCATGCGATCTCATTCCCTCCTGGGGTTGCCAGCGCGCGATCGAGCTGGCGACGACGTTGATGCGGGGTCGGCGCTCTTGCCAGGGGGGAGAGAGAGACGACGATGAATGGGCACGTCGGCCCCGCAGGCCGGCTAGCTCCCAAGCTAACCTCTCTTTGCTTTTCCTTGCCAGCTCAAGCTAGCACACGGCTCGCCCTGGCACGTCCACATGAGCTCCCCTGCCAGCCGGCGGCGTGTCGTTTCTTTTCTAGAGAGAGAGAGAGAGAGAGATCAGGGAGGTTTGCTTCTAATTAACATTTGGTCAAATCGTTAAGAATGGTTAGTCATGAACGCACGATTGCTGCGTGCTTGAGTGACATGTCTGTTGAGATACGGTGATTCATATACTACACCTTTAATGCTTAGAGGTGTGCTATATGAATTTCTAGATAAATTCTAATAGAATTAGGATTCACATTTCTTTTTAGAGTAGGATTTTCTATTCTATTTGGAAAAGAACTAGGGAGACTATATAGACCTATAAGGCGTGGCCATAGAGAACCGAAACAAACAAGCAAGAAGTAAACCAAGTAAGGAACTCATCCAAAGAAGATGGCACATGAAAGAATTAGAGACTAGATTATTCTTTGGCACTAGAATATTATATAAGGTAAGGATATGATAGTTCTAAAAGATTCAAAGGGTTATGATATAGCGATAATCTCTTGTACTCTTTTGAGGTCGTGGTTAAGAAATTTGTAGTTGGTTTCGCTAAATATTCTCTCTATGAGATTCATCTAATTTGTTCCTGAGACCGTGTACGCTCGTGCCATATCTCACAAAACTTTGATACAATCCAGGGGCTGATTCACATAAGAAGGGGTATCAGAACATAACAAGTGGTACCAGAGATAAGACTGGATTAATCTAATTTGTGAGAAGTTCAGCAAAACATCAGATGGCACAAAATCAATATCGATATCAATGATGTAGAATCAAGAAAAGAAATTTGACAGCAGAGAAATTTTCAGCATATGGCAATGTGTGGTGAAGGATGTCCTTATCCAACAGGAAGTAATCAATGCTCTTGAAGGGGACAAACTAGAAAACATATTCGAAGAAGAATAGAAGGTGATGGAGTAGAAGGCTATTAGTACAATCCATCTATCGTCGGTAGGAATTTGGACAGTAAACTTAGAAGCACCCCCAGTTAAGGTGGAGATTGCTGAGATATGGTTACTCATATCCTATGCCTTTAGGACTTGGAGAGGATTGCTACATGAATTTCTATATGCATCTTAATATGATTAGGATTCCTACGTCCTTTTTAGAGTAGGATTTTCTATTCTCTTTAGAAGAGAATTATGGGACTATATATACCAATGAGGGGTGGTCATAGAGAATCAAAGCCAACAAGCAAGCCAAGCAAGAGGAACTCATCGAAAGAGAGGACACACAAGAGGATTAGAAACTAGATTATTTTTTTATCACTAGATTTTTGTATAAGACAAGAATTCAAAGGTCCTAAAAGGTTCAAGAGGGTTGTGAGAAAGTGATTATTCATTGTACTGTTTTAAGGTCGTGCTTAAAGAATTTGCAGTCGACTTCGTCAAATCTCTCTCATCGTGATTATTTCAACGTTATTATTTCAGTTCTTTCTATGAAATTTATCCATTTTATTCTGGAGACCGTATATGCTCACGCTGAATGTCACAAAACTCTGATTCAATTTGAGGCATGTTGCGTATAAAAAGGGTACAGAGTATAACAATATCATATGTTCATGGAGCTGTAGAGCTGCTGTGCCAAGGACAGTGAGTGCTCTCTTAATTAGGCATACGTACGTAAGGAGCGCAAAGGAAATAGCTTGTGATTTTTTTAGTCTTTCATTTAAATTTGCTGTTCAAAGAAACGTCGAAGTGTTTATAAAGCTGTCTGCTCATCCGCTTATAAGAAAACAGCTTATTTACTTAACTGCATGGTTAGTACATCCTTAAATAATTTCAGCATATACAGTAACAATATTGAATGTAGTGAACACATGAAGTTATCAACCCATGCAACTAGTACAGAAGCTCCATAAAAAATTTCGTAATTTTTCACAACCACTTGCTATCTCTAACAATTCTTAAAGCGACGTATAACTTTTAATCATCTAGTTAATTAAGCGTTATTCCAAAAAAATTTAGAAGTAGCAAATGGTCTAAAAAATTGCAAAACAATTACACAACATACCACGATGCCTCAGGAAGCTCCAAAAATGTCATAATTTTTTGAGCTCATGTGCTATATTTACAAATTTAAAAAATTATAAATTATGAATTTAGGCAGGTAATTAAGCAGGCCAAATTAACCGGCTTAATCACCTGCTGTCCCGTGGGCAGGCGGCAAGCGCCTGCTATCTGGTGGGCGGGCGGTAGGCACCTGCCATCTGCTCACGAGGTGGCAGGTGCCACGCGTCGTCTCCTCCGTGCAGCCGCTTGTTTACCGGACGGTATAAACGATATTTTTATCAATATGGTGTGCACATGGCTATTTTTGTAAATACGATACGAAATAGTACTGTCAAATCTGTCTTTAACTCAGAACTGTGTAACAGAAATCGTTCGAGACAAGACTGCAAACTAGTCTCCACTCGTCAAGTAGCAGTTCCAAGGAATAGTTCGAGACAAGTCATGAAACTAGTCACCACTCGTCTCGTCTAGTAGCATGTCTAATATTTGTGTTATGAAGTAGGCACTAACCACTAAATAAATAGGCTATGATTGAACAAATTAGACATTTCCATTTTTCATCATGTAATTAGCGCTGCTACAAAAGCTTTGGAATGGAATATGGGCAGATCTATTGCAAATCTACCTTACTACAAGGGGTTAGATAGCTAACGAGAAGAGAGGATAGCTAGGGTTCGCCGGTTCTCCTATAAATACCCATACCCTCTCCCTAGACCTTCCCATCTCACTAGCACTAGTCTCCTATACCTCTCAGCAAGCACTCGTCTACGAGCTAGTTCTTAGCTGAGCTTATAACCTAGGCGTGAGACATGGCATCCAAGGTCCTCCTCCTCTTGGCCATCAACCTCCTCTTCTTCACGGCGGCCAACGCCTGTGGCTGCGCCTGCGGCAAATGCCCGACCCCATCTCCCCCGGCACTGCCGCCGCCGCCACCGCCATCCTCATCCTACAACAAGTGCCCGGTGAACACGCTCAAGTTCGGCGTCTGCGCCGACGTGCTGGGCCTCATCAGCGCCGAGGCCGGCAAGGTGCCATACAAGCCGTGCTGCAGCCTCCTCGACGGCCTTGCCGACCTCGAGGCGGCCGTCTGCCTCTGCACGGCCATCAAGGCCAACGTGCTCGGCGTCGTCGTCAATATCCCGGTCAAGCTAAGCCTCCTCGTCAACTACTGTGGCAAGTGCGTCCCCAGTGGCTACACCTGCGCTTGAACTGCGTGGCTACATGCACTCGTACGTAGCCGCGTACGTTCTACGCACTTACATGGCATGCATGCATAGCGCGCGTTCGCTCATTTCTTCTTTCCACGTGCTACTTCGGTTCTGCAAGTTAAAACCGTTCCGGTCAAGCGTTCATGTGTCTTGTCTCTTTTTTTTTTTTTTTGGTTTGATCATTTGTTTATAAGAGGCTGTATCTTCTCCACGGAACTGGAGGGGTGTTGCTTCCAGGTTTTACATTGAGAAGTTGTAATTGTTGGGAGTCATATTTATCGTGTATGTAAAAGCAAGCATTTGAATTTGCAGTGTATTTTTTCCATTCGTTGATCATTCCCTCTCTTCTGGGGGAGAATAAAACGTTCTTAATTTGTCTATTCTTACTATTATTTTCATGGGATTTATTCTGAATGCAACTCTAATATTCACCTCTTGATGAAAAAATGGCAATGTTTTCTGCGCCGAGGGGGATTGGAGGAATGCATGTGCACTACTGGAGCTTAAATATACTTTCTGATACGAGAATACATTCAAGTACATGCCTAGTCCAAACATGTACAAACAATTGGTTTGAGAGCACCATATAAACATGATACAAAACTAAGAGAAAAAATTGTGAAATTGTTGCATGTTTGCACAGAAATCCTGGTTTGCATCGTATACGATCTTTTATGTGCGCACTGCACGCTTCTATGCTGAAATTGGGTAAAAGTTTCTACGTTAAAGGATTCAGTAAAAAGGAGAAAAAGAAAACTACCTGTACTCTTCCCTAAGGGATGATAACCGAGTAGTATTAGTCAGATCCATTCTCTTCTGTACCGTTTATTTGTGTGAGCTGTTCTGCGAGATCAGTGCGCTTGTCTGATGTTAAAGTACTAACAGATTTGCTTAAGATTTCGTTGCTAGGTCGCTACTTGCCTGGCTACAACAGTACATACGGTACTAGCTTGAAATCAAAGGCAAATAATCTCAGCTCAAGCAAATTCTGGTTTTCTCTTCATCCATTAAAAAAAGTTGACTACTGTGTACAAATTAAATAAGCGAGATAAAAAAACATGTATATTATCTTTCTGCATGTTGATTGTTGAGTGGAGAAAGAAAACATGTATATTATCTTTCTGCATGTTGATTGTTGAGTGGAGAAAGAACACTTTCATAATATTACAGCTAATAAACACTGATTGTTGAGTGGAGAAAGAACACTTTTATAAGTAGCTAATAAACAATAATATTATGAGCTCATATATGCCACGCGCATGGAAAGGCTATGTTCCCAAAGCTACAAAACACTGGGAACTCAGCGTGAGCTCAGTGGTGGGTACGGTTGTTTTGGTTGTTTTGAACCCACCTGTTCTTTGTTATCCTCTCCGATTAGGGGCCTGTTTGGAACAGAGGAATTTCATAGGAATTTTGCAGAAAACAGTTCAATTCCCGCAGAAATCGGGAAAAATTCCCGCATTCCAAACAGGGCCTAGGTTTCTAGAAGTGAGTTATTCTCTCATATTAGGTTTTCAGAAATGAAAATATATGTACACATTAATGTATTTAATGATTAAAATATGTATCCACATTTTATAAGGTGTATGTTTCCACCCCAATTTTATATATATATATATATATATATATATATATATATATATATATATATATATATATATATATATAGAGGACGCTGAAATAGGACACTAAGGTGCCCGGGCACCAGCCTCTCTGCCTTTGGATTGCTTTTAAATGTGTGCTAGTACAATAGCATGGAAATGAAGTCATTAACATGGATGGAAAGTCTTAATTATGGATGGAAAATCTCACTTATAGATGAAAAATTTCACTCATGGAGCCTGGGCACCATGATGCCCTTGTTATTTATTATATATATAAGTTACATAGAATATGTACGCGCGTGCGGATTTTCGCTGTACTTAAAAAAGTCACATAGTCCTGACGAGAGCCGGGACCGTGACTTGCCATGTCAGTGGCTGTCTATCGTCAAAGTATACTAGGCAAGGAATATTTCTCAGGAAGCTCTCACGTGGTGTGCTCAGATTTGTGGTACGTGCGACAAACTTGGTATGACCCATGAGGCCATGACACGACATCCTCCATCGGTTTGGTGTTTACATATGATCTGCATGAAAGTACTAGTGAACTGTATGTGTGGTAATGTCTCTAGGCCAGGGGTTAGCTTAGTTACTGCTAACTTCTTACCGTAATAAGTTCGAAATGCAGCGAATAAAGCATTGAATTAAAAGTTAATATTATTGAATTATATACTTTTATTAAATAGCATAGTGTAACTATTCGTCCACTTTTTTAACATTAAAAACTCATTAAATATTTACAATAAACTTATATTGTGAAACGGCATCTTCCAGAAATAAATACCGAGAGGAAGGAAGCAGTTACTACGGCCGCTGTCACATGTGTGCATCGATAATTCCATGAAATAGGCTACTCCAGCCGTTCGTGGAACAGTTCACTGATCATCTTAATTTGATCGATGCTAGCTAGACGAAATTTAATTTACACTGTCAATTAAGTTTGCAGCAGGGAGAAACAAAATGACAAATTTCATTTAGCACGCGCTAACTTACTGGATTATATACAGTCTCCGATTCGAAATGTAAGGTATTTTAGAATCTGTGCATCGTTCAAACATCTCTAAATTCAACCTTAATATGTAAAGAATTATCAAGATTAACAACGTAAAATTGATATTACTGCATCCATCATAAAATATACTTTCAGGGCCTGTTTGGAACAGAGGAATTTCACAGGAATTTTGCAGGAAACAGTTCAATTCCCGCAGGAATCGGGAAAAATTCCCGCATTCCAAACAGGGCCTCATATTGTATACTCCGTTCAGAAATGTAATCCCTCTCTTGACTTACAAGGCCTATTTCGTTTGTATTCTTGTTAAAATTATAAGGTGTGCATACATCTTTAATGATATTTTCTCTCTTTTGCCATTATTTATTTCCTTCTCTTTCCCAAGCATTTATGATGACTAACCACACAGGCTATAGTCTCTCTCATCTTTCCAAAGCCGTTAATGGAAGGGTACTTTAGTCATTCTCTTTGGTGACTTTCTCAATCTTAGAGGTTTCTTAATCTATGTCCTCAGTCAAAATACGCCCATTGGGGTGTTTGGGACTGCTCCACAAACTCTACCGTGGAGCAGCTCCACAAAAAACCTGAAGTTTGTGGAGTATCCCTTTAGGTGCTCTCACAACTCCACCTTTTTTCCTCGAACAGAGTGCGTGGAGCTGAACCTGTTTGGCTAAAAAACGTGGAGCGGAGCTGAAAAACGTGGAGTGGAGCAGTTCCAAACACAAATCAACACAGGGAGTAGAGAACGTACAGTCAAACTTCTTTAACTTTAATTACTAATATATATAAAAAACTATTTAGATTGGGCACATGAAAATAGTATCATTAGATTAGTCTAAAAAATATTTTTATAAAATAATGTTCCTGTGAACATATTCATATAAAAAGTACTCTCTCCGTTCTTTTAACTTAACATTTTTTTACTTTTCATGATCTTCGAGATGCAACTTTGAATGCTACTTTTTATAAGTTTACACTAAGATATACTAATAAAATCATAATATTATAAAAATATTTTTAACGAGAAATTTAATGATATAATTTTCGTATAGCTAATCTAGATAATTTTAAATCTATTGACGATCAAACTTTAAAAAGTTTGATGGCACGGATTTTAGGAAGTCAAGTAAAAAAGAACGGAGGGAGTAGTAGTCAAAGTTGTATGTTAGAGAATATATCGATGTCCAAAATGGCACACATTCTTGAACAGAGGGAGTAATTGATTTTATTTGAAACAACATATTTTCATAGAATTTGTGGTCAAAGTGTCATCTTAGGGACCGTATCAATGTCTACAATTATTTAAATTTAGAATCGAAGGAGTATACGGGAAAGCTAATAGGCATGCATCTCAAAAAAAAAGTTTGGTCTTGTATGAGCTTATGGCTCTGTTCGTTTTTTCTATGATTGATGGTTTTTGTCTATACTTTTTAAGACGGCAGCAGACGGCGGAGACGCCGACGCAGATTGTGTATACGGTTTTGGGTTAAAAAAATCGTTTAAAGAATTGGCTTTAAGAAGTCATTTCGTTTGTTATAACTTTCGGAGAAACGCAAAGAACATGGACTATGTTTAAACAGCAGATTTGAAATTTCAACCAAAATCATAGTGGGCCAGCCCAAGAAAGTTTTGCAGCCCGTGACTCGGGGTGGTCCACATGTATGCTTGGGAGAGCTGGCCCAAATGATGCAAGTACGCACGAGCTAGCTTAGCTTGCACTGCAGCACCAGCAAGCGCGGTGCAGTGCCCTGAGCACATGGTACGCGAGACGTGATTGGCTCGAGCCTGTGAATGGGCCCATTCCCCCTGAGCTCTGACTGTGTTCGCCGTAGGGACGTAAGACGCTTAGCATCCTGCTAATTGGTCCGTCTGCGCCGTTGCATATTCCCATGCATATGCATGATGATTGATGATGCACGTGCTGCCATATGCTATATGCTGCGCGGTCAGGATCAGAGGTGGCAACGGGTACATACCCGCTGGGTATAGCCACTCTATACATGTACACGACAAATATAACTCTACCCGCTACGATACCCGTACCCGCACACGGGTATAGAAACTTACCCGTACCCACACCCACGCGGGTATTTATACCCGACGGGTAACCCATACCCGATTAGTTTGCTGAAGTATCATCTTGTGCAATTTGGAACTAAAATTTTCCTCTTTCTATTTAGCTTATTCCAGAGTATCGGCTACTTATTTGTTAAGTTTTTTTTCCTTAATGTTGATGCCAAATGATTAATATGGTACAAAATTCTCTTAGTAATGTGTAAATTCGCCACCATGAAGCACATAATTTCCTACTATGGTCTTGAGTATGCGGGTATATTTTACCCACGGGTATGCGGGTACGGGTAATATACAATTGTACCCGCACCTGCTCTACCCGATGGGTGGATATTTTTGCCTATCAGTATAACCGCGGGTGAAGATATCTTTCCATACCCACCTCCTTATCGGGTAAAACCCACCGGGTACTCGGGTTTCGGGTACCCATTGCCATCTCTAGTCAGGATCAACCGCGTGCCTCGGCCCAGCGAACGGGAAGCTTTCATGCCCAATAGGGTAGATCATCAGAAAGAGAGCGGCGCATGTAGGTGTTGGGTTGATCTCGGCTAACCAATCCTGAGTTTTCAGGGAGACAACGTCTCCACTCGCGCCATGATCGGAAGCGCTGCAACCAACACTTGGTTTCGGTCCCAGTCACCCAGTGCCATATAAAAACGAGGGTTTCGGCAAAGACTGTGTGCATGTGGTTCTAGTCTTTCTCAAACCCTAGCAGACCCAATCCCTAACAGCGCGCTGCGGTGAACGAAGACCGACGCCCTTCTCCGATCCGTCCAGGCTCCGTCGTTCCTGCCGGCCACCTCTACATCTACATCACCGAGCACCAACTACTTCAAGATGGCTTCTTCGACTTTCGGGTACGTTCCGCACTAATGTTTATGGTAGTGTTCATGATTTGAGCCTAGGATTAAGACTAATGTTCATGTATAGACTTAGATTAAGTTTAACAGTAGGCTGTAGCTTCTGGTCAGGCTGAGCCGCCATGACTGACCGCTGTAACTCCAGATTAAGTCATTAAGAGTAGGGACTTCGCACTTCACAGTAAAGGCATAAATGCTATAATTTAGTATTAAGATTAGCAACCGAGGCCTTTAAGCACCGCTGAATTCAACTATGGGAAATGCAGCAGCAAATTCAGGGCTGAAGTTGCTCGTTACCAAAGGGCCTCAAGCACAGAAAGCAGTTGGGATCTGGCTCTTCGGATGTGCTGCCTGGGTATTCAGCTTGGTCATACTTGGAGGAGTCACTCGGCTCACACGTTCTGGTCTGTCAATGACTGACTGGAGGTTCACTGGGGGCTTGCCTCCAATGTCAGACGAAGAGTGGCTACTGGAATTCGAGAAATATAAGCAGTCACCTGAGTACAAGAGGTAAGAATGCAATTGTTGCCTTTCATTTATGCGTTGCTTTACTGCAGCCTGCTATTGCCAAGACCCCACTGGTGAAAGGTGTTGAACCATTGCAGATGCAAGCAAATAATGCAATCCACTTAATTTTCTAGCATATTCAATTTTTATGGTCCTCTCAAATGACCCTAGCATCTCCTGGAAATGCCAATATCATATTGGTGCTGCTGAGCAGAGCTTTTACTGCACTTTTGCCTTAGTCCTTAATAATTCCCCCTGTTGATTGACGAATCTGAGAACAAATGTTTATAGTGCTATTGAACAATTCATCTTAAATATTATAGGTCGCTGGAAATGGATTAGAAGATATTTCCTTACTAGAGAAGCTTCTCAAGGATTGTTTAATTGTCACCACCTGTGGTAAATGATTAGCTGCAATTTTGTGAATGTCTCAATGGCCAATAGAACATGTCAGTGAGAACATCTTCTAACTTCATAATTTTATCACTAACAGCTTGTTAGTAAAAAGTTGTGAAAAAGTTTGGCTGGGTTGTGCGCCTGTTCCCTCCAGTCCAATTAACCTTTTAGAGAAGTCAATATTAATTTGCTAGTTATGCGTGAAAATAAACTCTACACATGAACTCTCCGCACAAGGTGCCTTTGGTTCTAATTGCCGTGAGATCTTTCCTTACTCCCACCCATGGTCAGTCACATCTCCCCCCCCCCCTTTCAAACATCTATAACTATTTCATTTTGATACTGTTTTGGATATCATATTTCTCCTAATGCTATAGCAGCATTCCATGAACATATCTAGGGTGAACAAAGGAATGAGCCTTGAAGATTTCAAATTTATATACTGGATGGAGTATGCACACAGAATGTGGGGAAGAACTTTGGGCTTTGTTTTTGGTGTTCCTTTCGCATACTTTGTTGCAAAAGGATATGTTACCCGCCAACTTGAACTCAGGCTCTCCGCTCTTTTTGCACTTGGTGGTGGGCAAGGACTAATTGGCTGGTGGATGGTGAAAAGTGGCCTTGAGGACTGAGGTACTAATAAAATACCCTTCTTGAGGTACTAATGTTTATTTCACGCTTTCGACTTTAATCTACCTAGTTTTTTTTCTAGGTCCGCCACTGGACTTCGCCCTACCTAGATTTTTTTCCTGGGTCCGCCTAGAGATGGCAACGGGTAAATACCCATCGGGTATTGCCATTCCATACCCGTACCCGCTAGGTATAAATTTACCCGTCGGGTTACCCGTATCCGCACGCGGGTAGGAAAATTTACCCGTACCCGTACCCGCGCGGGTATTACTACCCGACGGGTAACCCGTACCCGCAAGCATACCCGGTTCAACACATAAGAATATCATCAATTTAGACATTCATTAATCATACATGCCAAGCACAAAAGCGTCTAATGATCAAAATTAGTACATCACATAAACATACTTGACATGACCATATCAACATATGACAAACAAATAAACAATCAACAATAAGTAGATAATAAAATTAACATTTGAGTGGGATGTCTAGTTGTCTAATGCGGGTATTCATTACCCGCGGGTAGGCGGGTATGGGTAGTATACACCCACACCCGCACCCGCCTACCCGGCGGGTAGAGGATTTCGCCCAATAACGTACTCATGGGTACATAAAATTTTCCATACCCGTCTCTTTATCGGGTAAAACCCGTCGGGTATTCGGGTATCGGGTACCCATTGCCATCTCTAGGTCCGCCACTGTTTAAAAGTTGTATGGGATAAATAAGATCAGCATCACTTGTAGTATCCGCAGACCTAGAGATAGTATCATAGCTGAGGTACTCTCTTTCATCACTAGGAACTCTAGACAAAACAAAGGAATTTATTTCATCGGCAACCTCATTAGTCGGTGACAGTATGGCTCGGGTGCGTAAATAAACAGGATCAGCAAAATACTTAAGAAAATCAGTATAAATAGCATCTACTATGTATTTATGGCTCCGGCGTCCCTTGCCTGGCCAGTGGCTACTCCCGTCTCCGTGCTTCCCTGGACCCTGCCTCGCCACACAAGGCCATACGTCATACGATCACCGACAGGTGACAGGCCGCAACTGCTGAACATCTAGCACACATTCTGAAACGATAATCTGCAAGACTGCTGTCACCCGGAAGCCGGAACTAACCTCCTTTCTGCAAACTAAACTGGAGTTACTAGCTAGACAGGTAACATGGTCGGATTTACTATACGTTGTGTGATACACTAATACAAGTGCAAAATACTTGTATCTGTACATGGATAGAAGAGGAGATAACCTGAAGTTATGCACTGGCCAGTGACAGTACCCTGCGGCCCGCATCCTTCAAGGCTCGTCGTACTCTTCGTGGTTGACAAAAGCCCAGGTGTAGAATTCGTACGCGCGTTTTCGGCCCTGGGCTGGAATAGGATGTAATCTCATCGCAATACCCCGTGTAGGACTCACGCCTTCACGGGCCGCGGGCCCGCTTAGGCCCTGTTTGGAATGCGGGAATTTTTCCTGGTTCCTGCGGGAATTGAACTGTTTCCTGTAAAATTCCTGCAAAATTTCTGTGAAATTCCTCTGTTCCAAACAGGCCCTTAAACTGGAGCCACCTCGGCATCTGCATGGTTTCCAAACCACTTGGGCGGTACACCGCACCATTGCGTAGAGCGCCATCTTTGGGTTGCACAGTTAACCTAGGTCCCGTTTAAAATAACTTTTGCTAATAAATTTTAACTATAGCTATTGTTTTTTAGTTAAAATAGATACTATAATAACTGTTAACTTGTTATTGAAACATTTAATTAAAATAAAATAAATAAAAAAGGGGGAAATGACGAAACCATTATAAACCCTGTTCTAAACAGTTTTAGCCTTTGGCTTATTTTGGCTTTCAGTTTATTTAAACCAGAAACTACTTGGAACGCATCATCTTCTAATTTCGGTTTATTTTGATTTTTTTTATTTTTTTCTCTTTATTACTTTATATTATCCGTGAAGATATAACGATTTTTCTATTATTTCTTACTTTTTCTCAGAAAAAACTAGCAATTACTACAATATAATTTCAGTTATAAATAAAAAATCGCAGCTAGAAACTCAAGCCAGTTGGATCAGAGCTGCAAAGAAAAAAAGAAAAAAAAAGAATGTTAAGAAATCCAAGTGTGCAAAATAGCTTTGGTTCATGAAAACTAGAACCCAGGGACCTTAGCCACGTGGCGGTTGTACGTACAGGCGGGCAACGTGTTTTTGAGGAAAGGAATGCATCAGCAGCAACGGGGCCACCAGACAGATCGAAAGGGAATGTAATCTCGGAACTAAATTTCAACATCGCATCATTGTTGGCACGGATGAAAAGGAAATGTCCTGAGACCTAAAAACCCAGCCAATTAATGTCGAATTGGTTTTTGTTGAGAACGATGTGCACGCTGCACAGTGAAACAAGTGGTGACTCTTCATCAAGCTGGTGAGTGCGATACGCTTAACCGCTTTAAGTTTAACAATGCATAACACATCCATATGTATACCTTAAAAAAACACATGCATATTTAGTGCAAATTTATATCTAGGTCTTTTTTTAAACAAGAATTTTATATCTAGATCTTGCCATGCAAGCTCCCAATATATATTTACGCTCCCAATATTGTATAAAATTTGCTTGGATTAGATTTAAATAGACTCAATGACCATATGGGTAAGCATTGTTGCCAATAGGCCTTATAGATTTAAACGAGATCATACAGGATGAGGGATATCACCATCATCTCAAATCTAAATCTACACACCCCAGACCTTGTGTAATGATTCACATGCAAATTTACGTGATAACAACTATACGAATTTACACTATTGCTCGGCTCGAAAACAAATCAATCTAAGTCATAGTACTACTAATAGAGATGTTACCTTTAACAATGCCACCTACTCCAAATAATTAAGAGGATCTCTATTTATAAGGTTGAGTTGTAATTTGAATGGTTGAGACAAATCAAAATCAGATAAAATATATCTCAAATCTAATCTAAAGAACATGAAAATCGACTTACAAACAAAAAAGATCAGGTAACTTACAAATAATAAAACCAAATAATTAATACTTAACCAAGAAACTTAGAACGTGCTTACCAAGTCTTTCTTTTTTTTTTGTAAATTTTATATTATACAGTAACTCATCTTTTAAGCAATTGCATATCATGTCGAAGCATACAAGACGTCCAATTTCATATCATGTCGAAGCATACAAGACGTCAAGACTTACAGGACATTTTTGGTCAAAAGAGTGAAATAATGATGGTAAAGATTTATTTTGGGGGACCAACCAGCTTTAGACGTTATTTTTTCTGATATAACCTTTCTTTTTTTCTTGTGCTGTTCTGTAATTATTATTTCCTTTTGGACCTGCCATCCCGGTCCCCCACCCCTGGCTGCGGCACTGCTCAAAAGGGCTGTATAAACGAAGCTAGACTGACAGGAGAAAAAGAAACCGTATATTTATATGTATACGATTTAACTGATGGATTAGCATAAGTGTCACATATCTAAGTTCCAGAACCTATATTAGGATACAGGTAAAGTTTAACCTGATATTTGAGTATCAGTTCTTAAAGCATTGATCTAAAGTAATGTGACTTTTAGTTTTTAATTAAAATGGTATTATAGCGGTTGTTATATTTTTCTAAGATATTTAATTAAAAACATATTATTATATCTCTTTAAATAATATAAAGAAAAAAGCTTTGTTAGAAAACTAGCGTGTTTTAAATGATTTAAACGACTTTTAAAAGCAATCGATGTTTAGAACACCGCCTAAATTGTTTGAAACAAACTGTACAAAATTTGGTGCTGCCTTTGACTTTTTGCTTACTGTGAATGTGAGTACTGTCAACTGTGGTAGGTGGCCGCTATTGAATTTGTGTGCCACCTGTCTGGCTGTTACCGCTTACGACTATGCTTTGATGGTGGTTTCTTTTGGTGTATGATTTATATGTTAAAATTTTAAAGTTTGACTGTTGGTAAGAAATAGTATATAGAGAAAAATAGTTGTATATGATATTAGCTGATATAGCTGAACATAATACACTTTTTACTATAATCTTCTTGTTGACATCGTCTAAAAACACATCATTTAAAAGTTTGTTACTATATCATAAATCATAAGTCATAAGCTATAAGTGAAAAAGAAGGCACCTAAGTCTTCCTTTTAGCTTATCATTACTATTCTCCTTCAACCGCTCTATTCTCTCAACTTCTCACTATTCTCCACTTTCCAATTGATCAGAGCAACTCTTTTCTGTAGCACGATTCTCTATACATTCAATGAGTTCCGTTGCAACGCACGGGTACGTAACTAGTAAAAGCTAATTTTTGATTTTTCTATAATAAATGGCTTTCAAACGAAGTATCTTTTTAGAATTGTAGTATGCACTATAATAACATCATATTTATTGATCAAAATCACATACAAATTTTTGTTACTCTATACTCTTTCTTATAAATAATCTAAAAATTATAAATCACAATTTTAAACTATAAACCAAAATAATTACGGTACTGTGCAGTTTGTCTAGGAAAGCAGGACCAAGGGGTTTGTCTGGTCAAGTCATGCATACACTGGGCACGGTCCTTGTCGTGCAGCCGTTCGTGCCCTATCGATCGGCCACGCTAGACGACAGCACATAGAAAGAAAGAAAAAAAGATTTTACAGGCGTCTTTTCTTAAACGTCAACTTAGGAGGCCGGCGACACATCAGTACATCACCTTGATCCATCAGTCAGTAAGCACCACCCATTCAAAGGCTGGTTATTTGATTTCTCTGTAGCGCTACAAGCTCGCGACTCCTAATGAGTGGGCCTGGAGCTATGTTTATCGTCAGATTGAATTCGAAGCAAATTTGATTTGACATGTAGGGATCAGTTGTAGGATTATAGTGCGGGCGCTGAAAGCTAACCATCGACCTACGACAGTTTTGCTTGACGTGTAAGCCTAAGCCTAAGCAAGCAAGTTTTGGCCCGTTCAATTCAACCTTTTTTTTCCGACGATCTTTAGCTTTTATCTTTTAACTAAAGTATTATTGAAACAGTTGTTAGTTTTTTAAAAACGTTCAATTAATAAACAATAAAAAAATATTGTTACAATTTTTTAGACAATACACAGGAAAAATATGTTAAGAAACTAAAGTGTTTTAAACGGGACCTTTTGTGGGCATGTCACTGGCACATGTCACCTGCAACCAGTTAATCATCGTGTCAAAAAAATATTTACTTAAAAAACTAATTAATCATCGTGTCACACCAGCTAATCAAATCCCTCACGGTTCATTCTCTCGAAAGATTAAGGGTGGGTTCTTGTCAGCTTAAAATTGGCTTATAATTGTACTATCTACAGTAACTAGCTTTTAAACGGTGTGTTTATTCAAGGCGGGGTCAATAGGAAGATTGTAGTAAAAAGTGTATTGAGTTCAGCTGTACCGTCCAAAATCGCATGCTACTATTTTTCTATACGCACTATATCTCGTAAACAACTAGAATTCATTTTTTTTAAGTCATAAACTATCAGGCCAGAAGGATCCACCCTAATCTGGTACAAATTTGGTATTGGCCAAATCGGGATGCGAAACAAACGTACATGAGTACCTGCTGCGGAGAGACGTCCAAACCTGCGGAAACTGAAACGTCCACCTCACCGAGGCCACCACTGTACAGCCGCACACCACCGTGTCCAGTTATCCGTTTGTCGCCGACTCGCCGCAACCCGCCGGCCGAAAGTATCTTGGATAGAGCGGAGGCACACGAAAAGACTGTACTTCGATGCGTTTTAGCGGCGAGCGGGCGGCTGATGGATAGCCGGCTGCGCGTGGCGCGGCGGGTGGGGGGAGAGCAAGGCGTGAGCCGTGAGCATGGCATGCCGCCAAGGAATTGCTGTGGTGGCCGAGCGGGCGTTCGCGAGCGGCCGAGGGCTCGGAGCTCCGGGCGGCAGTTGCGCGCGACGACGTCGGTTGGGCGCGTGGAACTGGGAGCCGCGGCCCATGGCCAGTAATAGCCCAGCAACCAATCGAGTCAGTGAACCACATGCGTACAACATGAACGAGAGGGACGAAAATTTCCAAACGCACAACGGGCAACGAAAACGTTCGAAAGTCAAAACCTTATCTTTGTTCGCCTCCGTTCTAAAAAGTTAGTTTGAGATCGGGTCATCAGATAACCTGTGAACACATATAGATTGTTACGATAGAGGCCAATTGTCAGATCCGGATTTAGCTAATTCATAATTATATGTAAAACTACTGTACTATTCTCTGAATCAGTAGATAATACTCACAGAATATATCACATGATCATTTCATACACGACGTAAACCATAATATACATTAATATTATAGAATCAAAGTTTAAATAGACCACATTGTGTTAAGCTTACGGTAAAGATCGATCGGGCCAAATAGATACATTACATAAATTCGAAAGCGAAAAGAAAAGAGAAGGGCACATCTCAGCTCAGACAAACAATTGGGGTAAGTTGTGTGTGACCGATATTAACCAAAGGATTGGAAAATATTAGTGCATGCAAACACCAACTTAGCTAGCATGGCTAGGGTTAGATCTAAACTACTAGAGATTATTCTAATCTCCTCCAACTTCTTCACCATCGGCTCAACGCCCGTTGTAATACGCGTAATGTCCTTGGTCCATATGCTCTGAGAGATTTTTTTGAGCGAGGGTAAGCACAAGCAACCGTGCTCCGTAAGCCAACACACAGAATACAATAGTGTACATACAAGATTTAATAAAGATAGACTCTAGTTCTTTTACTTGCTAAAGACAACATTTCAAAACTACAATTAATTAGAAACTCATATGACCTAGCATTTTAACTAAATCATATTTTATTAAAAGAGTAAAAATATGCAATATTTATAACGATGCAGGTTCCATCCACCATATACTAGTTTTTTTATTACTAAGGTTATATCCACTTGTGTTCATCGCTGAGTTACATCCACCCAGGACAATTCAAAGTCAGGATTACATCCACCCAATAAGTTTTCATCTCACCCATAAAGATTTTTGAAACAGATATTAACTCAAGTAAATTCCTATGCCCGTCCTTAACCAAGGGCATGGTTGTTTGAACATTTTATACTCTGTAGGGACTGTACACTTTACCTACAAGAACTAATCAACTTGTTATATTTCACATATTTTCTTGGACATATGAATCAAGAAGATCACCACAAGGTCTTTACAATGCATCACCCAGTGTAGATTACACCCGCTAAGGTTTTATTTGAATGAGATTACATCCATCACACCCAAACCCCCCTCTTGCGCCCTATAACGGCTTACACCAGTGACACAACTTGTGTCCACGACGGCTTAAAACTAGTGGCACGACTCATGGGTCACTCTAATGATGCAACCCGCAACTGTGTGTCTGTGTCCACCATAAATCATAAATTCTCATGCTACATCCGCATCAACCATCATCCCATTCGTCCAGACAAGTAACAACAAATTTTTAGGGTTTTGAAAAGCATAAGACTAAGTTATCTCAAATATACCAGTCATTTTCCTCCAATAACTATTTAAAACAAGGTTCATGATAAAAATATGATGATATGGCAAATTAATGCCTTGGCATTTAAGTAAGACTAAGCATGACGCTTAAGTGCGACTTATAGCAAGTAAAGTTACCATTAAATTTTCTAGGGTGACAAGAATTATGAGATTTAAGTGTCCAAAGGATGATGTAATAATAATACAATATCAAATAGGCATATATCTACAACCTTAAAGTTAACATACATTTACATAATAAATAAAGTATGTAATTTGATAATTTAAACAAATATAATTTGCATAGAAATGTAGGTTTAATATGATCAAAACATTGACTCATCTGATTCACAAGTGGGTTGGTCTTGAAAATCTTGAGTTGTCTCAACTGCGGCTCTTCCGTACTCTACTTGAACGATCACATCGAAAAGCAAATAAATATGCGAGCAAGATAAATAAATTTAAATAAAAAAATCAAAGAAACTCTACATTGAAAGATTTCACTGCCATTGGATAGATCTTGAATTTAGAAACAAGTTTCATTAAATTTGGAGTTAAAATGTATGAGAACTGGCTCTCTAAAATTTAAATTTGGAATAAATAAAAAATAACCAAAGGGGAGAGAGAATTCTCTTACTAACAGGTGGGTCCATTGGATTTTATTCAAAATTTTGAAAATTTTCTACCAAAAAAGACTACAGAGACCAACGAGTGGGACCCATGGGATTTAAATTCATTTTTGATTAATTTTCTAAAAGAAAATGACTTAGGGGCTGACAGGTGGGGCCTTTTACTGTCTGGCATAGTGAACTGGGCCCACATGTCAGTGGCTCTACTGCATTAAACCGATTTTAAAAGGTTGTTAAACGGGAGGGGGCCCACATGTCATAGAGACAGAGGCTTAACACAATGAGCCAGATCCACGGGTTAGCGGGGATTAATGAAAACTAAACATGGTCATTAACTTAAACTAATCACACATTTAAACTAATGATGAGACTACATGAGCTTTGTCTTTCGGTCGAAGATAGCCGATCTTGTCGCTAGCGAGAGGAAGCATTGTGGTCAGACGGAAGGCCAAAAATGGAATTGTCGCTCTGAATTGCACCTAGATGTGAGGCAGCGTGGGCTGATTTAAGGGCTGCGATGGACGGTGGTGAGCTTATGTGACAGCGGTGGCAGGGAGCATGGTAATATGGCGAACGACGCTTGTAGATGCCAATTACAAGCTAGGGAGCATCTAGTGGTGGAGAGGGACTCACTAGAGGTGACGACAAAGCTTGGGGAAAGGTGAAGCGGGTTGGCGATGTGGAGCAGATGCGACGAAGAACAGGTCATTGAGGGTAGCTCGCTGGAGAGGTTGAAGACGGCTACTAAGCTTTGGGGGTCCACGTGGTGCTCCAGACATGGTGAATAGGGTGAGGAAGCAACAGGTCAATGACGGCATCGGGGTCAGCAAAATGATCGGAGCCGAACAAGAAAGGGTGGCGGATGACTTTCAGTGGAAAAGGAGGCGATGGAGGAGCAACTGGGGTCAAGGCGGAGTTGACCGAGGGTTTTATAGCCTAGGAGAAAGTGTTTAGCCGTTGGGCGCCATTAGGATGGGAAGAACCGAGGGCGGTGGAGCTAGTGCACGGCACCGGCGTAGGGCAGGGAGGCGGAGCCAGCGCAAGGGGTGGGCATGCGCAATAAGGGTTTAGACAAGGAGATAAGGCCCAATTGTCGGGCGGAGATCACGGGCATACGAGTGTAGCGCGCTAGACATGGGCATGATGAGGCGTGGAGGAGAGGAAGGGAAGGATAGGGGTCCGAGCATAGCAAGGATGGTGTAGCACGCGGCTAGCTCGAGGGTGCATAGGGGCAGGCGGCGACGCATTGTTGTAGCAAGTGGCGAGGCAGCGCTGGCGCGGGCACGACAACGTGAACACGCGGTTGGAGCGCGTCCAGTGCACGAACAGCAAGGGTAGGGGGCGCACGTGCCAGCTTAGGCTAGGCCAAGGGCTAGCTGGGCTGGACCAGAGGCCTGGTGGGGGAGATAGGTTGGGCCAAGCGTAAGGAAAGTTTAGACTTTTAAACTTTAAAATTTCGGTTGAAAATTTAATTAAACTTTGAATTTAAAATTTCAATTTGAATTTTTATTCAAAGCAAACTTCATGTCTTCAAAATGGGATGTTACATCTATTGACCTATACGATCAATCGATCTAAACAGAAAGGTAAGAGGCCTATATGCATATCGATCTATCTAAACAGAAGCGTACTACAGGTACATGGACGGTCAAAAGTTTCCAGGACCAACGAATACGTACGAGGTCCACAATTTAAGTTCGCGGGAAAACCAGATAAGACTAACTATAACGCGGAGAGAAATACACAGAAAAAACACAAGGTGAAAAACAAAAAGCTCGGATAGGATGGAGAGAGAGCGCCGGGGGGTACACCTTTCCAACTTTTTTTATGTTGCACGCATCCATGGACATGGCAGCAGTAGAATGGCAGTCTAGTAGAGAGAGAGAGAAAGAAAGAGGGAAGGCACAAACAACGCACAAGGAGAGAGAAAGAGAAGAAGCACGAGCGAGAGCAGAGCTGGAGGACCCAAGAAGGTAAGAGGGGGGAGCCGAGCGCATAGCTGCTGCCAGGCGCCTGCTCGCTGCTGCTCCCAAGTCCCACCTCCTCAACTGTTCCACATCCACGCACACAAGCAAGCGAGCGCACCACCAGCCAATAAACCACCAAACCTCATCTGCTTTTCTGATCCAGAGCTGCTCCAGATCGCGCCGAGAGGGGCGCACTATTATGTGCGAGTAGGTAGATGAGGGCGGCGCCCTTCAGTGCTGAGGGGAACGGGGCGGTAGAGCTCGCGGGAAGCATAGAGGCGCTGCTCGACGGCAAGGGCGGCGTAGGGCTGCTGGTGGAGCCGAGGTCGGTGCTGGACTGCAGATGGAGCCCGAGCCCGCGCAACTCCACTTCTTCGTCTCTGGCCGGTAGCAGCGCCGTGGCGACGGTTTCGGAGAACAGCGCCGCCGCCGCCGCCGCCGAAGCCACCAAATGGGCGGTCCCCGGCGAGCACGGTGGCGGCGGCGGTGGCGGGAGGAAGGAGGAATGTGGCGGCGGTGAGCTGCCGCCCATACCGGGGGCCCTGGATGTGGGGTTCGTCGGGGAGGAGAGCTGGGACGCCATGCTCGGCGACGCCGCGGCGGCCGCCGGGCAGGAGCAGACATTCTTGAACTGGATCATGGCTGGCCCCGGCGACATGGAGACGCCGGCGCCGGCGTTCCAGCAGCAGCAACAGCTTCTCGGCAATGCCGCGGGGTTCGGGTTCCCGGCCGCGGACCCACTCGGGTTCTCGCTGCAGCATCACCCCGGAGCTGGGTCCTCGCCCGTCGCGCTCGCCTCCGACCTGTCGTCCTCGGGCGCGAGGTCGCTCACCAGCAGCAACGGCGGCAGCAGCAAGGCTACCTCCACTTTTGGCCTCCTCTCCCCCGAAGCGGTGCTCCAGCCGCCGCCGGCGACGACTATGTCTTTCCACGACGGTGCCGACATAAAGCCCCATCTTCTTGGCGTGCCGTCGCCCAGTCTACTCCTCAACCAGCACCGGCCGACGCCGGCCGCCACCTTCTTCATGCCGCTCCCCTCCTTCCCCGACCATCAACAGCAACCACTTCTCCAGCCACCGCCGAAGCGCCACCACTCCATGCCCGACAACGTCTTCCTCCTCCACAACCAGCTCCAGCCGCCACCGCCGCCTGCGCAGTGCCTCCCCTTCCCACCACTACATAACACTACGCCCTTCCAGCTTCAGCCTTCGCCGCAACCGCCGCGGAGCGCGATGAAGACAACCGCGGCGGCGGGGCAGCAGCAACTACTCCTGGACGAGCTTGCTGCGGCGGCGAAGGCCGCCGAGGTCGGCAATTCCATCGGTGCGCGAGAGATATTGGCGCGGCTCAATCAGCAGCTTCCCCCAATTGGGAAGCCTTTCCTCCGCTCCGCCTCCTACCTCAAGGAGGCCCTCCTCCTCTCGCTCGCCGACAGCCACCACGGCTCCACCCGCCTCACCTCTCCGCTCGACGTCGCCCTCAAGCTGGCCGCCTACAAGTCCTTCTCCGATCTCTCCCCCGTGCTCCAGTTTGCAAACTTCACGGCCACCCAGGCGCTTCTCGACCAGATCGCCTGCACAACTGCGTCTTGTATCCGCATCATTGATTTCGACCTTGGTGTCGGCGGCCAGTGGGCTTCGTTCTTGCAGGAGCTCGCTCACCGCCGTGGCACTGGGGGTGTGTCCTTGCCGATGCTGAAGCTCACAGCCTTCGTCTCAGCTGCCTCCCACCACCCGCTCGAGCTGCATCTTACTCGGGATAACCTCTCGCAGTTCGCTGCTGACCTTGGCATTCAATTTGAGTTCAATGCCATCAATTTCGATGTGTTTGATCCTATGGAACTCATTGCTCCTACAGCCGATGAGTTTGTTGCGGTTAGCCTCCCTGTCTGTTGCTCAGCACGCACTCCACCACTCCCAGTACTGCTTCAGTTGGTGAAACAGCTTGCTCCTAAGATTGTGGTGGCTATTGACCATGGCAGTGATCGGGGCGACCTCCCATTTTCGCAACACTTCTTGAATTGCTTCCAGTCTTGTATGTTCCTTCTTGACTCACTTGATGCTGCTGGCACTGATGCGGAGGCTGCCAGCAGGATCGAGAGGTTTCTGATCCAGCCAAGAGTGGAGGATGCAGTACTTGGGAGGCGTAGAGCTGACAAGGCAATGGCATGGCGGACAGTGTTTGCATCGGCGGGGTTTGCACCAGTACCTCCCAGCAACCTCGCGGAGGCGCAGGCTGACTGCCTCTTGAAGCGGGTGCAGGTCCGGGGCTTCCATGTGGAGAAGCGTGGAGTGGGTCTCGCACTCTACTGGCAGCACGGTGAGCTTGTGTCCGTCTCAGCATGGCGATGCTGATCACACATACCTCGTCCGTCATCGTTCCTACACCATTTGCAGGCATGTTTAACTCTAGTAATATGCATTTTGTCTTGCAATTAAAACTTTGCAGAGATAATATTATCTTGGTTGTTGCACACCTGGATTGCCTGTTGTTTTTGAGCTAGGCCTAATGGATTTAGCAATCTTGGTGTGGTGTCCCTATGGTGTACCATGTTGGTCTAGGGTCTTACCACCCTGTTCTTGCTCTCGGCTCTGTTGGCCATTGTCATGTACTTTGAAGCATTCCGTTGTGAGTAGAGGTTAATTTGGCATAATGAATGGCCTTATGATGTAGCACTAGTGTTTATTGGGTGCTGTTATAGTTTTTCTGGCAGTACTTCATTGATTATTTTTTCTTGATTGTGCTCTAAAGCTGTTCATCATCTAAAATAGCCGAATTGGATGGATGTATCAACTTGCCCGATCCGATGAACAATAAATTGATGTATGATCTGTCTAAAGCATGCATTGCTGAGACATGCTGGAAAGATCGTAACAAACTAGATGTTGACAATGACAAGTTTTGCTTGCTAATACATTCCACGACGCTGTGAAAGTGTTTTTTGGGGGGTATTTTCGTACTTGTGTTCATAGTTGCTAGTGTTTATGGATTCTATTCATAAAAAATGTTGAGTTTATGCTCTGTAATTTGGCCAAAATGGAACATTTGATTATTAACGATGAAGGCATTTGGTGTAAATTGTCTTCATATCAAGTAGCTGCTGTGCGGCTAGAGAAAAACGTATGGGCTGTGAAAAATTCTGGGCACTTCATACTAATTCTAGATTTCTATTCCTGGATCTTATCAGTTTACTACCAGATGGTTTTGAAACAAAAGGCATATGGCAGTGTGAAGGCTGTCCATTTTTGTGAAAGAAACAGATAATATAAATGATGTCCGGGGATAGGTACTCTTGCATTTGCTGATGTTCTAAACATCATCGGGGGTATGCAACATGAGCAATTCCTAGGGTCATGCTGTTATATTTCCACAATTGACTAAATTGTCGATATAGCATGACGTTGATAAATATTTGTCCTAACTTGTGAAGCATATGCTTGAGGGGGCTATACTATTCCAAATAAAAATGAACATGAATGGTACGAATTACACCAGTTTTAGTTTGTCTTTGTTCCTATCTAAAGGATGGTACTTCTATTATGTTTATCAGCTTTAGGTCCGGTTCTTTTAGCTTATAGTTTGTCTCGAACAAATAAAAAGAACGACTTCTCCACTGTTATTTCGAAACGGTTTACTTGTGCTAGGACGAAAAGCCCGAAAAGAACCCACCCTTATTTGAAGATTCAAAGAGTAACTCCCAGGAACGGGAGCACGAGGACAGGTCGATCATTTTAGGTGGTGTTCAGTTTAACGATAGTTTATTGATTTTTTTACTATAACTAATTTATTTTTTATTGTAGCTGATGATAGATTATTTGGCGTAATTAAATTTTAAAAAATTAAAAATAGAAAACATGTTAGCCTATCACGGACAATACGAAGGAATACGAAAAAAAGAAAAGATAAAAAACCAAAAAAATCAGAAAAAGACGAAATAAAGAAATAGTAAATTAAAAGTTAGAAGCTGAAGCTAAAATGAGTGAGGGCCTGTTCTTTTCATTCGAAGCTGGTGGTTTTTGGCTTTTGCTACAGTACCTAACTTTCAAATGGAGTATTTTCTCAAGACGGGGTCTACAAGTTAAATGATGTACACGTTAAAAATCTAATATCTGTATCAGCCAAAATCGCAAGTGGGTATCTCTCTCTTTCCCTAATCTATAACATAAACAGCCAAATTCAAAATTTTCAGTGATAAGCCGCAGCCGTTACCAAACAGGCCCTCAGGATGATAGGGCCTGTTTGGTTGCCTGCATGAGCTGATGCAGCTGCATGAGCGTGGCCAGGCCGAGTAGAGAAGGTCCTCAGCCGCGTTTCTCCTCAGCCTGGCTCCAGTTGATTTTTTGCATCCGCTCATGCAAGCTCTCACCCCGATGCAAGCAACCAAACACCATCTTCCTGCATGCGCTGGTGCGAGCCACCCCCGATGTAGGCAACCAACAGCCCCTATAGCGTAAATCAAAGCTGGTCATTGATTTCTTACGCGTATTATAGACTTTTCCACGGGGATCTTCCCGGGCCTGCATAGCAGTTCACACGATTCAGCTACCGTTGCTGCATAAGATCAATGTTCCTATCTAGTCTCCCAAAGAAAGCCACTTGCTTGCATACTGGGTTATTGTATACTGCTTTTGCTCGGAACACAGATTTTATCAGCCTGCTTATTTCGGCTAAAAAATAGCTTATAACTAAAATTACACTATAATTGACTAAAATTATACTATAGCTGATAATAGCTTATTTAGTGTAATTAAATTTTAAAAAAAATTAAAAAAAGAAAAAAACATGTTAGCCAATCTTGGACAATGCAAACGAATATGGGAAATAAAGAACTAGCAAAAAAGCTCAAAAAACCAAAAAGTCAGAAAAAAAAATGAAATTTAAGAATAATGAAAGATAAGTTGAAAATCAGAAATTCAAACCAAAATAAGAGTGATTGCATTGTCATCCATTCCCCAGTTACACATCATCATCGCTTGTTTGGATAAAAACATAGCCACTGTTGGTGAGGAACTTTGAATTGATCGTCACCCTCACAATAGAAACATCTTGCTCTTCGCTCTCATCTGTTTCATGCTTATCTTCTAACCCATCATGTGATGTACCCTACTTCTGCCGTTTTCTTATTAATTGAGCCTGTTCAGATGTAGTGTCTACTATCATGTGCAAATCTACAGGCCTGATCTGTGGACCACCGCGATGGTGGCACCGCAACCGCACATCCAGATCGAGTGGCTGATGCGCGGCCACGAGTCGCCCATCGGCCACCCACTGCATGTGGTCCCGTACTGTTCATCCATTTAACCATACTTTGCACTTGCAATGTACAGAGTCCTGCTCCCGATTAAGACTTTTTAACATATTTATCACTGTTTGTCACTGTATTTATAAAAATAATCATATTTCTAGTGTACTGATAAAAATAACTTTTTTACCGTTCAGTAGCTGGGCAGCAATGCCCATGGGCTGACGCGTAGCCGCTGCCGTCTTGTGGCTAGACGATAGGCGGCCTGCCGTCCCGTGGCAAAGCGGCAGGTGATTAGCCGGCTTAGTTACTTGTTCTAATTTATTTTTTGGTTACTGTTTGTTTGAATTTTTAAATATAGCAAATGAGCTAAAAAAATTATGGAATTCTATGTGCAGCCACCTGGCATAACGTACTTAGCTGTATATTTTTTTGGTAATTTTATCTACTGTGAATGTTGCTAAACAATTCGTACGATTTCGATATTTGTAGGAGTTGTTATATATAGCAAACGAGTTCCAAAAATTACAAAATTTTATGGCAAACCTCCCGACATAGTCATAGTAATTGTGTAATTTTTTGAAAATTTTATGCACGCCGAATTTGTCACATTAATTCATGTTAATTAACCATGAAATTAACGATGCTCATGCATCTTTTATAGTTCATACATTATAAATATTTGCAGAAGTACATGTAATAGTACAAAAACCGCATCGCATGGGATATGATATGACTCACCTATCTAAGTCACTGCTATCTCCTCACCGTGTTTGCCTCTCTGTGCGTGGCCTTGTCTTTCGTTGAGCATGAGCATGTCCTGTGGGATACGTCAACCGGTCCGAAGGTTGCGTCTCAGTTTGGAGGAGGTATAGAGACCGTTCCGTTTGCTCAATGGCCGATGGTGGTCCAATAGGCTCAAGTACAGAAGGTTGAGTCTAGTAAGGGTTGATGTCCTCTAGGTAAGATATGTCGAACTGCGAGCCGTCAACAATAATGTCATAAACGAAAGATTCTAAAAATCCCCCTTATGGTGCGAAGGAGCTCTCGCTTTGACCGTACGACGTGGCAGTGAAGCCGGATGAGCTTTACCCACCGAAATCTCCAAACCCTGCGTACGGTGTGATTGCTAAGCTCTGCCCTGCATACGCTACAAACACTGGCTCTATGTACTGCTCTCTGGAAGCATCCAGGAGGCACGTATCGTCATCGGTGGACTCGACGTCACCCCCACATTGTATTGAAGGCTACAAGATGAAACAGTGTTAGTCACAATAAACATTCCAATAATGTAGATTGCGAATCTCATACCTTCCGGATGTACAGCGAATATGAACAACGGGGAGTGGTAGTCTGTGTAGGTGGTGTGGACGTCAAAAGTGATGCATCTTGACGACAGACCTGCGGTGGGAGAACGCCATGATATTAGTGGAACATAAGGCCAAACAGGAAAACAAAACGTAGGTTTGTACGTAAGTTACCTCCTCGTCAATACGGCCCGCAGATGTTCGGTGGCTAGTGCTATAACGTCGAGTAGACTCGGTAGATTGCGATGGCCAGCTAGACTCGCTAGGTCGCGATGACCTGGTGGGTGAGCATGGTGCCCCCTCTGGGTGCCCGATGTGCATGGCGTGATTTGTCGAACTGCCGCAGCTCAGGTTGTACACTATTTTTTAGGTTGCATCAGGATATAAGTATTCCGCACGGCCGGTGGTGTGTCCAGGCTTGTGAGGGCGGTCTCGGACGCACTTGCGGTGCATTGCGCCCGCTCCAACTAAAGTGACATACAAAACAGGTTCAGAGCCTGTTTGTTTCAGCTTCTGGCAGCTGTAGCTACTCCCAGAATCTGCAGCTCCTCCAAACAGTCCATATTTTCATCCAGATTCTAAGTAGCCAGAAGCTACAGAATCCAGAAAATGAACTAGTAGCCAGAAGCTGAGGTTATCCAGCTTCTCCAGCTTCTCAGAATCTACAGCTGAAACAAACAGGCCCTCAGTAACGACCAGTATGAATTCCGTAAATGAATCTCTCAGAAATTACAACTGTCTTACGCTGTCATCCGGAGGGGGCATGACCTAGTGGAAACCGAACTGTCACATTACACGCTGCAACGCGTAAGCCTCCACCATGTACGAGAACATCATATGACGTGTCATCGCCCATAGTGCCACGTCCTGTAGGTATTGCAGGGACAGCCTGTACGGCGATACACTCCATGAAGTCTACAGTCTATGGGCCCTAAATGACATCATTGTTGTGCAATAACTCGAACTCGTTGTGCCACAGCAAGTAGTACCTCGACAGTTTGCTCTTGGTCCAGCGCAAACGGGCACTAGTCCACCAAAAGCCCATAGTGGGACCGTCTATCAAGTTGGTAAACTCACCAAATGGGTGCACTGGTATCATGATGGTTGAACGCCTAACAGGGAAGTGCTCCCAACTCCACAGCTGCAAGAGCACGTAGCACACGCACAGGTTGGGGTTATCGGCAGTGCCGCGCTAGCAAGTGTCACACAACCCCTGATATGTGACGCATAGGACGGCTGATCCCTAGCTGTTCTGAGGCGTCGCCTCAAACTCTACATCAACCAAAGACTCGGCGAGGCGGATGAACTCGGCATTGCAAATATCGCCGTGTGTGTCTGGAAACATGCTCGACCAAAGAGATGAAGAAGGTACGCGATGAGGTGCATCCTAACGACCTCGAGTGGTGCATCCTGCGAGCACACAATGAAATTCTTCAACTAAGCGTGGAGGACGCTATGACCACCCTCCAGGATAGGCAGGCCAAATCGGTCCATCAGTCTCTCCTTCCAGTTCGCAAGTGTAGGGACTGGAACAAGTGCGTTACCTCAAAGAAGGAAATCGGTCAAGAACGAGACATCCTGCAGAGTGATCGTCATCTCACCCCACCGAAAGTGGAATGTGTGCGTCTCGGGCCTTCACCTATCCACCAGTGCCGGGAGCAGGCTACAGTCGATAGTGAATTGCCGTCTGATAGAGCCTAGCCTCACAAAGGGCAACAAGCCCGTGGCTTGCAGGATTGAGATGTAGCGCTCGTCCAGCTCCCAATGATCTCTCCCTCCCCGTAGCATCAAGGGTGGAGGGCCAGCCGCCTCACGCATCATCCATGAGTGGCACCGGTGGTTCTCATCGTACAACTGTTCGAGAAATTTTGGTAATGCCATACCTTCCAACAAATGGAATAGACTAAATTTTAATGCAAAGATTAATAATGACAGTAAAATAATACAAGTTAGTGATTACATACGTATAATTACATACGAATAATTCATTAATTACTGACAATTTGATTACCTATCCAAAAAAATTACGAGTCATTCATTACCGTCGTCCTTACCACTTAATTACTTAGCACTAACTCATTACTTAACCCTAACTAATTACGACTACAGTAATTACAACTACTTAATTACACAATACCATACAATAACAAATTATGAGTATCGTATGTACACAAAAAATAGAAACTATGTCTATATTACTACGACCAACTAACTTCATAATGCAAACTATATTAATTACGACTAACTAAATAGCACTAATTAACTAGGATTACGGTAATAACGTCAAAAGCATGCGATTAAAAAGTACCTGTATTTCGGGATGAGCAATCAACACTGGCGCATCCTCTTGCCGCGTCCTCAATGAGCTATGCACTGACTTCTCAAAATAATTAGCTATGCACTCCTAATTTAGAGAGTACCTTGTAACAAATGGGATAGAAAAAATATTACTACGAAGATTGATAATGATAGTAAAATACTACAAGTTAGTAATTATATGCGTGTAACTACATATGAATAATTCATTAATTACTGATAATTTGATTACCCGCCTGAAAAAATTACGAGTAATTCATTACTGTCATTCGTAGCACTTAATTACTTACCACTAACTCATTAGTTAACCTTAACTGATTGCCAATACAGTAATTACGACTGCTTAATTACATACTGCCATACAATAACAAATTAGGGGTACCATATGTACACAAAAATAGTAAAACTACATCTAAAATACTATGACCTACTTACTTCGAAATACAAACTACATTAATTATGACTAACTAAATAATACTAATTAACTAGAATTACTTAAATAACATCAAAAACATGCGATAAAAACTTACTTACCTTTCGGGAGAAGAAATCAGCACTGTTGCGCCCTCCTACCGCGTCCTTAATGAGCTATGCACTGGCTTCTCAAAATAATGAGCTACGCACTCCTAATTTTGAGCGATAGCCACGAGAATGAGCTTCTGTGATGAGCGGCTGAGATTAGCGATGCGGAACTGCGAGAAGTTTATATTTATGGCCGAGCAAAAAGGGAAACCGATGCGCTCACCCCACAAATTAAGGACTCCTTATCGATGAGCAGCACTTCGGGCAAGGGGGACAGCATGGTAACACTGACAAATATGCAGACGAGGGAGTGGGCGAGGGGGGACGGTATGGACATAACGACATTAGTGGGGACGAGGGAGCACGCGAGGGGGACGACACGGATAGAGTAATAATTATATGAAGGATAGCAGAAAAGAAAAGATAGTAGTAACGGACCGACATATGTGCGAAGGATAGGGGTCAGGCACTGAAAAAGATGCATGAGCATCATTAATTTCACGATTAAATTAACATGAATTAATGTGGCAAATTCAGAGTACATAAAATTCCCAATAAATTTCACAATTACGACTATGTCGGGAGGCTTCCCACAAAATTTCATAACTTTTGAAGCTCGTTTGCTATATGTAACAACTTCTAGAAATATCAAAATCGTACGAATTTTTAAGAAATATTCACAGTGGATAAAATTACCAAAAAAATTTCACATCCAAGTACATTGTGTCAGGAGGCTGTACTTAAAATTTCGTAATTGTTTGAACTCATTTGTTATATTTAAAATTTTAAATATATAGTAAGAAAAAAATTAGGGCAGCCGGCTTAATCACCTGCCACTTTGCCATGGGACGGCAGGCCCCTGCCGTTTGGTGGTGGGATGATAGGCTACCTACCGTTCGGCCACGGGGCGGCAATGGCTACACGTTAGCCTACGGGCATTGCCACCAGGCCACCAGACGGTAAAAACGTTATTTTTGTCAATACGTTAGACATACAGTCATTTTTGTAAATACATTACCAAACAACGCCAAATATGCTAAAAGGTCCCTGATTAATTGAGCATTGGTAGACAGTACACCGGCCCTTTATTTCTAGGGCTTATTTCATCATCTTGACCTCTCACATGGGCTGTGTCCCCTCCAGCGTGCTGGAAGCCCTGTTTGGCCATTCTTGTCTTCATGATCTCCTGTCCCTGGATTGGCCCCCTTCAGCTTAAAAAAACCTTGTGCATCAGTTTATCAAATTCAGAAGCCGGTCGTTTCTCTTGAAGGTTGCAAACAAATCCAGGATTTGAGACACTCGAGAGGCTCCATGTTACAGGTGTGATGGGTGAGTTAGTTCCCTGTCTGTGCTGCCTCACATTAAGAGGGGGGACTCCCCTACGAGATTAAACAAACCGCATGAGAACGTGCTACCCGATCATGAGACTGACAGCTCCTTTTCTTTAAGCAAACCCAAGTGATACAAAGATGCTTGCCTGCTTGCTGCTGATTTTTCTTATGTTCTATTCCAATCAGTTTATGGGTTTTGGCTTTTAGAAATCGGTTTTTGAACAGAGTAATTTTTGAAAATAATTTCTATAAATTATTTGTAGGAGTCACTGCAGAAGCCGATTTAAATAAAATGGCTTCTCAATATAAGTATTAATTTCTCTATCAATCTTTTACAATCAGCTAAAAGCTATAGTATTTTTAATCAGAACTTTAAGCATAAGAGTTTAGTACCGGCCCACCCTTGTATGCTTTTAATGCTCCCCTCTGCTTTCCTGGCCTGCTGCTTTCATCAGAGGTGTGTATTGGAAATGAGATTCTCTCCAGTCGCGTACGGCGACTGTAGAGTGAATTCGCGAATCTCAGCCGTCCGATCAGAAAAGAGCGGATCAGATCAGTTTTGCTACAGTAAATTTTACTGTAGCTACGGTAAATTTACTGTAGCAAAAACTGATCTGATCCGCTCTTTCCCCGATCGGACGGCTGAGATTCGCGAATTCACTCTACAGTCGCCGTACGCGACTGTAGAGAATCCGATTCCGTGTATTGGGGGTTGCTTTGCTTTGTAAGTAACCGGACAAGCTGTCCGTCCTCCTCTCTGCGGTGCATTAGTACATCAAGGAAACGAGTTAAAAAACACAGGTCTACAGAAGCGGCATTTTAAGGTTCCTGGCCCCTAACCAAATCAGGCTTGCTGGGTCCCTTCCTCCTCAAATCACACGTTTGAAATCTCACAGCCTCTCTGTCCAAAACTTTAGCATAATTCTTTTTGGATTTTTGACTTTTAGCTTCTTTAAAAATCAAAATAAACAAAATGATTTATTAAATCGGGTTCTTTAAATAGCTTTTAGAGTATAAAATTGTATGTACTGTTCACATCGATGTCTCTGTCATCCGCTGTCGTCTCAATAAATGTAGATAAAAACTATCAACCGTGACCAAAAGCCGCCAGACGTAGCTCAAAAGAACAGGACGTTTGGCTAACCAATGTAAACGGTGTATAACTAGAATTGTTCGCACATATGACCCTATAGGCTGAAGCTACGTTTTTTTAAATTTTGCCCCCCCAATACATTTTTTTGGCAAAAATGGGCCCTGCCCGAGCTCAGAAGGTGCGGTAGGCAACAGGTGTCACCTAGTGTGCCGCTGTAGCTCGGTACGAGGACAACGCAGCACAGCTGGAAGGCGCTGCCAAGCCACCCTTGCGTGGCAAGTTGCTACCAAGCTTCCTAGGTTCGGCTAGCAGGTGCACGAGCGTGCAACGAAGCTGTGCAGCGGACAGACGTGCGTGGGAGGGAATCCGATTCCTCACGGGCAGCGGTAGCGTGCTAGAGAATCGTGTTAATGACACGACATGACGCGATGCGATAAGATGTTAGATTTGTTTTATTCGCACGTTAATTGCGCTACGTTCGTGCACACGTATAAAACATTGTGGAGCTGATGATTATCTTTAGAAAAAGGTATACTTCATTCGCATGCGAGTAACACGCTTAATATCGCTAGCATTTCATTAGCGTAACTATGGTTTTGTAATGTGAAAGGCGCTAGGTAGCCATGTTTAATTACGGATGTGTTTATGTAAGTAACCATATTTATTTATTATAAATACTTTTAGAAATACGGGCCAAAAAATAGTTAAAATATTTTTATGTATGTCCACACACATATATATATTTATCACTCACGCACAATTACAAAATGATTGTTATCCAAAGACCTAGTCTTATTTCCCTAAACTAAATTGCAGAAGTTTCGTTATATCTTTAAACTATTACTAATACACTCCTATTCAAATGTAGATGGTTGGATCAGATGACATTGGGCCATAGGACTACTTTACCCATAGAGAGGATGAAGGAGAGTTCGCCGATCTATTGCGCGGACTAATGCAGTATTTGCATTACTGGCACCGTCCTATCTTTAGGGGACGGAAAACAAATGAAGCAGATAGGGTGGCCTGGATGATAGAAGTCTTCCTGTATACAAGGGAAGGCGAGTACACCCCCGCATCTTTTGCACGGAGCACCTAAGGAGCACGTCCAATGTCACCCTTCAGGATGCCGCCCGCTTGGCTTGTGCATGCCTATGTGAGACCCACGAGGCCACCATGCTGACCTCCCTATTTCGCTATTATCTATCCCTCCGGGAAGGAGCACGCTACGGCAAGACGTTCGTCCCTGGCTCTGAGGATGAGCCGCTCCTGACCACCTAGGTTCAACTCACCCAAGCTATGGGAGCCATCTACACTGAGGCTCTAGAAGAGATCTTGGACCTCCGTTAGCTCCTTACTGCAAGCTATAACCAAGTCGAGACTCTCCGCGCTCAGGTCGCCAGGTGCGAGAAGATCCTGGCTACAGTGGAGCGTGAGAGGGATACTGTAGTCGCCAAACTTAAGCGGACTGCAGTAGCAGCAGTGGTCCACGGTCTCGCTCCCTCGGACCCCCATCATCCCCACTAGATCTCCCATCATCCTCACTACCCCTGCTTTGACTCAGTCACTCACCGGAGGACTATGCCTGAAATGCAACGCACGCAAGAGCATGCAGTACCCTAGCCCCCCGATCATTCTCAAGATTGGAGAAACTAGTTGAGGCCATAGTCGCTCTTGCTCCAACTTAGCCAGCTACAGTAACTCTCGTTTTTTGCTTCAGTTCACCCAGGTACTAAAAACTAGACATGTAATGTATTGTATCCATATGACAGAACACGGCCTAAGTGCCATGTGCAACTTGACAAAAATATTATAAATATTATATAGCCATCTTAGGCCTTATGGTTTATTTTTTGTTTTTCTCAGTCACCTGATTCTTGAAATTATTTCTTGATATGTCAGCGAGTGGACAACACGCACCAGCTTTCCCAGTAATTTGACAATATATACCAACTTTTTGCAGTAAGTGGATAGCACACATTGTCTTTCTCAGTGATTTGACAACATGCATCAACTTTTCACAGCAAGTGGACAGCACTCACGAGTTTTTCCAGTGATTTGACAATACGCACCACGTTTTCGCAGTGAGTGGACGCACGTACCGATTTTTCCCAGTGATTTGACAACACGTATCAGCTTTACGCAGCGAGTGGACATCACACATAGGCTTTTTCAACGATTTGATAACACATACCAACTTTTCGCAGCAAGTGGACAACATGCACCAGTTTTTCTAGTAATTTGACAATACGTACTAGCTTTTCGCAGCTTGCGGACAACACGCACTGGTTGTCCTAGTGATTTGACAATATGTACCAGCTTTTTCCAACAAAAATGACAACACGTTCAAGCTTTACTCTCGAGCAGTGCACACTGACCGCCTGTAAAATCTAGCCAGCCCCAGGACCAGACCAAAAATTTTGATTGAGCTGATATCAAAACTAAGGGAAGAGAAGAGGGAGCGGAGAGACATAGGACATCACTGTGCCACTGGTGGGGATGTTGAATTATGGAGGATGCTTCATAAGCATAAAGTGGATGACCAAGAAGAAGAATCATACATTGATAATTCTTGCAAGGATGCACCTATGTTGTCGGAGTTTCTGTGGCCATAGTACGACTGCGGCAATCCAGCATATATCATTCAGTCTACACACCCAGCAATCGCTGGCCGAGCGCACTACATGTGAGCAAAAGTTCTTGTAAGTATGCATTTGTTATTTCACATTGCATGTTCCATTTCGCACATCTCTAACCTACTCCGTCTATGCTATCAGAGGATAGAGCGTTGCTATTTCTTCCAATGGATAGACGGCTTAGATATATATGATAAGGCATTTATCGAGCAGAAATATATGCTCAACTACTTGGTGGCGCTTGAGAGATTCACATGCTAGAAACCTTATACCCTGGATGAGAGCGAAAAGAACAAGAGTAAGGCGCCGGTGGTTCATGAAGCCCCTGCTGAATGCTAGGTTATCTCCGACTGGGACAAGCCTACATAAGTTGTAGAAGATGTGTACTAGGCCCATATTGCGAGGGCTAAAATCCGCATGGGAGAGAAGAGAAAGGCATCAATAGACCCAAATGTGTACAACGACTGACTTGAATCTTGGCTTTCAAAAGACGCACATGTACCTTATCTGTAGTTGGGATTGATGATTCGCGTATGTTGTCACTTGTATCGTATGAGTAGTGAGGCAAACGTCTAGCTAAATTCCACACGCCATGTAATTCGTACATTCATTACGAACTGTTTTGTCAGTCTACACATAGTCTATTATGACAACTGTTTACAACAACATATCTTTACTACTTAACACAAGAAGTTTATGGTGGTGGTTCATCTGCTCCTCCAAACCCCATTAAACCTTCCTAAAGAATTTCTACGCGCACGCGAATGAAATATCGTAGGATTTCTTAATGTGTATCAAAGCACGCATTTTCAACTAGTTTGTATGGAGTTCACCTAGTTACAAAAATACTAAATTTACCATGTGCACTTTCTAGCTGATGTTGCATCCGAGTGCCCCGGACTCCGAGCTTCCCCCGGCTAGGTGAATCCCTATCCTCGTCTTATCGTGGTTTTCCCAAAATTGGTATAGTTTTATATAATATAATTTAACGTATAGTTTGTAAGTATTTTTAGAACGAGCTAACGAGTCGAGGTAGAGCAAAATTCAAATTAACAAGTATAATTGAAACAATTTTGAATCGAGTCAACGGTTTTTTGCCACCCTTGTTTTTTGCATTCTTCGCTAGCTAAGACTCCTGTCGAGTAGGGGCGGCTTGGTAGAGCCTGGCCTACCGAGCCACGCCAGCTCGCCTTGCTGCATGTGCCAGATCCTGCCGAGCTATAACAGCACGACAGGTGATACGTACCGTCTGTTATGTCTTTTAAACTCGAAGAGTGGTTTATTTTAAAAAATATATGCTAGTGATTAAAATTAAAAAAAAATAAAACTTCACTACAGGGCACCATCAAATCGTCACGAGCCGTCTGAACCTTACCCTCGCGAATCATGCAAGGGATTTTCAAAAATCAAGATCGATCTTCCCAGACTTGGTGACGCCGCCTCGTGATGCGCGAACGCAACCGATGCGATGCGTCGTCGTCAGAGGCAGCGGAGAGGAGGGACCCATCCCCCCGACTGGCGCTGCTCCCAAGCTACTACCGGGGCTGGAGAAGCGCAGCGCAGCCCAGCCAGTACGGTGTCCACACCCAGACAGATAGATAAATACGTGTCACATCCTCAGAAAATGGGAAAACATCTCTCTCTCTACATATGAGATACTTCCCCGGTGCCGGTGCAGCCATGGCCTCATGCCTCATGGGATTCCGGACTTGTCCTCGGCCCCACCGCGCAGAGTTGGACGGCGACCGGCCGATGGATGCCGATCGGGCGGCCGGACCGTCGCCAAGGGAGGGAGGACACGAGCGACGTAACACGGCGAGGACGGGTTGCTGTCCCGGACCGGCCGGTGCAGCGCAGGGGGTCCCTGGCTGGCTTACCGGAGAAGGGGCCGGCTCGCTTGCGCCACCCTCGCTTGGTCGGTCTGATGATTCGCGAGCTTTGCCATCTTGCCGCGCCGTTGGACTGGCCGTTCGGTCTTGGTCTGGTGTACGTAGGTTGCTTCGTTCTCTCTCTGCTCGCTCCGATTCAATTTCAGCCGGCCATTGCATTCGATCGATGGGTGTAACGTGGCGCGGTGTAGCGTAGGGCAGGCCCGCAGGTAGGGGAAAGCGGATCGGATGCCTTAGGGTATCTATAGTGTATGAAAATAGAGGGTCTTAAGTCATTTTAAGGTCAACTTTATACATTACAGGGGTGATCTTAAGTAGGCTATAAGCAAAAAAAGCTTAAGGCTGGTCCTCAAGCTAAAGACCTGACCACAAACATTAAAATACGATTTTTCTTTATCTACCAAGTGGGATCGTCTTAAGGCCCCTTGGGTTATATACACTATAGAGTCAGCCTTAAGGTTTAGATGGGACCCACCTTAAGACCCCTTGGGTTATATACACTACAGATGCCCTTACAAAGTTTCGGATTATTTTTGAGGCTGTGCTCAATATGACTTTTTTGAGTGGTTTATGGCTGAAAAGTACTGTAGCTGGCTGAAAAAACACTGTAGCTGACAGAGGTTTATTTAGCATAATTAAATTTAAAAAAATAAAAATAGAAAAACATATTAGCCCATCACGTATAATGCAAACAAATACGGGGAAAAAATAACCGGCAAAAAGCTAAAAAAGCCAAAAGTTCAGAAAAAGACGAAATTTATGAATAGTGAAAAATAAGCCAGAAGCTGAAGCCGAAACGAGCGGAGCCTTGATTTAGATATTTATTGGATCAAAAATAAATATGAATTTTTTCTATTCGAATACAAAGCTGAATTCAATAGCTCACTATCCGTTGAATAAATATGGATCTGGATATTCTGAGGCTGGATATCCGCAACATATATCCTTTATTTCAGTACAGCCCATTTACATGATACTTTAGTAGCCCATTTACATGATCATAAACATGAATACATAGTGTTAGAGAAGGAACCTTATCTTATACAAAGATTTCATGAATGTTGGGTTTTCATGTTATGAGTTTCATTCGTGACTATATTCAATTCAATTTGTATTCAACATTATTCATATCTGTATCTAGAATATCTATATAAAAATCAAATATGACAAATCTATTATCCGTCCGTATTCAATTCACTTTCATCCCTACCTTACGTGCAGGGCAGCTGAGCTGCAGAACCGCATGCAGGAGCAAGCTCTGCAGGCCAGGCCCCAGTTGGCAGGGCATGTTCATCGCTCGTACAGCCTTGCACTCCTACTCTTCTCCATGTGGTTGAACTGAACTGAGGCTGAGACTAGCCATGGATGTATATATGATTGGTGTTTGGAGATCTTGAGAGGATAATATCTTGTGTTGCGTGAAGCGTGAGGTTGTGTTATCCTGTGCCTTACCTGGCCTGTGGGCAATGGACATTCAAGACGAGTGAGGCATTGGTAAAGCACCTAGGGGAGTTCCCTTGTAGGCAAGGGAAGGAAGGAAGCCATAGCATGTTAACATCCTCCAGCCTCCAGAACGTAGCTTGGTGCGGCTTGCTTCAAGAAATCATTCTCATTGATGATGAGACCTGGACCATCTAATAATATACATCTGTACATACTGTGTGAAGTGTACTTCGGTGATCGACAAGGCAATAATGCACAGAGCACTGAATTTAGCGGTGTCTAAATGGACCGTGCCTATCGGACCGGCCACTATCCGTTACTGTAAACACAGCCCATGGCATGACACAACACGACAAGTGTTGGGTTGGGCCGACATGGCACGATGGGGCAGGCCATGCCTAAGCCGCCACACTGACCTAGTGTGCTTGCACGGGACGGTAAGCACAGTGGTGGGCCAGATATGGCTTAGCACGGCACGGCCCGTAGGCACGTGTAGCCTGGTGGGCATGGCTCATTTGGCACAAAAAGTGATCATTAGGAACATTTGGCCCAGGCATGGCACGGTGGGCACGACTCGTTTGGCCTGTTTAGCATGAGTAACAATCGATTTTTTTTGAAATTTATATATGTTTTGTGATCGTTTGTGAGTTTAAAAATACGGTACTATTGTGAGTTTGTCTTAATTTCAGTTTTTTTCTTTTTTTTTATTTTGCATTGTCTATAATGATATATCGATGTTTTATTATTTTTAATTGAATGACTTGAAAAAACTAACAACCACTACAGTGCAATTTAGCCACTATAGTGTAATTTTAACCAGAAACTGGCAACCCATTGGAGCAGCCCCTTATTTAAAGTTTTTTTGTATCAAATGATATAACTTAGATACTTGATGATATATTTACGTATCTTATAGACTATTTAGGATTTCAAGACATCTTAAATATTGAAAATGATAATAATAAAAGCTTGATAGAAAATATAACTCGAGGAATATAATTGAAGTATGAGCTTTGATAGAACAAAATCATCGAGCATACTAGGTTGTAAGGTTCTTAAAAATATAAGCACTCTCCATCATGCATGGATCATATAGCTGCATGTCTCTATTCTTTGTCTATTAGCTACACTTTCCCAAAATATGAGCATGCGCGTGTACCTCTATTTAAACTCAAAGCAATATGTTGATTACATGTGTAGTAAATTGTGTTATTAGTTCATATAATATTAGAGTATTGCTCACACATGTACTAATAAACTATGGGCAACCTATCTTGAACTTATAATCCTCACATATCAATTGTCCTACTGAATTGCGTGTCTTCTATCTCTTCTCATTGCTATAACTTTTCAGTTTCAACCTCCAACAGCACGTCCAGTTCTTGATTGATCTCTCTTAATTGTTACCCATTTCAATATAATACTCCACCGCATAGTTATCTTCTATTTATCTCATTATTGCTTAATGATGATCGTTGTAACATCAAACAGGCATACACGTGCAACCATCGCTGATCCTGTCAGGGTCACCCGTCACGCTCTCTCTAGTGACCTTGAATCTATTCCCTATGACTACGCCATCTGTACTTCGAGCTCTTTGTTCCTTTGCTTCTATATACCCATGCTTCTATTTGCACAAATGCATGCATGTATATACACATGCATCATGTTAAAAGTGCTCGATGTCATCTTTTTCCATGTCGATCACTCCTCTTCTTTGACATTGTCCACCTTAACGCTATAGCTTCCTCACTAACTGCGATGACTTCCCATCTTTATTAATGCTGATATGTCTGCTTTAATCGCTATCTAACGATATGAAGAATGTTCTCCCCATCACCGGTGATATCGTATCCATCACCAGCAATGGTACACTTCTAGCTACATAATGGCTCAATATCATTATGGCTCATCTTCAATGCAAAAGCTTCATCTCCTCTCTACCAAAACTCCTTCATTATCGAGTTTATTTGAACATTAACTTCAACAATATTGATGCTCATGACTCGTTGTCGTGACCCTTGATCTTCAACAATATCGAGTTTTAGATGTTTTAGATAATGGAACTAAGTTCCAGCCTCTACCATCTGAGGATGGTACACAGCTGAGAGTTAAGTACAAACCAAAGCCATAAGGCTCAAACTCTTACAACCAAGAACGAGGAAGTAAAAGCAACAAAGTTCAGCCCAACCAGGACGAATAGCTACTAAAAAAGGAAAAGAAACAGTGCTAGGCTTCAATTCGATTCCAAAAGCTCCGCCCAAACTTTTTGAAGACCGCCATAATCAATGTCTCCAAGTTTCTGCATCCGCGATTGAATGATGGTCTCTGCTCTTCTTTATGCATTAGAGACCACTGTCGGATTCAGTACGTCGCCCTGAAAATTACCTGAAGATATGTAGGAGACTTAGCCTGTTAAAAACCATGTCATTTCTATTCAACCATAAAGCCCAACATAGCGCGGCCGCGCCTAATAAAATTTGGTTTCTACGCTGAAGACACAAGCCGTTTAGCCAAGAACCAAACATATTAGAAAAACTAGTCGGTGGTTGAATTCCAAAAGTAAAAAAGCACAGCGTTCCAAACAAATCTCGCAAAATGGCAATCAAAAAACAAATGTTGAATAGTCTCTAAAGAACTACAAAAACAACATTTGATACTTCATTGCCAATTTCTTTTAGCCAAGTTGTCTTTAGTGAGAGTAACTCCCTTTTTTAAGTACCATAGGAAAACCTTAATTTTCAATGGTATTTTTAGTTTCCAAAGAGGATTTTTTTCAGGTATAATTCCTTGATGAATCATGATCCTGTACATGGACCGGACTGTGAACATGCCTTTTTTTGCTGTGATTCCAAATAAACACATCCCTCAAATTTGTGAAGTTAACCGAGACCACTTTCGATACTAGCTCATACCAGGATGCCAAATTTTCGTTTACTAAACCTCTCCTAAATGACACATTAAGTGGTACAGTCCGTAAGACATTTGCCACCGTATCATCTTTCCTCCTTATTATTCTATAAAGATTGGGATATACCTCCTTGAAAGGCCTGTCCCTTAACCAAGCATCCTCCCAAAATCTAGCTTGATCCCCATTTTGCACTTTGAATTTTCCACCGACCAAAAAAATCATTCTTAACCTTCAACAGGCCACTCCAAAAATGAGAGTCTCCTTGCCTGTATTGCACTTGTGTCAGGGATTTGTTAAACAAGTATTTCTTTCTTAGAAGATTTTGCCACACCCCGTCCTCGTTAATGAGCTTAAACAACCATTTGCTCAACATACATTTATTTTGGATGTCTAGATTTTGTATTCCGAGGCCTCCTAAGTCTTTAGGTGTACATAGTACACTCCACTTAGCAAGCCTATATTCTTCTTATGCTCATCGCATTGCCAAAAAAACGTGAGCGATAGTAATCTAATTTTTGAAGGACTCCTCTAGGGACTTCAAAAAAAGATAATATAAACAAAGCCAAACTCGTTAGAACCGAGTTTATCAAAACAAGTCTCCCTCCAACCGAAAGTAGTTTTCCTTTTCAACTAGCGAGTTTTTTCTGGAACTTCTCTTCAATAGCGGCCCAATCCTTGTTCGAAAGTTTTTTATGATTCATGGGTATGTACAAGGCCCTTTTAAATCTTGTGAGTATGATCCATGGATCTTTATGAAAAGTCGAATGAAGCATACAGAATTGCGTAGGATAGAATTGTTTATACAGATCGAGGACATTTCCTCCTAACTTAAAAACCTGACAAAGACTTTTAGCTATCTGAACTAGACTAGAATTCTGATTGGCGAGACAAGACGCAGTGAAGCATATCTAACAAATCTTTACAATCAACTCTAAAAAATGTTACGGATTGCTATTTGTATCAGTTGTCCGATTTTCCCCCCCTGGTGATCACACGACCGTGCTGAACTACGGAGAGGTTGCTCTTGAACTTCTAAACTGATTCACACGTCAAAGAATTGATAAGGGAATAAAAAATCAATCATTTGTTTTCCTCTCTTTTTTCCCATCTTCCTCTTCATTTTTTTGCTTTTCAGGAGAACAGTTAAGAACTGTCTAGAAAAATACAATATGTGCATCCTGTGCTAATGGAAGAAAGAGCTTCCTTGTCCATATCAATGAACACAACATTCATGCTTTTGGTCATTTGATCCAAGAAGAGAAGAGAATCTTAAAAGTGGTCAGCAGGTACATGTATGTAATGCAAGGGGCTCCCAAATCCGAGTACTTTTATGTACAACAACTAACCGTCTGTATAGCACCAGCAATGCAAAAGGTGCACATCTACGGTCAAGATAATTTCTTATAGCTTGAACAGATGGGCCTCCACTTCTTGTAAAGTTATACAGTAATACAACCTTCCCCACTGAAAATAAAAGGTGCAGAAAAAAAGAGATCGTTAAAGAAGGGTGGGATGTATATATGTAAAAGTGGTACATATATGGTCCATGCATATACGGATCATGTTCATGCATAAGCTACCTCCTAGGAAAATATATAAATTCCAAACAAGACCAAAGTTGCATTGAACATGCTGATCCACTATGAAAGGGGAATGCGAACATGGGTGACATAGGTCTCAGATATTTGCATTAGCACTGTAGTAGTACTGTGTTTAGTAAGCAGTGATGCGTGTTGGAATATTGACTTTAAGAGAAGTACTGATACCTAGTGTGCTATACACACCACCAGCTCTGAAGATTTGCCTTAAGTTTACCTCAAAGCTACTAAAGCCAGCCACTACAGGAAAATAAATTGTTATTTTGCAAGAATTTCATCAATTGTTTGTATTTTGCAGCTTAAGATCGAAGTGATACAGTATAACCCAGAAAAATGCCAGAAGAAACAACAGTAGAGTATACTGAATGCAAAGTAATACATGAGGCCATCGGGGAACCAAATGGGCCTAAACGATGGGTACTCAACACTAGTGGACGTCACTGTGGAGAAGAAATATCTGCCAACCAAACTCCATCTCCATGGATCATGCATGCAAAGTAGCAAAGCGCTTTGCCGGCCTAACTTTCAATGGCAAGTCCCAAAACCCCATGTCACATATGTCTCACTCTGTGTGGAAGTCCTCGAGCAAAAGAGGCTAGTGATGCTGATAAAAGAATGGGAAGAAAAGGATCGAAAAATAAAAGTGACATGAACTTGGAATGGATTATGCATTAGATAAGCAGGGAAAAGTCTACCTGATTGGGCAGCCAAAAGGAAAAAGAAGGTGAAACTTTGCATCGGTTGTGATCACACGGCCCTTTTGAGATGCCTCTGAAACCAGACACCCTTGAGTTTTTTGCTATTATGGTACCCTCTAAGTTGGGTTTCGACGAAACGGTATCTACGTCGTGGGCTTCTCTAAAATAGTACTCTTATACTTAAGACTTCTCTCAAATAGTATTCTCAGAGATTTTAACTCAAATAATTTGATTTTCGAATTTGTACTCCCCCAATTGACTGAACTGCCTCCCAATTCCCCATTTCGATCGACCCCCGCCCGCCGATCTCGCTGGAACCCAAGCGGATCGCCCCGGGGCCGCGATGGACTCCGACGACGAGCTACAGGACGCCAGCGACTCGGAGCTAGTCGACGGCGAGGAGTACTACTACTGCAGCGACGGGGCGCGCAGAGGAGGAGCACGGCAAACTCCCATCACCACACCTGTCGCTCAGAACGACTGGTTACAACACGACGCAGAGTAAGCGCTCAAAGTCTGCCCCATTTCACCCTTGCGCCGGAACCGACCAATATCAAAACAACTATTTCACCCAATTCCTTCCGTGACAAGAGAATCTCATAAAGGCCTCTCATTTAGGCACCGGGACTCCAGGGCACTGGACACCACCACGTTCAGCAATCCTACACCCAATCCCGAAATTTCCCGCAAGAACAGCCATCCCATCAGTCCATCACATTCACACCCCATGGAGCATGGAAGTAAGTATCAGTGCATCGATCGCACCACCTGCTCACGCTTGGAGACGATCTCGTCGCTTCCCTCGGCCCCGGGGCCCATCTCGTCGGAGTCCATCACGGCCCCGGGGCGATCCGCTTGGGTTCCAGCGAGATCGGCGGGCGGGGGTCGATCGAAATGGGGAATTGGGAGATCAATTGGGGAGTACAAATTTGGAAATCAAATTATTTGAGTTAAAATCCCTGAGAATACTATTTGAGAGAAGTCTTAAGTACAAGAGTACTATTTTAGAGAAACCCACGACGTAGATACCGTTTTGTCGAAGCCTAACTTAGAGGGTACCATAATAGCAAAAAACTCGACACCCTTTGGTGTTTTTCTCTGCGTTTTTCGTGCAGTTTTTCAGAGTGCAGAAACAACAACAAAAAAAGAAATTAAACGCGCGCTGATCACTACACAAGAGAATAATATCAGTGTGCTCAATCTAACAAGATTATTTAAAGACTCGATTAGCCACGGATGCGATTGGACACGCGCAGCTACCAGCTAGCTCTCGGCTAGTTTATTTTTTGTTATTGTAGCACTTGATAAAAAAAAATTGTGATTGTGCGCGTAGCACCGACGCTTCCTTTTCTTTTCAGAAAATCTTGCTCGCGTAGCACAATCCATACAGAAATGCACTCATGCTCATCGGAAAGCTATGCAAGACACCGAAGGGAGGGGGCCCAACCTCCCTATCTGTCACACTGCAATTCTGAAACATGGCACACCTCTCTCTCTCTCTCTTCCCGGCAATCTCGATCTTCTTCTGTCACCTCGTGTGGTCCTCTTGCTATCTATCCTTTCGTTACACATCGGGACTGGCAGTTTACTCGTGGCCAAGTGTCGCCGAACACTAGAAATGCTACACAACGCAAAGGAACGCTGTATCTCGGTGGGACATATTATATGTGCACCAATAATTAAAGAGCACACATCAGCAAAATACATATATACTCCCCCGGCCGCGTTATACATCCAAAGATCATCGTACGCATGCACCAAGAATATGTTAATTTTTTTTAAAAAAATTAATACCATTGAACCATACACACCTTTTATTAAATGACATGCTACAACTATTTACTTATTTTTTAGCTTTAAATTAAGAATATACGATAAAAATATTGTAATAACTACACATTTAATTTTCGCAACGGACTTATATTATGAGACAATGCTTCTTAAAAATGAAGACTTATATTGTACAATAGAAGAAGTGTATACAAAGAAGAAACATGTATTATATATATATATATATATGTGTGTGTGTGTGTAGTATAAATAACAGGGCCACCATGATGCCTGGTCACCAAGCTTCTCTACTTTTGGATTGCTTTTAGATGCGTGCTAGTGTGATTGAGATTTTTTTTATCCATGATTGATTTAGATGCATGATATATTATATATCATTGCACTAGCACGCATCTAAGGCCCTGATCAATATGGCTTCAGCTTATTTTTGCACTATTCATAAATTTCGTCTTTTTCTGAACTTTTGGCTTTTTTTTAGTTTTTTTACCGGTTCTTTTTTTCCTCGTATTTGTTTACATTATACGTGATGGGCTAATATGTTTTTCTATTTTTAAATTTTTTTAAATTTAATTATGGTAAATAAGCCTCTGTCAGCTACAGTGCTTTTTTCAGCTAGCTACAGTGTTTTCAGCCATAAGCCATGAGGCTTTCAGCCGAACCGATCACCACCTAAAAACAATCCAAAGGCAAAGAGACTTGATGTCTAAACACCATGGTGCTTATATATATGTATGTATGTGTGTGTGTGTGTATATATATATATATATATATCTTTACTATTATAAAAGAAGGAGTTGGTGGTTGGTCCGGCCTCTCCCACACCTTCTCATAAAAAGCTATACCAATTGACATGTGGACCCACCGAATCCGTGCGCTCGCACCCCCCACACACCGAATCCGTGCAATCCGCCGCTCCCCCACCGTGAATCTGTGCGGCTGCCTCCCCCCACCTCCATCGCTCCTCCCCTCCCTCCTCCGCCGCCGCGCCGCCCTCGCTTCTTCCCCTCCCTCCTCCGCCGCCGCGCCGCCCTCGCCTCCTCCCTTCCCTCCTCCGCCGCCGCTCCGCCCTCGCCTCCTCCCCTCCCTCCTCCGCCGCCGCTCCGCCCTCGCCTCCTCCTCCCCTCCCTCCGCCGCCGCGCCGCCCTCGCCTACTCCCCTCCCTCCTCCGCCGCCGCGCCGCCCTCACCTCCTCCCCTCCCTCCTCCGCCGCTCCGCCCTCGCCTCCTCCCCTCCCTCCTCCGCCGCCGCGCCGCCCTCGCCTCCTCCCCTCTCACCATAGGCCCACCACTCCTCACGAAACCGTCGCCCCCACCCCTCCGCTCCACCCCGCTACCCCTTCGCTCCACCCCGCACCGCCTCCTCTTCCGCCCCCACGCGCCGGCGCCTCCTCCTCCCTCCTCTTCCTTCCCTCCCCACGCGCCGTCTCCTCCTCCTCTTCCGCCCCCCCCCCACGCGCCGTCTCCTCCTCCTCTTCCTTCCCTCCCCACGCGCCGTCTCTTCCTCCTCTTCCGCCCCCCACGCGCGGGCGCCTCCTCCTTCCTCCTCTTCCTTCCCTCCCCACACGCCGTCTCCTCCTCCTTCCCTCCCTACCCCGCATCGCCTCACCGCTCCTCCGCTCCGCCGTTGCCTCCTCGCCCGCTCCTCCGCTCCGCTGCCGCCTCCTCTCACCGCCCATCTCCCGCTCCTAGGGCTTCCTCTCCTGTCCTAGGCGGCGCGGCGGCGAAGTCCAAGTCGAAGGTGAAGCAGGCCACAATGGAGCTCCGGCGATGGGCGGCGAGAAGGAGAGCCTTGACCTCACCGACCGCAAGACATCCCTCCCCGCCGCCACCACCGGTAACTTCCACGCCACCGAGCCATATTCCTGCCCCCTTATCATTTCCCTAATGGATCCGCATTCTCGTACGGTTTGCCTGCAGCTCTCAGCTCGCAGGAGAATCCGATGGACCCGGCGGGAACAGGATCGCCAGTGAGGGAGGAGTCGAAGTCGAGGATCCCGTCGGCGCCGTCGTCGCCGGCGCTATCTGGCACGTCGACGTCGTCATCGCCGCTGTCACAGATCAAGCAGCAGGTGCAGCACGTCCGGACCGGTAGCTTCCAGTGGTTTCGGCAGTAGATGCAGCCCGCGTGGAAGTGGTGACCAATTGGAGGTGGAGGAGGTGCTGAGAGGAGCCCCAGGGAGCAGTTGCTGCGGACGACAGTGAACATTGAGGCTATGGCGAACCAGAAGCGGCTCTGATATCAAATCCACTCTAAGGCGCAGGTATCGAACTTGTCTGTTTTGTTCAATCCTGATCTTGACACGTGTATTTGTATGCAACTTTTGCCTTGCGGATGACTTGAAACTGATTTGAATGGATAACTGTGAACTGAAATCGGTAAATCAATGCAAATATCCTGATAGTTTTGGTGTTACCTAGAAATGGAAAATAGCAGCAGACAGTGATTCTAACACTTCCCTCTCCTATTTCACATTTTCACTGTTGTATCCCGTTCAACAACGTAAGTCACTACTCAGATGGGTAAAGCAAATGAGCAAATTACTATACAGTACTGCCTTGTTTGGAGGTGCATTGGAGATGTTTTTCGTACCCTTAGGGAAGTAGTTGATGCAATCTGATGTTTTTCATGAGTCATAACCTAACAAGCTTGGTAGATGAATAGTATGCTTAAATGTGAACTACTTTCTTAAAATTTATTTAGGATCATAATGCACTGTTGATTTCCTTTCAAATTCAGCCTTGTAGTTGCACAGTGTATTCCTTGTGTTATGCGACGTAGTTGATAGGATCCATGCAAGTTTTGTCAGTTTGTGATTCTTACATTGCTATATTCATTATATTGACTAGAAACTAAAAAGGAGAGAGGAGGCTCGCAACTCTCCGCCGCAGGCACACCGAGGGCACCGACGGAGCCGCTGTCGCTGGTGCAGTACCTCTCGCTGGAGCCTTCCCCCGTCGGCGACCACAAGCAATCGAGCGCTACGGAGTTGCAGCTGGTGCTTGGCGTCACTGTGGAGGCAGAGTAGACATTCGGGCTGGTTTAGACCAAGCTGCTCCTTGGTGAGGTGCTTGATGGAGACAATGATGCATTATCCAAAGGGCGTTCTTGGATTTTATCTCATGGAAGTGCAACTGCAGCTCCACACTGGGCAAAGATATATCTCTCGGTATGAATTGAGGCAAAATAAACAACAAGGACTAAATTATAAGCTATCATAAAGAAAAGTGAATGAAAATTTGAAGCTAATTATAATTACATGAGATTCTTTGAGTAGATGGCCAATGCTTTTTGTTTTCATTTTACCATATTAATTAGTCATTTTATCTTGAATATCATGGAAGCACTAATGATTAAACCAACAGAATAGTTGTTTTACCATATTTCGTTCTCTATTTGAGTGAAATTAACTCAAGCTAATCTTGTTTTTAACCAAAGGTAATTGGTGTGTATGATTGGTCAGGGAATAATCCAATTATTCCTTAGTTATGGATGGTTCCACATTTTCTTCCAATTCATCCAGGTATTTGCTCCAAATCTCGCACTAGCTAGGAGAACAATTTGACATTTGACAGATAGAAAATATCCGCAAGCCATATATTTCTTCCTATTATTATATCGTTACTTTTTTATGTCTTGCAAATATGTCCAAATTAATGCATGGATGTGCTTTACACCTACACATTGAAGTAAAAATTATTGTTTTTAGGGAGATTTTGGTGCTTTTGCCGGATGGTTTACATGCCAATGGCTTATATTTATGCCAAAAAAATCTATTGGGCCCATCACTCCAACTATATTGGCAATAAGAGATGAGCTCTACACTATACCATACCATGAGATCGATTGGAACAATGCTTTCAGTTCTTGTGCCAAGGTTTGTTACTATCCTTGTAAGCTCTAAAATTGTACTGATTCTAGGTATAATCCTGTTTAAAATATGCATATGTATAATTATTGTTGAGCGAGCTATGAGGGAGAATTTTGTATCTACCACTGCAATGTTGTGTAGTTTTGAATCTACCTTCAGTGCTCTTTAGTTATTTTTGTATAGAGCAATAAAGTTTTAGGAGGTGTTGTTATATACTACCGTTGACCATTCATGACATTTATTTCAATAATGACCAAAATACCTTTAATTTGGACTTACATTGTGTAGCCATTTATTTTGAAAACTTATACAACAGTCACGGGATCAAATACCCGAAAATAAAGATATAACCCACCCAACACATGGTTACGTTGTTGCGAATCGAACACTGGTTGTTTGCTAGAAAACCCAGCCGCTCTGCTTGGCCAACCACAGCCATATGTGTTGTTCTATATAATTCCTGTTAACCATGTGTGTTTGTTTAAATGAACAGACAAGACAATGTTGATGAAAATTTTAAAAATAGTAGAGATTTTTGCTCTCCAAAGAGCAAAAAAAAGGCAGTGATGTTAAGCGTTCAAAATGTTCCAGCTATAGGAATATGGCTTGCTATATTGCCATCAGTCAGAGGGCCCCAACGTCATTGTGATCTACTAAGCTGCTTTGGGTGGATTTCATTGCGGAAGGGACACTGATCCGTTGGATGTGTTGATCAGGTCATTAGGAAGTATACTAAGCAGCTTTTGTAAGGGTTGGAGTATCTGTATAGCAATGCAATAATACATAGAGACATCAAGGTACAAACTCTGAAGCCTGCAAAGTTAATTGCATATTTTTTTTAATCCTTGATTGTTTGGTTATTTTCCTTATCGTGATGATTCTTGGCATTTTTATGAAATCTCAGGGTGCAAACATTCTTGTTGATAACAAAGCTAAGGGTGCATTAAGCTCGCTGATTTTGGGGCATCTAAGCAAGTGGCGAAGTTGGTAAGATTGAAAAATTATCATGTTTATTGTTCTTTTAACTGTTCAGGTCGAGAATGCCCGTGCAAATTTAGTTGAATGTTCACTAATATGATGCTTGATTTATTTACGAGTATGAATATGTATGCTTTGCTTGATACATAATGACGTAAGATAAATTGATGTTTATTATTCAGTTTGAGATCATGTTTGATAGTATGTATCACTTTTATTTGGTACTCCGTTGCAACGCACGGGCACTTTACTAGTATATATATATGTGTGTGTGTGTGTATGTGTGTGGGGGTTAGTGGATTGAGGCCCCCATAAAACGGACTGCAAATCCAAGTGTTTCGCATACAAAACAAACAAGTCAACCCCTATAACCATTACCTCCCCCCTTGCTTGTAGCAGCAGCTTCATGCTTTCGTGGCACTTTTTTTGCTTGTGATGGTTGCACCAAGCTAGCAAACACCAAATGAAAAGTGGATGGGAGTTGAGTGCTCGCCCTTGTTCTTGCTCTCGCCACAAAACCAAACCGGTCCCTATCATGTCCTGCACTCCTTTCGCTGGCTTCCTTCCGGTCAATGCAATGCTTTCCCGAAGAACTTTGTGAGAAGGTTCTGTTAGGTCCTTAATCATCATGCTTTAGTCTTAAGCCTAGAACTGAACATGAACACCTAGGGATTGGGGATTCGGGGGGACTTACGGTCACCGATGAACGCCATGAGCGAAGACCCGTGCCTGCGTGATGCAGGCGTGAGGTAGAGGTCGGTGAAGGTCGGAGCGTCCCCGGCGGCGTCCTGCAGTAGCGGCGGCGACGGTCTTCCCGTTGCTAACAGCGCACAGTAGATCGGTTCTTTAGGGTTTGTATGGAGTTTTAGCTCTCACGGGAATCAACTTCATCACAGGAGAGGCCGGACTCCAACGTTTATATTGCGCTGTGCAACGGGGGACCGTAACCCTAAAACGGTTAGCCCCCCCGATCAGGGCGCGTAGACGTGGGTGACACCCACGTCTCCCTCTTCTGGCCGTTTGGCCTAGATCAATATCCAACATTCTCCCCCTTGATCGTAAGGCTAAACATCATAAGCCCTTTCTCAATAAAAGTTCACACCAAAGTAATGTTTCACAACAGTCAATTAAGTACCGCTGGACATCAGTACTTATAGTGCTCCCTTCTATATCGATCGGATAACATAATACTTCATGGGAGTTTGGTTACTATATATGGTCCTCTTATTCCAGGATCACAGGCTCTCCATTAAACCCATGCCGGCAACATGATCACGAAAATTATTGGGTGGTAAGCCTTTTGTGAGCGGATCCGCAAGCATAAATTTAGTTCCAATATGCTCAATCTTAATTGTTTGATCCTGGACTCTATCTTTCACAACATGATACTTTATGTCAATGTGCTTGGCAGCTGCACTTGACTTGTTGTTACTCGAATAGAAAACTGCGGGTTGATTATCGCAGTACAAAATGAGTGGCTTAGAAATGCTGTCTACCACTCTCAATCCCGGGATAAAGTTCTTAAGCCATACAGCCTGCCCGGTAGCCTCATAACATGCCACAAATTCAGCCTGCATTGTCGACGATGCAGTAAGTGTTTGCTTTACACTTTTCCATGATATTGCTGCTCCTGCGAGGGTGAAAATGTAACCTGATGTGGACTTCTTAGTGTCTTTACACCCCGCAAAATCAGCATCAGAATAGCCGACAACCTCAAGGTTATCGCTTTTTCTATATGTGAGCATGTGACCTTTAGTGCCTTGCATATAGCGTAGGACTTTCTTAACGGCTTTCCAGTGGTCCGGTCCTGGATTTGACTGATATCTGCCAAGCATCCCGGTAACAAAAGCTAAATCAGGGCGCGTACATACTTGAGCATACATAATACTTCCGACAGCAGAAGCGTAAGGTATAGCCTTCATCTGATCAGATTCATAGTCATTCTTTGGGCATTGAAATTTCCCAAACTTATCGCCCTTAACAATAGGAGCAGGCGAGGCAGAGCATTTATGCATATTGTATCTCTTTAGTACTCTGTCAATGTATGCCTTTTGTGATAAACCTAATGTTCCTTTGGACCTATCTCGGTGAATTTCAATACCAAGAACATAAGATGCTTCACCGAGATCCTTCATATCAAAATTGGACGAGAGAAATCTTTTAGTTTCCCGCAGCATGTCCACACTGCTGCTGGCCAATAATATATCGTCCACATAAAGAATTAAGAAGGTGTAATTACTCCCCCTGAACTTAACATATGTACAATTATCAACATCATTCTCCTTAAATCCAAATTTCCTTATGATTTCATCAAACTTAAGGTACCATTGTCTAGAAGCTTGCTTCAGGCCATATATGGATTTCCTTAGCTTGCATCCCAAATGTTCCTCGCCTTCCACAACAAAACCTTCCGGTTGTGTCATGTAAACGTCCTCATACAAGTCTCCATTCAGGAATGCAGTCTTAACATCCATTTGGTGCAACTCTAAATCAAAATGTGCTGTGAGCGCCATTATGATTCTAAATGAATCTTTGGTTGAGACAGGCGAAAAGGTTTCATTATAGTCAATGTCTTCTCTTTGTGTAAAACCTTTCGCTACAAGTCTCGCCTTAAACCTTTCGATGCTCCCTTTGGAGTCACGTTTTGTTTTGTAGACCCATTTGCAGCCCACTGTTTTGGCTCCATTAGGAATTTCTACTAAGTCCCATACACCATTATCGCCCATAGACTTAATTTCATCTTTCATAGCATCTAGCCACTTAGATGAATCCTTACTCTTCATAGCTTCCTTATAAGAGCTAGGATCATCTGCCTTCTCAAGATCATCCTCATTCAAGTAAACCTCATAATCACTTGAGATAGCAGATCTCCTCACTCGTTGTGATCTCCTGACAGGTTCATTAGTAGGCTCATCAGGTTGTTCATTAATTGTCACAGAGGGCTGTGAAGGCTCAGCATTAGGTATTGCACTTGTATTTTCAGAGCCCTCAACAGAAGGAGTGGCCACAGAATTAACTAGAGATGCAACAGGAGTTGCAACTACAGGATCAACTGTGGGCACAACCATTTGGGGCATAGGAAAAACACTCTGTCGGATTAGCGGTGAAGCAACATAAATCCGCTTCTCCTCAAGATCAATTTTCCTAGGCTCCAAGTCACCACTGATGCCATCATTTTCCAAGAACACAGCGTGCCTTGTTTCTACAAATTTTGTGGTACGATCTGGACAATAGAATCGGTACCCTTTAGACCTATCAGGGTAGCCAATAAAATGGCAACTCACAGTCTTGGGATCTAATTTCCCAATATGTGGGTTAAATACTTTAGCTTCAGCTGCACAACCCCACACATGGAGGTAGTTCAAACTATGTTTTCTCCCAGTCCATAATTCATAAGGTGTTTTGGGCACTGATTTACTGGGAACCCGATTGAGTATGTGTGCAGCGGTCTTTAATGCTTCCATCCATAACTTTACAGGCAAAGTGGAGTAACTCAACATACTTCGAACCATGTCCATAAGGGTGCGGTTTCTTCTTTCCGCAACTCCATTTTGCTGGGGATCACCAGGCATTGAATACTGGGCGACTATACCATTTTCTTGTAGGAACCTGGCAAAAGGACCAGGAATCTGCCCATAAGTTGCGTGTCGCCCATAATACTCTCCCCCACGATCCGAGCGCACTACTTTAATCGTTAGATTGTGCTGATTTTCAACTTCAGCCTTAAATATCTTAAATTTATCAAGTGCCTCCGATCTTTCTTTAATAGGATAGATGTAACCATAACGTGAGTAATCATCAGTGAACGTGATAAAAGAATCATAACCATCCACTGATGTCACAGGGAAAGGACCACATATGTCGGTATGAATTAATTCCAAAATCCCTGTGCTTTGAGTAGCACCTTTCTTTATTTGCTTTACATACTTGCCTTTGATACAATCGAGGCAATGATCATCCGAATCATTAAAGTCTAAAGGGTGGAGAATTTCTTCTTTAATGAGACGTTCAATTCTCCCCCTCGAAATGTGGCCCAAACGACAGTGCCACAATTTCGACGAAGTCTCATCAATTCGCTTGCGCTTTTTATTCACATCACATACATTCATGGATATAGGAGAATCTTGCAGGGATAACATATAAAGCTTGTCGTGTCGGATGGCACGACCAACATTATCATTATTAAAATAAATCAAACACATTCCGTGTCCAAAATTACAAGAATATCCATCATTATCTAATAATGAAATGGAAATCAAGTTTCTTCTCATCGAGGGAACATAAAGAACATCATTAAGTTTCATTACAAAACCAATAGCTTGAATTTCGGCTTCCATCCCATTAGCCACTCTAAGGCTTCTTTCCCCTCTGAGACTTCTCAACATATGGAATCCCTGCAAGGAATTCGTAACGTGCACAGTGGCACCAGAATCAATCCACCAAGAATTTATTGGAAAATCAGTATAAAATGTTTCATCAACAAAAGTGATTTCATAAGTACCTTTCTTGGCGAGCCATTTCAGCCATCCAGGACAATCATCTTTGAAATGGTCCTTCGACTGACAAAAGTAACATTCACCACTTTTCTTCTGTTCATTTGAGCTCCCAGGTCCTGAAGCGTTTTTAGGCGCCTTAGGATGCTGTGGGTGCTGTGGCTTCTGTGGCTTCTGATAAGGGGAGTAGGTTTGCTCCTTCTTTCCCTTTCCTTTGTAGCCACCTCTATTTCTAGAGGGACCAGCCTTATTTGAGGAGCCGACTTGGTTCACAAAATCAGTAGCCCCCTCAGCCTTGAGCCTCTCTTCCTCCTGTGAAACATTAGCGATCAACTCGCTCATGGTCCACTTGTCCTTAATGGTGTTGTAGTTCACCTTGAAAGCTTCAAATTGCTTGGGAAGAGACATCATAATGTAATGGACAACAAAACCATCAGAAATAGCCATGTCCATTGTCTTAAGTCTGGCAGCAATATTGATTATAGTCATAATGTGCTCACGAACATTTCCAGTACCATTGTACTTAGTGTTCATGAGCCTGTGCATCAGTGTGGTAGCATAAACTTTAGAGGACCCTTTAAAGTGATCCTCGATGGAGGACAAATAGTCCTTTACCCTTTCCTTTTCAGGGATTGCTCCCCTTATTGCCTCACTGATAGAGTTTTTCATCACAGCAAGTGAAACACGGTTAGACCGCTCCCACTTCTCAGCATTAGCTTTATATTCCTTCATTTTGTCATCATAATTGTCCTCCCCATCAGTAGGAGCGACAAGCTCATCGAATCTGAACGCGTAGTCCAGATCCAAGAGCTGAAAAGTCGTCATAAGTGTAAACTTCCATTTCTGGAAGTTACTACCATTAAGTGGCTCAATAGCATTTACATGAGCCGAAACAGAAGCAGCTGAAAAAAAATTATAAAATTTACATTAGGAAGCGCATAATTAATTTGCATGAAAAGTTAACCTCACGTTGGTGTGATTAACAACATGCTCATAAGAATTTTTCGCATCACCGTTGGGCAGAAGCGAAAAATTTAACATAATTTAGGCATGCAATTACAATTAACGTTGGTCTAAGAGTAATGGCAAAATTAAACATAATAAAGTAAACATAATTGGTTACATGCAATTACAATCAACGTTGGTCAAGAGTAATAGCATGTAAAATTAAATACAGCCCTCCAATTGAATTTCCCGTTGGTTCCATTCAATTAGGGGCAGAACATTACGCAGCGGAAAAAGGCATAATAATTTTCAGCAGCTTAGCAACATTATCCGTAAATAATTTCATAAGTGACATCAATAATCATTAAATAAACATGAGATAAACCATAAATACATGAAATATACATGAAATATATACATGAATCCATATATGCTGCGGGAAACAGCTTGGCCCGCAGGCCTATCTCTCCCTCCACCGGCCCATCAGCGCCCCAGGCCCACGCGCAAGACTTGCAGCCCGCTGCCCCCTCACCCGCCTTCATCATGTCCGTCGATTCTCATCGGACGGTCCGGAGGGATTTGCGCCAGATCAAAACCGCCGCACCCAAAAAAAAACCCTAACCCTAATGCCATTTGCTCTGGCTCATCCCGAAAAAATCGGAGCACGGGCGGCGATGGGCGCGCGACTGGCGGTGCGCGGAGGAGCGGCGTGGAGGGGCGGTAGAGGCGGCGGCGGCCCCGACGCGGAGCGGCAGCGCGCGGTGGCGCGGCAGGGGCGGCCCCCGAAGCGGCGCAAGGCGACGGCGGCAGTCGGGCGCGCGACGGCGGCGCGGCCCGCACGGAGGGGAGCTGCGGTGCGGCCACTCGGGTGGGGCGGCGCGGCGCGCGCTCGGCTGGAGGTAGCCCTAGCGGAGCGGCGGCGCCTCAAGGCGGTGCGGCGCACAGCGGTAGCGGCGGCGGCCCTCCCCACGCTGGCGGCTCCCACATGAGACGGCGGCTCCACCCGTGAGTCCCGCGCCCGATCCATTTTTTTTTTGTGCTTGATTCGGTTGATTTGGGGATTTAGGGTTCGGGGATTCATGACATTTTGGGGATTTCATCAGGATTTCCGGTTCTAGGGTTCGGGATACAACGATATTTTGGGGATTATCATCAGAGTTTCCAATAGGGTTTCGAATCCCCTCCTTCTAATTTCTACCCGAGCCCAAGAACTCTAGATCCGAGACATAAAAAATGCTGCTAGGGTTCAAGAAAAGTTCTAGGGGGCTCTGATACCAAATGTTAGGTCCTTAATCATCATGCTTTAGTCTTAAGCCTAGAACTGAACATGAACACCTAGGGATTGGGGATTCGGGGGGACTTACGGTCACCGATGAACGCCATGAGCGAAGACCCGTGCCTGCGTGATGCAGGCGTGAGGTAGAGGTCGGTGAAGGTCGGAGCGTCCCCGGCGGCGTCCTGCAGTAGCGGCGGCGACGGTCTTCCCGTTGCTAACAGCGCACAGTAGATCGGTTCTTTAGGGTTTGTATGGAGTTTTAGCTCTCACGGGAATCAACTTCATCACAGGAGAGGCCGGACTCCAACGTTTATATTGCGCTGTGCAACGGGGGACCGTAACCCTAAAACGGTTAGCCCCCCCCCGATCAGGGCGCGTAGACGTGGGTGACACCCACGTCTCCCTCTTCTGGCCGTTTGGCCTAGATCAATATCCAACAGGTTCATGATACTATTACGATGAATCATTATAAGTTTTGAGATGTAGTTAAGTGATTTTGTAAAGATTGCACTTTGTTTGGATTGGCTTTGGGCAGAAATTGAAAATTTGAGTTATGGATTGAGTTAGGATGACCTAGGTCATTGCATTAAGGTTACATAATGCATGTCTTGACTAATATAGCTCAAGTCGTGAAAAACTTGTGCCTAGAAATGATTTCTTTGTCTTTAGATGTACATTATCGCTTGGCGTCAACGGCGATGATCGGGGCTAGACTCATGGAAGAGTTGAAGCCCAGAATGATCAAGAACGCTGGGTGAGACGGTGAGCTCAAGCATGACATGAGAAAGGCGGGAAAACTTGAAGGCGAATTTGAACGGTCGGATGACGTCATGTGGCTTGCACGGGTCTAATGAGCCGTGGTTCGGTAGAATCAGAATGGGAGAGGCTTAGCAACACGTGGCAAACTAGTGGTATACCTACACGTGGCAAGCATGATGATTGCTTGCAGTGGCGGTAATGACCAGGTCAACAAAGGGTATTTTGGTAGTTTGACTAAAATACCGGAAACCATCTTGGACCAAAACCGCGACGCATGGGCGATGCGTTGGAGAGCAGTTTAGGTCAAGGTGGAGCTGGTTTGATCAAAACGGATCAAGATTAAGGATTTAGCATATGCACACTTATGCGCTTTGAAAAACGTGCATAAGTGAACTTGTGAGAGTAAACCCGTATGTGTGGGGTTAACGTGTTTTTCCCATTGTAATAGTGGATATGATCCATGAAAGGGTGTAGGTGGCTGGTTGCCCGCCTATAAAAGGGGTTGTGATAGAGACATGTGTGGTTAACAATCCAACCACTCTCTCATGTGGTCTTTTGTTTAGGGTTAGAGTGTGAGAGTGGAGCATTTGGTTTGCTCTTTGTCCGCTAAGGTGGAGTGGCTATAAAACTTTCTATCTCAAGTAAGCAATTCATCAATCTTTGTGTATCTCTATGGATCCATCTTGTTTTGATTGATTTGCTCTTGATTAGGTTGGTTTTGATCTCTTTTCTTCCTTTTTCTTGATCTTACTGTGCCAAGGATGTATAAAAAATGGAGACAATCTCTAGAAATCTATCTTCACCCATCTAGGCATTTTGATAGCAAGATTATCATGAAAATCTGGTTTTACTTGATTTGGCATCAAAGTATGATATCTTGATCCAAGCATTTTTGGCTTGATTTTATCGGTGTTCTAACTTGCTGTGACATGTGGGAATATATCTAGATCTATCTTGGTCATCATTCAGCCATGAGTAAGTTGTATTCACCGATTTTGGTTTTGATTCGGTTTTGGTGCAACCTTTAATAAACTGAAAAGTTCTCAATTTTGGCCATATTTTTCATGATTGTTTATTGAAATAGGTTCACAATACCCTAGAGAAGATTCCTGCAACGTTTCATATCATCTGGATCTACGGATTAAAAGTTCCATCAATTTTGGTTTTTGAAACTGTGCTGAAAGCCTCTGTTCATCCCCTGATTCCTCTGATTTTCGACCACTTGCAGGCTTTCAACCACATTGATTTTTCGACCACTTGGGTTTTCGACCACTCGCTAGTCATCCACCTTATAGGCCATATTTTGACTTGATTCGACCACTACAGTTTCGACCATTCAGTGGTTGTCGACCTAACTGGTTGTATTTCGACTTGGCTCGACTACGTTGGGTTTTTGACGGCTCACTGGTCGTATTTTGACTTGATTTGACCACGTCGGTTTTAGACCACTCGTTAGCTTTCGACCATGTTGATTTCAACCACATTGATTTTTAACTACATAGGGTTTTCGACCATTCACTGATTTTCAACCACGTCAGTCTTTTGACCCCTCACTGGTCATCAACCACGTTGGTTTTCGATCGCTCTCTGGTCATCGACTATACGAGTCAAATTCCGATCATGGTGGCTCTCGACCAAGTTGAATTTCAAACACGTTGGTTTCCAACCATTCTCTGGTCATTGACCACTCGAGTCGAATTCCGATCACGTTGGCTATCGACCACGTTGGTTTTGACCACTCACTGGTCGACGATCATTTATGTCGTATCCGATCACTTTGTCTTCCGACCGGTCATGGTAGTACCGCAAGATCAACAGCAGTAGTACCGCATCTGCTGTTTTTTCTCAGTGGTTCAGCTCGGTGTTTCTCCAGATTTTGAGTAGGCTTTCCATCCGAATCTTCATAACTTTGTAGATATCGGAGTAAAAGATAAGTGAATACTTAGATTTTTTTTAAGATACCATTCACCATCGGAGCAAAATCTTGAACAGCTAGCTCGCAATCCTGCAAAATCTTGATCAGTTAGCTCGCAATCCTACACTCAGACGAGCCCTAAATTGTCACGCACGTACATCCATCGCCAACACCCACGCGGAGGTGGCGAGGTATTTGGCTTCTTGTGCAAGTGCGAAGGAGACCCAGCCACCCAGGCCGTTCGGTTCATTCGCTCTGCTTTGTTGTTCACGTGATCTGGGCTGAGCCGCTCGTCCTTTTCCATGGCTCGATCGACCGATCAGTATAATGTGCTCTCGCCATCGATCTCAATCTCAGCCTTTTTTTTTTTCCTGCACGGGCGGGTTGGATTATGTAGGGGATAAGGGTGGCTGCAAGTGGCTGGCTGGCTTGGTTTGTGGAGCCACGTAACCTTCACTTCGCTGCGATGGTGAGAGCTAGGCCCCGTTTGGCATGGCTCCACTTCATAAGTGAAGTTGTGTTTTTTGGCTTCAGCTCCACGAACAGCTCCACCGGTGGAGTTGGAGCTATTTTGGTAAACTGTTTGGCAAAACAGCTCCACCTGTTTTATCATGCATGGTTGAGAGATGTCAATTATCCAATATACCCCTGTCTATTTGGCTTGTAGTAACATCAAGAGCTGTATGTTTCTACATGATTTTTCATCCAAGTAATTTTGAATTAAAAAAATTAAAAGTTAAAATAACACAAAGTATTAGCAACCAATATTTAATGGCGGCGGCGCTCCCTTCACGGTCGAAGACGAGAAGACCGAACAGAGGAACGGGAATGGGAGAATAGAAGAGCCAGTGGCAGATCGCGTAAATTCACGAAAGTACAAGGACAGTGGCATGCGGGCCTGCGGATGGAGCCGGGTGGAGCTACTTTTTTCAGCTCCATCCCGTACATATATTTTGTCTCAGCATGTTTTAAGGGACTCCTTGGGTGGAGCTATTTTGTTTTACCCCGTTTGGCACAAAACGGCTCCAAGAGCCGGTAGTGGAACTGTGCCAAACGGACCCTAGAGAGCTCTGGGCCGGCTTAACTCTTGGCATGTTGTACCGTAATGTAACTCTAGTGGTTTGTTTGTATCTAGCTTGGACTGTCATACAGTGATGTGAAGACTAGCTAGGTACGTACGTATGTGCAGCTGGGAGGCCATGTATAATTAGTGATCTGTACGAGTGTTCATGTACATGTAACAATCAGTTATTAATTTGCATGACAACAAAACGAAGATTATCTGGCTTTGAGCGCAGTATGTTGTACGTACGTAAGCGTACCGATGGTTGTACGTTGTGTCTCCAACCATGGGCTGTGTGGACACTGCCCGTAATCTGGCCTACCTGATACACGGAAGCGTCAAATAATCCCTCACGTATGTTGTGTGAGTTCTTTTAGACTGTGATTTATATTTTTGAATTTTAGTTGTTCGAGAGAGAATACAGAGATATACTTATGTGTGATTTTAGTCGATATAGATGAAGTCAGGATAATATCTACTAAATTAATTTATAAACACTATTTTAAAAATATTCTATTTAAAAACTAATTACTATAAAAAAATTAAACTATAAATATAAAAAGAACCACCGTATTAACTGAACCGGCGCTTGTTAATCAATGAGCCATGTGAACACACATTAAGTACTTGTAGCCTAGTGCAGAAATGGCCAACATTTCTGGTAACGGGCCTGTTTGGCTACAGCTGCGGCTTATGACTTTTGGCTGAAAATTTTAAATTTTGGCTGTTTACGGTACATATTACGGAGAGAGAGATACTCACTTGCGATTTTGACTGGTACAGATGTTGGGCTTTTAACGTGTACATCGTTTAACTTGTAGACCTCGTCTTGATAAAATACACCGTTTGAAAGTTAGATACTGTAGCAAAAGCCAAAAGTCGCCAGCTTCGGAGAAAAAGAACAGGCCCAACAACCAGGGCACAAGCTTGCAAACTTTTGCTTTCCAGGCTGTCCAAAATCCGAGCACTGTAGCATCGGTTGGTAGGCAGTACTGCTGCTGCAAGGACTACTGTGCTGGAGGAATTTTTTTATGAATATTTTGTTTTTATTCGAAATAACATAAATATACCTGCGTCAATATTTTTTTACAGAAATAGGCTCTAGTCGTCCTCCGTTGGGCGACTAGATCCAATTGCCCAATGGCCAGGCGACACGCAGGCAATCCACCAGCCGTTGAGCGAATAATTGTTGTCGCCCGCCTGTTGGGCGACTAGGGGAGGGTTAAAACCGAGCACTCGGCCGTGGCCGCCTCGCTCAATAGAGAAGAAGTTTGTTCGGCCGAGGAGAGGAAGAAAAGAGAGAAGAGAAGGAGAGGGAGGGGAGAAGAGGAGAGGAGAGGGAGGAGAGAAGAGGAGAGGGAGAGGAGAGGAAGGAGGGGAAGGAGGGGGAGGAGAGAATAGGAAGAACCAAATTCAGGCAATTTTTTATTTGTAATATTGTATATGTAGTACATTTTTTATTTAGTGTTAGTAGAAAATTGAAATGTAGATAGAAATAGTTCAATTTTTTGTATAGAAAATTTAGTTAATGTAGTTATAGAAAATTAGCAGACGTAGAAGCCGAGAGAAGAGGAAGAAGCAACTGTAGGTATTTTTTGTATTTGCAATGTTGTATATGACTATTAGTGTTTGTAGAAAATTGTAGATATAGATAGAAATAGTTAAATTTTTGGTATACAAAATTTAGTTAATATAGTTTTAGGAAATTAGCAGCCGTAGAAGTGTGTAGTTGTATAAATTAGTGAACATAGTTTTACAAAATTTGCATCGTTAGCAAATTGGCATGCGTACAAAATTGTAGTTGTAGAAAATTCAGTCATCGTAACGTACAAATTAATCGTCCGTAGAAATTTGTACATATTACAAAATTCAGTAAATATTTATGTTAGAATTTAATAATTTGGTATGTAAAAAATAATAATACGCAATATTTATGGTTAAATACGAATGAATGTAATGTCGTTAGTACATTGGAAAAACCGATAGGAAGTTCATAGTACGAGGTTATTGTAGTGGGTTACGACATGCGAATGATCGGTGAAATGTGAATTGTAGTACGTCAGTACTTTGGTATTGTGCGATGCGGTTTGATATATTGCAAAATTAAAATATATATGCAGGCAGACATCAGCAATGCCGATACCCATAGGGGTGGATATCGAGCCGGCTTGGCTCGGCTCGGCTCATTAGAGTAACAAGCTGAAAAAAGGCTCGGCTTGTTTAAAAAGCTCGAGTTCGGCTCGTTAGGCTTGATTATTTACTGTCGCTAGAGTGAATCATGGAGGTCTGAGCAGGTTAATGCACTCAAACTGTAGAGAGCAAAAAGTGAAGTGTTTGGGGTCGCTGACAGACTCACAAAAGAAATCGATGACGAGGCGGCTGTCAGAGAGCCATCCGGTGGGGCGGCGGAAGTAGGTGCGGCCCTCCGGGAGCGCGATGTTCATCCCGAACGCCGCCGCCCATGTCGGAGTTGGAGTCCCCGAAGTTGAAGATCCCGAACTCCGGCAGGCAACGACAACGACGCCGCCGCGCTCCACTTCCGCGGGCCCAAGGCCAAGACCAACTTCCCCGTCGCCTACGCGCACGTCCTGCCGCCCAAGGTGCTGGCTGTCGGCGCCGTGAGCCCGAGTAGCAGCATGGTGAAGTCTTCCTCCCGGGACTTTCCCGCCGCGGCTTCGCCGACCGCGGCATCTGCGGCCACGCCATCGCTGGATTTGAGCCTCGGGATGCCGGCCATGGTGGCGGCGCAGCCGTTCTTGTTCCTGGATCCCAGGGTCGCGGTGATCGTGGCCGTCGCGGCGCCGGTGCCTCGCCGGCCAACCGTGGCCAGCGGCAAGAAGGCGGTAGCTTGTGAGGAGGAGAGCGACACCGGCAAGAAGGGGATTTCTAGGGATGGACGGAGGCGATTGTGTCAGTATGAAGACTGAAGACTGAGGCGACTAGCGACTGGTGAGAGATAGATGGGCTGGGTCGAGCGTTGAGAATCAGACATGGGCCGCGCGCCGAGCCTCTGACCGAGCCAGCTGAGCGGCTCGCGAGCCAGCTCGGCTCGTTAAACAAACCGAGCTCAACTCCTGGCTCGGCTCGAAAATTCCACGAGCCGAGCCAAGCCGAGCCTGTATCAAGCCGAGCCGTGAGCCACGAGCTTTTTGTCCACCCCTAGATACCCACTACATTGAGAGTGCATTACGGTGCTGGAACCGTTCATGAAGGTCCGAATGATGTGGATTTGAACAATTTTCCACAAGCCACTCTAGTACATCCGGACAGCGAGAATGCTCTAATATTAGATGTGATGCATTGGCTTACCCGGAGTTTTTCGTTAGACCCCGAGGTGTGCAGCGTCGTGGTATAAGGGCTTAGGAGCCAGTCTCTCACGGACATCAGATGGGAGTTAAGAATATTGCTGCGCGCTGTTGTGTGAAAGGGATTTGTGCAAGGGTACTGACGCCGTGGATACGAGTGTGTGTTGCTTGTGCAACTATGCCTATTAGAAATTGTGTAAGGTCATGCGTACTGAAAGAAAAAAAAATCCAACTGATCATATGTTGGATCACTAAACACAAGAGTGCAACTGAAAGAAAAAATTAATACAAGTGATCACTGATTATATGCACCAGAATTCCAAATTGACGATGATCGAACACCACATTGTTGCTGATTGCATGACAGCAGTGTTACAGTAGCATTACACAGCACGCTACAAAGTCCAAATTTTTCTCGAAGTGGCTACGAAGTATAATTCCGATTCTTTTGGTTTGATGTTTTTGGCTTTTGACTTTTGCTATATTAACTTATTTTCAAACTTTTGCTATATTAACTTTTGAGTAAAGTCCATTACCGGTCCTTAAACTTTTTATGCTGTGTCATTCCGGTCCATAAACTTTTAAAGTATGTCATCCCGGTCCTTAAACTTTCAAAGTGTGGCAATATCCTATGTAGTTGTAGCAGTGAACTTTTTATGCTGTGTCATCCCGGTCCATAGACTTTCAAAAGAAATTACCACACTTTGAAAGTTTAAGGACCGGGATGACATACTTTAAAAGTTTATGGACCAGGATGACACAGCATAAAAAGTTTAAGAACCGGTAATGGACTTTACTCTTAACTTTTTTTAAACGTTGTTACAAGTCAATTGTAATAGACACTATGCTAATTTTAATTATACCAACCAAAATCACATACGATTATCTCTCTTCATATTCTCTCCCGAGCAACTAAAATTCTAAAGTCATAAGTCACAGCTCAAAAAAACCTACCGTTTCTCACCAGCTCTTTCCCTGATTAAAAAAGAGCATAATTGCAAGAAGCAGTACACCACTTTTTATGGTCTAAACGGTCGACGGCTCGACGTCGACGACCAGACGTGCAATTATCCGCATTGTAGTCCGATCAAATTCAGCGTAGTAGGCACTTCATATACACATCACAAGCACAACAAATCAGACGCGAGGTGCTACAATCCTGGAACTGGAGAGCACCTACTCCTCAGGTGTAAAATCAGAGGGGGTTTGCTCTTCCTGCCACTCCTTACAGACTCCATTTCTCCATGTAACTGACACCAGACAGTTCAAGTGTTCAACCGTGTCCAGCCTAAGGCTCCTCCATGGAGGACACGGGCAGATCGCTAGCTGGGTCGGGCCTCCGGGACTCGATCTTGGCGAAAACCTCCGCCATGACTAGCCTCGACAACAGCAACCCTGCGATGAGCGCCGACGCCATCAGCATTGTGAATACGCCGCTCCAGCTCTTCGCGGAAATGTAGCCCGTCAGCAACGGGCCAACCGCAGCGCCGATCGACCCTGTCCCGTCTATGATCGCGGTCACGGTGGCCAACGCGCGGGAGTTGCCGTTCAGGGAGCTGTGCGTTCCGAGGTCCGTGGAGACGGCGGTGGTTATCAGCGCGTAAGGTCCATTCACGAGCATCCCGGTGATGAACATGAGGGCGATGTTCCAGTACAGCGAGATGCTGCCGTATATGCGGTAGAAGAAGAGCGCCGGTATCGCGGAGAATGTGAAGCTCGCCGCCGTCAGTGCTCGCGCATCGAGGCGGTCAGAGATGTGGCCGGCGACGATGCCACCAACAACGCCACCGACGTCAAACAGAGTTGATAGTACCCCCGCGGCGGAGTCTGACAAATATTCTCCACCAATAGCTGAAAAATGGGAACAGAATGGTGATGTTCTAGTGCTAATGAGCTCTTTATTTCTTAAAACATGCTATGTAGTGCTGCCAAACTATAAATTTATAAGCTATAAGCTCATTGCATGTGAAGCATAAAGTTGAATTAGATCAGAGTTAAGTGCAGTAGGAATCGAATCAACAAATTCCTGCACTTGCCATTCACAGTCTCATGTGAGAATCAACCACATAATCATATCCAAAAGCTTCTTGTCCACTTATGCTTAAGCTTTAGTTTAGATTGCTACAGTAATTGCTTTTAAATGGTGTGTTTTTTCGAGATGAGGTCTACAGAAAGATTATAGTAGATATTGTACCGAGTTCGACTATACTGGCCAAAATCACATGCAACTATTTTCCTTTGCATATGTCTCTCGCGAACAATCAGAATTCAAAAATCATAAGCCAAAAGCTAAAACCACGGCCCAAAAGAACCCACCCGTAATGTTGTATCTCAGTTACCAGCCACAACACAAGCACAATTTTGTTTGTCTCTTTCGTGGTTTGTTTAAGGACATGTTTGGTTCGTAGCCACACCTTGTCACACTCTAAGTTAGATAAGTTTGATCAAGATAGGCACCCGTTTTGGTTCATAGCCATACCATTCTGTCACTACTCAAAAAAGTGTGGCAAGATTCCCTTTTGCTAACGAAAGTGTGGCTCTAATTTTGATGAACTAATCTTAGCCTCTTAGGCAAGTTTGGCAAAAAAAAACTATAGTAACCTTAGTATATGAACCAAACAGGTCGTAACTACACTGAACAACATCTAAAAAAGAGTGAGAAATCAGCATTAGGCTCTGTGCCTTTGTCCATCCTAGAAAGATGGCATGTCATGTACTAGTGTAATAATGAGTCAAAACAGCACCATGGTTGTGGAGATAATTTCGGTGGAACATAGTGCCAATGAGGCGGTGCCCATTAAAACAACATAACTTTAGACAAGAGCATCATGGTCATGGATAATAATAAATCCAACAAGGATTAGCTTTCTGTGATCCTAGAACTACCAATGGTTAGCCCCCATTCCAATGAGTGCTTGCCAACATGTAAAGTTAGCAATTGTGACTTGAACATCACTTACTGCAATTTTCAATTGATAATACACTTTGTAATATATCAAACAAAATATCAAGAGCACGTCCTACTACATGACTGCATCATATGATTTGTAACCTTGGAGGTCAATTAATGATCTGTGAGCACCATGGTGAATAAAAGTTTAATTATGTACGAGCAAAGAAAAAAACGCATCAGTATGCTAATAGAATAAACGAACCTGTGTGACTGATATAAAAGGGAAGCCAATACAGGAATGTATAAGCCACAAGCTTGCAGAAGAACAGGCAGAGAGCAAATGGAGCAACACCAGGAATTCTCCACGCCTCAATGAATCCCACTGCCTTTCCTTTCACATCTGATTTTCCTTCCAACAAAGGGGTGCCCATGTCACTCTTTTCAGAATCCTTCACATGGAGATCCTCCTCAATTCCAATCACCTCTGGACCAACAGGCAACAGCAGAAACACTGCAAGTCCAACTAATGCCATCATAACACCAGGCAATGCAAATGACCAACACCATCCAAACTTCAACATTGCAGCTGCAATTAAAGAGCCAGATATGTTTCCAATAGATGTATGAGCGTTCCAAATTCCCATTATTAGCCCCCTCTTGCTCTTCCCAAACCAATAACCAACTACTGCAACCACAGACGGCCACCCCGTTGACTGAAACAGGCCTGCAATCATCTGAATGCCCAAAAAGTAGTAGAAGCTGTGTATGTTGAGCCAGTAGCCAGCTCCAAAAGCAGCAGTGAACAACCCAGTGCCTATCATTCCGATAGTCAGAAGGATCCTTAGATCCACTCGATCGCCCAAATGGCCAGCAAAGAACATGCCAATTGCATATACCCCAAGAAAAGCCAAGTCAATCTCGCCGAGCAACGCAGTGCCATCATCAGCATTAAACGGAGCCCAGCCACTATAGAGAGCCGTGTTGTTGTTCTTTGCGCCTTTTAAATCTTGAAGATACAGATGACTGGGCCAATGCAACATACCTAGGTTTGTTGTCTTAGGATCAAGAACACTCTTAACAATACTTGTAGTTTTCCTAGTGGCATGATAGCTAGCATAGGATAAGAATGTCAGTATCAACACAAGAGCCTGGCATGATTTGAAGGAGAGAGGACTCCCCCGGACACACTCAAAAAGCTGAATACCCAAGGGCTTTATGCTTCGCATTTTGCTTTTGCCTTCAATTGGGGAGCCCATGAATGAACCTGAATTTGGTTTCGACGCAAAGGTAACTGTAGACAGGAGGAAGGCCGGCCGGTATTATAGTATCGCGTTGCTACTTGATAAGCTGTTATCTGAAAAGTCCAAATAGAGCAAACGTCAGAATTATCCATAAGACCATAAGATTTTTCAACTTGTTCAACATAAAACGAACATGAATGATAGCTAAAATGCTTATTCTGCAGTATTTTGATGAGTTATTGGGGGCAAGGCTAATATGGACGATAAGTTAAGTTGGTCATCATTTTGTAACCAAATGAATAGCATATGTATTTTTCATATGATTAGGTGGGGTGTCACAATATCAACGAATTTTACATCATTGATTCACTTAATTGAAGGGTCCTTGACATCAGCATATACATACAAGTAAGTTAACTTCTATTAAAATCAACCTAAGAGGCTAATCAGCTAGTGACCAAATCAAAATATCAACCATTTTTCCCATCAGATATACCACCGCCAAGTTGAGTAGATAAACAACCAATATTTATCTCACATGATTTGCCAGTACCCCCAATTTCTTTGGTGAAGACATAAGTGGCAATTGGTGTGACCATAGACCAATTTCTTGATACAACTTAACGGTAACATAATGCTAGAGAAGTACTTCTATTTTTTTCTTTCTAAACAAGAGTAACACTAATCTTAAAACATAACATCTATCTATCGTTCATCGCACTTTAAAAATTGTGTAAATCACTGTTGAGAAAAACATAAAAGCACCTTAAATGGGAAGTTTGCTCGACAAAGAGGGGTAAAATCTAAGTAAAAACATCTAATGAATACTAAAATCAAGAACTGCGATTTGGTCAAGGTTGAACCACGGCACACAACTAAAAATAAATATGTACATGATCAGAAATATTGGCAGCATAAGGAAACAAAATCTTCTTCAACCATAGCATTATCTCACCTCCAGTTCTGAAATGGAAAGAAGAGAAGGAAGGTACAGAAAGCCACACTACCTGTCCTATGGCTGCTCAACAAGAAGAATACAAGGGAAAAGCAAGACAAGACCAAGACCAACCTTGCAAGGCAACCAAAGGATCGCACTCTTCATATACAAATCAAAACGAGCAGCGATATATATATAAACAGAACGAAATAAATTGCCGCAAATTTGCGAGGCAAAGAAGGTAGGCGATCAGTTAGCTGACCAGTAACTTAAAGCAACCTTTTTGTTTTGGAGGCTGACAAAAGAAACAGAATTGCAAGCAAGCGGAGGAGGTGAAAAGATTGCACTAACGAACTAAGGGATGCAATTACCTGCAAAGAGAAGCAGTGCCAGTTCTAGGAGCGGTCAAAGAACCAGCGGCTGTTCTTGGTCGCTCGGCGTTGTGTGGTGTGTGGGGGGGCAGCTTTCTGGAGCGCCTCGGCCGTGGCTTCCAAGGAGTTACTGGTCTATATAGAGGTTTACGAGAGCCTTTTGGCTCGTCGCGGTGACCCGTGGGCTGTCGCTGGATCAGCTCTTTCTCCGGTGAGGTCACACCCACGGTCTTCTTGTGGTGCCTGGTCGCTCAATCGCTGCTGTTACAGGCTTATAGCTATTGTTTAACAACCTGTGATTTCTGCTTTTCGCTTGTTCCAAATACACTGTTTCTGCTTTTATTTCAGAACTCAAACTCCTTTTTCTTTTAGAATATGGAACTTGCTTGATATGATGTCGAGGTTTCAGGAGCTATAAAAGGGCATGAGGCCCGTTTGGAATGCGTGTGAAAATCAAATGAAGTGAGTGCGAATGATTTCAGAGTAATTTCCTCATGTATGAGCTAGGATTGGGCTAATGCTTTGGGATTCATATGTTTTGGTACACGTGCTTCAGGATCTCGATAGTTTGACCAAATATTGAGCAATTTAGAGAAGCACATCCTCTGCCTCGATGTTTTAACCACAAAGTAGAGAGATTTTTTACCATTCTTACGAGGTATTAAAGCTAATATCAATAAGTACCAAAAGTTTAAAGGGTGAAAGTACCAACAGGTACCAAAAATTTAAGGACGATTTGGTGTCGAAATACTCGTATCTCCTAAGGATGATAAAGGTCCTGATCAACTCGGTTTCGGCTTCTGGTTTCTGACTTATTTTCCACTATTCATAAGTTTCGTCTTTTTTTGAACTTTCGGCTTTTTGTTGAGCTTTTTTGACGGTTCTTTTTTCCCGTATTTGTTTGTATTATACGTAATGGGCTAACATATTTTTTATATTTTTAAAATTTTTAAATTTAATTATGCTAAATAAGCCTCTGTCAGCTACAGTGCTTTTTTCAGCCAGCTACAGTATTTTCAGCCATAAGCCATGAGCTTTTCAGCCGAACCAATCACCACCAAAAACTCTTCAAAGTAGATATGGCTAGAGAGATTTTTTACTATCCTTAGAAAGTATCAAGGCATCCATTGAGCTAGTGTCAACAAGTATCAAGAGTTTAAAGGGTGAAGATATCAAAAATATTTAAGGGTAATTTAGTTAGAGTTACTTAATACCTCCTAAGGATAATAAAAACTATCATGGCCAGAAATTGAACTCACGGGTATCAAGAGCATCTATATATGTTCTACACTTCTTCCCCAAAGATTCTTTGTTCGGCAGCTGGTGTCAGTGTGCTTCTACTGTGTCCTACCTCTACAGTTAAACACTCATAAAACCTACTACCGAATTGTACCAATGCTCCTTACTCGTACCGGGGGTGATGACACACACCTAATTTTTGCCAGTTCGGCAGATTTTGCTGCGGGCCAGTTGAAATGCTATGAATAGAGAATAGAGAGAATATAGCCAGCGGATATTCTTTGGAGATGGATATTCCTTGAGCTAAAATTATTCCTTCTACCAGATCTTCTCTTAAGCCCCACAACCTGTAGGGCCCTTTCAAACACAGCTCTGTGGCTCATGTCATGCGTGTGCCTTTAATTTTGTAGGCAAATTGCAGTTAACTTTGCTGTTGCCGAAGCTAAATTATGAGCGAGGAATTTGGAAAGTAAATGGTTTATTTGACGTAGGTAAGCCTACGTCCAAGTCGGCCATTACAAATTCCCCTTTTCGATGGACCAATTAACAGGCAGGTAATGTTCACGTCTGTGCTGGAAACATGACCCGGGTTTGTATGGCAAAAATCTGAAAAGGAACCCTGCTGCTGCTGAGGATCACCTCCGTGGTCGATGTAAACGGGATACGGGAACAGTTGATGCGTGAAAGCGCAGCCGTCGGCGTGTCTGCACATGAGACGGAGAGAATCGAGTGAAGGCAGGGCATGACTGCAAGCGTCCAAAAGGAACGGACTGTGACCAGAGATGAACACACACACACACAGAGGGAGGGAGAGAGAGAGAGAGAGAGAGAGAGAGAGAGAGAGGTACCTCGATTCGTCCAGGGGAGTCCAGGTGCGCCATTGCTGAAGAGAACGGACAAACACGGAGGAAGAAAACCGTTTGCCTATTTATACCGAGAAATAGTAGCAACGAACAACTGTGTATCAATTTATTTACGTACAGTACAGCTGCTAAAACCATTTTGTACATACAGATTTTTTAAAAAAGCAGTTCCTCCAAAAGAATAATTGAACTGTTGAAATTATACTACGTATCAGTATATCCAGAAACAACAATTTTTTATCTGAAAAATAAAAAATGGCATGCCTTCCTAGTCCACCGTAGGACCATGTGGTGTTAGCCCATAAGAATAATGAGTATTTGACATTACTTGTACATTGTTTTTGTTGTTTAATTTTGATTTTTGTTAAATTGCATTTTAACCTGTGCTTTTCTGAAAGCACCGATCAGACTGGCCTGGGATGGCAGTCTAACTGGTGAAGTGTGACCAACCGAGTGACGGTCCAACCAGCATATCTTAGGGTGGTCGGACTGATCTAGTGGCCTCAATCAGATCGGCCCCTGTTGAGGTTTCTAAGAGGAATCGTTTTTGAGTGATTCTACGGTTTTGGTTATGAGTCATGACGGTGTCCATGCAGTGTTAGCCATGGTATGTCCATACAAGTGTTAGTCATAGGGGTTTCATGCATGTTAGTTATGGAGTAGGTCCATGCATATATTTTGCTAATTGAGAGTCACGTGCATATCATTTGTAATGAGATCAATTGCTTTGTCTGTAATGTACAGGTGCTTTGATGATAGATTGCGGCCAGCAGCAAGACCGATGTTTGGTGGTCATTGAGTGTTGTGTAAATCTAAATGAAGCATCATCTCAAGCCAAGAGCACAAGAGAAAGACAATAATCATGAGGAGGCAATGTGTGCATATGGCGTGCCAATTGGACTTGTACATTTCAAGTGGTGATAGTTCTCGGAGCAAACGTACGATCTAAACGGTAAGTATTGGGTATCACAGACTATGGTGTGATGTTGATGTGCCATTGAATTTGGATGTTTCAAGTGGTGACGGTCTCGGCACAGGTGTATGATCTTGGCGATAAGTCATGGACATCGCATCATCGTGAAGACCAACGAGTGGCAATTGAGAAAATTGTCCGAGTGAAGTGGCAGTTTGTAAAACTACGGCACTGGCTTGAGTGGTTTAGGTTATGTCTTTATGGATGGAATGTCTTAATGAGCTTATGAAGCCTTGAAAAATCGCGTTTTAAAAAGTGTGTAAGTGTGTGAGAGTAAAACATATTTGTGTGTGAGTTGCCAAGTTTACCCATATGTAAGCGATGTGATCCATTAAAGAGTAGGGCTGTAAAAAAAAGCTCGAAGCTCGCGAGCTACTCGAGTTCGGCTCGCTCTAGGCTCGATTCGAGCTCGGTTCGAACTCTAAACGAGCCGAACTCGAGCTTGATCTCGAGCTCACGAGCTTCACCGAGCCGAGCTCGAATAGTTCGCGAGCCCCGATTCGAGCTTAAATAGTAATATATATTAATTCTTACCGAGTTTACTCGAGCCGAACTCGAGCTCGAGCTTTTCTTATTGTTGAAAATTAGTGTATATTTGAATTATTTTAACCGTTATCGAGTTTACTAGAGCCGAACTCGAACTTAAAAGTTTCTTATTATTGAAAAATAGTGCATAATAAATTATTTTAATTGTTAACGAGCTTCAACGAGCCGAGCTTGAGCCTACTCGAGCTTAGACCGAGCCGAGCTCGAGCCCAGATCCAAGCTCGGACCCCAACTCGAGCTCGGCTCGAGCTTCTACCGAGCTCGAGCCTGGAAGGTCAAACTCGCTCGAGCTCGGCTCGTTTACAGCCATATTAAAGAGTGGCTAGATGTTAGGGCCTCCGCTATATAAGCCTTGTGTTGTGTTGTGAGAGGTATGCTTCTCATGACTTGAGATATTATGGTTAGAATTTTTTTGGGTTTGAGTCTTTTGTGTGTGTGTTTTAGTTTAGAGTTGTGTCATCCTGAGGAATTGGTTGTAAAATATTTCTCTCTAAGTGAAATGAATATACAAAGTTTGGCAAATGAGTTGTGTCATGGATCCCCTCTTGTGCTTTTACTTTTTTGGTTTTCTTATTTGGATTTCTCTTTTCTTAAGCTTTTCTGATGTCAAGACGTGTAAGAGGTAGAGATGCCTCCTGAAGATAAGATCTCATCCATTTAAGCATGGTCCAGAGGATATTTTTTAGTTTGCTTGGTTTTTCTCAAGAGAGGTAATTTTTGGGTTTTGCTCTTGTGAGTGTTTTAGATCGAATTCGTGTTCTGATTTAACTTGCTATGACATATAAGAACGCATCTAAAGTCACCTAAATCATCTAAGACTCACAAACAAGTGCAAATCCAAATTTTCCTTTGTTCGATTTTGGTCATCCTTCACTCAAATGTAAAAGAGTCATAGCTTTGGCAATACTTATTTCGATCGTTGATTATAATAGATTGGTGACATCATAGAGAATGTGTATACCAAGTTTTAAGTTATTTGGATCATCGAATCAAAAAGTTACAAAGATTTTTGGATTTGAAATAGTACTAATTTTACTATTCATCGTTTAATTTTATTGTTTGTCTAGTATGACTGCTAAAGAACTAGAGGTCTGATCGGTTTTTACTGTTCATCCAGTTTAACCGCAAATTGCTAGTTTGACCAGTTTCGAGTAGAGGCCTGACCGGTTCCGAGGCGTCTGGGTTTCATTGAATATTTGAATTTGTGTTTCTGCTATATATCATTATTGATATTTAGAGAAAGATTTTAAAAGAGCCATACACCCCTCGGACCCGCCATACTGAATATTCTACGGCCGGTCAGTCACACTGCCAGCTTCGCACTGCAATGATCTTCATCAGTTGCACCGAACCTTCTCGCGTCTTCGCGTGCGACACGGATGGGCGTACGTAGCAACCAGCCAATCACGCACGAACGCACCGAAGCAGGCCCGACGTCCCGTTTCACCGCGCGACCAACGCTGGTCCGGTCGCATTTCGCGTGCCGAGAGGAGCGCCCGAGGCGCGTCGCCGTCTCGTCGGCTCCCTCGCCCCTCGCTGCCATCCTCCGCGGATGCAGGGCACCACTGTAACACCCCCGTTTCCGGAAGTATTATGAAATCATCGCAGCTGCCCAGGACTGTTCAACTACGAGTACATCCATTGAGTGTATAACATTGCCAACACAAGCTTAAGAGCAAAAGCGAACTTTATTACAATATAAAGGCGAAAAGCCGAGTATCACAGTAGGGTCAACTGCCCTTAGTTACATTACAACAAAAACTGTCACAGGCACGCCTGAGCGGAGAACGACCCTAATTCCACGCTTCAACAACCTCGTACAGAATCATCTCTTCGTCTTCTCTCGCATCCTCAAAATTAGTTGTTTCTGTTTATGTTTTTAGCAAGCATGGGTACTACCACTTGTACTCAACAAGTTACACGGAGCTTAATAATAATTTCATGCATGATATATAAAGTAAAGGGGGAACAAGTCTATTATTTTATGTGGATGCAGTTTTGGTTGGAACCATTTAAAAACCTTTAAAATGTACTTCATTAATGTAAAGGGGGTTTACAAACGTGATTACCAATACTCAACATTTCCAAATCATTATCAAATCTACTTATGCCTCATTACTGGATTCACCCATTAAACACAGCTTCATTTACCGGAAGCACGGCGTATTCGAATACCATTTGTCATGACTTTGCAAAGCTGTCCTGCTTTACCTACAAGATCTCTTAACTCCCGCGACAGAGTTAAGACAACAAGGAGGTTCACTGCTCAATTCTTTATGTAGACTCCGCCCAGTAGGTGTTTGATCTCGACAAGCTCGGATGACCCCACGGATCTCGTCCGACTCATCGCAGTCCTACAGTTGTATGGTTAACCACCTCCCATACGGACTCACCCTCTGTCTCCCCCTTTCTAGTTGCAGAGGTTCAATTGAAGTTGAGCCGCTACTAAGCCAGGTTTGACGAAGTCACGCTTGACTAAGTCAACGCTTGTGGTTGGACGATTACTATGTCCTTTACTCAGCATAAAGGTTTAGTCCTTAAATTTTAACTGAGGCATCAACCACGCACAAACCCAAATTCAGTACACCCTGTACTGCCACCAATCCACAACCAGCCTCCACCCTAGGATAAGGTCTTCGGATCCATCTCTGCGATCCTCGTTTATCCTATTTCCAACTTTTCAAAACTCTAGACCAATACCAAACCTTAACAGTAGAAACATGTGAGGTGTTCCTAACTACCATGATAATATTAATCTTACATTCTATGTAACTAGGTTTGTCAAGGTGAATATGGTCATCAAGTTAAACTGGGCTTTTCGGGTGGTAGGACATAGCTAATATCATGTCATTCTAAGCATTTGATGTACATAAAACAACAGTTCACAAATAACATAATGAAAATACTGGTAAATAAATAAATAGCAGAAATATAGGTTCAACATGATCAAAAATATGTGTGACTTGCCTTGCGGATCCGTGATTTCAATTAATTCGTATTCTTCGGTGGGCCGGGTCTGGACTTGAGCTTTTCCCTCCTGCTCTTGCGAAATCTCAACTCCGAAAACTAACGCAAAACAAGCAAAATAAATTAATCCCATGCTCGAAGGATTGAGTTAGGAATAAACAAAATAAAATAAGAAAGAAAATTCGGAAAACTCCAATAAATTGGGATTTTTGGCTTATAGGAGGGCTATATGGGGAAATGGGCCTTGGATTTGGGTTGGCGGGCTCGAAACGAATCCGGGGAGTATAAACTTGTATTTTTGGGTTCGAACCAGACACTGTTCATGCGGCTCGGTTGCACTGTTCCTCGGGCTCGGGTCAGACTCGGCGAGCGGACTCAACCGGACCGCGTCGCCTCGGGTGCGGTCGGACGGAACGGGCGCGGGCGAGCGGCTTGGTCTGACCGCGTCGCGGGTGGCTCGGGTCGGGTGAACAGTACCGGCCGGTACTGTTCTTCTTCTCCAACCGCCAGCGCGCGCGCCGAGATAGAGGAATGGGCGGTGGACGGCGGCAGCGCTGTGGAGTTTTGCGACGCAAACCGAGGACACGGGCGGGTTCGTTGGGATGTGGGGAGTCCATTTTGGGTGGTGGCGGGGTCAATGGGCTCGGCAATCGCCGCCGGCGAGGTCATCCTTGCCACGGTGAAATCTAAAATTGGGGGCGATTGGAAGCTTCTCCGAGTGATTGGGTTGGTCTTTGAGAACCACTAGGGTTCTGGTGAGCCTGGGGAGGGGTCGGCCGAAGCTTGGGAAGTCCGGGTTGGCCTGGCCACGGCGGCGGGTTTTGGCAGTGGGGTGGCTCACGGTGCCGGGGAAGATGGGGGTTCGGGAGGCTAGGGCAAGACTCTGGGGAGGTTCTAGGGGGCTTGGGGATGCTACTAGAGAAGGGAATTGGAAAATGAGTGGTCGGAGGTGGGACATTGCATTAGGGCCTGGATTTGGGAATTTTTGGGATTACCGGAGTTGGGAGGGAAGGGGAACGCTCAGGGGTGGCTGGTGAGCTTCAGGGGCGCTGGTGGGTCTCAATGGAGAGCTCGGCCGGGCTTAAATAAGCGGGAAAGGCGGTTGGCACCGAGAGGCGGCGGGGAAATATCCCGGTGGCGGTGAGCTGGAGCTCGGGAAGCCTCAGACGGCTTGGGCGTTACTCCACGGCATTCCAGGGCTCAGAGGTCGGCAGTGTACGGGGCGGCTGCGGCTGTGAGAGGAAGGGGCGAGAAAACGGTAGAGGCGGCTGGAGGCGGAGGCGAAACAGGGCACGGGAGCGGCGGGGCCCTTGGCGGCGTCTGACACCGGGGCAGGCGCAATTAAGGTGGGGGTACGGCTGCTGACAGGCGGACAGGAGCTAGCAGGGGCGAGCAGGCGCGCGAAGGAACGACGGCGGCAAAAATCAGAGGCGGCGGTGATTTTTCGGCCGGTGAACAGTGCCGCGCGAAAAATCCTGTTTCCCACCGTGATCACGCCGTGATGACAAGGATTAAGAGGCTGGGATGCTTTGAGATTAGTGTGGATTAGATTGGGGAGGCTAGAGAAACTCAATTCAAAGGCAAACTCAATTCCAATTTGATTTTTGCAAATTTTCGGTTTGTTTCAACCACCACCACGGCGGGCCGGCAGGGACACCTGGCTTGACTTCTAGGGGCAAGTCGATCGCGCCGGCCCCTCCGCGCGTGGCCACAAGTTTTCTGTGGGTTTTTGCGTGGGCCCGTTCCGCGCATGGAGAGCGACCGGTCGTGCGGGGGCAGGAGCCGAGCCGACAACTCTTGGACGAGAGCTCGCACAGCGACGCGGGTTCCGTTTCCACCACCCGAGCGTTTGGAATGGCTTGGTCGATCAAGCATATCTGCTCCTCTTGGCGGAGGGTGGACGACGGTTCGGTTCGTTCCGACGAGTCACGGGCTTGTGGTGGGCGCGGCTGGCGGCCGTCGGTTTCAGTTTTTTTCTCTTTTTTTCTTCTTTTTCACCGCGACAGCGGAGGCGGATGGCTCGGCAGGGTAAAAGCAGATTCGGTGATGACCGTGACCGACGTCTGAAGAAACGGGCAGCGACGGCATGTTCACGGCCATGTGACCCACTGGGCTTCAGTCTGAACCGGAACCGAATTCCATGCGGCGGTGCCGCTCGTGCGACACCGCCGCGCTGCCGCCGCGTGTCCGGCCGCAGCAGCCGCAGCGCGCCTCGCGGGCGGTGTCGCACGAGCGGCACCGCCGCATATAATTTTTTCCCGTCTGAACCGTAACACAGCGTCGCGCATGCAGGGCACCACCACCACCACGGTGATGTGTTCTTTCTTTTTAGTCTGCAACAGCCGAAGGAGGTAGATCACTTAGTTTGCACATGCGTTGGTCACGCGTAACTGTTGTACTAAGAGTAACTAAATCCCTTCTTTTACTTTCTTCTTTATTTTCTTCTTTCCTTTCTTTTTTCTTTTTAATTTATCTGCAGTTTTTTTTGCCAATGTCATAGTAGGTCTTGTGTTTGTTGTCCCTCATGTTCATTTTTTTCTATTTGTTTTATTTTTTCAGCTAATTGTCTTTGTTTGTTTTTTTCTCACATGACCGATTCATCTTACCCTACTATTGGAACATGGTTAATAAGCGGCTGGAACATCATCAACGAACCACTGTAATATTAAAAATAAACATATGAAACATAGAATTTTAACACGTGGAATATCGTTGATGAACTATTGGAATATAAAAATTAAATACATGGAACATATAGTTCAGATGTGTAGAACACCATCGACGAAATGTTAGAACATCGAAACAAATTGCATAAAATAATGGCCATTACCCTTTAAAACCTAATGTGTAGAACTTATTGGAATACCGAAACCAAATACATGCAAGAACATCCAATACTCATTTAATCCATTCACTCTGTTCAATTCAAAAGATATGCGCTGCCTATGAACCAATGAAACATTAGAAAGTTATACATGGAATATTTATTTTATCTATTGGACCATATATCATGTGATATTATTTACTAATTTAAAATATATGCAATGAGATCTTGTTTCAATAATCTCATCGTAAGAACACATGATAGTTCGAACGGATCATGATTTGGATATTCGATTTAAGAGATGTCACCACTTGAATTTTCGGTTTGCCAAAAAAAATGTCATCTTAGAAGGCATGAATCTTGGACAAATTTGGCATTGTTTCCCACAATAATACCAAATATAGCTCCCTGGCCACCGAAATCCCATATATAATCCCCTTCCCGACCGTACGTTCACGGGAGGGCGACACGTCGCAGTTGTGCGGTCCCGGACCGCACGATTAAGCGCTACAGTGGTCGTGCGGTCGGGGACCGCATGATTAAACCAGCTACAGGAGGCAAAGCGCAGTTGGGAACTCTGCGCGCGGGCGGGAATCTCGGTGAAGTCGTGCGCTCGGGCACCGTGTTTCTCCCTGAATTCATGTGCTGGTGGACTGCACCGCTGCATGCTACAGTGTAATTGTGCGGTCCCAGACCGCACAATTAAGCTAAAGTGCTAGTCGTGCAGTCTCGGACCGCACGACTAACACGTGTCGTCATTCCGTAGTCCCGTAGCCGCATAGGGGGCTAAAAATAGAATTTTTTTCGCTTACCAAACTATATTTGGTATTTTTAGAACAAACAGTGCTACAAATGTCCAAACTTGAGAAAGCGTGTGCTGACGTGGATTCCCTTCGTGCGTAAGCCTTGGACTCGACACAGACCAATAGGCGCGCAGGAGGCTCAGTGGGCCGGAGGATTGGATGCATGGGCCGTAGGGTAGACTCTCCTGTTTCTTGCGACATCACTGTTTTTTTGGGTCATGCTGTTTTCTGAACCAAAATATTTATGAGTTAGGCTGGGCCTTATATACTGGTCCTAAGGTGACAACGACGATGGAACAAGCCTGCACAAAATCTTGGACAAAATTTTTCAGAACTTTCGTTGCTCCCCTTCAGCCTCAAGGCCCACATCCACACCCGGTTGGGTTGCCGACTTTGCCTTGCCGCGGCGCGTCCCCTCAAAAGGCCCCCCCAACTCGACCGGATCCGGCTCCGCCGCAAGGCCTTCCTTCACCGCCGTTCCGTTCCCCACCTCCGCCGGCTCGTCTTAAATCAGCTTCGTCGCCGCCTCACAGCCAGCGTCGCAGCGCGCTGCTGACCCGGTCTCCCGTACCCTCTTTACTAGCCCGGCAGAGGTGGATCTTCAGTAATTCATAGGTATTTAATTGAATACCTAAAATTTTTTACAAAAAATCTGCTATACATTAGGTAATATATATATATATATATATATATATATATATATATATATATATATATATATATATATATACACACGTATGTATATGTATGTATGTAATTGGGTTTAAAAAAAGAATCTGAAGTGGAGAACGAGCTCGGGCCGACCGATCGATTCCCACGCGGCACATTTCCTCCCACGCCCCGCTGATTATCGGACACTCGGACGCCTGCGCCGTCTTCGGCGATCCTCATCTCGCAACGGCCGTCTTCGCCGACTCAACCCTAAATCCCTAACTCGCTCATATCCGGCGCCCGGGCTCCTCGTCCCGCTCCGGCGCTCCCGCTCCCCGCGCGGCCGCCGCAGCCGCACCCTGAGCCGCAGCCGTAGCCCCCGCTACCCCGACGGCAAGCGGCGGCGGCACAACGACCTCACCGTCGAGGTGTGCCTCGACTTTCTGCGCGACAGGTGCACCCGCCCCGACATCGAGTGCAAGTACGCACACCCGCACCACTCCGTCTCTGTCGAGCGGTACGAGCGAGATCTCCCCTCCCCCTGCCCGTGCCACCTGCGCGCCCTCGCGCGCGTGCGATAGCTGCGTGTTTAAGCCCGGCTGCGTTCTCGACGTTGCGGCGTCGGCCAGGCAGGGTAGGGCGCGCACAGGCGAGAGAGCAACCGCTTCTGCAGAGGTAATTCCGGCTGCTTCTGTATGGAATATTAGTCTTCTTCCTGGATTCCCCGTCACCTTAGATCTCTAAATTACGCCTCTTCTAAGCTTTTGGTAATCCAGCTGCTATATGGCTCGGCAGCCGGCACCGTTGGCGTTAACCAACGTTTTGCGGCACATACCAATTGATAGTCTTAAAAAGTAAACGGCCGACGGTGTGTTTAATTAGGGTGTAGAGGGTTCGATTTCTCGAAACTTTTTTGCGAAGTTCCTATCTGTGGGGTTTGTGTGGTATTCACACAGTTTTAGGGTTACCAAAGTATGGGCTAAATTTTGTTCCTCGTCGCTACTGTAATGCCAACCAATTAATTAAACCGAAGCAAAAAAAGAAAAAAGTTGTACAATAGAAATTACTAATAATTCCTTTCCTTTTGTTTATATTTAATCTTTAGGATGCTCCATGTTTGTTCAATACTCCGTAATATTTTTACTGTATTATGACCTGGTCATCCTGCTCAATAAAGAAGGGCCAAGGTGTGAATCGTGAGGAATCAGTAGAACCCCCCGGACTTCTCTTGCTAGCGCTTGATTCGGAGCTCTTGCTGCTGCTGGGAAGATTTAGGCCAAGACCATGGTGAGTTCATTTCAGCTTCTGTTGGGTAGCTTGTGCAAATTTATTATATATTATTCAGTTTTATATTTGCGAATTTTCTTTTCTTTTGTGGTCATGTGTCTCATTTTTCTAACTAGTGCCACTTCCACAGGCAAGCCTTGCTGATTCTTTCTTAGCGGATCTCGATGAACTGTCAGACAATGAAGCCTATCCTGTGAGTTTATTTCTATTTCTAACATGTAACCAGATTTTGTAATGATTTATTTCTTGAGAATTTTTTTACTAATTATCAAAATTTTCAGGAAGAAGACAATGCCGAGGCAGTGGGAATGGAAGAGGACGGTGACGATGATATGCCTGACCTTGAGTCTCTTAATTATGATGATCTTGATAGTGTTTCAAAGCTGCAGAAGACACAGCGTTATAGTGCCATAATGCAAGTAAGTGATCAAACTCTTAATACCCCCATTTTCTTTGGAGAGAGCGCGCGCGCACACACACACACTGCACGCCTCCCACTGCAGTGTGCAGATCTGACTTGAATGGCATATGGAAAAACTGTATCAATTTGGTTAAAAGGAAACATGGACAATTACTCAATGTTACGATGGTTATGCCAAAAATGTGATCCTGTTAAATTTGTTTAGGACACAAAAGGTTTCCTCTTGCCCCATGCATGACAGTAGGCAGTTTCATTTGTGATTTGTTTCTTTGTAGAAAGTTGAAGATGCACTTCAGAAAGGTACAGACTTCTCCAATCAAGGGTCCAACCTGGAGGAGGATCCAGAATATCAGCTTATTGTCGATTGCAATGCTTTATCAGTAGATATTGAGAATGAGATCATTATAATCCATAACTTCATACGAGACAAATATAGGCTGAAGTTTCCTGAACTGGAATCCCTCGTTCATCATCCAATTGATTATGCCCGTGTTGTTAAGAAGATTGGAAATGAGATGGATTTAACGCTTGTAGATCTGGAAGGGCTTTTACCCTCTGCAATTATAATGGTGGTTTCAGTGACAGCATCAACAACTAGTGGGAAGCCTCTTTCTGAGGAGAATTTGGAAAAAACCATTGAAGCATGCGACAGAGCCCTTACTCTTGATGCTGCCAAGAAGAAAGTACTTGATTTTGTTGAGAGCAGAATGGGTTACATTGCGCCAAACCTTTCTGCCATTGTTGGCAGTGATGTTGCCTCGAAACTGATGGGAACTGCTGGTGGTTTGGGAGCACTTGCAAAAATGCCTGCCTGTAATGTTCAGTTACTTGGTGCAAAGAAGAAAAATCTAGCTGGATTTTCTACTGCCACATCTCAGTTTCGTGTAGGCTATCTTGAACAAACTGAAGTATTTCAGAGCACCCCTCCAGCTCTGAGGACTCGTGCTTGCAGACTTATAGCTGCAAAGTCAACTCTAGCAGCAAGGATTGATTCAATTAGAGGTGATCCAACTGGCAAAGCTGGGCGGAACTTGTTAGAAGAAATTCGTAAGAAGATTGAGAAGTGGCAAGAACCACCTCCTGCAAAGCTTCCAAAACCGCTTCCTGTACCAGACTCTGAACCTAAAAAGAAGAGAGGGGGTCGTCGGCTTCGAAAAATGAAAGAAAGGTAAGCTGTTCTCAATCTTCTTTTTTTTTTGCGGAAAATACATATTGAACAATCTCATGTTTAATTTTGTATTGAACTACTTGTTAATTTGTCTTATTTGCCGAAATATGATTAATATGATAAACAGCATGGTATATAATGTCATAAACTTGGGAACTTGATTCTGCAGATATGCACAGACTGATATGATGAAGCTTGCGAACCGAATGCAGTTTGGGGTACCAGAGGAGAGCTCATTAGGTCAGTATTGACATGACGTTTTGAATAACATTTTGCTGTTTAGTTTCACCATGCCTTAAAATGGAAATATCCTTTTTGACATAATCACATCTTGCTGTCATCAGGTGATGGATTGGGGGAAGGCTATGGCATGCTCGGACAGGCAGGAAGTGGGAAGCTACGTGTCTCAGCTGCGCAAAGCAAACTTGCTGCTAAAGTTGCCAAAAAGTATGCTATTTTAATTCTTTCTGTAGTATGCTATTTTGCTCCATTTTGTTCTTTGGTATTTTATATTAAAGCAATGATGACTGCATCTAAGTACAATTTTGAAATTGGGTCTTGTGACCTTTTGCTACATGAAAAATGTGATAATATCTTGTTCAAGTGCTCTTTCCGACTTTCTGTTTAACTCCATGCCAAGTAGGTACATACAAACTATTAGAGAAAATTTGTTAAACCAAAACTATCTACAATTTGTGCAGAAAAAATGAGATAAGGATAGGAAAAGGCACTACATTGAAAATATCAAGCTATGGGAATCAGAGAGGACATAATATAGCAAATAGAAAGCTATAAGAACTGTTTATTGCTGCATGCAAGGTTGTCACGGCGCTCCGGTAAGTCGCAGCGAGCATGGGGCGAGAGTTAGACGGTGGTAATAAAAATAATAAATAATTCAATAATATCCTAAGTCGGTGATGCACAATAGCATTCTTGTGGCTCTACTTCCTGGACTTCATCATCAGCACCAACCTCCTCCCCTCCATTGTCTTCTTCAATGTTAATCGGCACCTTTCGTGCAGTCTTGTTCATCCATGCTTGCATTTCTCTCATGATCTTAGTAGTGGTCTCGTGGCACTTAACAATATCCCAAAAATCGCTAATGAGATGTTGCTTTATCCTCTTGATGCCCGAGTGCACATGCTCGCCACAAAGGGAATATTCCACTAGATCCTTGTTGTCAATTGGCCAAATGCGTATTTCCATCCTGGTTCCTTTGACTTGGCCTTTCTCTTCGGATAGTTGGATGGATCATAATTCTCACCGCACACAAGAGCACAAACACTACATTAAATTGGTGTGAGCTGATGACCTTCTACTATACAGAATTTACAAGACATTCATGGTAATCATGGACGAATCACAAATCTCACACAAGTCCATGTCTAAAACTGGTTATGTTTTACTAAAAAAAATGAGGATGATAATGTTTGTAGTAGTGGCTCATACCATGAGCTTGCTCTCTTTGTAGATAATATAAGCTATAAGGAAAGTAACTAGTAACTTCGTAAGTTGTAACTAATCTAGATTATCTGCAGAAGACAACTAAAGTTGAACATGCTATTTCTAAACTATAAATGTCTTCTCTTATAGTTTGTGAACAGAATTTCCGAAAGCCCCTGTCCTTGAACAGAATTCTCTCCACCAAATACTATTAATGTGCACAGCCCAATCTAAACCTTAAGTGGCTAATGGGGCAACAAATGGATTTTGTCAAAATCCTCACTGGAGTTTCTTTTGTTTATCAAAAAAAAAACTACATCAGAGAGCAAGCAGCAGCAAGCAAGCTGAGAGCAGAGGTAGCAGCAAGTAAGCAGAGGCAGCGCAATCCGCAAGGAAGAAGAAGAAAGCAGAGCAAGAAGCAAGGGAAGAAGAAGAAAGAAGGGAGGAGGCTCCCCTGAGCTGACGGCGGAGAGGGGCTGCAGTCGCAGCGGAGAGGGGCGCCTGCTGCGGGAGTAGGCTGGGATCTCCCGTGAAACTCTACCCTATGGGTGGCGACTGAATTGAGGGAAGACTGATAGTGTTGGGCTACTCGGGCGTAACCCTACCCTTTCCAGGGTCCCCCTGGTGGCCGGCAGAAACAGCTGGGCGACACCCAGGCGACCATGGCATCGCCCAGTGATCCCAGGCGCCCGCCTAACTCCTTAGGCTTGTGCGAACTTGCTCGGCGTCACCCTCCAGCTGCCAAGACAACTAGGCAACGCCATGACAACCTTGGCTTCTTGCTATATTACAGTTTAGGATGATCTAAAGTACTATTTATACGCATTTTTTATAGTAAGGACAATTTGAACTATGTACCAGTTCCAGTAGCCCAGCAGGCATTATTGTTATGCATGCTGTCATAACTCGCTTACATTATCTACACAATGTTGCTTTTGTTGCAAATCTTGACCTCTTTCACAGTATCATGTACTATGACATCACTTTTAATTCCATGTTACTTTCTAATATCAGATTCAAGGAGAAGAGCTATGGTAGCAGTGGTGCGACATCGGGACTGACATCTAGTTTGGCATTTACACCAGTTCAGGTGAGTTCTGGTTTTTTCAGTTCTTGTTATATCGTTCACTTCAAGATAAATAATTGGTGCCAAGTATGACCTTTAGCTGACCCAATTATGGAATGTGGAATTGTGGGTGCTACCAAATCTAGAATATGGTATTTGGATAGTTGTTTGACTTGCACATATTTTAGGAACTGGAAAAAGTAGTGCAACCAATTTTTGTTTCTCGTTTGCTTTACTAATAGAAAGCTAATATTTGTTGCTTTGGAGCCATTATTAACCCTGTATTTAGTTACGTAGTTAGTTCGGCCTGTTGATTTTTTTCCTTGAAAATGTGGCGCTATTAGTTTGTAGGCTGCATACTTATTTTATGTTGAACACCTACAGATGGTAATCACTAGATTCTTATGTGTAACGTTATTGCAGTTGCTTTGATTGCCCTATTTTCTCTATTTTCGAAGATTAACTACCAGAGTTCCTGCCATCATTTCGTCTTTCTAATGTTATTGTTTTCTTGTACAGGGAATAGAGTTGTCAAATCCACAGGCCCATGGAAACCTCCTTGGAAGTGGAACCCAAAGCACCTATTTTTCCGAGACCGGGACATTTTCGAAGATCAAAAGGACCTGAGCAAAGAAGCTGGTATCTTCATCCCGACCATTGCATCACATTTGCCAGAATTTGTGGTCTCCTTGGGATGCAATGACAATTAGCCTTGTTCAATGTTTCTTATGTCTGAAGTGGCGCGAATTCCAGATAGAAAACACTGCACTATTCCGAGTCACGCTTTCATATCTATAATTTCAATCACGGGATGTTAGCGACCTTTCCTGAGGTTCGAATGTGGCATTCGATACATTGCAAGTTGAGATATCTAATGTTGGTCTTTTATGGTTGTCCTAATAACATCATAAGGCTATTCCGTACAAGAGTTGCTGTTTCATATTGGTTGATGATAATGTACACGTCTCCATGGTTCCTTGCATGGTGTTAATATTACGGCTTGAAAAAATTGGAACCATAAAACAGGGCATTGTAACGATTAGCACAAAGCAATAGTATTTGAATCAGTTCTGAATGAAAAAGGCATAGTAGCTCTGCCGGGTGGGTAATGTGGCGCCGGTTCGCCAGCGCTGGATCGGCCACTGCAAGTTTTCGTAGACATGGGACTGAGAATATCATAATAAGATTTTTACAATGCTTATTCTTCCCATCCCGGTTTACACCTTACCCTAGAAATTTTTTTATCCCGAGCTACATTTTCAATGAGGAATCTAGTTGTTAGAGACTCTATAGCCCTTCATAAAATCCACAAGGACAGTAACCGTTTTAGGTCACTTCCACAAATCACATCAAAAATCTAGAAATCCACAAACTAATTTACTGCGCAGGATTCACACCAAAACTAAGAAAATTAGTGGACCGGATATGTCTCGTAATTAGACTTGTGGTTGCACGATTTGTGTGTAGAAAAGATGAGCATAATAATTCGATCCGTAAATGACTCAGGCGAAACCAATCACATACCTAGAGCTAGTACAATCTCTACACAGCTATTCAAGAAAAGACATGTGCATTCCATACATGATCCATCCAAAAAATAACATGTGCAATCTCTGTAGGGCCAATTAAATATGTGCAATCCTTACACCGGTCTCCAACTAACCACTTGTCCGAGTCTTCACCATTTTATAAATTATTTTTCTATTTTCAGTGGTAACCCATGTTACCATTATTATCATATTTTCAAGTTCAGCTGGCAACGTTTATATCGTACTTCATTTTACCACTAAGGTAAGTACAACCATAATCTATTAGAGTTTAACCAATGATGGGGTCATCATTATTTATAAATATCCTAAGGTGACATGGTAAAAGAATATCAATAATTAAGGAATGGGAATACTAGGTATCAAGTGTATGGTATAACTAGACAACCAATCTTTAACATAGCATCTTAGCAATTATCCATAACAAGCATGCATGTGTATTTGAAAGTAAAATATTTTTATTTGAAAACTAGATTCAACATGATCAATTATGGATATTTGCCTTGATCAAATGTGGCCAATGTGGAATCTTGTTTGTCAGCGACAAGGGCATCCAAAGCGTCAAAGTCTAAACACGCAAAATCATCCACATTCAATCAAACATTTAAATAAAATTCAAATAAATTCTACAAAATATGATTTTGGTACTGTTGAAAATGTTTTGAATTGAGAAATAAAAATAACTGAATTTGGATTTGAAATGAAGAAGTTATGACATTTAAAAGTTTGAACCAAAATGAAATTCTAGAAATTTAAAAATTTTGGACAGATAGGGTCAACTAAAATTTCCTTTTCTTTTTAATTACTTTTCTTAAGAAAATTCTTTAGTGGCTGATAGGTGGGGTCAGCCAGGGTTTTCTTTTCTAATTATTTTCCCTAAGAAATTCGCTGAGGGGTTGACAGGTGGGGTCCAAGGTGTTATTTATGTTTTCTATTTATTTTAACTTGGAAAAAAGGGTGAGGCTGACAAGTGGGGTCATGGCTCACAAAGATTTGGTCCACGTGGCTGTTTCCAGATAATATGACCCACTTGTCAGTGACAGTGGTCCATAGACTTGGCTTACACGATAGGTTAAATTGTGTGGGGTCCATATGTCAATGACTTACGTGTTTAAATCCTAGATTAATTAAAATTCCTAATCTTTAGAGGTCCACATGTCATACTAAGGTTAAGGGTATACTTAATGATTAACTTAATCCTGGGTTGATTAATCCGACTGACAGACGTGGTGCACTGGTCAGTGAACTAACCAAGGCAATAGAGAAGGCTCACGACGGAGCTCCTTGACAAGCTCACTGGCGGCGATGGGAGGTCAGCGTGCTCGGCCATGGGCCAAAATGGAATGCTTGTGTCAAGAGCTAGCTACTGGTGGTGATGGCCCTCGGTGGGGTGCACCATAGGTCCACAGTGGTGGCTAGCCAACGGTGAGCGGTGGTGTGACGGCAAGGGCATAGAGCCATGTTCAAGCCAAATCCGGGTGCACAATAGCTATAGTGAGTGTCCTTGAGTGTTTTAGGCATGGCTTAGGAACCTAAGGTCATTAGAGCGAGGTCAGCGGCGAGCAAAGCAGTAGCATCATGGTGGCGACGATGAACTTGGGAGTTCATACCAAATTTTGTCAAATTGAAGGTGATTTCATGGTCTACGAGCTACGATGAAGCTAATAGAGCAATGCTTGGGGCTTATTGCGCGGTGTGCCATGCTATCTACAGTGGCCGGTGGTGGTGAGAATAGGTGAACATAGTCAGAGGGCTATGGCCGGTTTTAACGTTTGATTGCTAGCCTATGGGGTTGGCTTTGAGCTAAATTGAAAAGGGATGGAAGGGATTACTAGGATTCCAGGCATGGCGCAAGAATGGCAACAGTAAAGAGCTCGGTTGGCGTTAGGGAAGAATGACGTGTTCCGGCGGCTCTAGGGCATAGCAAGGCCAACCAATGGAGGGATTAGCATAAGGGGATCAAGGCAAGCAAGAATGACACGATGGCAATGGTCGGAACTCACCTAAGCAAAAAAGAATGGGCGACAAGGTTGGCAACGGCGTGAGGCTCGATGGTAAAGACCATTAGCTTCGGGTTTCCTGAGGGCAAACAGGCAAAGAAATGTGAGCACGGGGTAGATAAGGATGAGGCAAACTTAACGCACACAATGATGTCATTGGAGACTCACCGAACGGCGAGGAATCAAGCGGCAGAGCTCACAACCGGACTTGGAGAAGATGGGGGGAAATCCTTCCTCTCCGAAGGCGCTAGTATTATGTGAGCTTGGGGAAATGTCTGAGTAAGTGTGAAGCTTTTGACGCGCAAGGTTGGGCTTAAATAGGGGCAAGGAGGGAGAGAAAGCTTGTGCACCATGAATGGCTTCAAGCACCGAGTGAGAGAGAGCAAGAGAGGGTAGCTGGCGACGACACAAGGTCACGATGCACATGGCTCAAGACGCAAAGGTTTTCAATGCTTTCTTGCACGTGAGCACATGCAAAGAGATGAGCTCGGGCGGGGGCAAGGAAAGAAAGAGAGGAAGAACAATAGTTGGCTGACTAGTGGGACTAGAGCCCACATGTCAACGACGTGTGCGAGAGGGGGGCACGAGGCTAGGCTGACAAGAGCACGTGCAGAGCAGGCCGGCTCGACTGGGCCGTGGCGGGGAAGGAAAAAAGGGAAATGGGTTGAGCCCACGAGTGGGTTTCGACCCGATGGCTTGGAGGAAAATTAGTTAAAGTTTAAACTTTAATTCTAGTTTGAATTTCTAATTTGAATTCCCAAATGAATTTGCACACAAAAATTTTAGGAAAAATTGCTCCTCATCCAATTCACTTAAATTTTGTTTTCACATTTTTTAGCCAAGGGATTTGTTTTGAAAATCTTAAACTCCATCCAGGCTTTAATTTAAATTGCATCAAAAATGTTAAAATTCATGAAAATCATGCATGTTTATGTGGAAGATAAAATTGGGCTGGTACAGTATCCACTTTGAGCGCATCAGTAACAAGGCAAAACGTAAGCAACAAAACAGCAACATTTGGGGATGGATCCAAATCAACCCTTTACAAACAGGCCCAAAAAAGGTCACCAGGATTTTGATCCTTGACACAGAAGCTCAAGCTCGAGAGAGGGAGGGCGGGAGGGAAAAAGAAAAAGAAAAAAGTGAGCTCCACCCTCAGATCTTCCATTGACAGAAAATTTAATCCGTCCGTCCGATGGCTCTTGGCTGCTGCCAAATAGTCACAACTCACAGCAGAGTCAAAGTTAACATACAAAAGAGATGGGGTTGCTCTACTTAAGACTTTACATTGACAGACAACAGTATGAACCGACCGAGCAACCAAAAATACATCGCAAAAGATGTCGAATAGCTAGCTATTCACTCACTGTCTCACTCTACAAAAACAATCGAGTCCGTCGGTTCCCTCTATCTGACTAAATGATCTGTTGGATACAGTACCCTCTCTCTTGACTAAATGACCATTTGGATACAGTATTAGACCTAGCCTTTGCACAATCAGGCTATCTCGCAACGCCTATTGCTTATCCATTTTGCACAGATGGCATATCCCACGCCATTGCTTAATTACCTTGGTCCTACTTATTCTAACAAACAAACAGGATAGATCTTTAATCAAGAAATGATTTGCCAAACATTAATGCATTGCTCATGACTGAAGAAGCCCATCACCGTCCCAACCAAGGCGTAGCATCTGATCCACTACCTTCAAGCTCAGCTGCAACATTACCAACTCTATCAGAACGAAGGTTGAAAGGAGCAGAAAGTGGTAATTTCCATGCAATTGGCAATATTCTAATTAAGTGCTCGGTGCAAAATTAAGTGATAAAATTGGACTGTGGTAATGTACAATTTATAACATATTAGGAATTCAGGATACTCATAGCAGGATCAGTGACGACTGTAAACTGCTTGTCAGCAGTAGACACTAGCAGATTTGTGCTCTTTGTTTAGAGCAATTGCTGTGATGTCCTGGCCCTTTCCCAGCTCCAGTATATGAAATACCTACCAGGAAAACATTTCTGGTAAGACATCCACAAAGGATAAATAAAGTGAATCGAAAATATAGTCTCTAATGTTAACCTTAAGTTTATGCAGATCCACAAAGCAGATCGAAGGCACATGAATATATTGCCTGGTTTAGTTTGTTTAGATACATCATCAATGCCATTGGGTTTGTCAGGCTCATGATGCCCAGTCTCAGTATTGTGCTCACAGTTGTAATTGCTGGACGAACATGTTCCAATTAAAGCAAAATGGCCATCTGTAGAAATCTCAATGCAACTAACTCGTCCAGAAAAAGGTGATAGAACTGAGATAGCAATAGGGAGTCCATTGACGGTGAAGGTAGATAATCTTTTATTTGATTCATTCCAAACCAAAATGACTCCTTGAGAAGATAAGCATACAGCATGTGCCTCAGCTACACCAAGCTTCCTTAGTTCCTTATCAGCCGACCAGTCCGCAAAGAATAATGTAGAAGAACACCTGACGTGTTTGACGAGGATACAACAAGTCCCAAGTCTGGACTAACTGAACAGCTAGTTACTTCCCCAAGATGTCCTCTTAAAACATGCATAGGACCTTCAATTCGACGCTTCCTGGTTTCTAAAAGGTTGCTCACGCTACTAGTACTGCTGGAGAGAGGACTACGTGGTGTCGTTGGTGTTGTCGGGGGAGGTTCAGGAGCATTTTTCTTCTTATGTAAGGAGCCTGTCTGATGAATCCTCCAGAGTATAGCTGTGGACCTGTGGTATCTCCAGACCCTGTCACAAGGTACTTGCTGTCAGGAGAAAGTGCAAGGCAGGTAACAGGAGCAAGATGTCCAGAAGCAGTTTCAATTGTCTTAGCTCCACCTGGGGAGATCAACTTACCAGAACCATCGGTATGCCCACCTATTATTAAGCAAAATGGTATTAGAAACAGTATAAGCAGCTTCATGGAAAGATCAATATTAAATATTAGGGGCGCCTATAAGTACCATATCACACTACATTAAAAAAAACAGAGAAGTTTCAGACCAAGTTGTTTGGTCTGAGTTTATTGGGGCCTTGGGGGTGTGCACCCCGGCCTAAAAATATTCCAGAAATTCCTAAAAAATAATGTAAATAGAGGGAGAGGTGGGCTACCATATGACAGAATTTCAATTTCAAACCCAATCTACATAAAATACAAACAATGAAAGAGCTAAGCCATTGTTCATCCTGAATGACTTTTCTTTTGCATTTTCTTCTGTTGATTTAGTTTGAATTTGGAGTCTTGTCACAAGGTAGTGTTAATCACATGTGTATTAGGACATGGGTCCACATTGTATATTTGTATTCCCTTTCGTATTCTCTCTCTCTCTCGTACATCAGTACATGTATAGTATATATAAGCCTCAATGGTATACGATAATAATAATTATTGGTAAATTCCACGAAATCTAACAGGCAGGACACCTCTTCCTCTGCTAGAAGTAGGACAATTCACCACAAAGGAAATGGAATGAAAGGGTGAATGAAATGTCTGAATGTCCTCTCCCTGGTCCTATCGGACCAGTGACTTCTCTCCTGGGATTGAATTATGTTTTGCCTATGAATGAAAATGTCTGAATAAGTACACAAATAAAGAAATATAAAAGACAAATAGTGAAAAGCAACAATTACCAGCGCTAATGTCTGTCCCATGTGACAGCAACAACTGCTGAACCACGGATTGCAGAAGCAGCAAATGCTATAGCTCTTGGGAACTCATAATCTTCTCCGGAACTAGCAGATCCTTTAAAAATGAGCATGAGTGCACCGCTGGTTGCATTCGTGGCATTTCTACCATGATGAAAAAGGAAAGGTGTCCCTTGGCCATCTGGAGTATTTGGCTGCCAATGGTGAAGTGCCACATGCGCAGCAGGCACATTTAAATCTACAAGTCATTTGATACAAACATGGTACTGGCAGGAACATTGCAGCGATCTGGATTAGGAAGTACGTAAGATTTAAGTTCACTTGGATTCCGGAATATGGTCTGCACAGTAAATCAAAGGGTCAGGCCATGTAAAAAAATCAATAAGATAGGTCATTAGTTCATTACCAATCATGCACTGGAGCATCAAGTAATGCATTATATTTTAGCGCTTAAGCAGCGCAACAGCCACTAGGAGTTGTTGCCTATCAAGAAGCATGACAAAGGAAATGGAGAGAGCACTAAATCAAAAGGACTATACACAGGTTTCTGTAATCGAGATTTGAGAAATATACCAGAATGCAATAAAGATCAGGGTTTTAAAACCTGTTCCAGACTTGGTGTGTTGTAACAAGGCAGAGGAACCTTAACTTGAACTGCTAGAAAACCAGCAGGCATTTTTTCAGCCATTCATCACTCGGATTGATCAAGATTGGAATGCTCGGGTACATGCGGAGGCATCAAAAGATTCAAAACACATTGCAAGAATGTAGGCCTTGTTCAAAAGTGCTGTGACTTTTGGCTATAGCTTTTGTCTTTTAGCTGTAGCTTTTGGCTGATTGCGAGAGAGATTGAGTGAGGGAAACTTATGTTGAGAAGCCACTCTATTTAAAGTGACTCCTGCAAATGACTTATAGAAACCACTTTAAAAAACTACTCTGTTCAAAAGTCAGTTTCTAAAAGTTAAAAGGCGGAAGTTGTTTGGAACAGGAACCTAACAAAGTCTTGAAGAAAGGCAACCACAATCTTGCTATATTTCTGTTTGAAATTCCACTGCCCATATGGAGGAGTCAGTCGCTCACATAACAGGCATGGACAACATCATCAATACATATTTATGTACCTAGGCAACAACAGGAAAGATCGACATGCCGTCTGAATCTTGAACGGGAAAGATATGATCATCTAGTTTTATACAGGAGCAACATGACACTGACACCGACAGTGTGAAACGGCATATGGACACAGGTACGAACTGTAAGCAGGAACTGATGCAAAAAAAGTCCTTGTTCCTGAAGCATGTATGACTATGTATGTAGGTGTCTGAACACGAACGGCGCTTTTGTTCAGAGGGCTCTCGATTTGATGATGTCAAAGCTCATCTCGCTGGGATCGGTCGCCTGCAGCTCCACCTGGATGCCGTCGAGCTCCCTTTTGAACCGGTCCTTGGAACTCGCGTACAGCATCTTGCTCCTCACCCTAGATGTGTCCGGAGACCTGAAAACGAAGCGCAATGCGATTCCACTGGTTCAGGGCACAGAAGATTAACCAAACCTATAAAAGCTGTTACTGATGCTGCAAAGCATTGGACAGGTTTGCTAGCATCTCTCCATTGTAGGGGCAGAGAACTAAGGTGACGAACAGAAATAGTAAGAGACGGTAATGCAGTACGCGAGAGGCGTAGCGTTAATTACCAGGAGATGAAGAAGATCTTGCTCTTCTGGCAGTTCTCGTCGGTGACGAAGTCGAAATCAAACACCGCGTAGCGGCACTCGTCGGCGGGCATGGAGGCGGTGAAGTCGGCGTAGGTGTCGCCCGGCTGCCCCAGCCTGTCAACCACCACCTGCTGCGTCTTCTCGTCAATCTTGAACGTGATGAACCGGAAGCTCCTCTTCGCCTTCAGGTCCACGAACTTGAGCTTGCACTCGTCGCTCACGGCCATCCCCGACGCCGAGTTCGCCTTGCGACGACCAAAACAACAACAACAACAAAAAGGCCAGCACAGTTAAAGGGCAAACCTTGCATGCACGGCATCGGCATTTTCGAAGTGGTCGAATCGATCGATCAAACACAACAGTCGCTCACCATGGTTGGTGGGTTTTCTCTTCTTTCCACAGCCGGACGCGACGGTGGCGAGGAGGGGACGGGGATCGAGGCGGTGCGCAATGGCAATGGCGCAGACGGGGGGCAAGATTTTTCAAGGCCTGAAAGAGAAGAGGGAGCAGGCGAAATATAGGGAAACGGAGGCTTGCATGGTGCCATGGCGCCACGTTAGGAGGAGGCGAGGCGTTTGACCAAGCACGTCTCCTCCGTCGTGTGCGCGCCACCACCCATCCACCAACATGCGCGACAGCAAAACAACATGGTTAAATTTGGCGCAAAATCCTTCTGCAGCGCCTGAATGCCTCCGAGAATGCACATTTGATTTTTCAATGCAAAGATGCGCAGATCACCTCCGTGTTCTCGAAAAAAACGCACATTTGCTGCCTTTGCAAACGGTTTTTTCTTGTTCGGCAACAAATTGGCTAACACGGTTCCTCTTTGAGTACACGAAGTGAGCAGATTGCCCGTAGACCATAATCATATCCTTGAAGCAATTTTAAATGAACTGATGGTACCATTAAAATTAGACTGGTACACGCCGTTCCTTGAACTGAGGCAAACACCTATCATGAATAATCACAATTGTGGACGCCGAAGGAAGATCATAGATCTCAAACAATGACACTTCGAATCACTTAATAGACATAAATTCTCATTGTAAGTTACACAACCGTGACCCCCAATAAAAAAAATTGTCCAGAAGGATCTTCTGCATTATAAGCTACAAAAATTCCATTGTTTAACTAAAGAATTTTACAACTTTCGGAGCCTGTTTTCCTTTTGCCTTTGTGTGGGAATTCTTCTCGTCGTTGCCTGCCCCTGTGGCTGATTTTGAACTAGGGTGCTTTGCTTTTTTTGATTTGGTGGTTTTCGGTTCTTCTTCTTCAATGAAATCATCTTCAAGATCATCTCCACCCCGCAGAACAGCATGGTCTTCCTCCATATTGATAGCTGAAATAAGCACAATACCAAATAAACGACTCAATACTAATTCCTGTACTGAACCACTACAGCAGAGATTCGGTTGCATCAGCTTACTGATACTAACAATCTAAGCATACAGCATTTATTGCAAATATTGGCATACGCATAGCTAGTCATTACTAAGGACTAAAAAGTAACACGTTCACCCATCAACACAGCCTCTACCTTACAGTATGACACCATGTGGCCTACAGATACATTTTTTCTCGTTGACATAACTATTTGAAATTATGTTGTGTAACAAAACAAAAGAAGCCTTTAGAAACAAAATAGTTGTATACTCCTAGGTTTAGCCAGCATGCTTAGGCCATCTGCAGTATGTCGGTGTCAGTTACTTTTTCCCTTTTGGAACCGGTGCTTGCGCATTGCAGCCAGGGAAGCGGAGCCAAGGTTCCAAAAACCGGAACCGGAACAAATCCCGGTCGGCGGCCGGTAACGGTAACCGGGCGGTTACCGGCCGGTTACCGGAAAAACCGGTAAAAAACCGGTCACAATTTGAAAATCAAAATTTGAATTTTGAGATATTTTGAAACCGGTAACCGGAAAAACCGGCCGGTAACCGGAAAACCGGAAAAAAAAACCGGCCAAAATTCGAAAAATCAAAAATTCATACCGGCCGGTTTTTTGTTTACCGGTCTCTACCGGTAAAACCGGTAACCGGCGGTTACCGGCCGGTAACCGCCGGGAATTTGAACCATGAGCGGAGCGGTGCGAGGAAAACGATTCTTGGCACTGGTGCATGTAGATGCACCAGGTGCTAGCACAAAACAATTTATTATGGGCCCACTTGTAAGTGAAATGAGAGAGGGAGAGTGTGTGTGATGGGAGAAAAAGAAGTGATATTTTATCTAGTTGTGGATCCCATCTTGGAGAGAGAAGGTGCTAAACACTGTGGGATAAAAGCAAATCTAGCACCAGTGTGATGTGGCAGTGAGATGGCGAATCTGGCACCGTCTACACTGTGGATGGCCTTACAAATAAGATTTGTTTTTCACATGTTTATTGCAGACCTTAAATGATGACAATAGTTGATTAGAATATATAGACTGACCACAAGAACACTAAATATGCTAGTGAATGTTTCAAATTTTAAGAATGCATCCACAGTATTTGTGTTATTGCAAAGATATGTCAAGGCAGTTGACAGTTGCAGTTTGTTTACCATCATCCCTGTAGGATATGAAGTCTTGTTTCCCTTTGTTTGGACAATGCTTGGCCAAGTGTGTAACTTCACCACATATCTTACAGCAACCACCCTAACAAATATATAGAGTTAGAATTCATGTATAGGGCAGACATGATTCAATAAAGTAAAGGAAATATAATGCAAGTAGAAACAGTGTCAATAGTAACAAAAGTAGCAACACAAAGTTTCGAATTTTGAGCCCCATATAAGCAGATTCATGCCCCAAAGCATGATCTTCCTGTGATTTGTACCCAAGGATAGAAATGTGTGGGACTACCAGGATATTAGACTTAGCTTGTTAGAGGGACAGAGCATCATGGTTATTACGGCGGTGCGGCGAGGCGCGGCGCCTCACCACCTTCACACAACAATATCGTGTATGGCGCGCGGCGTGGCGACGCCATACACATAAGTAGTTATAACAATATTGGACTTCCGGAGGGTTTAAATAGAAGAAATATAAAGCAAGAAGGACTTTATTGTAATTTCAGAAAATAACAGGACTAAATTGTAAAATATCAGAAACCCTAAATATAACTGGGCTCAGCTCGCCCGCCCGCTCGGCCGCCTCTCCTCTCGCCCGCTCGGCCGCCTCTCCTCTCGCCCTCTCGCCCGCTCGGCCGCCTCCCTCCTCTCTCCCTCCCCCATCTCCTCCGGCGCCGGCGAGCCGACGGCCGCTCCCTCTTCCCGCCGCTACTCCACCGCCCCCAAGCGGCAGCCGCGGAGGAGGCGGCGCTTCGAGGCAGGTGGGCGGAGGCAGTGGATCCGGCGGCGGCGACGGCGGATCCGGCTGCGGCGACGGCGGAGGCAGTAGATCCGGCGGCGGCGGCGGCGGATCTGGCTACGGCGACGCCGGATCCGGCTACGGCGACGGCGGAGGCAGTAGATCCGGCGGCGGCGGCGGCGGATCCGGCGGCGGCGACGGCGGATACGCCACACCTCCATGCCGTCCGGACGGCATGAGCCTCCGGTCCGCCACGACGATATGGCGACGAGATATCGGCGATATCTCGACGCCATAACAACCCTGCAGAGCATTGATTCAATTCTCAAAGTTACAACAAGCTTAGGCCCTCCAACAAATGGTTCTATAACACGCTCCAACGAAGACATCTTTACTACTTAAAAAGAGGGGTCAGTGGTGATAGTTCATCACCGTGTTTCATTTGCCACTCCCCTCCTCACATAAAACACCGTGCCGACATGTGGGCTCGCCCCCCTCCCTTCCCAGCCCCACTGCTCCTTCCTCTCTACTCCGCCGCCCATCTCTCCCGTCCGCTTGCCTCCTCCTCCTTCCCTCCCCACCCCTCCACATTTCTTCCTCATCCTCTCACACGCCTCCTGCTCCAGCCATGGTTGTCATGGCATAACTGGCGACCACGGCACCTCTTAGGTGCCTAGACGCCTAGCCAGCGGCGCCTTAGGTGCCGTGGCACCTAGGTGACGCCGTGGCGAATGCCATACGCACACTGTAGACATGCATACGGTCACCCATACGTGAAGCCAATACTACTCCCCTCATAACCTCTCTCCCATTTCCCTCCCCTCATAATCCCCCCCCCCCTCGTCTCTCCCGACCTCCTCTCTCTCCCACCGCCGCCTCCCCCATCTGTTGGCTCCTCTCCCAGCCGTCTCCTCCCCTCCCCGGTGCCTCCTCCCCCCTCCCAAGTCACCTAGGCGTCACCTAGGTGACGCATAGGAAGGTTGGCTCCAGCGATAAGGCCGTCGACCACGTGCTTGCGGATTCCTGCAACGGCAGCGGATCCGACTCGCACGGATCACAGACCATGCCGAGTAGTCTTTAGCCCTCAAACCCTACCTATCTCTCAGCTCAGCCTCCATTATTCTCTTCCCCGTCGCCGGTTCCATCTGCCTCCACCGCTACCCCCCATCCTCCTACACTCGCCGCTCCCATCCAGCACCTCCGCTGTCGCTCCATCCTCCTCGCTCAGCGCCCCATCCGCCTCCCCCAGCCCCCACAGAATCCTCCTCCCCGTCACCTCTGCTCACCGGCCGCCCCCCATCCACCTCCCCCACCATCCCCAGAAGCCCCTCCTCGTTCTGCACGCCATCCACCTCCCCTCGGACCCCACAAAATCCTCCTCCCCCATCGCCTCCACCCATTGGCCTCCAACTGCGAGAATGACAGATTTTGCTTACATCGGACCTCTCCCTCAAGACTGCCTCCTCAGATTATACTAGTGCAAAAACTGGAATCACACTCATTTCATGGAAATATTTATCATAGGGGCTTGGAATATTTGAAAGCAAAAGAATGCCAAAGGATTCAACAACATTTCCCCATCAATTCAAAGTTGGAAGGCAAGCTTCAAGACTGATGTTACCCTTGCGCACATAGGGTACATGAACAAAATCGAATTTCAGTTTTCCAGTGGCTAGACTCCCTGTAATGGCTTAGCCATGTAGGGGCCTCCCTTACTGTTTCCCCATAAGAAAAAGGTTCTGTGAGTCTGAACTCAAAACTCAGACAACCTCCAGACTCAAATGTATCAATAAGTTCAAGCTGGATTGTTGTAGTTTAGTGGTTCATTGGCTACGATTCATAGAAGATTCTAAATCCACTTGAAGCAAGCACATATCAATTGTAAGTTATATATTTGAATGATTATCTATCCATTTGTTTGCATGATGTGTCATTATCCCAAAGGGAAAAAATACTCTGTGTTTTTCTCAAGCTGTGGGCGATTCGAATAGGCTAACTAGGAACTAGGTAATGATCGTGAACCAAACCATTCTCTCAAGCATGACATGTTTGTCTCCATGAAACTCTACATACAAAATGGAAGTACATGTGTTTCAATTTCAATGCCTAACATTGGTAGTACCATCAGAAAGGAGAAGGGAGAATGTGGAATACCTTTGGATAAATGCCATGTTTGTTTTCAGGACAATTCTTGCTCAAATGCCCCTGTTGTTGGCAGACAAAACAGCTCGCAAAATTTGTACCCCCTGTATATAGAATGATGTTAAACACATGAACAAACTATTACTGGCAGGTACCCAGTACTGAAACTAGCAGCTACAGTATATAAGATGGATGGATGAGGATCACCATTTTCAATGGGCTTGGGGCACTTGGAAAGAGAATGTCCAGATTCGCCACAGTTATAGCAGAATTTCTTCAAATTCCCATCACTTTTCTCAGGGCAGTTCTTCAGACTATGGCCCCGCTCCCTGCAGAGCAAGCAAATCTGAAAAGACACAATATTATTACATTGTTAAAAGATAGTGAAATTGAGCCCTTGCAAATGGAGGAATCAGGTATTAAACCAACTGACGAAAAAGGACATGACCAAACACCATTTAACTACATTTGTTCATCAATGCAGTCTATTCATATGACAGCTAGTAGTAGCTCCCAGATCATCATATAAGCACTGATGAAAGTGGCACATGTTTGTTCCAAAAGTTACGGTTGTGAATTTGCATGGTAGTCAAAGCTCCTTACTTTCACAGAACGAATATACTCATAGTCCTTGCCTAATGAAAATCTCACCAGCAACGTCAAGCTAAAGTAAAATCATCATCACTTATGCTGTTCTACCGTTCTACTACCCCCCAACAGTTCGTAGTAAGGCTGCTCTAAACCTACTCCCCAGGTCAGCTACATCATTTAACGCTCTAGGTCCATGGAATCTTTAGCAATTGACACTAACGCGAACAAAATTATCCTCACCAGCTTCTAAAGACAACATTTTCAGCTGATTAATGGTGGGCTGGTAGCCTGGTACCTTGTTCTTGTCCCAGAGGGCCTTCTCGGGGCAGGTCTTGGCGACGTGGTCGGTGGCTTTGCAGATGAAGCACCGCTCCCCGGGCCGCATCCCGGGAACCCGCAGCGGATGCTTCGACCTCCCCGCGCCGGCCGCCTTCTTCGCCTTCTTGAACATGCTCTTCTTCTTCTTCTTGCTCTTCTTCTTGGTGCCGTCGGCGGGAGGGCCGGGTTTGGGTGGGAAGAGGTCGGGGTTCGCCTCGCGGAAGCGCTTCCGCGCCAGCCGCTGACGCTGGCTCACCATCGCTTCGATGTTGCTACGGCCGCCTCCCTTCCTCTCTCGCGCGCACGTGCGTTACGACTTACGAGCAGTGTCTCTCTTTGCGGCGGCGGCGGCGGCGGCGGCGGGAGGGAAGGAAGAGGGCGTGGGACGGGGATCGGATCGGTGGTGTACCGGTGTGGATGGTAAGGGTTTTTGGGTGGAACGGATGCTTTGAGATTCGTGTTCACGCGGAGATGGATGTTTTTTATGCACTTGTAGCGTTGATATTTGCGGTGTTACCCTCACATACATACTACTGAGTAGGGCTGCCACTAGGTACCCTTTATTTTTATCTAAATCCATATCCTTATTATTGAGTAGGGTATAGGTAAAAAATAAAAGGGATGATTGACTACATACCACAACAATCATCTCATATTTAAAAAATACAACTGCAATCATATTGCTTCGAAAAATGCCACTACACTCGTTCATCAGTTATAAGTGTCGGATGATTGCAGTGGCATTATTCAAAACTGAGATAATTGCAGTGGCATTTTTCAAAGTATTGGGATGACGGCAGTGGCATTGCAGTGGTATTTTTCAAAACGAGACGATTGTAGTGGCATTTTTCAAAAGACTAGGATTGCAATGACATTTTTCAGAGTTGAGACGATTGCAGTGGCATGAAACGAATTATCCCAAAATAAAATACCTATTTAGATTTGGGCATAGAGAAGATAATACTCACTTACCAATCTTTACACATACACATTCAAACATATGGTTGGAAGTGCACTTGGACTATCTAGGGCTTGAACTACCCATACTCAGTTATAGCTTCCTATAAAAATATGTGGAAGGCACTTGTGCACTTGTGCCCGTCAATTTGCACAAAGTAGCTCCATACACACAAAATCATTTCCAACAAATTTCAATCAATTTCGTAAAACTTTTGTGGTGTGAATGCGATGTTGAAATTTCAAATACCAAAGTTTTACAAAAGCTTACTGTAAAAGCATGTGGACCTATATGTGCGTCTAGCCCTGTCAATTTGCATAGAGAAGCTCTCCTATATACAGAATCATCTTCAATAACTTTTGTGGTGTGAACACGAAGTTGAAATTTTAAATACCAAAGTTTTACGAAAACTTCCTTCATAAACCTCTTTGATTTAACCCTCTTTTCCTTCTCTTTTACCCACTAGGTTACCCAAAACCATTAGGTATACCTTTTTCATTGGGTATAGATAATATTACTTCAAATAAGTATGGACAAAATTAGGTATAGATTTGAGTTATCTATACTCTACCTAGTGACAACTCTACTACAGAGTCAATCAAATTAGTTTGTCGACTTGTCTAGCGAAATGTTCATGGTGCAATCAAATTAGTTTATCGATTTGTCAAGTGAAATGTTCTTGGTGTTAGACAAATTAGGATAGTTGTGTTTTCATTGTTGTTTAGTATTCTTGTGTTTTCATTGATGTTTAGTGTGTTCATTAGTGCTAGTGTTTTCACTAGAGGTAGTAGGGGCGGACCCAACAGGGGGTTAGGTGGGGCTGGCGTCCCTACCATTGGGTGCCCCCTAGATGCTGTGAGAATGTGCAGTGCAGAAAAAGGGCTCTGTGGATGCATCTGATGCTATGAGAATATGTAGGCTCTGTGGATACACAAAGCCAAAAACAAAAGAACAAGCCAACAAAGGAAGAAACTAGAGCATCTCAAACTACATATTCCCCAATGTTTTCTTCATTGGTAACCCTCAAAGTGCAAGGATGAGTAAAGATGAATGTAACATCACCGATAGGGATGGCAATTGGGCGCGGCGAGCATAGATAGTGCTCGCCCATACCCACGCCTGCGACCCCAATTTACGCCCACGGGCACGCCCACGAAGGACGATAGGCGAAGAACCTCACCCATACCCATCGCCCGTGGGCATGCTTGTTTACCTGAGAGACACCATAACTACCACGTGAAGGATTTACCAATGTGGAAGTGAGTAGAATACTAATCAAAACATCCACACTGAGAAACAGTACATGATAAAAGAAGCTAAAGAAACCGTAGTAACAGCACAAGACCAATCAACTGGCCAATATTAATGCAACAACGTAGAAATTAGGTGCTAGTATAATACCTTCACCACAGGGGGACTTGCGAGTAGTGATGTGAAGCACCTTGGTGGGGATCCTAACATGTCTCTTGACCCTTAGCTGCTTGTCCTTGGCTCCCTTCACTAAATTTGCACAAACTATAGACACACAGAAACATTAGTTATATGAACCAACCAAATGCAAACCTGCGAAAGTTCGATACACCTTATCATACATCCTTTTCCCTGATATAGCATGCCAAAATACTTAAATACATTATCAAATGTAGCATCTAGTGAGCATAATTTTGGGCATGCACAGGCAGATAATAGCATATGTAATCACAATTCACAATTGATAGTGACAAAACCTGGAAGACTTGCCCAGTCCTTGACTTGGCACTCATCAGTCCTCACATAGGGCAAATTGTATTGGTACAGTACAAGTGAACAAGCTACACCAGATTTACATGTTCTACAACCTGCAATTAAAGCATTGCAAGCCACAACTTGACAAATAGATCTGATTACCAGAAGCATAACCGGTTTCTTTTTAAGATATAAAGCATAAGCGGTTAATCAGACATTCGCATACAAATTATCCATGATACAATATATTGTAAAATCCCACCCTATAGTCTACAAGCAATAGTACGGGGAGCAACCAATTAAGATCAGGTCACGAAATAGTCACAAGCGAAATAGTCACCCGCTTAGAACCTTTCTCGAGGTTCTTGGTGTTCTTGGAGAAGGTGATGCGAATGTGGTTGAGTTGTAGCTCGTGGGCAGCTTGTGGGCGGTGTTGAGGAGGAGGTCGGGCGGGCGTTGAGGACAGCGTAGAGGAGTAGGCCGGGCAGGAGGAGGGCGACGGCTGGGTGGGGGCCTAGGGGCGAGCAGGCGCCCGGGTGGGGGGCCGAGTGAGGGGTTGCAGGCAGTTGGGTGGGGGCGAGGGATGTAGCTGACTGGGTGGGGACGAGGGATGATCGAGCAGGAGGATGAGGCTGAAGGTGGCTGGATTCTAGATCTGGATGATGAGGCTTCATGTGTAAGATTGGTGGCGGCTGGGGCTTGGAGGCTAGGAAAGTGGGAATCACTTGGGTCTTGGGCTGGCCCACCTGTTAGGTCACGGGTAAACAGGCGAGATAGGTACAGGTGGAGCTCACCCATGCTCGTGCCCGTTTACTTGATGGGCAAAGAGTTCCCCCATTTTCGTGCCCGTGGACAAAGAATACATCCCATTCCCGGCTCCGTTAGGGTATTTACCCATGGGCACACGTGTAAATGGGCACGATTGCCATCCCTAATCACTGATGCTCTTGGAAACCAAACGCAGGCGAATTCTCATAGTAGCAAACCAATAAACGACTAAACAAACAGATAGGTTGGAGCACAAAGACGAAAAGCAGTGGACGCATACCTCGTCGGCTTTAGGTTCCACAGTCGGCAACTATAGCCTTACCTGGTGCAAACAGGTCGATGGTACGAGACTCAAGGGTGGCAGCTTTGAGGTTTTATAGGAGGCATCCTAACCCTAATGGGGGAGCTGAACTACACGTGGCCACATGGGAGTACATGGTGGGCCTGAAGTTCTAGGGTCAGTTAGGCTTTTACTGGGCCCTTTTTGAGTTTGGTCTGAAGGATCCAATAACTAACGATGGGATTTTGTCATATTCACAAACTTATTTTGTTCTTGTTCTGCATAGGCAGCCTTAATAGAGACAAGGGTATCATCAAATTCTCCATGTTCTATACTTCTGTAGACTGCTGGGTTTGCAGTTGCATCTGATGTTACCAGAGTGTCAATTTTGATTGGGCTGTTCAAGATAATGCTAAAGAGCTAGATCGTTACTAAAGAGTATGTTATGTTATGTTAGTGATACCTTCGCCGTAGCCTCACCAAGGTACCCCTAGATGCGTTCACAGAAGGCACAGATGGACCACCTCGTTACATGGATCACGTGCATTATCGTCGTGTTGCTGGGGAGAGGTTGAGTAGGGGGTCCACCAGCTCACCCACATGTTCGCAACCTCAAACATGCAGTATCCCAAGAAGTATTTGCACTATAGCTTGTGAGCAGTGATCGCCATACACCCTAGCCAACCTCAGTGAAAGTTTCAAAGCATCACATACGTGCCGGATGTTGCTCACCGGATCTTTCGGCCATGTGAACTTGGGGTTACTTCGACTACCAAGTCTGCTAACATAGCGTCTAGAGCCTCCATGGCTTCCCATGTAGAAATTGTAGACTGGTCACGGAGGTGATGGCCCGTTACCACCTTCGACTGCAAGCATCCCTTATCCTGCTCTAGAGCCGCAATCTGTTGTAGGAAGTTCTTTTGCTCCTCTTTTGCACAGGCACTAGCCTGTAGTGTGAGGGCCCTAGCATCAGCAATGGCCTTTGCACCCTCCATTTTGAGGAAATGGTATGCTCTGTAGCCAAAGCCAAGCCTCCACCTTGGCCTTGTGGGCAACTTTGAGCTCTGCCTAGCATCCTCTTTGGCCTTGTGTGCCATGATGACCTCTGCTTGGGCAGCACTTAGCTACTCCTGCAGGTTTGCAGACTCCCAATGTGTTGCCGCCTACACCGCTCGCACCAGGGCCACCATTTGGAAAATTATGAGCGATACAGGTACGCATGCATTAAAAAACAGAGTAGAGAAGGCTCGAAGGCCATAATACTAAAGCAAGGCATACCTTAGCCTCGCTGGCTTGGAGAGCACCAAAGAGGAGCTATGTGCCACATGACTGAAGTACCCGTTGATCCAGCACGGTGTCCATAGAATCCGCCACAGCACGCATCACATGGAGCTCCTCTGGCCGGGGGATGAAGTCCCCAATAGAAAGTCATCGTGCCTCCGCGCCCACCATTTCCACTGTACCACTCCGCGATGCATCATCCATGCTAAGGGCACCTTCCATCTCTCAAGCAACCTTGCCGCCTGACTCCTATGCTTCCCTTGCTAGAGGTGGAGTCACTGACAAGAGTGACAGCATGAGGGAGCATATCGGGGGACAACCTCGTGAAATCCTGGGAACAAAAAGAAGGGCTCAAACCTACGGTGAGCCTGAAAGAGGTGCGCACAGGGGAGGTTCCAAAGGAGAAGACGTTGCTGCCGAGTCCACGGCAACGTCCGGAGGAGGCAGAGTAGTCCTAGCTTCAGAGCTAGAATCCTCATTCAACACGCCCTTGGCGACGTGGTACCTCATCTCTGGGACCATGGGCGAGGGCTCTAGCCGAGCCCGCTTCACAGGATAACCTGGTAAGGACGATGAAGCAGGCTATGTGGAGCGTAGCGATGCCATCAAGGAGAGCAAAGAGGTGTTCGCGGCAGTGCCTCCAGCACTGCTCGACGCGCATGCCTCCAGGTTGTCTACTAATCGCTCTTCATTGGCATCTATGCCACACCATGTGTTGTGTACCGCCTCATGTCCTTCGTCCATGGTTGAATCACGGACCTCGTTGTCACATGAGTTAGGCCCATCGTCTTCGTTGTCACCTCCATCATCTCCCTCCGCCTCGGAGTCACCGTGCCTGTTAAGTTCATCCAGGCTAGTGTCGGTCTCGAGTAGGGCGGGGGGAGCCGATGATAGAGGGATGGTGGCGATTGCTGAGGGCGATTCCTCGCATGCATCGGGGTCATCCCAAAGCTTCACACACGCGATTGATGCACAGACTGTTCAACGTAATAGTAGCTTGAAGGCTGTGCTTCTTTAGGATGTATGGCCCTAGGAACAATCCACCGCGTGCTCTACCTCCGCTAAGGAAAGAACTGCACAACATGCAAGTGCCAAGGGTCAGCCCACGATAGGCCGTATAATGAGGATGTAAGAGGTGAAGCTCGCAAACCTTACTCAGATATGTGGGTTTTGCTAGCATTGTCAGCGAAGGCCGAACGCCACCATTCAGAGCAAGCCATGTCCACATGTCCCATCATGTGCCAGGGGGACAGGCGAAGCATATAGAACTCTTTAGCACAGTCACACATATTCAACCAAAGCGCGACCATGAGAAGCCTCATAATGCGCGTCTCATTGTCCCGGTCCCACTTCGTCTGGGTGGAATTCGAAGGGAAGTCCTTCGAGCAGTCGCCTAGAAGCTAAAAGCTGACGCTGCACAGATTCAAATACTACCCTTTGTCTAGTCACTTTGGTTAGCACTCGCATTATGCAGGGATGTGAAGACTGCCGCACTGGGAGATACCCTCCGAACGGGCTACCCATAAGAAGACCGAGAGACGAGCGATGTCTTTAGCGTGAGCTATGGAAGCTTAAGTTTGTATAAACGAAGAAGGTCACCCACGAGCTACGTGATGGGGATGCAGAGCATGATGTCGAAGTAGGCCGCAAAGAATAGCATATCGCCTTCCCATGATCGTGGCATGACCTCATCATTTGTGGGGAGCCGAACAAGCTCACGGTCGGACACCTTGCTATCACGCACAAGTGCGTCTAGGAGCTCGTGCATCACAATCGACTACCCGAAGGTGTTCACGCAAGTGCTGGTAACCTTCTTCGATGCCTTCCACTGCTTGTCGTCGACAGACTTGGTGCACTCATCTTCACCACTATGGCTACTCGAGGCAGCCGACGTGCCAACGCGACCGGTGCGCTCGCTTCCCTGGCCCAACGTATCCGGTGTAAGCACGATGACGAAAGGACGATGGCGAATAGACGGATCGCAAACTATGTTGAGCAAGCAAGGGAAAGAAGAACTAGCGAATCACATATGGTATGAGCAAGTGATAGGGGGAAGAAAGAAAATGACGAAAACCGAAGTTTTGCATCACTTTAGTACCGACAGGACATGCAACATTAATGGAGGTGGGGCAGGCACGCCTTTTCAGGGGACATGCACGCCCCTAAAACCACGTAGCAGCCCACGACGTAAGACCAACGAGGAGACGGCCGCCACGTGTATGGCGTGATTTGCACTGAACAGGCGGCAACGACACCGATTGAGAAGACGCGTCAGAATTTCACAGGCAATTAACTGGGGAGCCAAAATGATGGAGGGGGCCAATAAGCAAGTACCATGATTTTGGCCTATCGGTAATGAAATCCTTTATCATGAGAGGCTGCTATTTGGGAAGTGGTCCCCAACGTGGCCCAATTGACCTACCATACCAAAAGGCCTATCAAGCATGTAAACCGTATGGCAAACCCAAAAGGACTATGACAATGGAAAAAGATATGATTGCCCTCATTATTGTAGACCCTAGTAGGTGCATCTATGTAAATAATCTCTTCATGACTATAGATACACTTCTTAGGGCGTCAAGGGGGGATTGATTTATTTTTTAGAGAAGAAAGTGTTGGGTTTTCTCTAAACCCTAGATTAATTCTGTGAAGACTTTTGGTCTACCCTCTATTTCTCTGCCTTATCCGTGGTGCCACTCACAATGCATAATGAGGCTAGAGGGTAAGGACCTATTTATAAACTCCACTTCCAGGTATTCCAAAGTGACCCACCTGTTTTTGTATCCCGTGAGACTCCTGAACCATGTTACCAACCACGATCAGACAAGCTAGTTTTATGAGTCTAAAATATATTAGTCCCAAGCACACATGTGTGAGTCACGTGCTATGATCAGATTGTTTATGAGATCAATTCCAATCTGATCATGTGGGTCAACAGCCTGCAGAGCCAATCCTGCAAAACAAACCCAGCTATTCCGCCCTGTGCTGTGCCTGGGTTAAGCAAATGCATGCATATAAAATTCTAGTAGACTTGATCTCAATAAATATGTCTACCATATTCCAACACAACCGTCCTAGGCACCTCGAGTATTAATTCCTCGAGTTAAATTCCACATCAAAATATTCCTTATCACTTGCATCAATAATATGAATAATTCAATATTGAGTAAAATAGATAATAACCATAATAAATATTGAAAGCCACATAAAAATCCCAACATCTTCCACTTGGCTGAAATATTTCAATCAATAAACTGAAGTCCCATGTCTTTAACATGCTTAGAAAATAATTCCTGACTAATTGGTTTAGTCAGTGGATCTGCAACCATATCAATGCTAGGCAAATAAACTAAACAAACAGTTTTGAGTCTATTTATTACATCACGAATATAGTGATATCTTTCTTCAATGTGTTTACTTTTGCTATGAAATTTAGGATCCTTTGAGACCTTGATCGTTGCCTGATTATCACAAAAATAGTGACAGGTTGTGATGCACTTTCCACGACTTTAAGTGATGCAAGAAATTCGCTCAGCCATACGCCTTCCTTTGCTGCTTCAGATGCAGCAATGTATTCAACTTCCATGGAAGAGAGAGCAACTGAATCCTGTTTCCTGCTATATCAAGAAATAGCACCTCCTGCCAAAGTAAATAGATAACCAGAAGTTGATTTTCGGTCATCCAGATCCCATTGCCAATCAGCATCAGTATAACCCTGCAGCTGAAGATTATGACCATTAAAACATAATGAATAATCCATAGTTCCTTTGACATAACGCAGTACATATTTGATTTGATTCCAGTACTTTTCTCCAGGATTCTTTTGATATCTACTAAGAATTCCAATGGCATGGCTGAGGTCAGGTCGTGTGAATAACACAACATACATAAGACATCCTAAAGCTGAAGAATAAGGAATTCCATTCATTCTAGCTTTTTTCCTCAGGAGTGTTTGGACATAATTCTTCACTGAGTTTAGTTTCCTTCACAATAGGTACTTTAACAGGTTTGCTATTTTCCATAGAGAATCGTTTTAAAACATTTCTAAGGTAAGCCTTTTGGGACAAACCAAGAATCCTTTTATTCCGATCTCTATGTATTTCCAATCCCAAAACATAGGAAGCTTCTCCCATATCTTTCATATCAAATTTAGAAGATAACCAAGCTTTCACTTCCATCAATGTATTTTATCATTAGAAGCAATGAGAATATCATCAACATATAAAGACAATAAGACAAAATATTTACCCATAACTTTTGTATATATGCAATGATCACTTTCCATTATTGAAAACCTATATGACGTGATAGCATTATCAAATAGAATGTACCATTGACGTGAAGCTTGTTTAAGACCATAAATTGATCTATTCAACTTACAAACCTTATTTTTATTTCCTTTTTCTCCAAAACCTTCCGGCTGCTTCATATATATTTCCTCCTCCAAAAAACCATTAAGAAAGGCCGTTTTAACATCCATTTGGTGGAGTTCAAGATCATAGTAAGCCGTCAATGCACTAATAATACGAATTGAAGTAAATTTAGCAACAGGAGAAAAAGTTTCCACAAAGTCAATACCTTCCCTTTGTGTGAAGCCTTTAGCAACAAGTCTAGCTTTATATTTCTCCACTAAACCAGCTGCATTTAATTTCCTTTTAAAAATCCATTTACAACCTATGGGCTTACGGTTGTTTGGTAAATCAACAAGTTCCCAAACTTTATTCCTTTTCATCGAGTTTAATTCTTCCCGCATTGCTTCCACCCATAGTTTAGATTGTGAACCATTAATTGCTTCTTTATAAGTCTTTGGTTCTTCCTCTAAATCTGAAATTTTAGAGTGAACTTCCCCCAAGAATAAATAATAATCATCTAGATATTGGGGTGTACTTGAATTCCTCCCACTTCTTCTAAGCATGTTAGTGTTGGGAGTTTGATTTGCGTGTCCTTCAGGAGCTGAATGCCCTTCAGGATGAGAATTAATTCCAGATGTATCTATCTGTGTTTCCGGTGGGGTTGCCAATAATTCCACCCTCGCCCGCTTAGCATAACGAGGTGTGTTTTCATCCAAAAATATTGCGTTCCTACTTTCCACCAGTTTATCTTTTTCTGGATCATAAAACCTATATCCTTTTTATTCCAAAGAATAACCAATAAAAATTCCTGGTATGCTTTTAGGCTGCAATTTTGCACGGATTTGATTTGGCACTTTAATTTGTGCATTACACCCCCAAACTGCCAAGTGACGAAATGATGGTTTCTTTCCAGTCCACAACTCATAAGGAGTGACTGTTACAGCCTTAGATGGTGAATGATTTAACAAATAAACAGCAGTATGTAAAGCTTCCCACCAAAAAGATAAAGAAATATCTGAATAAGCCATCATAGACCTAACCATATCCATTAGTGTTCTATTCCTCCTTTCAGCAACACCATTTTGTTGTGGAGTGTAAGGTATGGTATAATGATGAATAATTCCATGCTCTTTACAAAAATCATTTAATATTCTTGAAGTGTATGATCAGTTCTCAAAACTTTGATCTTGCTATTTAATTGATTTTCCACTTCAGTTTTAAATGTCTTGAACATATCAAAACCTTTCGACTTTTGTTTAATAAGATACATATATCCAAATCTAGAATAATCATCAATGAATGTGATAAAATAAATCTTTTGACCTCTAGTAGGAGTAGACATTTCACCACAAATATCAGAATGAATAATGGCTAGAGGCTCAATAGATCTTTCCGCCCTTGGAAAAGGCGCACGGGTCATCTTACCCATTACACAAGCCTCACAAATACCAAAATCCTCCCACTTAAAGGGCAGAATTCCAGAATTAATAAGCCTCTTAATTCTATTTTTTAGATATGTGACCAAGTCGTAAATGTCATAAATATGATTCTGAGCATGTGTTCACATCAATTGAATTCCTCACTATGGAGTTATTTTCACCAACTAAGCAATTAATATTGTTATCATTTGATAATTCATGAAGAAAATAAAAGACCATCATGATGAGTTCCAGCATGCACTAATTTCCCATTAAGTAATATTTTAAATCTTCCTTTTCCAAATAGTATGTCCTAACTAATAGATTATAACTGAGCAACGGAGATTAAATTCCTTCTCATACTAGATGAATATAAAGTGTCCTGTAACAATAATTTTCCTCCACTGGGGAGTTTTAGGACATAATTTTCAATTCCAAGTACATCAGCTTTAGCACTAGTGCCTAAGAAGATATATCTATTTCCCCTTGGAATTGTTTGCATAGAAGTGAAATCTCTATTATCTCTAGTAATATGAGAAGTAGCACCAGAATCGATAATCCAACTATTTGGAAAAGTAGTAGTAAGTAAAGATTCAGTGCATACAAAAATATTAGACATACCGTTAGGCGAAAAATTGCCTTTACGCTCAGCTGGTTGATGTTTTGATTCTTTTGCTTATTCTGCTTCTTCTTTTTCCTGCAGTTAGCCCTGAAATGCCCATACTAACCACAGTTGTGACACTTGAAATTCTTGTACTTTTCATTCCTCTGAAAAGAGTTATAATGTCCACGATCATCTCGATCGCGTTTCTTGTTAAGCTTTTCTCTCAAAACACCACTAGACTTCCTCTTTTGCCAATTCCTTTTATTATTGCCATTTTCCTCTCCAAGGTGTAACTCAGAAGTATTTCTTTCCTTTCCCTGAGAGAGTTTTCTGTCTTCTTCCATAACCAAATGATGCCTCAGAGTGCGCATATTAAGTGTCCTTTCAGAATGACAAAAAGATATCTTAAATTGTTCCCATGAATTTTGCAAAGAGTTTAGAACAACTATGACCTGTACTTCTTCAAAAAATGGATAGCCAGCATTTTTTTAATTCTTTCACTAAAACACAGAGTTTATTGAGATGCTCATTAACTGAAGTGCTATCAGACATCTTAGTAGAGATAAAGCGATTAACAAGATTAAGCACTTTAATAAGAGACACTTCTCCAAAATCATGTTCCAGGCTACGCATTATTTTTCGCGCATTCTGTTCACTCTCATATTCAGCAGCCAAAGAATCAATCATTGATCCCAACATAAAAATCCCAGCCCTTTTATTATCCTTAATCCAATTTTCATATTTTTCTGCATAATTTTCCTTTTTCTCAATAGTGGCAGCTTTTTCTGGCTCTTCCGGTTTGTTTTTGTCTATGACATAATATATGTTTTCAGCAGAAAGTAAAAAAATATGATTTTTCTTTTTCAAACCGTAAAATTTGAGCCATCTAATTTACAAGATCTAAACAGTTCAAAAAATACACTGTTAGTTGTCATTGCTTACCTGATAGGACCGTAGAATTCACTGCCGAGAGATGACCCAGGACAATCTGCCTTCCGCTGGGTGTTCACGCAAAGCCAACCAATTAGTCAGGCTTCACAGTCTTATGTTGGTGCACGTGTTCACGTAAGCACTTGGAACCAATGCACTTGCATGCAGCCCGAGTTGATTCACGTCCTGACTTCTGAATTGATTTTCACGATGCGAGCTCCTTGCGCGACGCGCCGACCGGGATCGCTGCGCCTTCCGTGACGCGAGAAGAGGCTGAGTTGATGGATCGGCAGAGCACGTCTCGAAAACTGGCGCGCGCGTGTGAGCCTGGCGAATTCTCTGTGATGACGTCCAAGCGCACCTCCGTGAGATTTTCCGTGCGATTCCTGGAGACCGAGCCGATCACCAACTCCGACGAAGAAAAATCTGCGCGCCGAGATAGAGTCGGCTTCCGTGACGCGCGTTGCCGGATGAAAACCAGAAGACGCTGAGAGGAGACGCGACGCCAGAGAAGTACGCCAGAAAACCTTCCGCGCGGACGGACGTCTCCAAGTCGCCTTCGAACCTCGTGCTCTGACACTAATGTTGAGTTTACTTTAAACTCTAGATTAACTAACCTCATAGGCGCCGCGCCACACCACGCCGCGTCAGCCACCGTGTGTACCGAAGTAAAAGAGGCGATAATTCGTGAGGAGTTTGTAAAAAAAAATTAAAAAAAATCGAGGGCACATGTGTATTTTTGAAAAAGTCAAATGTCTTTTTCGTAAAAAACCGAGGGTATGTACGTAATAAATGAGAAAGTCAAAGGTCTTTTTCGTAAAAAATCAAGGGCCTGTACGTAATAAACGAGGACCCGTACGTAATTTAGAAAACCGCGGGGCGCTATCCTGCAAAAATTTCGGTGAAAAAAACTGCCAGGGACCTTTTCGCGAGGAAAAAAGACTTTTACGTAATTATCAAAAAATACGAGGAAAGTGGCTCGACCGGCCGTACGCGAATTCGCTGGACACGCGCCGGCCGGCCGAGCGCGCGGGGCGACGTGGAGGGGCTGCGCGGCCGGGAATCCCCCCGGGAATGTATTGGTTATTATACCATAGAGGCTTTTGGTCTACCTTTTATATCTCTGTTTTTTTCGTAGTGTCGCTCACAATGTATAATGAGGTTAGAGGGGTAGTGACATATTTATAGACTCCACTTCCAGGTGTTCCAAAGTGACTCACCTGTTTCCGGTATCCCGTGAGACTCTTGAATCATGTCACCAACCACAATCAGACAAGCCAATTTTATAAGTCTAAAATATATTAGTCCCAAGCACACATGTGTGAGTCACATGCTATGATCAGATTGTTTAGGAGATTAATTCCAATCTGATCATGTGGGTCAACAGCCTGCAGAGCCAATCCTGCAAAACAAATCAGCTATTCCGCCCTATGCTGTGCCCGGGCTAAACAAATGCATGCATATAAAATTCCAGTAGACTTGATCTCAATAAATATGTCTACCATATTCCAGCACAGCCGTCCTCGGCACCTCGAGTATTAATTTCTCGAGTTAAATTCCGCATCACAATATTCCCTATCAATTACATCAATAATATGAATAATTCCACATTGAGTAAAATAGACAATAACCATAATAAATATTGAAAGCCACATAAAAATCCCAGCAAAAAGATCAGGCTAAGTACTAACATCATACATGCTCTCTCTCTCTCTCTCTACTATTGTAGACTCCGGATAGCCCCTTCGTGGTCTGCCTACCTATTGTGTGACCTGTAGCCACAGCACATATCTCACACTGGGCATGTTCTTTACCTCACAAGCTGACGACTTTTGACTTTTGCTACAGTACCTAACTTTCAAACGAAGTATTTTCTTAAGACGGTGTCTACAAGTTAAACGATCTACACGTTAAAAGCCCAACATTTGTATCAGCCAAAATTGTAAGTGAGTATCTGTCTCTCCGTAATCTGTACCGTAAACAGCCAAAATTTAAAAATTTCTACCAAAATCCATAAACCACAGCCGAAAAAGAACAGGCCCACTTAAAGCTGCCATTTTAACTTATGACCGACCGACATTTTGGAAGGGAGGAGCCACGGGGTTGGAACAACTCAGAAGCAGCCTACCCCTAAACGAACCTCGCAGTCTTAAAACAAACCAGTTGTTTAACGAAGCAGCCAGTTCGATCGATTGATTGCCAGTTTAGCTATCTGATGATGCCGCCGCGATCGATGTAAAAAACAACGCCTGGTTAAGTAATTACCACGCCACGATAGCTATCCCCTCCTGGATTAGTTATCTGGGTTTGACTTTCAGACGCCGACGTCGCGGGTTTAATTTGTCCGTGTTTGAATTCGCTCGATTTAAAACGAGAATACGAGATGGATCTTCTTAAACAACGCTCAAGCCTCCTCATCAACGCAAGTTAGTTTTCGCTGCATGCGTGGCTTCAGGAGTCGAGAGATTAGCTGCTGTCCAGGTAGAACCGGCACCTACCTGCTTTTGTTTAATCGAATTCGATTTGACTTCGTTTGTTTTTTAAAGAGTGTGCTAGCGCACGATATATGGTTAGAAATGATTCTAAGAAAGAAGAAGAGTAAAAGTATCTTATCACCGGTCGCCGTCGTCGCACCGCCTTAGACAGCTCTGCACGCCTTCACCGCCGCCCCTGCCTCCACCACCACCACTTGTGGCCAGTGGTGCCATTGCCACCGCGCCGTGCTGTGCCGCCTAACTTAACTGTCACAGTCGCTGCTGCCACCGCTCTCCAACCCCGCCCATCACCCCTACCACTGCCCACTGTTGGGCCGCCGCCTCCCCCTAACCTCCTTCTATACCCAGGGGAAGGTGAACCCGTAGTGGGAGCCGGATTTCCCTCCTCTAACGTCAGATCCGACAACGACACCCCTCTAGGCCACCGGATCTAGCGTGCGGCGGGACCGGTGGTGGAGGAAAGTGAGGGGATAGACGGCGAGGATGGAAAGAGAACGAGAGGGAGAGCGAGTGGAGTGACGAGTAATCATAGAACTAATTTGAGATTCGTGTGTGACTTTGGATCCAACAATAGTTGCATATTTTGTCCGATGGTATTTCGTTCGTTAGGTTTTTTTGTTTTTAAAACGCTGGCCGGTCCAAAACAAACCGGGGTCGAATTTCATTCATGGGTTCAAGAGAGTTTCCTGATAATTTAATTCAAATTTGATCTGATTCTGCTTGGTTTTGAGGCTACGTGCGTACGCATGCTGCTACCACAAGCAATTCGAAGTCAAATTTAAATTGAATTCTTATGCGGCGTGCTCAGTCATCCAGGCTTGCACGCAATATTTGGACATTTTTCTCTCTTTTCTTTTTGTCAAAAAAGAAACTTATGTGTGGGCAACACGATGAATACCAGAACTGTTGGTAATTTAATTTCCTAACATATAAGTTTGGAGTAACTGCATTCTCCACTTAGCTATGGAGCAGACGTGCGGTATTTTAGCACCAGCACGGCAGCACTCTCGGTGCTTGCTTTGCCGAAGCTCGCAGGGCTGGGCTCCAACGCCGCCCTCCCCGCCCCTATAAAATCCGCCAATGTTTAAAGTTTAAACCATCCTCAGACCAAATCTCGGTGATCACCACCCCAAGATCAAAATTCCCAAACCAAACCCTCTCCCCCGTACTCGTCGGAATCACACTGCCAATGGCAGCGACCACTCGAGCGCTCCTCCTCTCCTGCTTCCACAGCGGCGGTTCCGAGGTGAGCCGCCACCTCGCGCTGCGGCCGCGGTACCCGTCCATGCCGCGGCGCCCCAAGGCGGCCGCGGTCGCCGGCGAAGGAGGAAGAGGGGGACGCGACGGCGATCTGGAGGCCGCGGCGGGGGCAGCGGAGGAGGAGCAAAAGGTGGCGGTGTTCGCGGTGTCCGGGATGACGTGCTCCGCGTGCGCGGGCTCGGTGGAGAAGGCCGTCAAGCGGCTCCGCGGCATCCACGACGCCGCAGTGGACGTTCTTGGCGGCCGCGCGCAGGTCGTATTCTACCCGGCGCTCGTCTCGGTGAGCATCTGGTACTCTGATTTTGCGGCCGTTTGCATTTTGTGACGCGTGCTGCTTTTGGGGTCTTTCTCATGGGCCGTTTCCAGATGATCAGATCCATCGGCTCGGATTAGGTATTTTATTTTTTAAGGAAAGATGCTTGTGTGCGATTTTTTAGGGTTTTTGAGCGAAAATTTTGTACCTAGTTACGTGGTTTTAATCTTAATGCAGAATTACATAGATGAGTAGAACGGTTCATCCCATAATCCCATTAGTTGTGGACTCGTCTGTGTTTATACTCGAAGTAGCCTATACTGGGTCCGTTTTGTGAAAATCCTGGAGGTACATACACGGGGCCATGTACTTTTAGGACGTCCCGGTATCACAAAATGGTTTTATTTAGCAAACATCAGCAATTGTATAAAGAGTATAGAGTGGAATACGTAGCTGTGTAAGTACTCTGGGCATGAAGGCAGTATATGAAGCAAATTTTCATGTGGAAATGCAATGACATAGGCTGCGCGGTCCATGCTTGAGAGGTTGTGCGTGGGATTCACCTCACCTATTAGAGGGTGTTCTTGAAGGAAAATGCGCTCACAACTGTTTGTAGTTATAGTTAATTGTATCACTCGAGGAAGTATTTGTGTGGCCTTAATTGGTTCATAATTTGAGAAATATTTGAAATGAGAGGTGGGCTCGTGAAAAGTTTTCTTTGCATTTATTTGCTTCGTTGTGGTTTAGAAGGTTACAGGTAGACAGCTTTCCTTCTGATGTAGAACTGCTAACTGCTTCGTGCCCCTAAAACATGGTTTGGTCGATCGGGATTCAATAACACGCCTAGTTGCAAATACAGCGATGTGCACGGGCCTGCAGGCTCAATACGAAGATGGATTTGATACAAAAAAAAAGGTGGTTCCTGCTTATTGTTTACAGGTTTTCAACTGCAATTGCAGATAACTTTTGCTCCTAGACAGAAATTAGAAAGGAAGTTGCAGTCCTTTCTAATTTGCCTGATGTTCCTACAGAAGAATTTCAAAGTTAATAAACTAAAGTTTCCATCTAGAATTGGGTTGCATATATGTTGTGTATTTTTTTCCAGTAATCCACACCTAATGGAATGCTGATACATACCCTTGTTCTTTTCCTTTTTGAATTTATGTCTCTTACTCTGTTGCACCCTGCATTCTGTTGCATAGCTTCAAGTTGTTGATCTGTTCATTTGGTGTTCCTCCCACTAGACGCGAGCATATGCCTAATCGATTATTAAATATTCAGGCTGGAATAAATTGTCTTATTCAGGAACAATTTGTCACTCACGCTTCTCATCTCATAATTACTTCCTTTCACGAGTGGCACATTCAGGGATACAAAATTGCAATCCTGTCCCCCCATTATTATGTCTGAATATCTTTTTGAAAAAGAACTGTTATCTTCAAAGGCAAGATGTATCCCTTTTCATCAGTATCGTGAAATTTATTAGAACGAAAGGGGAACTTTTGTATTATTGGAAGTCATTTTCCTGCAGTGTAAGTGCACTGCTACAGTTGGATGATGAGAGATACTTCATTTGATTGCCATTATAGGACCCCGAAAAATTTTCATATCTGTTTCAAGTCTTCAACTTAGTGGCCGCTTGCTCACACACTTCCTTATTGGACAACACCTATGATTTCGCTGGTGTCAATTCTTGCTGCATCTAGTAACTTTAATCAGCTGTAGCCACAATATAATAGCACATTTAGGTGTCGTTTTGGATATGTCAGTTCCATTTATGGATAAAGTATAGCGAATAAGAGACTGAGTTTATTATTTGAGAAATAATCTTTTTCTTAGGAACGGAAATTTTCTTTACACCATTCTGATTTGGACTACAGGTATAACGCCAATCAATATGTTAGTTATCTTGTCAAGATCTGACTATGAGTAGAAGCTTGTCTTTTTATAGCTTGGAGTATAATTTGTGCATGATCTAGTACTTGCGCACTTCCCCCTTGGCTAGTGCCCCCTTTTTCAATAGCACTTTCTATTGGTTGAGAATTGGAAAAGCTCCTTTTGCTGTGAAGCTGTCATATTTCCAGAGAACTAAGGACCATTTTGATGACCGATCACTACACGCAAAGGCCAATTTAGGCATTAGACAATATATAAATGTCAATGCCTTTACACATTGATCCTCAAATTCTGTCTCCTGGATACTTTTTTTGTTTGTTTACTTTATATACTCAAGAAAATACATATCATGCACAAACATTATTGTTTGAATTATTTAACAGCTGATATCACAGCTGTTTCATTTGATCAGAGCAATCTAACTATAGTAATAACACTAATTTTTTTTCACTTTGTTTATTGCATATTTTTATCAACAGTGAATAGATTATTTGCAATGCACCTGAGACTCATGTATGTTCTTTCGGTAATTTTAGTTCATGTTTTTACAGAGTACATGTCCATGTTATTCAATACTTTTTTCCTATATATTTGGAGATTGTGTTCACGAATACCTTTTGACAGGAGGAAAAAGTCAGAGAAACCATCGAGGATGTTGGTTTTGAAGCTAAGCTGATCGATGAGGTGCTCAAGGAAAAGAACATTCTAGTATGCAGGCTGCACATAAAAGGAATGACCTGCACGTCTTGTGCAAGCACAGTTGAATCTGTCATGCAAACTGTTCGAGGGATTCAGAGAGCTTCGGTTGCATTGGCTACTGAAGAGGCAGAAATCCGTTATGATCGCAGGATCATTACTGCTAGCCAATTAATCCATGCAGTTGAAGAAACTGGCTTTGAAGCGATACTGGTTACCACGGGTGAGGATCGGAGCAGGATAGACCTTAAAGTGGATGGCATTCTCAACGAGAGATCAATCATGATAGTGGAAAGCTCTGTCCAAGCTCTTCCTGGTGTGGAAGACATAAAAATGGACACCGAGCTCCACAAGATCACCATCTCGTACAAGCCTGACCAGACAGGTCCCCGAGACCTCATTGAAGTAATCGAGTCAGCTGCATCTGGTCATCTTGCTGTATCAATATATCCGGAAGCAGATGGAAGGGAGCAGCATAGACATGGGGAGATCAAGCGATACCAGCAGTCTTTCTTGTGGAGCTTACTATTCACCATTCCGGTGTTCCTCACCTCCATGGTGTTCATGTACATCCCAGGGCTGAAGGACGGGCTGGACAAAAAGGTTATCAACATGATGAGCATTGGTGAACTACTGCGGTGGATTTTGTCGACACCTGTCCAATTTGTAATTGGCCGTAAATTTTATACTGGTGCTTACAAGGCGTTGTGCCATGGCTCTCCGAACATGGATGTGCTCATTGCTCTAGGGACCAACACGGCTTACTTCTACTCAGTTTACTCGGTTCTCCGAGCTGCCAACTCTGAGAATTACATAGCTACTGATTTTTTTGAGACTAGTTCGATGCTCATATCATTTATCCTTCTTGGAAAGTATCTTGAGATCTTGGCAAAAGGAAAGACCTCGGAGGCTATAGCCAAGCTAATGGATCTTGCACCAGAAACTGCAACAATGCTGATGTACGACCACGAAGGGAATGTTGTAGGCGAGAAAGAGATTGACAGCCGGCTGATTCAGAAAAATGATGTGATCAAAGTAGTTCCGGGTGGGAAAGTTGCTTCCGATGGCTTTGTTATTCGGGGCCAGAGCCATGTGAATGAAAGCATGATCACCGGAGAATCACGGCCCGTGGCAAAGAGAAAGGGTGACGCTGTGATCGGAGGGACGGTGAACGAGAATGGCGTGCTCCATGTCCGGGCAACATTTGTCGGGTCAGAGAGTGCGCTGGCACAGATTGTAAGGCTAGTAGAGTCAGCACAAATGGCAAAAGCTCCTGTGCAGAAGTTTGCTGATCAGATATCTAAAGTCTTTGTCCCCCTTGTAAGTTCAGCTGCATTGTGGTAATCCAATACAGCGTATTCTTATGATCTTACCAATGCTGAGCAATCTGCTTCATGCTTGCAGGTCATCGTTCTTTCTTTGATTACTTGGTTTGCATGGTTCTTAGCTGGGAGGTTCGATGGCTACCCTACCTCGTGGATACCATCTTCCATGGATAGCTTTCAGTTAGCTCTTCATTTCGGGATATCAGTAATGGTGATCGCCTGTCCTTGTGCCCTAGGGCTGGCAACTCCAACTGCCGTGATGGTTGCATCTGGAGTCGGTGCCTCGCAAGGTGTTCTGATCAAGGGTGGGCAAGCTCTGGAGAGTGCACAGAAGGTCTATAAAAATTCATTATACATGTGGGCAATCATGTTTTCAGAAAGTGCTTCAAATTATCGACAGACATTATTAATTTGTATGGCATTTTATAGGTGGACTGCATCGTTTTCGACAAGACAGGAACATTAACCATTGGGAAGCCTGTTGTCATCAACACCAGGCTTCTAAAAAACATGGTCTTGCGTGAATTCTATGAGTATGTTGCAACAGCAGAGGTATGCTTTTCCAACTCTATATGTATTTTCAATGTATTTATTTTCCATTGTCTTGAAAAGATACCTTACTAAAATTTCATTGATTCTGGTCACATTCAGATCAACAGTGAGCACCCACTGGCGAAGGCGATAGTGGAGCATGCCAAGAAGTTCCACTCCGAAGAAAACCATATCTGGCCTGAAGCAAGGGATTTCATTTCAGTAACTGGACACGGTGTCAAGGCAAAAGTCCATGACAAGAGTGTCATTGTGGGGAACAAGAGCTTTATGTTGTCATCAGCAATTGATATCCCCGTGGAAGCTTCAGAAATCCTTGCGGAAGAAGAGGAGAAGGCGCAGACAGGGATTATTGTGGCAATGGATCAAGAAGTTGTGGGCATAATCTCTGTGTCTGATCCGATAAAACCAAATGCCCGTGAAGTGATATCATACCTCAAGTCTATGAAGGTGGAGAGTATAATGGTGACTGGGGACAACTGGGGGACTGCCAAGGCCATCAGCAAAGAGGTTGGCATTGAAAAGATCGTTGCAGAAGCGAAACCGGAGCAGAAGGCTGAGAAGGTGAAGGAGCTTCAGGTGAGATCGATATATATGTGCTTGCTTTGTGAATTTCTTGCGTTTATCGTTCAATCATTCAGCTATTCACTGCCTGTCAATTTAAAATCTTGCAGTTGGCTGGAAGAACCGTGGCGATGGTTGGTGATGGAATCAACGACTCCCCAGCGCTCGTCTCAGCCGACGTTGGTCTGGCGATCGGCGCGGGCACCGATGTCGCCATTGAAGCGGCCGATATTGTCCTCATGAAGAGCAACTTGGAGGATGTGATCACTGCCATCGATCTGTCCAGGAAAACATTCTTCCGCATACGGATGAACTACGTCTGGGCGCTAGGCTACAACATCATCGGCATACCGATTGCTGCGGGGGTGCTCTTCCCATCGACCCGGTTCCGCTTGCCGCCATGGGTCGCCGGCGCTGCAATGGCGGCATCCTCCGTCAGCGTCGTCGGCTGGTCCCTGCTGCTGAGGTACTACAGGAGTCCAAAGTATCTGCGCCATTGAGCTTACAGGAGCGACAAGCGTACACAAGCGTAACATCTGCATAGAATAAGCTGTAGATATTTGTAACTTCATGGCATGTGTTATGTCATCTTGGAGAAGGACAAGGGCAGGAGTTGCCTAATATATTAAATGTACATAACTACATATGCGTAATATTCGTGTATGCGTGTTAGGTAAGGGTTGGTTATAAGTCAGCGGTGATGGATTTAGGATTTTTGAGATAGATGCTTAAAATTATAAAAGTTTTGTTTAGTGTAAAATATAAAGATCCATAATTAAAAAAAAGCGCTACTATAAAACATCCTTCATAGAAACACGGTGTTTGCTGTCATGAATTTTCTGGTGGCAACGCCCACGCACGCCCCACAAAGGCATCGATCGAACTTTTTCCGGTTGATTGCTTGCACCGTCAACCTGATCGTCAGTGCATGTACAGCACCATGTGGTCCATGTCCATGCCATCTATTGCTATAGGCATGCTCTTTGCATTTCGCAAGAACCGCTCCCGGTCACACTTACCGCCCAATGCATGCGTCACGCATGATGACTTACTGTGTACGTGTGCCAGGTCCAAAACGCAATGGAATGCGGGATTCTCGAACATGCTCCGGCCGCTTGCATTTTTGGTCCTCGCCATTCACCGGCAACCGCGCTAGCGTGCAACGCCAGCGTACGTGTCATGCACGACGGCGACGACGACGAACCGCGTGCATGGCCGTGCACGTACGTGCGCTGCTCGTGTCCAAACAGCTCCAAGTAAGTACAGAGGCTATCTTCTAGAAGCTCGCTAGTTTTCTCACCTCTGCGGGTTTGTTCATTTTTTGCTAAAATTTATGGTTTTTAACTGTGATTTGTGGTTTTTAGGCTATTCGTACGAGAGATTATAGAATAATAGAAACTCACATGTATTTTTTACCGATATAAATATAGTTGGTATAATATATACTATAATTAACTAATAGACTATATCTTAAAAGATACTTCGTTTAAAAGTTAATTATTATAAAAAAAATTAAAAAGCAATTTTAGAAGCCGAACAGCCCTTGCGCCTTTCACACGTACGTACGGAACGAGTTGCTCTCGCGAACAATCCGACGATAACCAGCAGCACACCCCGAGGCCGCCTGATCCGATCGGACGGTTCGGCCGCAGCCGCGCGAGTTGACCAGAACGCCACGATTCCGTTCACACGTGGCGGGTCCCTAGCCGCAGGCGCCAACGGGCTTCCTCCTTCCTGCGTGGGCCACACGCATCGCAGCAGGCCAGCAGCGGGCGTTCACACGCATGTCGCTAGCTTCGGCCGTAAGATATATTATTATATTAGCCGGTGGCCGTGGCCCCACTCCTATAAATTCTCCGGTGACATCTCGCCGTCTCGGTCCACCGCTCAGCTACTGCTCTCTCGCCTTCGTCGTCTCCACGCCACCGCCTCACAGCTCTCACAACCACCCGGTTCTTCCCGGCTGCCGAGCCCGCTCGGTCGCCTTCGCCGCCACTCCGTCCAGTCGCGCCGGGATTCTCGCCGTCCCCTCCGGCATGGCCGCTGCGTCGTCTGCCACCTCCGTCCACGACTTCACCGTCAAGGTCAGCTCCGCTCGCCTCCGCCCAAAATGTTTCCGCGCGTTGGTAGGACACTTAGACGAGTAGATCCCTTTCTCGGCCGAGCCCGCTCGAGTACTTGTGTGCATACTTTGGGCTTTGGTAATTCGGGTGGAGCTTCGTGTGAATCTGGCCGCCGATTCGTCGGATTGGCCCGCTAAACCGACTAAATTTCTAGGAGACGTGAAGTGAGTGACGCAGTATATGAGTCTAAAGACCGCGTTTTGCTTGGTGCGCGCGTGTGTTCGCAGGATGCAAGCGGGAAAGACCTGGACCTGAGCGTCTACAAGGGGAAGGTTCTTCTCATCGTTAACGTCGCATCCCAGTGGTACGAATTAACCGCATAACCTCGCATCATTACTTCCTTTTTGCCCAGGTATTCTCAATTTTACAAGCACAGCGAATTTTAGATCGTATTGTCATTGTTTGTTCCACTGCCAAAAAAAATGGTCCAAATAAATAAGTTTGCTGTCTTCTTTATGGAATAATTTTCTGCCCCCTACTTGATTGCCCAAACTAATGGCTCTGCCTACTTCTTTCCTTGTCTGACGTAGACATCTCTAATTTTTTTTCTATAAAAAATCGTTTCTCTCCTTGCACTGCTAATTATTGTCTGTGCCCAATTGTTTCAGTGGCTTAACTAACTCCAACTACACCGAGCTGAGCCAGCTGTACGAGAAGTACAAGGACCAAGGTGTTTCCTTGACCCATTGCTTTTGTATAATGTTCCTTCACCTTGGAATATCTATCTGGTTCATGGTCATATAGATTACTGAGTTTTATTTTACTAACAGTCAGTAGTTTTTGGATTTAAACAAAGAACTTTGGTGGTTGGGGTGCTAACCGCTAAGTACTATGGCCAATTTGTGGTTTTATAGGCTTTGAGATCTTGGCTTTCCCATGCAATCAGTTTGGAGGGCAGGAGCCTGGCACCAATGACGAGATTGTCCAGTTTGCGTGCACTCGCTTCAAGGCCGAGTACCCCATTTTTGACAAGGTAAATTTGTGCTGTGTTTTTCCTCAACCAAACTAATGCATGTACCTGTTTCAATGTGAAACATACTGTGATATGCTTTAGTAGGTCGATATCAGCATATTATTGTTGTATTGGTGATGGCCCTTGAATCTTCATTTTAAAGATATTTAATCCAAGAAGAATGGTTTCTTGAGTACTAGTACTGAGCACTAGTTCTTATTATCTGTCAGGTTGATGTCAATGGCAACAATGTTGCGCCCCTGTACAAGTTCCTGAAGTCTAGCAAAGGTGGCCTTTTCGGCGACAGCATCAAGTGGAACTTCTCTAAGTTCTTGGTTGACAAGGAGGGGCGTGTCGTGGACCGCTATGCGCCGACCACTTCACCTCTGAGCATTGAGGTAACCTGCAGCACTGCAATTCACATCCCCTTTGCACATGCTGAATTACTGAGCGGTCATCATAACACTTCCTTTCTATCTCTGCAGAAGGATATCAAGAAGCTGCTTGGGAGCTCTTAAACCATCTGGCTGGAACCTGTAGAAAAATCTGCACCTCTGGACCTCATGCAGCGCTAAAAACAAAATAATGTTGTGTTTAATAAAAATTTGTGCTCAGCATTACAGAGGTTGCCGTTGTTACATTTGCCTTGCATCCTACTCTATACCTGTATATGTCGTGTTAATGAATTCCCGTGCTGTATATTATTCGGTATGGCCTTTCATTGGATCGCTGTGTTGTTTGGTTCTTGAAGTTTTTTGAGGAACAGAATCTGTCACATTACTGCACCAGCTTGATGACAGAAATACAACTCTGCATTTGATCTGCCACAGTCACCAATAGGTGGTGATGTGTAATACAGGATCTAGCCTGTTGTAGTGCCCCACTCAAGGACATTCCAACAAATTACGATGAATCAGAGCAGCTAGCTGCTTCAGCGTATTTTTCCGAATGACACATGCTCAGAAGACGCTTCAGACATGACACAAAGTCACAAATGCACAGAAGACTCCGGCCACCTTAAGGTGGTGATCGGTTCGGCTGAAAGCCTCATGGCTTATGGCTGAAAACACTGTAGCTGGCTGAAAAAAGCACTGTAGCTGACAGAGGCTTATTTACCATAATTAAATTTAAAAAAATTTAAAAATAGAAAAAACATATTAGCCCATCACGTATAATGTAAACAAATACGAGGAAAAAAAGAACCGGTAAAAAAAACTCAAAAAAAGCTAAAAGTTCAGAAAAAGACGAAATTTATGAATAGTGCAAAAATAAGCTGAAGCCAGAAGCTGAAGCCATATTGATCAGGGCCTAAATGTGCATTTCATAATCCTTCAAACATAATATGAGTTGCTACGACTAATTTAGTTCCCATACAGATATCCGGGATATAAACATAGAAATACACCTTCGGTTTCTGAATATGCAAACTATGTATCAATATTACATTTCCCTAAATTACCTAGCATTAAGAGTTTAAAACTACTTTTCCTCTGCGAACTATGTATGAGTTTGGAAATACTCATCCCTCTACAAAATCCGTCATTATCTTTGGGCTTTCAACAGCTCAACCCTTGTAACAGCTGTTTGATATCTCCATCATGTTAGGCTATCTTCATACACGTAGTGCTAACCATTGGTCAGGTCAATGCCATGGTGCGCGAGCTTAACATCTTAAATCCTAGACCACCCAAACTGAGGCAGGGGTGAAATGGGTTCAAAGGCCACTGCATTAGCATAATAGCTTGCATCTTCCAGCTCCCATGGCACTTTCAACCTAGGATGCCCTGATACGTGATACGGATACAGCAATACGATATATTTCAAAAATAAGGATACATCGATACGGCAAGTGTGTGTATTTGAAAAATAAAAATTGAAAAGTTTAAATGGCATACCACTTGGCAGTTGGTACATACCCACTTGAACAGTTTCTGATCCCGGTTGCAAGACTTCTTTTAATCTATGCTTTGACATAGGCAAACAAAAGTATGATCTCATATTAGTTGAATTCTCTATCGCTAATCTTGTACACGATAAATCTTATTAAAAAAGCATTACTGAACAACTAAATAATGGATAATGGAGAATTAGCCAAATAGATATCATTCTTGGCAACATAACATAACATAACATAACATAACATAACATAACATAACATAGGTTGATACTTGATAGAAGATAGAAATAGATTACAACTTGCAAGGCACAAGACTAATTGCTTAATTGATGCTACCAATTGTAGGAACTTTTCGGGCATTGAGTCAAGAAGTTTCTTGACTAGTGCGATGTCCTCTAAGGTGGCGCCGAGGGCGCTGTACTTGGTTGCCATGGCACTCAATTTTCCAGCGAACTCATCAATCGTCTTTCCTTCCTTCATGCGAATAGAGTCAAACTCGCTCTTCAATGTTTGCAACCGGCCTTCTTCACATGGTCAGTGCCTAGATATCGAGTCTTCAGACCATCCCGTACCTCCTTTGCCAATTTCTTTTTCGTGATCTGCAGAAGGATGTCTTCCAGGACGACTTAGAAGATGAACGCTCGTGCCGCTTTGTTCTTCTTCTCATCTACGACCACTCCAACCATAGGTTCTACTACCTCCCAGACACCTTGTGCATCCATAATCGCTTTCATCTTGATCGCCCATGTGGTATAATTCATCATAGTCAACATTGGGATTTGATGCGGCACCCTGTCGCCATCCCTTGCAACCTGCTGAACAGAGAGAGCCATTGCCGGGAACCACAAGTAGCTCAGACGTGCAGAGGCTTTGATACCACGTGTTGTATTTACTCGAGGATCGCATGCCCTGGTCGTACCTCACGAGAACTTGGTTTCGACCGCTTTCAGCGCTCGTAGTTTCGATCAATAAGTTACGAGCATGTTCTGCGCTTGTACTCATAGCTTCGATCACATTGACGCTATGACCACATTCAATGCTCGTTCTCATAGCTTTGACCACATTGAAGTTACAACCACGTGGTAGCTTCGACCACGTTCAGTCTTCTTCTTCGACTAGACGGCACTTAATCATAGAACATGAATACGCTCTTCTCTAAACCTTGCTTCCTCTGCTTCCCTACAATTCAGATTACAAAAAACAGAACTCGGCAAAACGGCAATAAGCAATCATGAGACAATGAAGTTTGTGGGGCAAATCGACGCACCAGATTTTGCCATTAAAATTATTTCAGTAATTAACGAACCAAAAGAGCACAAACAAATGAACGAATAGCGCACGCTCAAGGAGCTCTCTGTTTCTCCCGCAGGGCACCCACCAAGAAGAGCCCCCCCCCCTCCCCCGGCCACAGCTGGTCCCTCCGCTTCCCTGTCATCTTCTCCACCAGTCTATCAGTGATGGACCTAGAAAACTTTTAATGCTGTACACTTTACATGCATAAGTTCAAAATTTCGTAGGATTTGTAACATCACAGGGTCAATACACAAGTTTGAATTTTGCTAAAAGTACAATACAAATAGTTTGAATAAGGTTTTAAATGATACTGATAGCTGGCTTGCAGCTTTTGGCAGGCGTTGGCCGTGCGGTTGTCGGCTTCAAACCTTGCAAATCTTTTTTTCCCCGTCTAATGCATCGATACACAAAGCTTTTGAGTGTTGGGAAAAAGATTACAAAATATGTAACAAAAATTCAGATATATCACGAGGTGCTCCCAGCCTCCCGCAGTCCAGTGTCGCCTGCTGCTCTGCATCGTGCGCCCGTAGTCCTGCTTGGGTTGCCTGGTTGTGGAATTGGTCTCTCGGGGAGAAGGCGTTCGGCACGGTTTTGCTTTGATTTTGATTTATATTTGGTACAGTAACTACCTTTTAAACGATATATTTTTAAAAAAATATGATCTACAGGTAGATTGTATTAGACATTGTACTAAATTCAGTTATATCAACTAAAATCACATATGACTATTTCTCTTTACGTATTATCTTGTAAATATTTATAATTAGGTGCAGCCCCTGCACTTAGCGCCGTGCAGGGTGCCCCAGCAGCTGACACGTGTCTCGCAAAATTCAAAAAAATTCCGAAAAATTTAAAAAATACTTTTAAAAATCCAAAAAATTGTAAAAAGTATTTTTTTGTAAAAATACTTTTATTAAAAAGTATGTTTAAGTACTTAAAAATACTTTTTAATAAAAGTGAAAATCAAAAAAATTTAAGTACTTAAAAATACTTTTTATAATTTTTCGGATTTTTAAATTATTTTTTTGAATTTTTTAATTTTTTTAAAATTTTACGGGACACATGTCAGCTGCTGAGGCACCCCTACACACGGCGCTAAGTGCAGGGCCCTGCTCTGAGCCGTTCCCTTACAAATATGGCCTGTTGCCGAGCTGATCTCAGGAAACATTTTCGATTTTTTAGGGTGCCCTTAATACCAGGCACCCTTCCTAGTTCCGCCCACGTTCTCCGCCGAGGAAGCCATCACTGCCGGCGTGCGCATTGCTGTGTGAGGACTGAGGAGGAGCACCTAGAGTCCAATACGCCGCCGTCTTCGATGAAGAGCGGTGTGGAGCCCTAGGTGGCTAAACTTTTGGTGCTTGCATGTAGAACAGTGGCTTTGCGGAGCTGCAGGTTTTTTTGTTGCTTGTGGAAAGCAGATGGTTAAACCGTTGAAGTACAAGATGGTGGAACAGGTGAGGAACAGCTAACTACTTGTCCATGTCCGTCTACAGACTAAAGCTCAGGGGACAGTCATATTGATTTGCCTGCATGCATTATTGCCTTAGGTAGATTCAGGCCGTCAGTGAATTCGAACGGAACGAACAAAAGGACAGCAAAGAAATCCGCTAGTAGTGGTGATTCGCAAGCAAACACAGACGTGACAGACGGACACTTCAAATCACACATGTACTACTGCGACCGCAGTTAGCTGCTAGGGCTCTGCTCATTTTAAGTTGAATTTCTATTTTTTAATTTATTTTTTTACTATTTATAAATTTTATTTTTTTTATTTTTTGGTTTTTTTAGCGTTTTTATCAGTTCTTTTTTCCATATTCGTTTGTATTATCCGTAATCAGCTAACCTATTTTTTATTTTTAAATATTTTTAAATTTAGTTACTTAAAATAAGCCACCATCAAGTATAATGTAATTTTAGCCATAAACTAGTTTATTTCAGCCCAACTGGACAGCACTTAGATCAAGCTTATAGATATTTGGGAATTTTAGTCCTAGACCCTTCACTTTGTGATGTGAGCAATGAACTCCTCCATGTCCGCCCACGACGAGCCGCCCTTCGCCACGGCCGCACGAACGTCCTTGGCGAGCGCCTTCGCCGTCTTCCGCACGGCGACGCCTTCGTCGGAGTCCATCGCCCTCTTGATGACCGCCTGGATGACCTTGGCCGGCAGCGTCTCCCCTCTCTTCTCCCACGGCCTCACGACGATCCCGCCCTTGAGGTGGTTGCACACGTACCCCGCGTTCCACGGCTGGTCGGAGTGCATGGGCCACGCAAGAATCGGTATCCCGTGGCTCAGGCCTTCCAGTATCGAGTTCCAGCCGCAGTGGCTTATGAACGCCGCCGTGGCACCATGCGCAAGGATATCCAGCTGCGGCGCCCACCCGGTGATCACCAGCCCCCTCTCTTCGGTCTGCTTCGTGAACTCGGAGAGGAGCTTCGCGTGCCGGCTGTCGCCGGCCTCCGCGAATATGTCACCGCGGTCGGCGTCGCGCAGCACCCAGATGAATCGCTGCTCGCTGACCCTCAGCGCGGCGGCGAGCTCCTCGATCTGCTTCCCAGGAAGCGACGTCATTGTACCGAAGGACACGTACAGCACCGACGTCGGTGGCTGCATGTCGAGCCAGTCCAGGCACTCATGCCGCGGCTGCATCCCCGGGGCGGGCGTGGTCGCGTCGAGCAGTGGGTTCAGTGGACCGATGGTGAAGAGCTTCTTGCCGTCGCGAGACAGGGTATCGGCGTGCGCGTCGATGAACTCGCCCTCGAGCGCGCCACACGAGTTGAGGAGCAATCCGGCTCCGAACACGCCGAGCCCGCCCTGCCGCTGCAACAGCTCCATGAACTCCTCGGTGACGAAGGACTCCGGGGGCGGGAAGGGCAGGCCGAGCGCGCGCACCATGTGGTGACCGGGGTCCTTGAACCCCGTGTTGAACGACTGCCCCACGCACTGGAGAGCGTACGCCTCAACGTTGGGCAGCCGCAACGCTTCCGAGGCGGGGAACCCCACGAGGTTGTCGTGCACGACGACAACGCGGCGGTGTGAGGCGGAGAGCTCGTCGAGGAGGCGCCCGAGCGGGGCCGCGGCGTGGTCGCAGAACGCGTCGAAGAGCGGCTGCAGGTGACCCGGGAACGCGATCCGGCTGTCGGGGTCGGGCGGTGGCGTCGCGTAGGACGGGATGTCGAGGGCCGAGAAGTGGAGCGTGCGGACGATGCGCGCGTCCCAGCCCTGCACGCGCGCACGCGCCTGGCGAACGTGCGGCGCGGGCGCCGCGTAGTGCACATCCAGCCCCCGCGACGCTAGTAGCAGCGACAGGTGCAGCATCTGGTTCAGGTGCCCCTGCGCCGGGAACGGCACAGCCACGATGGCCACTGGCGCTGGCGCCACCTCCATTGCCGCTGGAGCCATGCTGCCGTCTCTTTCTAGATCTCTCTCTAAACTACACTGATAGACTGAGCGCTAGTGCTACAAATGCCACAGCCACATGCCACCATGCAGCTGCATTTGTAGGGGCATGCAGCAAACGAGGCAATTAAAAAGGGTAGCTGCTGGTTAATTTCTGGGCGCGCTGGCTGGCCGGGGAAGAAAATGCGATGGAGGAGCCGCTATCGATCTGACATGAGATCCACTGATTAATAGGTGGGAGGGTCTCTCGTGGGCGGGGCTCGTTGGCCTGTCCCTCCCACCTATTAAAATCAGAATGTGATCACGATGGGTCAATCATTCAGCAGTAAAAAAAATAGTGCATTAGTACCGCATGCCTGCGGGCTGAGGTAGGCACGCTCGAATTTACGGCGGCGACCGACGGCGATAAGCGCGCGCAGCCTCACCTACCACACATCACCGGGTCAGGGTGCATTGGTTTCGCTCACGCCACGAGTCTTGACTGCCTTGTTCAGGCGACATGAATCGCTTTTATGCCTGTGGTACCAATTGCCAACTCAGGACGCGTCAGGCGTCGAAGCCGAGCAAATCGAGACGAAGATGAGCGAAAATCCCAGCGTCACGATGCTGTCAGCGTCGAACCATTTCCTCCACAAAGATTGTCAGAAACATTCGCGTCATTTGGATACTGTGGCTTGGTGCAGCGATTGCATTGGCACCATTAATTAGGCGGCCATCACGAGCATCATTTATTCATTCTCTGTCCTGGAAAGAAAGAAGAACCCAATGAAGGGAAGATATGAGAGAGGCTCAAGCGGTCTTCTGGTGTCATCTGCGACCGCATCGACGCCGCCTTTCTTCCCCTGCGAGCCCCAACCTCATCTCGATCTTCTGGTGTCATCTGCGAGCGGTGCGCGAGGGATTTCAAACTCGGATCTGTCTCCAGCGGGCCCCTTCTCTCTAGATTGGCGACACCTGGTAACATCACAACCATTCCTGTTTTGGGTCGGATCGTGGAGGAGGGAAGGGAATCTCACCCAGATCAATGGAAAGTTGATGAAGATGACGAGGTCCTAGATAGAGGTGGCCAAATGGCTCATATCTAGCGGGCTGGCCTATAGTCCACTACTGAAGGCACGGTCCACAACACGACACGAGACGTATTGGGTTGGGCCGGCACGAGAAGGTGGGCTACGCCTGTGCCGTCGCTCTGGCCCAACGTGCCAACACATCGCTATGGCCCAACGTGCCGACACAGCACAACACATATAGTGTCTAGCCGAGCACGACGCAGTCTAGCATGGCACAACCCATGCGGCACAGTAGCTCGGTAGGCACGCTTGGCCCATCGGCATGCGTAGCGCGATGAGCACGACATATTTGGCATGGAAATATGGCCATTAGGTACATTTGGCTTAGGCATGGCATGGTGAACATGGCTCGTTTAGCCCATTTAGCACGATTAATGGTCGATTTTTGAAATTTATACCCATTTTATAGCTGTTTATAAGTTTAAAAATATAAAAAAATTAAAAAACTCAATTTTTTCTATAAATAGATAACATACTCTCCTCATTCAGCTACACTCACATTAGAAATCTCTTGTGAAAATTTCGATATATTTTATGATAATTTGGTAAAATTCATAATAATTTTTGCAAAAAAACCGAAAATTTGAAATCTGGCGTACACTCAAGAAAAGTGGTAACAATACTAATTTTCATATACTTATATTGTTCTTGCTTTTATTAGTTGTGATGTAAAATAGGTAATAGTGTAATTTTTTATTTGCATTCTGCAGTTTTCACATTTCTCTCTGGAAAATTTCAGCAATTTTCGCAAAGATGAAATTGATCCGAAAGATCTTTCATCATTCGGGAATGAAACATTTCCGCCTCTGCCTCAACCTTATATGACAGAGCAGACCCTGGATGTCCATCGTTAGGCTCTATGACTGCCTCTATGCCAGCAAGCACTGGAGCAAAGAGGTCTAGACTCGATGGTGTGGATAGATTTCGATAAGGCAGTGAAGCGAGATGGTCTAGACCTCTCTGGAAATTATTCACTTTGACTTGTTTAAATTCAACCACACAAAATAATATTGGCAGAGATATATAGTTGGCAGAAGAAAACAAGGTCAGAGCAAGTTGGGAGAAAAATCAAAGTAAACATGAAGAAAACGAGATGCACAAAACGGGAAGAACAAGTAGAAGAAAAAAAAAACCCAGGAATTCTGCAGTCCCAGGTCTATTTGCACAGGCCAGTTCATCATACCTCTCCAATGCCTCGTCCTCCTTGCTTTCTTCTGCCCGTCTTCTGCGATCCCCGTCCCCTTACGTGGTCGCCTTTTTTTCCATCTACTTTTTTTGGGCCTCACTATTCTGTAGAATACAGAGGTTACATGATCGTCTTTTTTCTTTTATACTTTTTTGGGGCCTCACTATTCCACAGAATAGACGCGATTCTGCATTGTTCTGATTTCTTTTTACATACAAACGAATCGGCCTTTTAATTGGGTTGAGCCTCTAACAGGTCAGAACTTGGAAATTGCAGGCCCGTTAGCATTTAGCTAGGCCAGCCATACAAACAGAAGTTACAGTGAAATTGCCCACGAACAACATAACCACATGGGAATCGTGTGATTCTAAAAATCAGCTGAAAGTTCACGTTTTTTTAGTCGACTGTGTAATAGACAGTCCAACGAAAATAACCAGTGCCCGGATCGATGCTTCTGCAACTCATGGTGCACCCTTCAAGCTCAAAATCAAACATTGAAATGAAGACATTTCCGCATGGCGCACCCTTCCTTCACCTTGCAATGTAAGCAACGAAGTCCTCGAGATCATTGCGCGATGACCCGCCCTCGGCCACGGAGGCGCGGATGGACTCGCCAAGCATCTGTGCTCGCTTCCTCGTTGCCAAACCTTCGTCGGAGACCATCGCCTTCTCGATGACCTCACGGATGGCCTCCGCCCGCACCACCTCGATGTGCTTCTCCCATGGCCTCACGAGGAGGCCGGCCTTGAGGTACTTGCACACGAGCTCGGCAACCCACGGTTGGTCGGAGTGCATGGGCCAGGCAAGAATCGGCTTGCCGTGGCTCAGGCTCTCCATGGTCGAGTTCCAGCCGCAGTGGCTCATGAACGCCGCCGTGGCACCGTGCGCCAGGATCTCCAGCTGCGGTGCCCACCCGGTGATCATCAGCCCCGTCCCTTCGATTTGCCTGGTGAACTCGGACAGCAGCTTCGCGTGTCGGTTTTCACTGGCTTCGTCGTCCATGGCACCGCGGTCAGCGTCACGCAGCACCCAGATGAACCGCTGCTTGCTGTCACGCAACGACGCAGCAAGCTCTGCGACTTGCTGACCCATCAGTGACGATGTGGTGCCGAACGATACGTACAGCACTGACGCCGGCGGTTGCTTGTCGAGCCAATCCAGGCACTCGTGCCGCCTCTGTCCCGGCGTCCGCGCGGCCGCGTCGAGCAGTGGGTTTAATGGCCCGATGGCGAAGAGCTTCTGCCCGCGGTACTCCAGGTTCCTGGCCTCCACGTCGATGAACTCGCCCTCGAGCGCGCGGCAGGTGTTCATGACCACGCCGGCGACGGCTGAGCCCTGCCCATCCTGCACCGTCCGGAAGAGATACTCCACGAACTCCTTCGGCACGCAGGCGTCGACGGGGTGAAAGTGGAGGCCGTGGTCGCGCAGGAGCTGGTGCCCGGCGTCCACCCACGCAACGCTGTACGACACGGCCACGCACTGCATACAGAAAGCCTCGCCGTTTGGAATCCGCGCCGCCTCGGCCGCGGCGAAGGAACTCAGGCGATCGTACACGATGACCACCCTGCGGTGGGTGGCCGAGATCCTCTCAAGAAGGCTGGCGAGCGGGACGCGAGCGTGGGCGACGAAGGCCTCGAGCATGGGCATCAGGTGGGACGGGAATGGCGAGGGGGCGGTCGGGTCGGGGGCCGGGGACTCGTACGCGGGCATGTCGAGGTCGTGGAACCGGATGGAGTGGAGGGCACGCGGATCCCACCCGTGCACGCGCGCGCGAGCCTGGCGGACGTGCGGCGCGGGCGCCGCGTAGTGCACGGAGAGGCCCCGCGACGCGAGATGCATGGACAGGTGCAGGAGCTGGTTCAGGTGGCCCTGCGCCGGGAACGGCACCGCCACGACCGCAACGGATTCCATGGAGATCGAAATCGAGCGAACCTAGCTTGCAGCCTTGAATTAATTTTTGGATCTAGTCTCTGTCTTTACACTCCTATTTATCCCTGAATCCTGATGTTACACGGACGCAATTAGCGTGACTATTGACCAACTGACAACCTGACGTATTTGCGACGTGGAAGATTTTACCGGATGCCACTTGGAACATTCCTATAAGGGTTTCGACAACAGAGTACTCGGGCGTGTTTTGACTGCGTGTTGATCCTTGGAGATTGACCCAACTAGTATAGTGCCCGTGCTAACGCTACGGTAAAATACAAAACAAGATAAAAATTCGGATAAAAATCAGCAAAGCAATCAAAACATTGGTTAGATTTTGATTTTAGAAAAATTTAGAAATTTGTTTCATTCAATTCGGAGTTAAAATGAATTAGTTATGGTCGGCTGAAATCCTCTGTTGGAATAAATTCGGAAAAAGATGAAAGTCTAACAGGCGGGACCCTCAGCCGAAGGCAAGACGACAGCATGGTCGTGGAGATTACGTGGTCGAAAATCGACCGCATGGCTGTGAGTTCAACCGCCGGCCGTAAACGATTACGTGGTAGGAGGGACTTACGACTACGGCAAATATCGGTAGGCGTGGTCGAAAGGTGTACGACCACGGCAAATTCCCAGCAGGCGGGATCGAGAGGCGCCTACCACCACGGCAGAGGAACAGTGATTTTACGACCACGTGGTAAAATCACTGACGCGGTCGAAAGCGATCGATTGCGGCAAAATCGATTGATCGTGAGGTCAGGAAGCAATACGACCAGATTGGTGAGAAGTCGAAGGTGATCTGCAGGTGAACGTGGTCGGCGGTCGGAGAGTGCTTCGACCACGTTGTGCGGGGGTGAACGTGGTCATAAGGCGCTACGACCACGTTGGGAATGGTCGATGAGGCTTCAACCGCGAGTGAGTCTAATACATCACATAAATATATATTCACATGACAGTGTCTGCTCATCGACCGTAACAAAACAAAACAAATCAAATCAGGGTGTTAACGATGGATCCTATTATCAAGCAACAGATCTAGGGCCAATTCGTCAATTTCTACATCAGTTAATTCCGCCATTACTGATTGCTCCTCAACACCGACCGCCGTACGTACAGGCTAGCTACTACCGATTGTTCATTAGTAACTGGCCGAGGAGAGCCGGAGAGAGGGATGCCGGCGAGGCAGCAGGGCGGCGGGAGCACTGGTCAAATCATCATCAATTGAACAGGCCGCAACATTGCCCAGGCGCTGCCACCGCCGCCGATGGAGAACAACAATAACATCATGTATCATCATCAGTTATATCATCATAACAATGACGACATTGCTGCATCACTACTGTGGACGACGCAGCCGCAGTACGACAGCAGCAACGCCGTCGACATGGCAGTTGGCGTCCCACAAGAACAAGATCATCATCACTTCTTGTTGGACACCATATATGGAAACAGAGCTGTGCCTAAAACAAAAGCAATGTAAATCAACGTTACTTGCAGGATGATGATTTTGTAAACAACATAACGTAGCTAAACAACCATCTGAATTAGGCAACCGAATCCGAAAGTTTCTTCATACCTAATCGATCCCCACCCTTTGAAAGAGACTCTCAGATGGAAGTCAAAACTGGAACCAAAACAATAACTGTATCAGGCGATACATCTTAAGGAATATAAATGCAACCAAAGGGATCGTAATTGCCACCGAAGTCGTAAACGCTAAGGTGGTCGTAAATGCCAACATGGTCGTAAATACCGTAAACACCAAAGTGGTCGTAAATGCCACCGAAGTCATAAACACCAAGGTGGTCGTAAATACCACCAAAGTCGTAAATACCGAGGTGGTCGTAAATGCCAACGTGGTCGTAAATACCGCAAACACAAAAGTAAAAAGTATTACGACCACTGTGGTCGAAAGCTATTACATAAAAAGCATACAACTGCGTAAAATGTAAAAGAAATATAAACAGAAAAACATGGCATACAGAAACCTAATTTGGTACGCGGATAAACTAATTTAACAAAAATTTGGAAGAGGTCTAGTGCAACAACAGCTATCGGTGGGTATGAGATCATCGCCGTTTGTATAAGCAAGGTTTCAACTGGGGCCAATCAATGTTTTTCACCACCTTACTCTTTTCCTGCAGAGACATGCCAAACCACGGTATTCAGTGGGAAAATATAGCTCAAATATAAACTGCAAGTGATCCAATCGTTAATTGTGAGGGGTAGTTAAGGTAGGAAATAGTGTAACCGACCTTTTTCCTGAAATAAAACAGGATGAACATTTTGTTTTTCGCGTCCTGCAGAAAGGAGCCAATCACCAATTAGAAAGCATGAGGGAACTCTTCTCTTTTCAAATTATTAAGTATACTCGTGTCAATACAAAACAAAATGTATATCAGAAACTATCAATGTATTATATATTAAAAGAATCCAAACAAACTGGAAACCCATCGTTAATCATGTAGACTTTCAAACATGGAAAAACGATACATCAATGAAAACATTTCAGAACCACAGTTGCATACCAGCTCCACAAAGAGAAAGAGTAGGCGTAAAAATAAGATTAGTTTCTGAAGCACATGCTCAGGATGCAATGTTTAAAGCCATGACCTCCCATGTCTCCAAGTCCTCATCCATTATTAGTCAATGCACTAAAGCAACATTGCGGCTCCAAATAGTTAGTGGTACCCAGCCATTTTCACATTGTGGAACGTAGCATAAAGTGATAAGACAACGGGGTTTTTGTGCCTGCCACATGATTTTTACCTTACCAAATATGACAACTTGTGTATCCGGATATCAAGAAAAACAGAGTTTAGTATCAGAGCGTGGCAATTCAGTCTTCAAGGACATAAGCCTATGGACTAATCTTTCATTCCAGTCACTTCAGCATGACAAGATTGACACTGATGTGATGCCATGTGTGTAAGGAAAATTAAATGATATAATGGGAATCTGATAGCACTGGTATGGTGCATGCAAATTGCAAAGGTCAAGTAAGATATCGTACAAAATGTTGTAGATAAAAAAGTAACAAATAGTACACCAGGAGATAATAAACAGCAGGCAGAATGGATCACAATTTCCCACATATGTTGAGATTCTGATATAAATAGGTACAACAATTTCATCTTTATTTATGAAGTTAATTTTCAGCACAAAATTTATAAATTGAAGAAATTCACGAGTAGTATTTAAGTCGCTTTTTCATCGACTTACAAATAGAGCATATGATCTTTTTTACACATATGATTCTGGAGTTTAGACTAATTTGGGTAAGGAGCGAACTGCACACATAAGAATGTGAAAGCAATATATCTAACAACAGAAATGAGGAAAGGAATACTAACATGAGAAAGTCTTGAAGTAACAATCTCTAAGAGACCCAAAATCACATGAGAATATTACATATACCGATGTCCAACCTTAAAAAAATTGCAAGACACAGAATATAATAAATCAAAGGAAGAACATTGAAACATGCAACTGCAAAAGGAAAAATGAAATTGATAAAATATATACGCCGCCGCAAATAGTGTAAATTGTCTCCTCATCCCACTATTATAATTTAAATGAAGAACATGTTAGACCTTAGACCGTTTGAAAATCACAAATCCCTTAAACTTATCCAAAGCAAAATAAGAACAGAAATGTTAAAATATCATTGTTGCCTTGTCACCCACTTCCTTCCCACCACCCCATCAAGCACAACAGCTTCACCACCCTCTCCCTCAGTTCCCATCCTCACATTTCAGTTCCCTCTCCACTCCTCTGCCTTCACCACACATCCAGCGCAGAAGCCCAAATTGCTGGAGATCAAGTCAATGCAGTTTGCCATTTATAACTCAATTCCTCACCAACTCTGCTCTCTTGTTCTTCACCTTTTACCATTTCTTAACAGTTGGGACTGCATGAACTTCACAGGAATTTTGCAAGGAACACTACAATTCCACAAAATTTCCTGCTCAAACCCTCCAAATGGGCCCTAAACAAGGGTGTGGTTTGGTGGCCAGGAAGATAAGGTTGATAGTGGCCAACTCAAGTGTTAATGGCTAAGAGGTCAACTGGCCAAGATTGTCAGGTCGGTGAGAGGGCATAAATCTAGTAGAGATACTGGTTTGCTCAAGGCAAAAAATTTTGGCATATGAATTAGCAGGCACTTGCAACTTAACAGTTGGGGCTGATGCAGGATTAGCAGCAATGAAAACAACCAGCACATTTTGCTAGCGCTAGAGTTCATTGTATGTGGATTTTTGCTTACTTGTAACTGAAAACATCACTGCATGAGTACTGATATAAAGAAGCTGCTTAAAAGATGTTGTAGATTAAAGACTACAGAAGTGTCTCGTAATTTCTAGCACATCGAAATATCGAATAATATTTGCTCATGGGGGAGCGCAATTCTGGTCAATGCATGCTACAGGTGATATATAGAGTAATTAGACTTTCTAGCAAACAGGCCTGCATAATTGTTTAATAGAATAGCCGATCACTGTTCAGTTAAAACAGATTAAACTGGTTAGCTTCATTTCTATTTCTTAGGTACACCATATCTTTACTCTCAGGTCCTACCAGTGCTTATTCACATGTTCACTGAACATTTTTTGCAGGAAATTTTGAAACATGACAGCAACATGTTGACTTTTATGATGGCATGTACAAAAAGGGCATTATAAAAATCTGGTGCAGTAAATACCATTGAACTATCCCTGTTTGCTAGTTATCTTGTCAAAATTGGCATATACAGAAGATAAAATTATCTCTGTCCTTAGTAGCATAGCTAAAATATCTGCTGTACTGGCATATGTTGAATTTCCAACTTCCTTATCGGCATAAAGGCATATACAAATTTTGCCACACTCTAATGTATTAAAACATGAGATTTGACAAAGGGAACAAAACGCAAGGGCAGCTGGATAAACAAGGTTTATTGGCATCTTGCATGCCAAGTCCAATCAGTTTGACAAAGGAAGCACAACACACCTTTCCATCCATGCCGGTGATAGCAGCTGCAGCCTCATCCGTGGATGTGTACGTCACAAAACCAAACCCCCTCGACCTTCCGATTTCACGATCCATAATTACCTTATCTGAACAAATAAATCCCCAGTTATTATTCACATATAGGGGCCATTTATATGGAGCACTAATTTGACGATACCAGATGCCTGAAAAAAAGAAGATTAAAGGGAAAAAAAATAATTATACGGTTGTCATTATTTACAGCCGCGAAGGTGAATGAGCAGCAAACCACATGAAATGGCACAGGTCCAGTCCAACCACAGAAAGAAGCTCCTCATATCTGCCGAAATGGGAATGGAATGCATATTAGGTCATGTATGTTAAACCATGTCCCCATGACAAGCGAAAATAGCATAGTACCTGAAGCTTCTGTCCTATAAAACATTTGATGTTCGGGATGTACTTGTCATATGAAGTCTCTCCAATCTACAGTCTACTGCTACATCTGAGGAATACACTATGTTGGTTTTAATTGGCATCACACGTGCAGAGCATGTAAATCAATAATCTTAGTGTGTTGTAGTGATGGAAATGAAGCAGAAAAGAATGGGCACAATTGAATACTGAGAGAACCAAAAAAAATTTCATGAATTATGCAGTTCACAAGAAACACATGAAATAGGGGAGGCATATGCGTAAGTCATAGTTTATAGTTACAGACTATTAGATTAACCTCCAAAAACACGAAGCTACATTTTGTATTTTAAGTGTATTAACAATAGTTTTCTATATGAACACTAAAATGCTTGAATCACATCGAAGAATTTTACATCCAAATTTTATTATGTTCATTCCTCCTGTAAAATAATGAAAGATAAACTGGCATAAAAATTCTAGATTCATTTATTATTTAGAGGCAATTGTTTCTGCTAATATTACCGTAGTTGATTATATGTGGTTTTAGGTTTATCCCGAATAGAATTTGACCATCAATGCCAAGCAAAGCATATTTTTAACACACTGCTCTTTTTTGTCTTATAGGCAAATGATCCCATTATTGAACGTATTATCACCCCTTGAATTACATTAACAACCACAGAATATTTGGCATATGAATGGGGGAAGCATGTACTCGTCATCTTGGCAGATATGAGTTCATACATGAATGTGCTTTGTGACGTACTGAATTTGATATCTTGTATCATTTCTCATATTCTTGGTTGATGTTTGTTTTACCAATTACTCTTAGAACTTAATTTTGTAAAAGCACATTATCCAATCATAATTCTTTCTTGGAAAAACTTGTAAGATATTTTGTAGATGACTTGAAGGATCAATGATTTGTTTGAAGGAAAGGATTAACAAATTTTATGGCCTTACTGTAGAATTCAAGTCCCGTTCCCCACAATGAAGTTGATATATATTTATACAGATAAAAGACAGGATCTAAGCATCTTATGGCATTGCTCCAGTCTCTAAACATCCATACAAATATTAAACAGCAACAAATTATCAAGGTAACAAAAAAATTGTCGCTTCCATATCAATCGATGTATATTAGTGCTTACCAACGATGACCAAGTTCTTAATTCCTGAAGTTTTGAGGACAGAATCAAGGTGTGTTGCAAAGAAAGCACTAAATCTTGTCTTCACCAACTTATATCACACGAACATCAAACATCTATATCTGTGACAACACAACCACGCGACAACACACGAGGAAAAAAAGGGAAAGAAATTAACGAGCATTGCGTATGAATTGTTGAAGCAAGGGGGGGGGGGATTTTCTCACCCAGTCGTCGCTTCGCTTCGCGGGAGGCGGCGGCCGGGAGTCGCTTCGGAGGAGGGCTTCGCGGGCGCGGGAGGCGGCGGCAGCCGGGAGTCGTCGATTCGCTTCATACAACATTTGAAATGATCATTCCATTTACATCCATTCATCACACATTTCATCAATGCAGTAAGAAAAACCACCAGGCAACACGCTGCAGTAAGAAAAACATTCCATTTACTTAGCGTGATTTACTGACCTGGCGGACTGGCGCCCTGGCCTGGAGTCTTCGCCTGCGGCCTGCAGCCGGCCTGGATTGCCGGCGGACTCGCCTGGCGGCCGGCGGCCTCGCCTGGTGGCCGGCGCCCTGGTGGCCGAGTCCGACCTGGCGGACTGGCGCCCTGGCCTGGAGTCTTCGCCTGCGGCCGGCCTGGATTGCCGGCGGACTCGCCTGGCGGCCGGCGGCCTCGCCTGGTGGCCGGCGCCCTGGTGGCCGAGTCCGCGCCCTGGTGGCCTGCCCTGATGATCGAGGATCGCCGCGGCCTGCCCTGGGGTTCGTCCGTGGGGGAGAGGAGAGGAGGAGTCGCGCGCGGGGTGGGGATCGCCGCGCCCTGCCCTGGGAGGAGTCGCGCGCGGGGGAGAGGGGGAGTCGCACGCGGGGTGGGGATCGCCGCGCCCTGCCCTGGGAGGAGTCGCGCGCGGGGTGGGGAGGATCGCCGCCGCCGCCCTGCCCTGCCCTGCCCTGCCGTGCGGGAGAGGAAAGGAGGCGCGTGTGGAGATGGGGCGTCGAGAAAGAGGGGAGTCGCGCGCGGGGTGGGCACGGGATGGGATGACCGATGAGTGATGAGGTATGATCCAAACAACCTCGGCCGTTGGATTTGAGTGAGTAAGAGAAAGGAGAGGCTACAGTGGATATCATCCCTTCGTTTGAAAGGTTTGTTGGTTCTGGGTGCAGTTGGTTTGGTGCATCTAGGAGAGGTCTTGACTGTGAGGGACATTTGTTGGGGTAGCTGTAGGAAAGATATAACTGGTGGTTTATTAGTGGTAGAGATTTATCCCTGAATCCTGATGTTACACGGACGCAATTAGCGTGACTATTGACCAACTGACAACCTGACGTATTTGCGACGTGGAAGATTTTACCGGATGCCACTTGGAACATTCCTATAAGGGTTTCGACAACAGAGTACTCGGGCGTGTTTTGACTGCGTGTTGATCCTTGGAGATTGACCCAACAGGGGCATGCAGCAAACGAGGCAATTAAAAAGGGTAGCTGCTGGTTAATTTCTGGGCGCGCTGGCTGGCCGGGGAAGAAAATGCGATGGAGGAGCCGCTATCGATCTGACATGAGATCCACTGATTAATAGGTGGGAGGGTCTCTCGTGGGCGGGGCTCGTTGGCCTGTCCCTCCCACCTATTAAAATCAGAATGTGATCACGATGGGTCAATCATTCAGCAGTAAAAAAAAATAGTGCATTAGTACCGCATGCCTGCGGGCTGAGGTAGGCACGCTCGAATTTACGGCGGCGACCGACGGCGATAAGCGCGCGCAGCCTCACCTACCACACATCGCCGGGTCAGGGTGCATTGGTTTCGCTCACGCCACGAGTCTTGACTGCCTTGTTCAGGCGACATGAATCGCTTTTATGCCTGTGGTACCAGTTGCCAACTCAGGACGTGTCAGCCGTCGAAGCCGAGCAAATCGAGACGAAGATGAGCGAAAATCCCAGCGTCACGATGCTGTCAGCGTCGAACCATTTCCTCCATAAAGATTGTCAGAAACATTCGCGTCATTTGGATACTGTGGCTTGGTGCAGCGATTGCATTGGCACCATTAATTAGGCGGCCATCACGAGCATCATTTATTCATTCTCTGTCCTGGAAAGAAAGAAGAACCCAATGAAGGGAAGATATGAGAGAGGCTCAAGCGGTCTTCTGGTGTCATCTGCGACCGCATCGGCGCCGCCTTTCTTCCCCTGCGAGCCCCAACCTCATCTCGATCTTCTGGTGTCATCTGCGAGCGGTGCGCGAGGGATTTCAAACTCGGATCTGTCTCCAGCGGGCCCCTTCTCTCTAGATTGGTAACATCACAACTTAACCATTCATGTTTCGGGTCGGATCGAGGAGGAGGGAAGGGAATCTCACCTGGATCAATGGAAGGTTGATGAAGATGACGAGGTCGTAGATAGAGATGGCCAAATGGCTCATGCTTAGTAGGCTGGTCCATAGTCCATTATTGGAGACATGGTCAATAGCACGATGCATCAGGCTGGGCCGACACGAGGAGGTGAGCCATACTTATGCCGTCACCCTGGCCCAACGTGCTGACATAGCATGACACATATAGTGTCTAGCCGAGCACGATGCAGTCTAGCATGGCACGACCCATGCGGTACAGTAGTCCGGTAGGTATGCTTGACCCATTGGCATGCGTAGCGTGGTGGGCACGACATATTTGGCATGGAAATATGACCATTAGGCACGTTTGGCTTAGGCATGGCATAGTGAACACGACCCGTTTAGCGCAATTAATGATTGATTTTTGAAATTTATACCCGTTTTATAGCTGTTTGTAAGTTTAAAAATATAAAAAAATAAAAATCTCAATTTTTCTATAAATAGACAACATACTCTCCTTATTCAACTACACTCAAATTAGCAATCTCTTATGTGAAATCTCTTATGAAAATTTGGATACATTTTATGATAATTTGGTAAAATTCATAATAATTTTGCAAAAAAATAAAAAAATTGAAATCTGGCGTACACTCAAGAAAAAGAGGTAACAATACTAATTTTCATATACTTATGTTGTTCTTGCTTCTATTTGTTGTGATGTAGAATAGGCAATAGTGTGGTTTTTTATTTGCATTTTGCAGTTTTTCACATTTCTCTATGGAAATTTTCAACAATTTTCGTGAAGGCGGAATTGATCCGAAAGATCTTTCATCGTTCAGGAAATGAAACGTTTCCACCTCTGCCTCAACCTTAAATGGCAGAGCAGATCCTGGATGGATCATCGTCAGGCTCTATGAGTGCCTTTACACCAGCAAGCACCGGAGCAAAGAGGTCTAGACCCAGCACATCAAAGGTGTGGACATATTTCGATAAGGCAGTGAAGCAAGACGCGACCGGAGCTCAAGTAAGATTTATTATTTGCAAAATATGTTATCATGAATTATCTACAAAAGTCTTCAGATGGAACTGGGGCACTTGCACAGACATGCCCAAGATGTAAAGGAAAACAAGGCATAGCCATGAGGCAGATCGAGAATCTTTAGCCCATCTAATTGACGCAAAAGATCTTCCTTTAAACTTTGGTGAGTTAGATGCGTTCAAAAAGCACATTAAAACTGCATATAATTCTATATTTACTCACATTTCTAGACAAACAACGATTTGAGATTTAGTTAAATACTACAATAATGATCATGAAAAATTAAAGAACTCTTTGGAACCTGTATGTTTTTGGTGGTCTTAACCTCGAACATACGGAGTGGTCGATCTGGGAAGGATTATCTTAGTGTAGTCACTCATTATGTAAATGATGATTTCGTATTGAAAAAAATTATAGGCTTCAATGTAATTGACATAGCATATACGGGTGAAAATATAGCAGAATGTATTATGAAAGTCGTAAAAGATTTTGGTCTTACAAATAATTTTTTTTGCAATTATCTTGGATAATGCTGCAGCAAACTCTAGGGCAATAGATATTCTCACTCTCATTTAGTACATATGCCTAATCCTTCTTCTACATCAGCAATGTGTCTACCATATTATTAATCTTATATTTAAATGTGGTTTGAAGAGGTTGAATTCATATCTTCAAGCTTTTCGCGATGCAGTTTCTTTATAAATAATTCTAACAAACGAATTGCAGAATATAAGACCTACTACGTTGCTATGGTTGTACATTCACTAAAGTTCGTTGTAGGCATGCTAGTAAGGTGGAAACTCAACTTATCTTATGTTACAAAATCTTTTACCCAATAAACCCACATTTTTTTTGTTTTTTATCCACACACACTATCACAGCCATATTGGCAACACACTATTGACTGAGCAGCACTAGTATGTTGCTAAAAAGTTACTAACATTTCTAGAATTCTTTCATGAAACCATTGTTGCTTTATCCGAAGTGTACTATCCAGCATCTTCGATAATTATGCATCATATTCTTGCAATTGCAGTTCACTTGAAAGCTAATAAAAATGGTAGTGTTAAAGAGGATTGTGCGCTATGAAAACTAAATATTTAAAATATTTGAATGAGATTCCGTACTTATACGCACTTGTATTTACTCTAGACCCAAGAGCTAAAATTGCATAATTCACTAATATTCTTTCAATTATATGTGAGTATATAGGGATGGATTATTCTAATTATTTTATAATTGGTCATTCTAAATTGTCTGAAGTTTATCAGAAGTATAGCATAATTTTCCGGAAGTTCAATTGAAATGACTTACACTAACACCCATCGTAGGTAAGAAAATAAATATGTGGGGTAAAATCTTTGGTGCACCAGGATCCCCAGAAGATCAAGCTCTATATCGTCAAATGCTGGAGCAATCCATACCAGGGTCCGTGGGGAACTATCAGTCTTTCTGAACAGCGATCTCGTACCTCACCCTACAGAGGGCTTCAATATTTTAGATTGGTGACGCGAGTACAAACTAACATATTCAGTGCTATCCTTATTAACATGGGATGTGTTAACCGTTTCTGTCTTGATGGTTTCTTCCGAGTATGCTTTCAGTCTTTCTAAAAAATATTGGAGGAAATAAGAAGTCTCACGAGTGAGATGGTAGAAGTACTTCTCACAGTGAAAAACTGATAACAAGCTGATGCGCGGACTCAACACTATGCAGTGGATACAGAGTTGGAACACGCATTCAGCAATCTCTATCTAGACGACAGCAAAAGCAGTCAAGCCACCGGCGAGAACAACGCTTCTTAGAGCATCTATGTATATATTATACTTTTTCTTTTATATATATATATAATACTGAACTATAGGCTATACCATTTTTTACCAAGGTTTTTCGAGTTGAGTTTTTATTTGGAGACCGAAACAGACGGGTCATGCCTAGTGGCCTATTGCGTTCCAGTCGGCATGCTACGAACCCTTTGGGATCGTACCTAGACCGCCATCTCAGTCCACAGGCTAATAAGATACGGCCTGTTCCAGCTAATGAGCTAAACTGTCCGTGTCGAATCGGGTCGTGCCTGCCAGCCATCTGGACAGGTCTGATCGTAGAAGAGTTTTTTGGGCAGCTTTGGGCGGTGCCGTCGTTGCCGCCAATACCTAGGGTTCCAACAACCTCCACAATCCTGGCCTGGGTGAGGAGAGATCTAGTGAAATCGAGGAAATTCTCACCGAGTGATTGTTTCCCAGCAAGTCGATTTGACAGATTGGATCAGGAACCGATCTCTGGGCCGGGCATCATCGAAGCTCCTTTGCGGGCATCGTGAAGAGAGCAGGCATGGCTGATTTTGGATGGGGAATGGGGCAAGGTTTCGGGTATGGTGGGAGAGGCGGTTGGGGATGGCTGAATTCTGCAGTCCCAGACACATTGCACAGGCCAGTTCATCATTCCTCTCCAATGCCTCGTCCTCCTTGCTTTCTTCTGCCCGTCTTCTGCGATGCCCCTCCCCTTACGTGGTCGCCTTTTTTTCCTTCTGTTTTTGGGCCTCACTATTCTGCAGAACACAGGGGTTACGTGATCATCTTTTCTCTTTTATACTTTTTTTGGGCCTCACTATTCCACAGAAAGTTCAGCTGAAAGTTCACGTTTTTTTAGTCGACTGTGTAATAGACAGTCCAACGAAAATAACTAGTGCACGATCCGGCGTGCCCTGATCGATGCTTCTGCAACTCATGGTACAGCGTTTCCCAACTCTGTACGTACTACACTTCAAGCTCAAAATCAAACATTGAAATGAAGACATTTCCGCATGGCTCACCCTTCCTTCACCTTGCAATGTATGCAACGAAGTCCTCGAGATCATTGCGCGATGACCCGCCCTCGGCCACGGAGGCGCGGATGGACTCGCCAAGCATCTGTGCTCGCTTCCTCATTGCCAAACCTTCGTCGGAGACCATCGCCTTCTCGATGACCTCGCGGATGGCCTCCGCCCGCACCACCTCGATGTGCTTCTCCCATGGCCTCACGAGGAGGCCGGCCTTGAGGTACTTGCACACGAGCTCGGCAACCCACGGTTGGTCGGAGTGCATGGGCCAGGCAAGAATCGGCTTGCCGTGGCTGAGGCTCTCCATGGTCGAGTTCCAGCCGCAGTGGCTCATGAACGCCGCCGTGGCACCGTGCGCCAGGATCTCCAGCTGCGGTGCCCACCCGGTGATCATCAGCCCCGTCCCTTCGATTTGCCTGGTGAACTCGGACAGCAGCTTCGCGTGTCGGTTTTCACTGGCTTCGTCGTCCATGGCACCGCGGTCAGCGTCACGCAGCACCCAGATGAACCGCTGCTTGCTGTCACGCAACGACGCAGCAAGCTCTGCGACTTGCTGACCCATCAGTGACGATGTGGTGCCGAACGATACGTACAGCACTGACGCCGGCGGTTGCTTGTCGAGCCAATCCAGGCACTCGTGCCGCGTCTGTCCCGGCGTCCGCGCGGCCGCGTCGAGCAGTGGGTTTAATGGCCCGATGGCGAAGAGCTTCTGCCCGCGGTACTCCGGGTTCCTGGCCTCCACGTCGATGAACTCGCCCTCGAGCGCGCGGCAGGTGTTCATGACCACGCCGGCGACGGCTGAGCCCTGCCCATCCTGCACCGTCCGGAAGAGATACTCCACGAACTCCTTCGACACGCAGGCGTCGACGGGGTGAAAGTGGAGGCCGTGGTCGCGCAGGAGCTGGTGCCCGGCGTCCACCCACGCAACGCTGTACGACACGGCCACGCACTGCATACAGAAAGCCTCGCCGTTTGGAATCCGCGCCGCCTCGGCCGCGGCGAAGGAACTCAGGCGATCGTACACGATGACCACCCTGCGGTGGGTGGCCGAGATCCTCTCAAGAAGGCTGGCGAGCGGGACGCGAGCGTCGGCGACGAAGGCCTCGAGCATGGGCATCAGGTGGGACGGGAATGGCGAGGGGGCGGTCGGGTCGGGGGCCGGGGACTCGTACGCGGGCATGTCGAGGTCGTGGAACCGGATGGAGTGGAGGGCACGCGGATCCCACCCGTGCACGCGCGCGCGAGCCTGGCGGACGTGCGGCGCGGGCGCCGCGTAGTGCACGGAGAGGCCCCGCGACGCGAGATGCATGGACAGGTGCAGGAGCTGGTTCAGGTGGCCCTGCGCCGGGAACGGCACCGCCACGACCGCAACGGATTCCATGGAGATCGAAATCGAGCGAACCTACCTTGCAGCCTTGAATTAATTTTTGGATCTAGTCTCTGTCTTTACACTCCTATTTATCCCTGAATCCTGATGTTACACGGACGCAATTAGCGTGACTATTGACCAACTGACAACCTCACGTATTTGCGACGTGGAAGATTTTACCCGGACAAATATGCGACTTGGAAGATTTTACCGGACGCCACTAGGAACATTCCTAGAAGGGTTTCTTTCTAAAAGGTGACTATTAGCTCGATCGTCCGATGCGGCGGCGTGAGTTGACTGACAAGGGACAACCCAAAAGGACCGTTACTAGCTAGTGGCAACGTGAGTGGAACTTTCCGTGCTCGATCGTATGTCATTTTTTTAGAAGTAACCAGGGAGTTGTGCACTTGTATGACTAATTTAATTATAAGAATACATACATTAGCTCACGAAAATCAATGCAGGACCGTTTGGATGGTGGGAACGTAAGCGGTATATGAGGTAGGATAAATTTAACCATTGGATCAAGAAATTAACGGATAGATTTATCTCACTCTATATCCTAATCCTCTTTCCATTCTAAACGGCCTTCGACCATGTTTTGCCATGCAATCGGTAGTACTCCATAGGAAGCCTTTCTTCTACTCCTAGGAGTAGTTACTCCCGATGTCATATCGTGCTACTAGTCCTTGGCTCACCTTTCCCATTGGTCCTTCACTCGCCATCCACCACCATCCAGCACATCGTCTTGACCTCGCTAGCGCAAAGAGGAAGGGAGAGGGAACATGGAGGACATGGTGATGAGGGATAAGAAGTCTCTGAGGAGTGCGTGCAGAATTAGAAGATTGGGAGAAAATTAGAGGGGGCAGGTGGGCAAGTCTTTATGAAAGCAAATTTGAGGTAGAGCTAATTAGGAGAAAAAAAGGTAAAAAGCAACTATGGAGTGGATGGAGACAGAGTGAAGTGGTGTTAGTATCTAATTTTGTTATAATCCCTTCGTGAGACGCCCGATGCATTGCATCCGTCCGGACACACAGATGAAAGCATTACCCAGTAACAAATATTGATCAACGGATAAACCACAATAATAACCCAGCCGTACATGTGAAGAAGTGTTCGCATGCTCCTGTATATCTGATACAACGTTTATACTTTCATTATTCAAAATGGATTTTTTTTTGCTACGAAAAAAATCGAATTCATCAAATGAAACCGCTAAAAGCATCAGAAGATTTTTCCACATGATTTTCGTCGATCACCTTGTGATGTAACCAATGAAGTCATCCAGGCCTTTGCGCGAGGACCCGCCGTCTGCTACGGAGGCGCGGACGGCCTCTCCGAGCTCCTTTGCCCGCTGCCGCACTGCCATCCCTTTGTCAGAGAGCATCGCCGCCTCGATGACCTCCTGGATGGCCTCCGCCGGTATCACCTCGTTGTGCTTCTCCCATGGCCTCACGAGGAGGCCGGCCTTGTGGTACTTGCAGACAAGCTCTGCGTCCCATGGCTGGTCGGAGTGCATGGGCCAGGCAAGAATCGGCTTGCCGTGGCTCAGACTCTCCATGGTTGAATTCCAGCCACAGTGGCTCATGAACGCCGCCGTGGCGCCGTGCGCAAGGATCTCCAGCTGCGGCGCCCACCCGGTGATCACCAATCCCATTCCCTCAGTTTCTTTAGTGAAGTCGGACAGCAGCTTGGCGTGCCGGCTCTCGCCGGACTCGGCGAATATATCTGCGCGGTCGGCGTCGCGCAGTACCCAGATGAACCTTTGCTTGCTGCCCTTCAGTGCCGCGGCAAGTTCGGCTACTTGCTCCGCCCGGAGAGATGACGTCGTGCCGAAGGATACGTAGAGCACCGATGCCGGCGGCTGCCTGTCGAGCCAGTCCATGCACTCGTGCCGCGTCTTCCCCGGCGTCCGGGCGCTCGCTTCGAGGAGTGGGTTCAATGGCCCAACTGCGAAGAGCTTCTGCTCTTTGAATTCCGGGTGAACGGCAATCTCGTCGATGAACTCGCCCTCGAGCGCGCGGCACGTGTTCATGACTACGCCGGCGACGGCCGCGCCCTGCCCGTCCTGCTGCGTCCGGAAGGCGTACTCCACGAACTCCTTCGACATGCAGGCGTCGACGGGGAGGAACTGGAGGCCGTGCTCGCTCAGGAGCTGGTGCCCGGGGTCCAACCACCCGATGTTGTACGAAATGGCTACGCACTGCAGCCCGAACGCCTCGCCGTTGCGCAGCCGCGCCGCCTCCGCCGCGGCGAAAGAATTCATCCGGTCGTACACGACAACCACGCGGCGGTGGGTAGCCGAGAGACTCTCAAGAAGGCTGGCGAGCGGGGCGCGCGCGGCGGCAGTGAAGGTCTTGAACAAGGGCATCAGGTGGGACGGGAAGGGACAGGGTTCGGTCGGGTCCGGGGGCGGGGACTCGTACGTCGAGACGTCGAGGTCGTGGAACTGGACGGAGCCGAGGGCCTGCAGATCCCATCCGTGCACGCGCGACCGCGCCTGGCGAACGTGCGGCGCGGGCGCCGCGTAGTGCACCGGGAGGCCCCGCGACGCTAGCAGCAGAGACAGGTGCAGGAGCTGGTTCAGGTGGCCCTGCGCCGGGAAGGGCACCGCAACTATGGCGACCGATTCCATCGAGTCAACCGCCATTGATCCGAGTTTTTGTGTGTGTACTTCTAGTGGCATAGAACCTAGACTGACAGGCTATATATACAGTAAAATCTCCCGCAAATGGAGGCGCGATGGCGGCACACGAGCCGAACTGTATGCTGGACTGCCTGGACTAACTCAGCGCCATGAGGATTTGTCCTGGATGCACGTCTTTTTCCTAGAAAGCTTGTAGGCAACGACGCTGGCGGAATCACTCTCAGGCAGAGTCAGGGACGTGCCGCGTTCGTCAGCTGTGACGAACGACTGACGACCGGCCGATCTCCAGTAGCGCGGTCACCGAAGGCCCAAAACGGAAACGGGCCAGCGTTGAGGTACGTAGCCAATGGCGTACTAAAGAATATCATCTATGGACTATGGCTGCCTTCTGTGTCGTATGGTGTGAAGTTCCTTCTCCCGGCGAATCCTACAATTTAGGACAGCAGGGCAGCATACGGAATTTCATTTCAGTAGGACAGCAGTGCTACCTTGTCACATGCTCGCACTGATATACATCACTTCACTTTATTCCGTAGGGCTGTGCACAGTCCGATCGAACTGAAAAAACCATACCTAAAAAACTGAACCGAACGCTCAACTCGGTTTAACCGTATTCAGTGTGGTTTTTAGATTATAGGGTTTTTTGGTATTCGGTTTTTCCGGTAAAAATTATCTGAAAACCGAAAAACCGAATCTACAGTGGTGTATTAATGTGATGGGGCTGAAGGGCTGACGGTCCACAGCCCACAGGTGTTAGGTAGCAAAGCAGCACTGCAGCAGTGAGTAATACCGAAAAGTATTTCTTCATGGCAAATCTGCTAGTGCTAGCTTGCTAGGAAGCCTAGGAATAGGATTGCATTGCATGCATAATTGCATATCCATGGAACATACAGGATACAGCAGCTGGCCAGCTCTTTTGAGGCAGTTGACGTCTTGATGATGAATTGGTGATTGATCATTTGATGAACATTCGCCTGTCGCCAGTCGGCTCTTGAGAACAGAAAGTTAGCAGCAGCCAGCAGAGCACAGCAAACAGCATTATGCATATGCGGTATGCTATTATGGTTCTGTTCTTTTCAACTTCTAAAAATTATTTTTCGACTTTTATACAGTAACTAGTTTTTAAATGAAATATCTTTTCAAGATAGGGTCTACTAGTTAATTATAGTATATACTATACCAACTTCAGTTATATCGACAAAAACCGCACATAAGTTTCTGTTACCCTGTAATCTCTCGCACGAACAACCTAAAAGCCACAAGCCACAACTAAAAGCCATAAGTTTTCCGCTATAGATGCCACCAAGAACAAGGGGCGCTCCGCTCCTAGTAACTAAGTAGGGCAATTTTGTCCGACGGTGGACTCCACGATAGCAAATGGCTTATTGTTAATCTGGATCAATCGACTGTCTGGCGTATGCGATTGATAGCACCAATGTAATGACGTACTACTCGAGATAGACCTTTGTTTTACTGCGTGTGTACACGACGTTATCCCAGGAGTCTCGCCGATGAAGTGGTCAATTAGTAGCTAAGGGCAAGTAGGACTTTCGACATTGTAGCCTTGGACCTTCCGAGAAAATGACTGCGAATTGCACACAAGAGCTGAATACTTTTACATGCATGTATCATCATGTTTGTTTTGTATGTGCCCAGTAGAAGCCAAATGATGCCAAGTCAAATTTTGCCCTACGTTGATCAGATTTGGCCTCTGTTTGGTTTAAAGCCAAATTTTGATAAGATTCAATTTACATTGGCTCTAGTTTATTTTTGGAGCCTATTTTCGACTAAAACGTAGACAACCAATTTGACGATCAAAGGCTAGATCAAACTTTAGTAAAGCTTGCGAGGTGAAATTGTTATCGAACCAAACAGGCCGGTCTCGTGATGCCACTGGCACTTCTCCCAGACGATCGAGCATGACTCTTGGAGTTGTCGGACTGAAAAGCCCTAAAATTTCAAACCCAAATTTTCTGTGAATTTTTGCTGATTTTTGAGGGAATTTTGGAAACTTTCCCTTTTTGGAAAGTCGCCCCGGTTTGCGCTTTCCTTTTTCGGCCAGGCGCTTTCCCTTCTCGCTGGCGCCCAGCCATTTCCTGCCTTCGCCCGCTCCCCAGCGCCTCCCTCCTTCTTCCCCTGTTGGCGCCGCTTCCCCACCCCGTCTCCCTTCCTTCCCAGCGCCTCCCCGCTCCTTCCTCCCCGCCCGCGCCTTCGCTCCTCCCCGCCTTCTTCCTCGCGTCTGCACCAGTGGGTTCATCCCCCTCCTTCGCGCTGACGCCACCGTCTCGACGTCACCGCCGCCGCGCGTCGCTGTTTCCCCGCTCAGCCCCACTGGCCAGCCTCTCCTCCCTTCTCCCCGCCGCCTGGTTCTTCCCCCTTGGGCGCCCGGTTCTTCCCCCTTGCCTGTCCGTGCCTCCTTCCCCGAAGCTTCCTCCCCTCCGCTCGGGTTTAAAACCCCCATTCCCCGGCTCCCCTCTTCCCCCTTGCTCCCCGATCTCCTCCACCCCTTCCCCATTTCCAAATTACCTGCGCCAGGAGCTCCCACACCCTCCCCGAAGCTCGTCGCCACCTTCCTCTGGCCCGGAGAAGCCCCGAGGAGCTCCGGCGTCGAAGCCCGCCGCCGGTCACCACACCTCTCCCGTGGCCAGCCTACTCCAGAGCCTCCGAGCTTCGTCTTCCGCCGCCATTGTGAACCTTGGGTTCCCCTGTCCGTGTGGTCGCCGCCATTGGAGCTACCTCGCCGCCGGTAACTCCCTCCGCCACCGCAACCCGAAATCACCCCCTTCTGCCTCCCGTCCTCTCCAGTGACCCCCTCACCTCCCTGAGCCCCTAAAGGGACTCCCCGTGTTGAGACGCACCCGGTGATGCCCTTCTTTGCCCCCGGGAGCCATCTCTACCGCCGAAGTGCAGCAGCTCCGCCGTCCCCGTTCCTCTGCTGCGCGCGCGTGGACGGAGGAAGACGACGACGACGTGGCTATTCCCCATCCGTCCATCCGTCTCGTCGCCAGCTAATTACAGCCACCCGATTCGCCCGCCCCCGCCACCGTTGGATCTTCGTAAACTCCCCGCCCCGTCGCCGTTGGATCTCCCGTACCGCTTCACTGTCTCCCTCGCATCGGCGCCGTTCGCTGTGCCACGCGGCCGCCATCCACCCCGTGCGGACGCGACGCGCAATTGGGCCGTTGGCCGCGCGGGCTGTCCGCCGGTCGGGCCGCACAGTAGCCGGGCCGGTCCGTTACTGTTCACCCAGATTTTCAATTGATTTCCCAATTTCCAAAATCCAGAAAAATCCAAATAAATCCTAGAAAATCACAGAAAATCCCAAAAATTCCCAAATTTCACCACTTTGCTCCAAATATTATTCTAGACCCATTTCTGACCTCCTTTTCCACAAAATCATCCCAGATAAATTTCTAAAAATTTCCCATTTGCGGATTTATGCATTTTACTCCTTTTTAATTAGTTTATCTTTCCTCGCTTGATTAGTCTCAAGCTGGACCTTATTATTTTATGTGCTTGCGCTAGTTTTGGAGATTCCAGAAGTTCAAGTGCAAACTCAGGATCCAGGCGTTTCTACGTTCGAGCTAGCCGAGATCGTCCAAGTCAACGGCAAGTCCCAAATCCTTTGATCATGTTGTATCCCATGCCATTTAATTATGTTATTATATTATTTACATTGAGCTAGTTCTGAAAAGTTAGTTCAAAGTAAAATAAAATGGTTCAGAATGACATGTTATGTAGTTAAACCTACCACCGACAAAAGCCATGTTAAACTTGTAGCCATGCCTTTGTAACCCTAGAAATAATTATCTGTTAGTCTAGATAACTGTAGGTTATTATTATCATGCAAAGTCTTTACACTAATAAGGTCGTGGCTGCAGGCCAATAGAATTTAGAAAATTCGACTCTAAGGTAGGGTGGTATGGGACACCGTATCTTAGAGCGGAGAGTGCCGGCGTGCACAAGGTAGGGTAAGGGTGTTGTGGGGCGCCGTGAGACGGCTTTCGCCCACCGCTTACCCTAGGATTGAGGGTAGGGTAAGGGTGTTGTGGGGCGCCGCAAGACGGCTTTCGCCCACCGCTTACCCTAGGATTGAGGTTAGGGTAAGGGTGTTGTGGGGCGCCGCGAGACGGCTTTCGCCCACCGCTTACCCTAGGGTCGCGGGCCTGGCGAGGTTGCGGACCATGTGAAAATATAAGGACTAAAACCCTTACGCTGAGCAAATGTCACAGTGATCGCTCAACCACAGGAGTTGACTTGTCAACACTTGTCTAGTAGCTGCTCAACTCGATTGAAACTCTACAGGAGGTTTTAGCAGTGAGGTTAGGCAGGCCGTGCTGCGGGTGCCTAACAACGGTGGAATTCACTCGAAGCGGACATTTGTTTTCTCTTGTGGGTGCGTGTGTGTGTGTGTGTGTGCGATCCAGACCCGAGTGAATTCTACCGGGTAGAGCCTATATAAAGGATTGAGCAGTGAAACGACCTGACTTTCTTAACTCTTTAGCGGGAGTTAAGGGATCGTGTGGGTAAAGCTGAGTAAACTCTGCAGAGTCAAATAAATGGTATTCGAATACGCCGTGCTCCCGGTTATTGGAGCTGTGCCACTTGGGTGATTCCAGCAGCGAAGCTTAAGTAGTTTTGTACATGTTTTAACTTGTTTAGTTGGTTAATTAACTTTTGATTGAAAAACCCCTGAGTTCTTGAGAAGTAGTTTGGAGTCCATTTTATAAAATGTTTGCTAAATAAAACTGCATCCACTCAAATTAATAAACCAAGTATACTCCCTTCCATTGTAAATCCGTGCATGTAGTAAGATAGAATCCCTTTGGGATTTGCTGAGCCGGTTGTTTGGCTCACGGCTTGCTTAATCAACTTTTTAGAGGATCAAGACGAAGGTGAAGGTCTCCCCGTTGAGGAAGTCCCGGAGGGTCTCTTCTTCGACGAGGACCCGTGGCTTTAGGTCTTCGCCGCGCTCGAAGCGGATCTTGGAGTTTTTGTAATGTAATTATACTTTGGGCTTGCACGCCCCGCTGTCAAAATGGATGTTATTCCCTATATGAAATATATGCTGGACTTTTGCTGTAAGCATGCGATGGTATACTCTTGCGCGACACTCCCTAACTATTCATGCATAAATAGTTGCAGAATGCCGTATCCGTACGCGCCCCTGGAAACGGGGCGTTACACGGACCTCTCCGCCGGCCAGCCAACCGCCTGCTCTGTTACGGCACGGAAGATGTCGCCGCCGTCCGCCAGGATTCAAAACTGATCTCTCACCGTGCTTTGGTTTTTTCCCACAGCTAGCGAAGATCCCACCGGGCATATACTGATATGTACGTACTGCTCAACTCTCTGCACATCCGTATTCTCTGCCTCGCTATCGAACGGCAGGTCCTGATCAAGGTATCGTTATTTGTTGGATCGAGAGAATCAACACTTGATGAGATGAGGACAGGGAGGGGATTGAGCTTCGGACTTCAGTTTCTACATGTAGCTTTTGACTGAAATTATATTATAGTGGTTGTTAGTTTTTTCGAGAAAACATATTAAAAAATTGAGAATTTGAAGGACCATATTAGAAGACCCTATTTAATATTCTGATGAATTATTGCAATGTTTGTGAAGTTGTCAATTGGTTTTGCAAAGAATGCATTTGATTTGGGTTATTTTCTGAAAGCGTCAGAAAAATCGAAAGTAACATAGGTGCTTATGCGATAGTACCGTTGAGCGGTTATACCGGCGTTGTGAACGTGGTAGTTCCGCTTGAACGGTAGTTCCGGTTTGAGCAGTGAAACATTTTCCCCAGAGAGGTCCAGTTCGGGATCGTAGGGTGCGGTAGTACAACTTTGGGGAGCGATAGTACCGCGGTACGGTAGTACTGGCATTGTAGGTGTGGTACTACCGATCTTCACAAAAAAAACAAGGTTCTATGATTTAAGTCACGAATCAAGTTTTTAGAGTGCGGTTATGGTATGGATGTTGTTACTTGTGTGCACTTGGCTTTATTATTTGGTCTTAGGTTTAGAATCAGTATTTTGATTGCATACATTTTGCACAATGCATTGTATGAATTAATTGTGCAAATTGATGACTTTGTGTATTGTGCGGTGTTACGTGACGGTTTGCTTATTGTTGTTGGTTGTAGGACTTCAGAGCTAAGTCATGGTGACAGTGGCGGATCCAGGAATTTTAAGATGGGTATTCGAAGTTACAAAATATTGTTCAATTGAAAACATAAAGGTCCACAGTAGCGAAAATTGAAGTACAATTATTTATATTAGAGACAACATCTCAAATAATATAAAGAAATTCGAAAATAATCAAAAAATAACATGACGATGCTTCATGCCTTGGAAACGAAATATAATGTCATGCAGACAAGCACACAAAAAGGAAGCAATTTAGCAATGAGTGAAAACAGAACTCAAAGACTAATAGTTTTAACCATGATGATTGGAATTAGAGATGAACTGTTTCCCTAGAATTACTAACCTGAGTTAAAGTTCTAATCAGAATAATTCTACAATAGAGTTGTACAATCACAACGAGATGCTTTAATCAAGTTAAAAGACAATTCTCTTTGTTAGATTTTTGTATTCCCAAGCGGAAGTTTAAAAATGCTTTTATCGTGAACATATTTTGTTGAACGGTTTCTAACTAAGCAACTTAAATAGTATGCTAAACAAAACATGAATCAGATAGCCAGACATCAAACGGGATCAAATCATCCAAGTGTCCAACACATCAAGCTACATGACAAACTTGATAACACTTACATATTTTCTAAATAATTGATACACAAGTCATTAGAATATAATCAACTACTATGCAAAAACATTAGAATCATTATAGATACCTCACTTCTTTAAGCAAAATGCAATTCACGTCTTTATTTAGACGCATAATTTTGCTTCAAATCAGAAATCGCTAGGGGAGGAGAAGTAGACAGAGGGATTACCGGATTAGGGATATGGGGCCATGACGCCATGGGGGTCACTAGGTCGGGGAGAGAGACAGAGAGGAGACTTAAGTGAGAGAAGAGACTGAGTGAGACCTAGAATTTCTACTATGTGTCATGTGAATCACGATAGTGGCCTTACTGGCCTAGTGGGCCTAGGCCAGTGTTTGACGCCAATTTGGGCTTAGGAGAGGGAAATAGGCTAAAAAGATCTAGCGATAATTTAGGCTGACTGGGTATGAATAAGACGAATTTGGTCTAACTACTAATATACATATATATTATACCTTGCATATAGTAAATTTTTTGGCAAATATTTTGGGTATTCGAGTGAATACCCATGACTTACGGCAGGACCGCCCCTACATGGTGAGGCGTAGGAGGATTGGATTAGGCACAAGGTGGTACTGAGGTCCAGAATAGTCAGAGAGACGCCAAAGATGTCTGAGGCTCGTGGAGTGGTTGCAAACCGAGACAACGAGGAACCGAAACGGGAGCTACCGGTGGTGGACATGATGGGCAACGACAAGGTGGACTGGGACTAGGCTCAAAGAGGAGTTGAGGTCCAGACAGTCAAGGAAGCCGGGTGTCGTCATGTGTGAAAAGAGGCATGTGGTGCGCCATGTGACTTGGGTCATTTACAAGCGAGGATGGTTCGATGGGATCTGGACGCGTGGGAGGCTTGGCAGTAAGTCATTGGGGCCACGTGGAAGATAGCGAAGCATGGGCGATGTTTCGTGGAAAAGGAAGTGGGAAGTTTTGCGGAAGGTGGTAGAGGGGTATTTTGGTAAATTACCTAATATCGGAAAAGTGGCTGTGTGTGCAAAACCACAGCGTTGGCCTAAGTGGTTTAGGTCTTATATGTGTTAAAAATATGAAGTGGATCAAGTATTGATTCACTAATTGGTTAATGATTGTAGGCCGTTTTGAGTGCTAATTGATATGCGACTGCTACTGAAGCAGTTGAGTGGAGCAAAACCATCGATCAAGCCTATAAAAGTTCTAAAGAGGCAGGCGAATGTAGTAAAAAGGAGAATAAGGCCAAGAAATATAAGAACAAAACAAAAGGCCAAAATCCTCAAGTCAATAGTTCCAAGGAGGTCTTTGACATAAGCGATAAAGAGCCACGAAGTTCTAAACAGTACTCCGATCAAGGTAAGGGCAAATTCCCTATATGAAAGGATAACAAGTCTAGGTAGTGTATTCTTCATAAAAAGGGAGGACATGAAAGATGTTATGGCATGGAAGATGTCGCTATATACTGTCCACATCAGATTACAAAACTAATTTCTCATTGTGCTTTGGTTTTTCCCATAGCTAGCGAAGATCCCACCGGGCATATACTGATATGTATGTACTGCTCAACTCTCTGCACATCCGTATTCTCAGCCTCGCTATCGAACGACAAGTCCTGATCAAGGTATCGTTACTTGTTGGATTGAGAGAATCCACACTCTATGAGTTGAGGACAGGGAGGGGATTGAGACTCAAATCTCGATTAGAACTTCTCAAGACACGACAACCTCTTTGCTTCTTACGTACCTTCCCAAATGATCAACGCGACATTAAGCAATATTCAGATCACTCAAATGTTAGATTAAAGGAAAATCTCATGCACTACCCTCTGATCACAAGTGTTGGATGCTGGACGTTCAACTCAACACTAACCTTTCAGTTTTGGACGAACGCAGCTTGCCTGCAGTGGTTGACTGGTTGTTCTATCTCTACATGGTTGCTTAGAGACCTCCAGCAGTACTGTGTAATATAATTCCTGTCTCCCATATGACTATCCAAGAGTCCATATCTCAGTGGTATATCATTTGACTGCAGATCAAGAGGTCACCGGTTCAAACCCGGTTCCTAGTTATTCTTTCTTTTGTTCACTGCTACAGACAGCCCTATCAGAGACGGTTCGGAACCGTCATCACAGACGGTTCCTGAACCGTCAGTGTTTAGGTGTCAGTGATAGTTGGTGGTTATCACAGACGGTTCCCGAGCCGTCTGTGATAAAACATTACAGACGGTCTTGATTACTAACCGTCTGTGATAGGCGAGTATCACAGACGGTTTTTTATAAACAACCGTAGGTGATACTCGCCTATCACAGACGGTTAGTAATCAAGACCGTCTGTGATATACAGAAACCGTCTGTATATCACAGACGGTCTTGATTACTAACCGTCTGTGATAGGCGAGTATCACTTACGGTTGTTTATAAAAAACCGTCTGTGATACTCGCCTATCACAGACGGTTAGTAATCAAGACCGTCTGTGATATGCACAATATCACAGACGGTTTGTATTACTAACCGTCTGTGATATTGTGTATATCACAGACGGTCAGTAGTAAAGCCGTCTGTGATAGCAGTCACACCACATACGGCACTCTTTGAAACCGTCTGTGATATGGTGCATGTGTACTTATATATTAACCTCTGATCTAGAATATGACAGACAAAGGGACATCACAGCCGGTTCTTGTAAAAAACCGTCTGTGAACATTCCCAGACGGTTCTTAACAACAACCGGCAAAGGGACATCACAGCCGGTTCTTGTAAAAAACCGTTTGTGAACATTCCCAGACGGTTCTTAACAACAACCGGCTGTGATAGTCTACACAACACAGACGGTTTTTAATAAAAAATCGTCTGTGATAATTTCAGATTATCACAGACGGTTTTTTATTTTAAACCGCCTATGATACTAAAGTATCACAGACGGTTCATTGGTAAGGACCGTCTGTGATACTCGACCACTAACACAGACGGTGTCCAAATTAAAACCGTTTGTGTTAGTGTCAATCACAGACGGTTTTGTCAAACCGTCTGTGATGTAGCCGTCTAGTATAGCCTCTGTTGTAGCAGTGGTTGTTTTTTTGCTAATGGATTATATTGCTATTTGTGTTGCAATAAAAGAACATGTTTTGCATAACTATAGATAGAGTACCATGCTTCTCAACATTTTATTTCAAAAAAACCAAGCAGGAGAGTTGTCGTGTATTAATTCACAGGGAGAAGAAAAAAAACATAATAATAGTTAGTTTGGCGAGAGTCGGGGGGTGGGGGGAGGGGGAAGTCAAAAGTGGCCGCGAAAAGGCCAAGAAAATCATCCGATCATAATGTTATAGGGCGTGTGACAGCTCTGTTAGCGTATTGGCCCCTGCTCAGACCCATGCCTTAAGCTCATCCTTAATAGACAAAGTCAAGTGGCCTGATGAAGACGCCATGTACCAAAAAATTTGGACGTTCTGCTCCTTCGATATCTACCAAGTGATAAGCATAACTAGCATGTTCCCTGCTGCCCAGTCAAGGTCGTGCAGCTAGCTGTTCCCTGCTAGCACATCTCGTATGGTGTAGTTCTTTCTCCTAGAGGCTGTGAAAATGGTAGGCACAATATCACACAGTCTATTTCCTCTCGGCCAAGCAGAACTCCACAACCCCGCCTTCTCTCTATTTCCAATCTTCATGTTGGTGGCCACAACAAAAAGGATCCAGTCTTGATCATCACACAAGGTCTCTATTCTTTGCCAAGGTTTGGTTTGGGCACTCCATTCTTGCCTTAGCCATCGAAGCCTTAGAGCCCTGGGAAGCACTCGAGATCTAGGGGTCGAGCCCCTCAAGGTATGTAGGTCTACATACTATTGCCCAATTTACCTTACACTTGCCGTCGTTAGCTGCTCGGAGCCTGCCCAAAGGAAACGCCTCATTCACCTGTTGAGTGTTCTGATCATGCTTTTTGGTACTTTGATGGTCGTAAGGAAATAGGTCGACTAGGTTGTCAAGACGGATTTCACAAGAGTCTTTCTACCCGCAAGAGTTAGTAGGTTAGCATGCCATCCTGCCAAGCGGGACACATACTTGTCATCGAGCTTTTGGAAGTCTGCCAGGCGAAGCCTTTTTATAGCAAGTGGTAAGCCAAGGTAGTTGAAGGGGAAGGTTACATGCTGGCCAGTAAGTCTTGTAGTACTTCATGCAGGTTGATTTGTTCGGACCTAATTGCTGCCACTTGACTTTTCTGAAGGTTGGTTTATAGCCCTATTGTTCACCGAATTTATTTAGAATCCGAACCAATGTACTTACATCGTGTCGGTATGGTGCGAGGAAAATGGCGGCATTTTCCGCATAAAGAGAGGTTCTAAGGGTAGCTGCACGGCCTCCCAAAGGGTGCAACAAAGGAACTTCAATTGCGATGTTGAGAATTCTTTGCAGCATGCCTATTTTGATTATAAAGAGGAAAGGAGATAACGGGTCACTCTGTTGTAAGGCTCTGTGGTGTTGTATCTTGTCCTCGGGCACTCCATTTAGAAGTACCGTAGAGGTGGCACTGGAAAGGAGGCAAGAGACCCAGTCTCTCTAACGGGTGGGAATCCATTGTTTTCCAATAGGGCCAAGAGGTAGTCCCACCTAATGAAGTTGAAGACTTTTGCAATATCTAGTTTGAGCAGGAGCAAGGGGGTTCTATCTCGATGGTATCCAGTTTGAGCAGGAGCAAGGGGGTTCTGTCTCGATGGTACCTTCTTGCCAGGTTGCGTACATATAGAAAATTGTGTTGGATGCATCTACCTTTGATGAAGGTGCTTTGACTAAGGGAGACAAGGTCGTTCATGAAAGGCGCCAAGCGTAACGCCATGATTTTCGCTATAATTTTGGAAACACTGTGAATGAGGCTGATAGGTCTGAAGTTCCCCACAGATTGGGCCCCGTCTTTCTTCGGCAGTAAAATTGATGCATTCACCTGTAATTAAATTTGTCAATCTTTTTTAGAGACACATAAAATGAAGTTCATTGTGCGCAGGCCCCATTTATACTTCTCACCATTTTAGGGCACCCTCAATGGATACTAGTCAGGAATAACTATAATATTAATTAGCATACCAACTAGGATTTATGATGAGGTGGAGGGATAATTAAAGAAGAGAGAGAGGAAAGTAGTGTCTCATACAAGACATTGTTTGGGCAAAAAAAATCCAACAGCAAATCATTGAATCCAGTTCCTGGGCAAAGAAACATCAAGAAAAGCCAAGAAAGTTCTTGGCAGTCTCGCCGTCCGCCGCGCCGTCCGCCCGCTCGCCAGTGAGGAAGAGGGAGTTTGGATCCTGTTAGCGCCAATGAGGGAGAGGAAGAGGGGGATTGGATACGGATCTGGTGAGGGAGAGAGAGGAAGAGAGTTAGGTGAATTTATTGCTTAGACTACACTATACACTGAAAGAGTTATATCTATAGCTATTTTCTGGTGTTGTAGATGCCATAGACATTACATTCACCTTTCATTAAATTTGTCAATCTTTTTAGGGGACACAAAATGTAGTTCATGGTGCGCAGGTCCCATTCTTTTTTCAAGACAGGCGAGTACGAGCGTGCGACTTAAACTACGTACAATTGGCCCAATGCATGCCCCTATCGTTCATAAGCAGGCCAAATTATCTGACGTTGGCCCCATTCTTTTAAGCTGCGGTTTTTATTATAGTTTATAATTTTTGTTTATACTTTTTGAGATAGTATCCGACGGCGGGGACATTGACGCAAACGGCACATACAATCTTAAATTCAAAAAGTTATTTAGAGAATTCACTTTAGAAAACCGCTCCTTTTATTTCGTCTTTTAGATAAATCAAAGCCAGAAGAGAAGGGGCGCCGTATTGTCCGTCTAATCTATGGCGTGCAGGTCACAGCGAACGGGAAGGCTGTGTCCCTCGGCCGCGCCGACAACGTCAAGAAGGCGGCACGACGGGCAGAATGGTTGGTTCCTGGGCGGTGAGCACCAAGCCTGCACGGCAAGCCACCATGCTCCCCCACCGCCCTGGGCTTGGCCCGCTGTGTAGGTGTGTACTGTACGGCCCAACAACTGCTTGGGTTTTGCTGTCTCACGCGGACTCGCGGACGTCGGACCGTTGTTTCCCCGGCCGTTTAGCCTGCATGTCATGCTCCAGCGTGGCAACGTGGCCTTGTCTAGTTCGATCAAATTTTTGGGGGCCCAATACGAATGTGATCCATCCCGGTAGAGTTGGCTAAACGATGATACGTGGTTGCGTGCTGTTAAAAAAACTAAATTGCAGGCACTCATGTGCTAAGGGCAGGACGGGGCCAAATGAGATCGATTTTGAGCTCCCTCTGTAAAGGAACTTGGATGGTTTGAGGAAGCGTAGAACCTCCAGAGAGGCCGTATAGGTATAGATCTATTAATAATGGCCAAAAACAGCACTTGGCATTGCTTTACAACTGTGAACATATCCGTGATTGCATGTGCTGTTAGGCAGGAATCTAAACCTTCTATCTGTAGATACAACTTCTAAACAGATACGATACAATAGATAGAAACTACCTATTGTGTTTAAACAGCACTGCAATCACCTGATACGATCCGGATTCTGTTACAAGTATAACCTTTCTAACACCCTCTAGTTAGCTGTTCGTGTCAAGTGAAGTGTCTTTTGTGCTGGTGCGTGTACTTACGTGGTGCGAGTTCTAGACGTGCGGTGCTGTGTGTTGCACAATCTCTGCCTATGAGAATATGCACGTACGCAAATATCATAAGCACTTCTTATTCTAAGAAACAAAAGATGAATGCATAATTAAATAACATCTTAAACCAAAGGCGGTCCAAATAACACAAACTTTCGAAATAGAAAAAGAAATCATGATGACACGACCATGTGCAAACTAGACGTTGCTCCCATCTCGACGTCAAACCTTGCAGCACCGATTAGTGTGGCGCATCATGTCGGGGGCCATCGCCGTCAGCCGCCGCGCTCCCGTCCGGCGACATCTTCACGGTAGCCAACTCCACAAAATGCTTCTCGCCATCGTTGTTGCAGTCCCCTGTGTCGCTCCCCTCGTTTGCGGCCTCAGACAAGGACGGCTCCGGTACCGCCGCTGCCGCTGCTGCTGCCCCGCCAGAATCACTCGCTGACGCAACCTCCGAACTGCATTGGTACTGCTGGCCACCTCCGTAGGGGTAACAGTTGTAAGGCTGAAACTGAGGGACCATGGGCCCCACATGATGCTGGACGTCGGCGCCGAAGTATGGCTGTTGCTGCTGCTGCGTGAACGCCGTCGGCCGCTGTTGCTGCGCTGCGTAGGCCGCGTTGCCAGGTGGTTGCACCGCGAGATGAGTCCTGTAGAATTCTTCCATATGTTGCTGATACACTCGCGTCGTGCGCGCGTCGTGCATCTCCGGCTGCTTCTGCTGCTGTGGAGGTCGCGGGACGGACGGTGGCCTGACCGCTTGGCCGGCCTGGTTCAAAGGCCGCACCATCATTGTCTCACCAAAAGAGTTGGGGGCAGGTGCGGCCCGGTACGGCGGCACTAGCCTCAATACCGGCGGCTGCTGCGTTGGCGCCTGGCCGTTGTATGCGACCGGCCGCCGCTGCACCGGCGCCTGGGCCACCGCCTGGCCGTTGTATGCCGTCATCTGTGGCCACTGCATTGGCGCCTGACCGTTGTGTGCGACCGGCTGCGGCTGCACCGGCGCCTGGGCCACCGCCTGGCCGTTGTATGCCGCCACGTGTGGCCACTGCATTGGCGCCTGGCCATTGTATGGGATTGGCGGCCACGGCATCTGTGAGTGGCCGTAAGATACCATCGGTTGCCCGGTTCCAGCGTAGTACCCTGACGTTCGGAACGGCGGTTGCATGCCGCCGCCGCCTCCGTACATCGGTGCTGGTGGTCCCAGGGTCAGGGTCGGCTGGCGAGCCCGCTTCGGCGCGGTGGCGAGCCCGCGCGGCTGCGCCACCACGGGCCTCTTGCCCGCATGTTTCTCTGACAGCTTCGGCCCCGACGTCCCTTGATCGCTCTCCACCAGCCCGGGCTGCGACGACGACGAGCACGCTTCTTGGCACGCGGAGCTGCTGCTTGCCTTGTCTTTTTTTTTCTGCCTCGGCGTCACGTAAATCCTGCACATGACGTACTCATCCAACTGCATGCAGCCACTCTCAAGTTAGGTCAGCGATTAGCAACCACTAGTCCTGCTAACCAAAAATTGATGAATTAGTGTCGGCTCGAAAACTGACCGTCTTGCTGTTCCTGGACGTGCCGCCGCCGCTCTTGTCGAGCTTGTTCTCGTACTGCGGGATGGTGAGCTCTTGCATCAGCCACTTGGTCTTCTTCTCGGTTTTGATGGGGCCCTCGAAGTAGGCGAGGACGCTCCCGCAGAACTTGGTCTTGCCGTCGCAGAGCGTCTCCACTGCCTCCTTTTTGCCTGTCGACGCCTTCCACCGCCCGAGGCCGTCGTCCGTGTTCCGCGACGGCCTGTCGCCGTTCTGGTACTTGCGAGCCCTCGGCGACAGGAAGTACCAGCCGTTCTCGCCCCTATCCTTGTACATCTCTGCGATCCACGGGTACCCATCATCGTATGATCACCATGCAAGTTCGAAAGAGACTCATAAAACCCTGATTTCTAAAGAAACCGGCACAAGAGTACAAAAGAAAACGAAGGAAAAAACAGAGGCCATGCTGGAGAAGAACGGGCACGTACCACCGATAAGCTTGTCCGGGTGGCACTGGTACACATTTGCCTCGATGATCGCGTCATTGGGCACGGACGGCCTGCCCTGCAGCCTCGGGAGGAGATAGTATTTGACGAGCTCCTCGTTCGTCGGTTGGAACCGGAACCCAGTCGGGAACTTGGTCGTCTTCTTCTCGTGTCCGCTCTTCTTCTCCTCCCCCTCTGCCATGCCGGCGAGTCGTGACGGTGTTCTCGGGGTCGCAGAAAGAGATCGGCAGCAACTCTTGCTTCGATGCGCCGCGGGGCCGAGGAGCTCGAGTTCTCGTCGAAACTGGATGGATTCGCGTGTGTTGCTGCCGAATTTGTTTGTCCGTTTAAAGCCGGCAGGCACTAGCGCTTGTATATGAAGGAGGACACGGCAGGAGCACGTGGCGTCCGAAAACCGGTTGGAACAAGGAATCAATCGACCGCACGCCAGCTCATGCTTACCCAGATGTTCGAGCCCAAGTCGGAGAGCAAGTGCGAGCCCAAGTCGGAGAGCATGTGCGAACCCAACTCGATGTTGGTAGGTTCCAAGTGGCGATGCCGAAACGGCTCGTGCAGCTCAACGCTCGTCCGGATTTTACCGAGCGAGAGCACCTGGTGTACGTGCGTGCAATGCAGAGCTTTCCCTCCTGGCTCCTGGGTGCCCCCTCCAGTTTCTGTCCTAATATACTGTTGAAAATATGGGCGTCCTAATACACTGTTGAAAATATAGGCAATATTTTAATTCTAACTTTTACTAGGAAACAAATATAATAAATTAGTGACACAAAATTTACAACTAACAGCAGACTACCCATCATACTCCAGAATATACGCACAAAAAGTATAGTATCAAAGTCAAACGAATACGCGAATAACTTATTATTGGACTTGATAAAGAACAGGAAGCAGCGCAGGCTTGATGCAATGCAGAACGTAGATGATGCAGTGGAGGAGTGCTCGCGCAAATGCGCTGCCCAGAAACCATATTGCCGCCCCATGTAGGTACTCTCTGCAGCAATGGTTCGGAGATAGTCGCTCTCCTTCCTTCCAGGTGCATGACAGGAAGAAAGTTGGGCGAGATTCAGAGGACACAACATAATAGCACAAGTTTGCAGAGAAGTAAGTATAGAAAGAATGGAGGTGGAATGCTCTATTCTTTTCTTGGATGTCTCCAGACCCTTATAAGGGCGCTGCAGTTATTCACTAGTAACTACTGTGATTAAAATTGAATTATTCGCTGGTAACTATCTCATCAAATCATAGATTAAGCAGTGTTAACTCACTGGTAACTGCCTCATTATTCACTGGTAACTGATAACATTCAAACCAAATAATGATAATTAAGCAGTCTCATGACCAGTTACAAGGAGAGATATGATATATGGTTCAGCAAAAAAATAAGATGGACTTGGTCTGCCAAGTGGCGTGCCATGCCATGTCACCACATGGTCGCGCGTCACAAGTTACACGATTTTCACGTGAAAATACGTGAATACGCACGCGTGTGCGTGCGCATGTGCGTAATTAGTCAAAGCCATTCTCATGCCATCACCATCTATGTGTCATATGATTCAAGGAATGGCAATAACTCCACCTTATGAATTGGTCTTTTTCATCTTGCTTTAGCAATATGCTAATTGACCATGCATGCTTTGGAATTATACGAAATGGACCTCACTAACATGGGCCTATTCTTAACAACCCCTCACCAATTCCAAAGCAAGAAGTAAAAAAATATCAAAGATATTGTGCTGAAGTACTGTTAATATACCAATCTTTTAGTTGAAGTCCTGTACGGGTTGAACTTGCACCTAGAATGACAAGATTCATCTTCTCACAGCTGATGAATCGACTATGCCTTGAATTCATAACTTTTCATAATCAGATTTCACTTGAAATCTCAACTGGTACTAGATTGCCAATGAACCACGCTTAAACGAAGGACTCTTATGGTGGTTAATCTGGTGATAGGAGAATAGGTATTAAAGAAATCTTCTCCCTCTTTTTGGATATAATCCTTAGGCATAAGTCTTGCATTGTACTTCTCAATCGTACCATCATGCCTTAATTTCTTTCTAAAGACCCACTTACATCCTACAAGTTTGCACCCGATAGGATGATTAGTGGTCTCCTAAGTCCCATTAGCCATGATTGAGTCCATCTCATTATGGACTGCCTCTTTCCAATACTCTGCATAAGCCTCTAAAAGAGTCTTTAGCATATTATCCATGATGTATATAATAAAGTCGTCACCAAATATTTTCTCAACCCTGTCTTTTGCTCTTGCGAGGAGCTTCTGTGACAAGATTGTTATCCTCCTCAAGGATATCACATATTGGTTCAGAAGTGGTGGGAAATTCAGAAGTTTGCTTTTTTGCTCTTTGAGGTTGTTTTGCTTGCATATATGACTAGCATTTTGATCATTTGATAATTTCACATTTTGGAATTAATCTAATCTAAACATTCTAGTAATACTATCAAAAACAATATGACAGAAATGAGAATGCCAAATATTTCCCTCATAATTATTTAAACCAGTTGCAACATTCAGATTATAACAAGACTATAAAGTACTTAGGCGGAACAAGCCTCCGCTCTCATAGCCTTTACCAACAAAGTTTGCAAACCTAGACACTACAATTTTATTTGACTAAAAAACTAGCTTATAACCATCCCTGCATAGGAGAGAATCACTAAGGAGGTTCTTGTTTATTGTAAGAGCATGTTGCACGTTCAAGTGGACAATCTTCCCTGAAGTAAGCTTCAGATCCACCGTGCTAACACCAAGAATAGAAGCATGTGACTTGTTTCCCATTAGAACGGAGGAAGCCTTGCTTCCTGATAAGAAAACAAGAAAATATCAAAATATACATAAACATTAGCACCAGTATCAACCCACCAATTAGTGAATTGAAATGCTGAAAAGACAACAAGTGAATTACCATATCCTCCTGAAGTCGAGGCCTCGCTTATGATCATGTTGACAGCCTTCTTTTTTCCCTGTTCACTATCTCTGATCTTGCATAAACAACAATCCTTCGTCATATGACCGTCTTTTCCGCATACAAAGCAAGTAATGTCCCTGAAATTCTGTTTCTTCGTTTTCTTCTTCTTAAAGCTAATTATTTTGTTCGGTTTGTTGCATTTGTACTTCTTTACATCAGCCTTTTTCTCTATAAAATTTGGATTGTTCTCGCCAGAGGTGCTGGGTGCATCTTTTGCTCTTGTTTTTTCTTCCACATCGAGGGCAGCAATGAGATCCTCAACAGAAATCTCTTCCCTCTTGTGCTTCAAGCCAGTGCAAAATCCCACCAAGAAGTAAGGAGTTTGGCAACAATATCCGCAGCCACAAACTTAGGAGGTAGTATACAACCCAAGTGTGCAATCTCACCGACTAGTAGCTGGAGATCATGAGCTTGTCCAACTATAGACTTAGCCTCATCCATGCTAAAGTCAAAATTTTGCACACACATATAGAGCCAGCGACCTGCCTCTGCATATTTGTGCTTTAGTGCATCCTACAACTCTGTGGCAAACTTGTAGTCTACGTACACATCATAGAGCTAATATGCCAGAACAATCAAAATGCAGCCAAGAGCAGTATTGTTTGTATTTTCAAATTGTGTGAACTGCTCAATCGTAAATGGATATTGCGGGTGGATAACCACCATAGCCCCAAAGACATGAGCCAAAACTTGACTCTAGTCTACCATCTACGAAAATTTTGACCAGAAAACCTCTCAGGTTTCATCGCATCAAAAACACCAGCCATCGCTGTATTGCAACAAAGTTAACAATAAGGTTTCTGGAATGTTAGAAATGTGGGCAATATTTTAATTCCAAGTTTTACTAGGAGACAAATACAATAAACTAGTAATACAAAACTCACAACTAACAGCAGGCTACTCATCATACTTTAGAATATACGCAAGGAAATTATAGTATCAAACTCGAACGAACGAGCGAACGACTTACTACTGGGCTTAATTAAGAACAGGAAGCAACATAGGCTTGATGCAGTGCAGGAGCGGTTGCGTAAATGCGCTGCCCAGAAACCTTATTGCCACCCTATACAGGTACCCTCTGCAACAATGGTTCGGAGATAGCTACTCTCCCTCCTTGTAGATGCACGTCGGGAAGAAAGGTCAGTGAGGTTCAGACGGCGCAACAAAACAACACAAGTTCATAGAAAAGAAAGTATAGAAAAAATGGAGGTGCAATGCTATGTTCTTTTTCTGGACGTCTCTAGGCCCATATAAGGGTGATGCAGTTATTCACTAGTAATCGCTGCAATTAAAAAAAAATTATTCACTGGTAACAACCTCATCAAATCAAAGATTAAGCAATGTTAACTCACTAGTAACTGCCTCATTATTCACTGGTAACTAATAACATTCAAACCAAATAATGATAATTAAGCAGTCTCATGACCAGTTAAAAGGAGAGATATGATACATGGTTCAACAAAAAAATAAGGTGAACTTAGTCTGCCAAGTGGCGCGCCACACCACGTCATGGCACAGTCGCGTGTCACAAGTCACGTGATTTTCACGCAAAAATGCGTGAATACACGTGCGCACGTGAGTGATTAGCCAAAGCCATTTTCATGCCATCACCATCCATGTGTCACATGATTCAAGGAATGGGAAGGGCTCCACCTTATAAATTGGTCTCCTCTACCTTGCCTTAGTAATATGCTACTAAACCATGCATGGTTTAGAATTATACGAAATGGACCTCACTAAATAGGCCTATTTCTAACATGCACAATATATTTATAAAAGGAATAAATCTACTATACCTTGTAAACTCTTGCAATAGTCTTAAGTTTTGCCCTCAAACCGCAAAACCGAATGGTTTACAACCCTCAACTCTTAATACTGACATTTTACCTTCGTAGACCAAAACTACCTAATTTTGTTGATATGACATCTACATGGACAAATTCCACTAACAACGCACCCACATCAACATCCATTTCATGATCCGTGTCTTCATCCTCTTCTTCCTCCCCATCCCTTCCTCCCATTTCTCTTCCTCTCTCCTCGGGGATGTGCACTACCGTTGTGACACCTATGATGCTCACTACTCACCATCCTCACCTCTCTCCCTGTCGAGGTGCTCTAAGATGCTATTGTAGTCAGAGGCCATGTACACGCCAAGCTACTGCATAGCAACAGCGTAGTGCACAAAGAGGTCAGTGTCGCAACCTATTGTTCATGAGTGCAGGTGGCATAGTGATTCGATGGTGCATCATGTATGCCAGGGGGCGCACGGCGGCGTCTAGGCCTACCTCAAAGTTTTGTGATGATATGGGTGTAGGCGACCTCCGGCCACTTCTTGTCTGCAGAAATGGTATCGCACATGCGCGCAAGCGTGGTATCGCCGTGCGCGTGCATGGCCAAATCCGAACTAGGGGACAAGGTGGTCGCGCCATCACCATTGCCAATCCTCGAAGCTCGTCGGTGAGCACTTCCACCTAGATCTCCTTCCGCTCACCGAAAGAGGAAGAGGGACCCCGGAGAGGGATGGGGGCAGCAGGGATGACAAAACTCCGACATTCTCCCTCAGATCCGACCGTCACCGCCTCTTTAGCAATTCCAGTAGCGACACTCGTTGAGGACGACGAAGAGCTGGTCAGAGAGGGGAGAGGTGGCATTGATGATGAGGCAACGACGGATGTAGGGGTGGATGCGCTATGGGGGTTGGGAAGGTGGCGCCATGAGGTAGATCAGGGGAGGGGAAGGGATAAAGAGAAGAGAAATGAGTTGAAAGGCTGATTGGTGGACCCTACAATGTTTTTTAAAAATTATTTGCTCATGGCTGACTGTGCTACTTACATGTCATAACCAAAATCCCAAAACCAACTTTGCTGCTTATATGTCATAACCCAAATCCCAAAAGCAACTGACCTGTCAAAATATCACCCCCATCGGCGACAACTTAGATCAAAACCGCCTTCAATAGACCTTAGGAGGTAAAACAAATAGTATTAATATTTAAGGGTTGCAAAACATCTGGTTAGGGTTGCAAAATATTTGGTTTTACGGTTTGAAGTAGAAACTTAAACTTTCACAAGAGTTCAAGAGGGTAAAGTAGACTTATCCCTATTTGAAATGCATTGTTTATTACAGCAATACAGCACAGCTACATCCAAATGAATTCAACAGGGATGAAACTTGGATTAGGCATCTTTAGGACTGGCTCACAGAAAAAAATCAGTTACATGAAGAGAAATCATGTACAACCAATAATGTGACGAGGTGTGGTGTAGGTATCAGTATCACCACACCCTGGGGAGAAGCTCAGGCACGATGCATGTCAGCTTCAAAAAGAACTAGAATCCCTAGCACTAACATTCTGCAAAAGATCACAGGTGAGCATTGTTCACCTGCCGTTTTTCTTGATTTGTCTCTTGAGAAATCCCACGGCACATAAATTGGGGGCCGAGCTCGGCAGCTCGCTGTTGTCTGCAAAGTACCGCAGTCCATTCAACCGCGCCTTGCGTTCAGGTCTTTGCAGTGGTTAACATCCAGAAATCACACACACTGGAGCTACTCAGCCGCTATCGGCCATGTGCCATCCTTCGCCTCTTCCTCTCCTGCTCGCGTCTCTCTTCTTCCTCAATCAGGCGAAGTTGCTCTTCATCCTCCTGCCTTGCAATTCTCGCACTAACAAAGAAAAAACAACAAGGCTAAGAAGACAGGGAAAGGCACGAATAATTCAAACTATTCATATGCATGGCAAATTGACCGCATATCGGTCATGCAGTTCCATTTTCTGAAAATGGGTCCTCAGTCACGATGCCAAAATGCATCTTTATCAAGAGTGGTAGACTGTAGACAGTGCAAAATCTTGTGTATAGCGCATATAATTATACTTGAGATCTTACACTAAAGCTAACCATACTAACGATGGAAAATATAGTTTTTGCCACTAATCTTGAGTGAATTTTGTTATTGCCACTGACATGTGGGTTCAGACCACACCTGTCAGTGAAATAACCAGAAAATTGTTCGATTACCCAAATGACCTCTATTTTTCTTTACCTTCTACAATTTTACAACAGAATAGAATAAATATCTAGAATAAAAGTGTACATTATATAAAAAGCAAAAAAAAGAAGAAAGTAGATACCTTCTTTTCTCTTCCCTCTCTATAGTAGCGAAATCTGCTTCCATGTCACTATCATCCTCATCCCTGCCTGCATATTTACTAGGATCATACCTGCACAGGAAACCCAAAATTATAAGAGTTTTCTTCAAAATGTAATGTATTATCACTACATCATCTAAAACTAACTCATATCATAATTTTTTTCATAAAAATGGACTTATTATCCAAAACTCACTAAACAAAAATGCATAATCACAAGCCCAAGCAAATATTTCAACAGGTATTGCAATCGGCACAACGCTTGGCATACTCAGTTCAAGACCCATGTTCAATAAATTACTATACTGACCCTCATAAAATACTAACCCAGCCTGTACAGAAATGACTATGCACAATGAAGCATGCCACTAAACCAGGATCTTTTTTTTTTGAACGTGAGAAACCAGGATCATTGACAAGATACAAAAAATGGTATAGAACAATACCTGAACATACTCCTGATCATTGCCAAGGCGTCTTCCTCGTCTTCAATTTCGTCATCAAATCTTCTTTTCGCCGGTTGCTTTTTCTTTGCATGAACATCACGAATTCCATTGGACGATATTTGTTGAGATGGCTACAGGCACACACAATGAAGAATGAATTTAGAAGAAAAAAATCACTCCTAACTAAATGGCATTGCACCAAACACATGAAATGGCATGCACATGGCATAACAACAAAAGAAATAACTGACAGATTATTTTGCAGAAATATTACCATGGGTTTCGAGGGAGGCCTTATCTGCCTTTCTACTGGTTTTACTCTATCATTTGCCTGAACTCTTCTTTGCTCAGAATAATGACCATGAGAGGAAAGAGGCCTTTGCCCTTGCGACGACTGCACCCTGTAGCTTTGTGACTGCAGTCTTTGGCTTTGTGAGGATTGCAATCTCTCAATCTGTGAAGATTGCTGTGGTCTCTGTCTCTGCAATGATTGCGGTGGCCTGTGACTCTGCAACGACTGCTGTGGCCTGTGACTCTGCGACGACTGCTGTGGCTTTCGACTCTGCGACGACTGCTGCAGCCTCTGAGTCGGCACCGATTGATGTGGTCTCTGGCCATGTGAGGCTGACTGCATCCTCTGACTTTGTGAGGATTGTGGTCGCTCATTCTGTGACAAAAGGTGCTTTGAAGCTACATGATTCTTCCTCAGAGATTGATCATTTAAATCCTTCATAGAAGGCTTATTTGCAATAGGACCCTTGCTCGGAAACTTTTGACTAGAAGCTTTGCTTGTCATAGCCTGGCTGGACCCATTTCTAACAACACTATGTGTCCTTCCATTGTCAAGTGAAACAGCCCTTTCTCTGTTTGGAAAAGTATCCTTTCTCTTGGAATCTACCTTACTTTCAGTATGCCTAGTGGATGAAGTGTTCTTCAATCCATATCCATTTGATAATCTGGCAGGTTGACTTGTTGGTGCCCTGCTCTTCACTGCTGAATGTGTCAACTCACGATCTTCAATATCAAGAAACCAACCATCAGCATTTCTCTATTAAACAGAAAAGACCCTAGTCCCGTGCAATGTTAGTTAAAACTCACCAGACTTTTGAGTCAAGGAAGACCTAGCCGCAGGTTTTTCCTTAGGAGACGATGAAATGTCAGCGTCATCTGAGAGTAGAAATGAATAGTCCCGATTATCCTTAAGTGCTTCAGCCTTTCTTTTCGCCTGCAAATCACAGCTGCTATTTTGTGACCACACTGGCTCAAGTTTAATATAGCAAACATAAAAACAATCCAGTGAAGGTAAATCTTTTGCACCTCATTGACAATCTTCTGTTTCTGGTGAATTCCATTTGTTTTAGCTTGCACCTTTGAAGATGATGGGATGTCCTTCTACACATGTATTAACTGCAATTACTAAATGTTGGATCAATGATAATCAAGATCAGGTGTAGTACTACATACTCCAGAAGGCTTTCGATCTCGGGACATTGTGTCCTGTAGTTCTTTCATTGATTTTCTTTCTTCAATCACTCGCTTGGAAATCACTGGCTTGGATGGCCCAAAGAAGGAGCCAAAACTACACAAATAACATGGAGATCTCACCCATCTCAGTAAATGTAACAGTAACAACAACCACAATAAAAGGGAGGAGGTGCATGCTAGAAAACATAGTGGGGGGGGGGGGGGGGGACAGAAGCTGCATAAAGTTTAAAAGTGAGACCAGTATTTAAAAGAAAATCCCCCCTATTCACCTTATGGATTGGTTCCTGCTGGACGCAAATGAAAATTGGTTCCCCATGACCGCATTAAAATCACTAAGGTAAACATCAAATTTCAAGTGGACAACAATATTTCAACAAAGGATATAATGATTTTCTGCTAAAAAAAACAAAGGATATAATGGCCAATCTGTTGACTACATTTCCAAGGCAAATTGTTAACAAAGAATGGAACCAACAAATGATTATTTTCCACTCAGTTTGGTTTTTAACCATCTAAATTTCACATGCTAAAGATCCTGATAGTAGGGATGTCAGAAAGAATCACAGATCGACAAACTTCTTCGTAAGACTGAATTTTTCTGTACTGCATAAATCCCTGGAGCAAAATCAAACAAAATGTTCGAGGAAGTGTAGAAGAGGTACATCAAAGACACTTACTTGGTTGGAGATTTTCTATCATGTGAGGAAGATGAACGGCCGGCTGTGCTCGCACCAGCACCCTGTGCCCTTCGCCTAATCTGTTCCTTTAATCTTTCTCTAATTTCGAGGAACTCCTGCTGCCCCTCTGGTGGTTGTTCCTCCTCAACATACTCCTCCCCAGCACCTGAACCTTCCTCCTCATACTCATCTTCATCATAGTACTCGCCTTCATACTCATCCTCCATTGCCCGATGATAACCCTTCATAATGATTGTCATCATCATTGAGAAAGAAAAGCATTGTCACATATCAAATGACTGTAGTTTTTTCCCTTTCAATGAATTAAGCTTACATGTTCATGATCAGAACATAATCTCCAGCGAACTATGATTCCCACTGCTTCTATGAACCATAGATGGTTGAAACTAAACAGGCTAAAATGTAGTACGAAACTAATCTTACATTGGTTTCATACTCGTAGCCCCTCATTTCCTCCAGGATCCCGTCGTATCAGTCTCACAATCCCTGAAGCAAAGACAGTAACTTCCGTAAGTTTGCAAAGCTCGCCGATAACTTTTCACCAGGTGCTGAACTTGAACCAAGCAATCATCCAACTGGGACCAAATACGCATCAAACCAAGCAACCATTGACCCCAAATAATTCCACCGTTAAGGGCCCCAGACCACAGCCCAACCACCTAATCGCTCAAATCCAGCCCCAACCACGAAGAAACGGATGCCCCCATCTAGGGTTTCGATGGGTACGGCGGCGCGAATCTAGGACGCCGCGGCGGCAAAGAAACCATCCAACCAACGGAATTCGAGTCACCGGACAGGGGGGCTCACCTCAGGGAGCGGAGGCGCCTCGTTCTGCGTCGTTTACGGGGCAGGGATTTGCCCGGCGAGATGCCGCGCGACGTGGCTGGATCAGAAGACGCCGAAGGGGGGTCGGAGCGGGCGGCTACTGCGTCGGAGTCGGGGGAGGCACGGGGAGGCGGCGGCGGGCGATCGGAGAGCCCGCGGTGCGGTGGTCGCCGGGCGCAGGGGAGATCGGCGGGGAGGCGTCGCCGGAGCAGAGCGGCGTGGGGTAGGGGTTGGAATGGGAAGCGAGAGGGGAAGGGGGGTGGAACTGTGGAAGGCCGCACAGTTAAATAGGCGTTCGGCTGCGCGAGGTAAAGAAACTGACGTCCTGGCTGCAGCAGATGGGCTTTTAGCCGCAGCATTGGGCTTCGGTAGAAGTAGAGCCGAGATTGAGTTAAGATCCAGCTTTAGATCTAGGCGCGGGCTTAGCTTTGTCTAAGCCTGCGGAGATAGCTCGGCTTGTTAAAGCTTAGTAATAATTAAAATAATTTATTATATATTAATATTTAATAATAAGAAAAATTGAGTTCGAGTTTGGCTCGAGTAAATTTAACAATAATCAAAATGATTTAAATAAACACTACTTTTTAACAATAAAAAGCTCGACCTCGGCTCGTATAAGCTCAATAAGAATTAATATGTATCATTATTTAAACTCGATCGAGACTCATGAAATATTCGAGCTCAGTTCGGTAAAGTTCGTGAGTTCCAGATCAAGCTCGAGTTTGGCTCGTTTAAAGTTCAAGCTAAGCTCAAATCAAATCTAGAATAAGCCAAGCTCGAGTAACTCACGAGCCTCGAGCTTTTTTTAAGCCTTAACAGCATATGGCTTTTGGCACCACTCATTAGAGCTTTTGCTTCTAGATTCTCGCTTCTGGTTTCTAATTTCTTAATTTTGTCTTTTTTATTTTTTTTATTTCTTTTGGTTTTTTTAGCTTTTTCTTTTTTCCTTTGTATTATCTATGATGATATATTTTTTATTTTTAAATTCAATTAAATTGAAAAGCTACCAGTAGCTACAATGCATTTTTAGCCATAAGCCAGGGCTTATAAGCCCAAATGAGCACCACATTTATCTAAAATAAGGGGCTGTCTGGTCGAGCTCTGTCTAAGATGTTTGGACTTTGAAGCCTGGCTTCAAGAGAAGCTAGAAAATTGAAGCTTTAAAGTCCTAGTTTATTTTGAGCTCAGTTTCTCCTTGGTTTCTTTGTGGCCTAGCTCCAAAGCCCGCGCATTTGGTCAGGAAAATGGTTTCAAAATAAAAAAACTAAAGAAGAAGCAATTTAAAAAAATAGGAAAAAAATAAGTTACTCCATCACGGACAATACAAAGGAATAGGGAAAAAAGAAAAGGCAAAAAAGCAAAAAAAAGCCAAAAAGTTAGAAAAGAGATAAAAATAAGAAACTAGAAGCCAAAAAAATAAAAGCTGAAGCCCAAATAAGCAGGTTATAATAGCAATCTAAATAAGTGGCTTAGAAAAAAAGACGCGAGCGATGAGAAAAGTGAGTAAGAGATTAGTACGTGAAAAAGAAGCGAGAGAAGTGGAGTACGTGATATGTCTGTGATCCCTATCTTATCTCTATAGCGAAATAGTAACAAGAAGAGTTAGAAAGCTAGGTTTAGAAAGTCGAATGTTTATATTAGCTACCAGAAGCAGAAATCTCTAGGATCTCCGGATGGGCTTCTGGTTCTCGTTTCGGCAACTGAGGGTCCATTTGCAAGCTCCAGCGCTGCAGGCCCATCTTGTTTGCCCAAAATGCGCAGCTTTCCTGAAGACAAGACCAGACGCAACCTTTACTACGCGAGTGGAAAATGGAAGTTGGCCCCCTTGTCCCCTATCTCTGACAAGGAAAAAGACGGTGTGCTATAGTTCAGATCTCCGCATTACCTGAAACATGTTTGGCACATCTTTTCATGGGCCGGTGGACACAGACACGCGCCCAAGAAAACGAAGAGACAAAATAAGAAAAGAAAATATAGAGTGAAGAGACAGCGCCGCGGCCCGAGGGCCATCGGGAAGCGCCAGGCATCCTCCACCTTTCGCAGTCCGTCCATACGCTCTCACTGATGGGTGGTCAGCAACTCCACAGGTCCCACATGCCACGTCACAAAGCGACCGTGGCGAGGACCAATGGGAGGCACCCGCCCATAGCTATGACCTATCCGGATGGATGGAGGCCATGGCCACCACCATCCAAGGGAGGAAATGAAGCGCCGGGGAAGAGTAAGGTGGCGCCTCCTCTACTCCCCACCACTCCTGCCGATGCTCTCTCGTCTCTTCAGCTCCTCCTCCTCCTCCTCCTCTTCTTCAGGTCAGTAAGATCCCTCCCTTTTCCTGGATGCATGTTAATTAGTAAAGATGAAGCATTCTTTTTTTACTTGTTTTGCTCTGTGTTCTTCTCGAAGAAAATACTCCGCAGTTTGTGTTGCAAGAATACGACTTGATGTTCCACACTTTGTTATTTGGAGCTGAACTGGAGCTGATTATATCAACAGCTAGTCAATTTGCTAGGAGTCTCTTTGGAGACATCCGATAGGCAATTTGCTAGGAGAACTCAGCATTATTTGTTTGGAATCTATCGCGTCGAACTCTTCGACTGCATCGTCCTCGTGCTCGAGTTCTCACCTCTGACCGCGTCCACTCGCTCCCGCCGCCAAACTCCAGCCACTCGCCGCCGACGCCCGACTCGGACCACTCTCCGTTGCCATTCAACCCTTCTCCCATTGCCGCTCCCCTTCCCCCAACGCCTTCGCGTTGCCTCCCCTTCGCTGCTCAACCCCGGTCACTCACCGTCGCCGCTCGACTCTGGCTTCCTACCCCAGCATCTACCTCCCTCCTCGCGACCTCTCTGCTGAAGCCCTTCAGAGCTGTTGGATTCGATTGGTCTGTGGGGGGAGAGGGAGTCGGGGCGCTCGTCGGTGGTGGGTGGAAGCTGGCGCGGGGGAGGTGCCTGCCTAGTGGTGTCCGGCCGGTGCAATAGCTGCGGTGTGGTCAAGCTCGATCTCGCGCGCGCCTTTCTGCTGCGCTCCAGTTTGTGCTTCTTGTCCCCTAGGCTTAGCAGTTATGTCATTTTTACCTCCTTTTATGCCAAAGTGAACCCTTTCTCCTTATACGTACAGTAAGCTTTTCTAAAAATGCAAAAGGAACTCTTTAGTGTAAGGCACCGCCAAGTAGTTTTCTGAAGGTTAACGTTTGGTTCACATTGTGGTTGATATGGTCAGATGCCGGCAAAAATTGGGGCTCTGCATTTGTTTTCTTTCTTGAATTGTGGAAGTGATTTTCAGTTTGGAGAAGTGTCTCCAAGCAACCATATACTTCCAAGAGTGTGTACAGATCAAATGCACTACCGTAGGCATTATTGAGGTAAAGCCCTACTGAAGAAGAGCTGTTCATGTTCAGGGATTTATCACTTGAGATTGATGCTATGTAGACTATTCTTTTTTTATTTAGAAAACGGAGATATTCCAATTTCCGTTAACAGAAAGCTATGTAGACTTTTCTGTTCCCTATAATCTAGTTGTGCATTTCGTAATTAATACTTGGTTCTTAACACAGGTGAAGTTGCATTTATCTCTGGTTATAATTGATTAGTGACACATGAGCTGAACCGGCCTTGCTGCAAAGGACTTGATAATTTCAGTACAAGCATATAGGATTTGGGATAAATGATCTCTTCCATCGGCTTATTTGGCAGTTCCTACGATGCCACTCACAAATTTTACAGAAAATGCTGGTCGGGTAACTCAAATTCCACACTGAACATGCATTCAATTGCGAAGTCTGTGGGTAAAGGTATCAGGATGAAGAGGGCACATTTCAAGCCCCATGCCACAGAGCACAAGAGGAACCCCCAGGCCCATGAGGAAGACAACGTGTTTTACAAATTGGTTTATAGGCTCCCTGAGAACCTTAGCTGGCTGTTGGCGTCACCCAAAATGGCTAAAAGACCAGCATCAAAGAAGAAACAACAGAAGGAAAAAATGGTGACTGGCAACCGGTTTGGTGTGATCTTGGAGTGGGAGGAAGTTGTTGTGGAAGAGGACGATCCAGATTTGGAGCCCCGAGTTTGGTATGTTTTATCACTCGAAGAGGCAAAGTCTTTTCCTCCGGATGCAGTGCTGAAGGAAATTGAGGGAATGAGAACTGATCAGGCTATCTTAGAAGTCTTAAATTGGTTAGAAGATCCAGAAGAAGTTCAAAGGCTGGCAGCACGTAAGGAGGTAATATATCAAACACTCCGAGGTAGATTCTACCAGCTGCGGCCAGGTGTTCTTGATTTCTTGAACACCCTTGTGGATTTCGACACTCCAATAGCAATTACAACTTCTCGCCCACGAATCAGTCTGGAAGAAGGGATCAAAGCTGTTGGTCTGCAAGGCTATTTTGATGCTATAGTGGCGGCAGAAGATTTCTGCCGAGGGAAACCTGAGGGCGAGATGTTTGAGGTCGCAGCAGAGCAACTCGGTCTTGAGCCTGATGTTTGTCTTGTGCTTGGTAACTCAAACTTGACGACAGAATCTGCACATACTGCTGGGATGAGGTGTGTGGCGGTTGCAAGCCGACACCCCGCCTATGAGCTCCAAGCAGCAAACCATGTTGTGAGATGGCTTGATCAGCTCTCTGTTGTTGACCTGCAGCGGCTTGCCAATGGTGAGGTTCTTGGGCGCAGGGGCAGGGGCAGAGGATCTGGCATGGACATGGAGATTGTTATTGAGGAGTGATGTTTCTACAGACATAGTGTACCAATATATTGTCGTACTATATTGTAACTTCAATAGTGCATTACATTTTGTATACAGACCAAGCAGCGCAACAAAGGATTAAGAATGGCCATAAGCTTGCGTTAACTGCTTGGTTTCTTGTAATGCATAACTGAAACTCTTCTAGCTTAGATGGTTTTAGTCACTGTAGGAGTTGGAAGCAAAGAAACCCCACCTTGTAATTCTTTTGCCTGTGTAGCACATATATTACTATTCTGTTTCGTTCCTATGCGAACGGGTCTCTAGCCCAGTGGTTAGAAGCCTCAGTAGCACCCCCAGGTCTTGAGTTCGAATCCCACGGGGCGAATTTCAGGTCTAGGAGTAAAAAAATCCCCTCGCCTGCTACCACACCAAAGCATGGGTCAAGGACCGGTCCGGTCGTTGGTCGTTTCACCCTGGCAACGGTGCTCCCGTGTAAGGGTGGAGCAGGAGTTCGGAGATTTTCTCGATCTGCGTGAGAGGATCTTTTTTTAGTTGAAATGCTCGGGGCCGGTCTAATCCCCGCAGGTCGAGTTTTTTTTGTTTCGTTCCTATCCAGCTTTTTACAGAGATGACTACTGGGGTTTTACAAGTACTATTGGTCAGAGCTGAACAACCGAAAACTGGAAAGTGCTCAGCGATTGGGTTTGGAATTTTAAAATTTCCTTAATATATGTGCAAAAAAGATTTATTCAGAGAAGAATAGAAGCACATTTCAATTTTCATTATAAATTTCCATGATTGGGAATGACTAAGGCCCGTTTGGCACGGCTTCACTTCACAAGTGGAGCTGTTTTTTTTTACTTCACAAGTGGAGCCGGGTGAAGCTATTTTTTTCAGCTCCTTGGGTGGAGCTACTTTTGTCTCAGCAGGTTTTAAGGAACTCCTTAGGTGGAGCTATTTTGTTTTACCCCGTTTGGTACAAAACAGCTCTAAGGAGCTGGTGGTGGAGTTGGAGCCTAATTCTGTCAAACCATTTCTTGCAGGATCACATAGACATTACGCTACCATTCATTGTAGCGATCACCGATCAGATTATCTCAAGCAAAATCACAGTAGGTATTCCTTTGTATCATCCCTCCACATTCTTTTTTGGCATGTATGATTCCGAATGTATGTAATTTTTTTGTTATCTTTGGAATAAGGGGGAGGGGGATGGTGCCATTCAAAATTTCCCTCTAAGTATTCTAAATCTTCTCAAATAGCTACAGAGTTACTGAGAAATGAATTCACAACCAAAATTCCAAATCAAATCGACTAAGAAATCAAACTCTCATAAAATCCAAACCCTAGAGGTCGGACCACTATGAATAGTGATTTTAGACAAAGCTACGGTAAAAACAACACTATTGCGAATCCAAATATCCACGTAATCTTTGATCCGATGATTCAAAAGCCGTGAGGCTTTGCACACACCTTGTTCAAGGTCTTAAGAATCTATTTCATCATTGGATCGTAGAAATCTATGTCAAAGTTCAGAACATTTTTAGTTTGAAGTAAAATTACACAAAAAACAGGCAAAATACACAAACGGTGAATATGATTTACTTGTGGGCAGAGGAAGGCCAAGATGGCTCTAGATGTATTTCCACATATCACAAGCTAGAAAACCGAAGAAACAAGACAAAAATCTCGGATCACGAAATCACTTGATGAGGCTAAAGTTTGCAAAAATCGGAAAACCTTGTGAACTTTCTATCAAAGTACTTAGATAGGTAGAAATTGATTTTCAGATGCTATCTCTATCTCTTACATATTCTTGGCACAAGAAGATCAAGAAGGAGGAAGAGAAGAGAAAAAACCAATTAAAATAAGAGCAAATCAATCAACTCAAGTGATATTTATGGAGATGAACAAAAAAAATAATGTATTGTTACTTGAGAAGGAAAATTTTACCGCTACTTCACCTTGGAGGGCAGAGAGTACACTACAAGCACTCAAAGTTTTATAACTACATCATTAAAGACAGAGAGCATACCACAATCACTCTTCTCTCAAAGCCTAACTCTAACACTTGTTCTCAAAAGAAGAAGATTGGATGGTTAACTACAAGTCTTCATCCCATCCCAACCCATTAAATAGATGGGCTAGTCAGCCACATCTAACCCGATAACTTCATGGGCAAAACCCGATAACTTCATACACATGGGTTTTATTCACACATGTTCACTTATGCGCACTTTTCAAACCGCATAAACCCAAATCCACAAAGTTTTAAGGTTTGATCCGACTTGATCATACCAGTTTCTCCATGACCTAAACCGTCTTTCTAAGCGCCGCGGTTTTCTTCTAAAGCAGTTTATAATATTTTGGTCAAACTACCAAAATACTCTTCCTTGACCCAGTCTTTTCATTCATTGCAAACAATTGTCATGCTTACCACGTGTAAATCATCACTGGCTTGCTACGTGTTGGCAAATATCTCATTCTGGTTCCATCGGACCACACCTCATTTGCATTGACCAAGTCATATGGTACAATCCCACCTTCAAACATTCCTTCTATATTTCCCGTCTTTCTCATGTCATGTTTGAGCTTAACCATCTTACCTGGCATTTTCGATCGTTTTGGGTCTCGGCTCCTCCATGAGCATAACTTCGATTCTCGCCATTGACCATCGTTGACTCCAAGTGACTCTGCACATCCAAAGACAAAAAAATCGTTTTCAGACACAAATTTTTCATAACTTAACTCACGTTAGTAGTAACATGGCTCACGCAATATATACACTGGATCATGAAAACCTATTCTGCGACTCAAAGCTACAAAATCAAAACCGCTAGCCGAAAACTTACAGCCTAACCGGTCTGATCACTTGCCTTCAGCGGTCCGACTGCTGACACTGAACAGTTGGTCCGCAAATCGGCACCGGTCAAATCAGAAAATCCAACCGGTTGAACTGTTGGTCAACAACTTGTCCAGTCATCTGCTGAAAATTGATGCTGACTAAACTCCAACAAGGCCTCATTAATGCACCTCAAGAGCATGCAAGACAAAACGTACAGCATGTCATTACGTATAGCAACTTAGCAAGGCTACCAGTGACAACTTCATGCATGTTGAGACAAACAAAAGTCAATTGTTTAATCCTTTACTAGTTGCTACTACTGTTACTTTTTACGGCCGGCTTTCAAACAACTTCACAAATCTGACAAATTTGCAATTTACTCTGATCAACTCGGCTTCGACTTCTGGCTTATTTTTCACTATTCATAAGTGTCGTCTTTTTCTAAACTTTTAGCTTTTTGTTGAGCTTTTTTGCCGGTTCTTTTTTCTCCGTATTTGTTTGTATTATACGTAATGGGCTAACATATTTTTTATATTTTTAATTTTTTTTAAATTTAATTATGCTAAATAAGCCTCTGTCAGCTACAGTGTTTTTTTCAGCCAGCTACAGTGTTTTCAGCTATAAGCCATGAGCTTTTCAGCCGAACCGATCACCACCTTAGATTTTCAACTTTCTTAAATTACAATAATTCATCACAACATAATCTATAACCCTCTCATATGGTCCTTCATACTGTTTATTTTTAACACATGATCCATGATCGACAAATTATACTTCAGTAACTAATAGCTGTTTTGCATTCCTATTTTGTGCTACCCATGATAGATTTCAGAACTTCCCCAGGAGGTAATGTGGGATTGCATCTACGCATCCAAACCAATTGGTTTCTAGAGAGAATTTTTTTGTAGGGAAAGTTCAGAGGATGCAAGGGAGTGCAGGCAATGTAGTGTACCTCCAGGGCAGGGAAACATATACACACATACACATACACATACGTACAGGCATACACATACAGACATACGCATACACATACGTACAGATATACATATACACATACACATACATACGTACAGACATACATACACATACACGTACAGACATACATACACATACACGTATGTACAGACATACATACACATACATGTACGTACAGACATACATACACATACACGTACACGTATGTATAAGCATACATACATATACATATGTACACATACAGACATACATACATACACATTACAGCGGATCCCATGTAAGAGATTCTCGTTCTTTTCTGTATGCTTAAACGATGAAGAAAGTAGGGATCATTAATTAAGCTCACCACAGATTCTTTTTGTAGGACACGCAGGCAAGCCGCGTAACGCACTGTGATTTTCGTTTGACTTATGTCTTGCCATATGAATCATTAATTAAGCTTACAATATTCAGAATGTAAAATGTTTAGACTCATAGAGGTGTTTCAGATATGGAAGTGTTCATGCAGCTACAGAAGCTTCTGATCTGGTTTTAGCTTTGTTATTACACTACTGTGAGGTATCTTTGGTTGTAAGGCCAGCTCTTGGTTATTGTTGATGTGGTTGTTTGATATTGAGCTCCAGATCTTGTTATATACAACATCTGGAGCTTATGTAAAAATTGCTGCTATGTACGACTTCTGTAAGAACAGGACTCCCATTCTGGTTTGGATGAAAGTGGGACGTTTCCTGTATATAAAATAAACTGAACCGTTCTTTTTAGCCTATGACTTATTGCTACCCTTGAATAAACAAACAGAACAGTTTTTCCGCCGCCGTTTTGAAATGGTTTACCGAAATAACCTTTTCAAAGCGCTTGCGTTAGGGTCAAAATTTATCAGTTACAAGCCATAAGTTGAAAAAAACGCATCCGGCTTAGTTCTTTTGAGCTTATGGTTTATGGCTTCTCCCTGAGTAAACCAACAGGACAACTTCTTCGCCGTTTTTTGAAGCGGTTTACCAATACAGCTTTTTCGAAGCGGCTTATTGGTAGTTGGTTTATCCATATAAGTGCTCACACTAGGGATTAAAAAGCATCAGTCATAGACATAAGTAATAAGCCGTAGCCGAAAAGAAACCACCAATAATTATCAGATCCACCCAGAACGATCTTTGTTTGTTCTGAGCCGCTAAACTGAAGTGTGTCCACCGATATTTCATGATTTCTCTCGTTTTTTTCTTTTTCTTTTTTTGCGAGGGATTTCTCTCGTTGAATGATTTCTATTTTGCAGTGATGTACTTAGGCCTCGTTTGGAATGCATCAATTTTTCCTGCTTTCCGTGGAAATCGACTGTTTCCGACAGGGATCAATGGAATTGGTCATTGCTATAAATCTGCCAAAAGATGGGTGTTGTAGTAGTATTAGTGTAGTATGACAAAGGATGTACATACACAGGCCATTTGGTCTATGTAAAGCAGGCTAACATCAGACACGTCCTAGGTGAAAGTTGGACGATGTATCTCTCAGAAACAAAAAGTTGGCGTATGTAAGTTCTTCGAGGTTTGGTTAGATTCCTCGAGCTAGGAAGCACAAGAAGAAGACCCCCCAGTAGCAGATGTGTATGGTCTGTGGCTCTGCTGCAGTCAGTCAACATCGTCATCAGAACGGTAGCACGACGGCCAAACCTCTCGCTATTGCTCTGAGATTTTTCACTGATTACACCGACGGCAAAAAAAATCAACACCTGTAGCACCCAGCAAGTAACTTCAATTGCATTGCGATTCGGCAAAACATGTAATGCTAAATGTGCCACAAAACACGTCTCCGTTGATTATATGCACTCCATCCTAACTACAAACCATATACGCAAACAATGAAATAAACCACCACCCCATCCATGGCTGCGCGGTCAGGGTGTACACACGCAACACCGGAAGCTCAACCGAGCGAGCGAGACGCGTGGGTTCCGCTTGGGCGCGCGCACGCCGTGTGTATAGGATGCAGCACGGGCACGTCTGCCCCCGGCCGGGAACGGACAAGTATATGGCTCTGCTATAAGATCTTTGTTTCTGTCTTTTGGTTTTCTAATTTGGCCTTCTTTGATTTTTTTTATTCTTTAAGGCTTTTTTATCTTTCTTTTTTTCGTATTCTTTTATATTATTTATGATGATATAAATCCTTTTATTTTTAAATTATAGAAAATTAACAACAACTATAGTAACAAAAATAAAAAACTAAGTTTATAAGTCTAAATAAACACTACTATATCACGCAGATGTTTGGGTATGGCCAGAGCCTAGGCAGGACATGCGCGAGTGCAGCGCGCCCAAACGGGCGAACGCACTAGTACAATTTACACGTACGCACCGTGTAGTCCGCAGGTATATCATTATCTTTACTATATAAAAGAAGGAGTTGGTGGTTGGTGCGGCCTCTCCCACCCTTTCTCTACTCTTTAAAAGACTCTCTGTCCGTAGCCGTCCGTTTGACCTCAACTATCTGCAGCCATCCGATTTCAATCTCCTTCCCACGCACACAGCTTCTCTCTAACTGCTCCCCCACTAGGCCACTTCCAGTCCCCACCCCCTCCCCACTTCCTCCTCCGCCGCACCCCAGTCCCACCTCGATCCCTAGCAGAAGCCATTGCCGCTCGTCTCCTCGCATCCGTGCCACCGCTCCTCTCATCCTCCCCTGGCACCCACGCCGTCGCTCGTCGTTTAGGAGAGATGAGGAGAGAGGGGGAGTGGGAGCATCACAGCAGGGCCGGCATCGAGGGGTGGTGAGGATGGGGGACTCCGATGGCTCCATCATGTCAGTCGACGTCTTGCGCATCTCCTTCGGCGGCAAGGTCCGGCCATCCTCCTCCCTGGCTCTCCATTTCTTGGAAATCTGTGCTGCTTAGGGATCTTTCCTCGTGATGGGCTCGCTGTCCGTCCTCCCCTCTGTTCGCGCCGCCGCTCCTCCCTTCTCCCCTCAAATCCGCGCCGCCACTTGCTGTCTCTCCTCACTTCGCATCCATGCCGCTACTTCTCTCTCCTCTCCTCCCGTTTCTTTCCCGATCTGAAATCCCCGCGCCCTCTGCACCCCTATCCCAGCCGCCGTCGACGCTCCTCCCTCCTCCCCTCGCATCCGCGCTATCGTTCGCCTTCCGTCCTCCCTTCTATTCGCGCCACCGCTCCTCCCTTCTCCCCTTAAATCTGCGCCGCCACTTGCTGTCTCTCCTCCATTCACATCCATGCCGCCACTTCTCCCTCCTCCCCTCCTGTTTCTTTCCCACGGCAGCTCTGGTTCCGGCGGCTGCGGCGGCCGTGGTCGCGACGGGGCCGAGGCCGGATCCGGGGTACACCGTGGTGAACGCGGTGATGGAGAAGGAGGACGGGCCCGGGTGCCGGTGCGTCCACACGCTCACAGTGGTGCCGGTCGTCGGGGAGGAGGGCTCGCCGGACTACATCGGTCCGCAGTTGATCCTGTTTGGCGACGCTACGGCGCTCGAGGGCAACTCCGCCACGCCACCCTCTTCGGCAGGCAGCGCTGGGATCCGTATGCCTTTTATCTCGTGTCTTGTAATTTCTGATGGTCTCGAGTGTCGATTAGTGGCTTAGGGTTGTTTTGGACCAGTCTAATAGGGGATGCTCTGGGGTGATGTCTGGATATGGTGGTAACCTTCAGCAATTTTTGGTTTATAAAGTTTGAGATTTCATTTTTGAAATGAATTTCCGGGCTACAGGTGATTTACTGAGAATTCATGCTATTTTGTGGTTAAAGTCGGTCTGATAGTTAATTGGCACCAGGAAGCTGAAAGATGGTGAATTTCCGATACCAATTCTACTTAGAAAACAAATTTGAGCTATTTTGAGGAATTGAATTTTGTCGGCCAAAAGTTTGATGTAAATGCTGTTGGCTGGCTCCTGGTACCAAATTAGTTCTGTGAGCTGGAATGCTCAATGCTGTTTCAGGTAGCAGTTAAATTGAGTAGTGCTATATTCTACTTTTTGAACGAATCACCTATTCCCTGGGCAACTTTGCTTTTAACACTGCCATCTAAAGTCGCCAAATGTCTATAGGATTATGATTGATTAGTTGGAAGGAATGTTTTACTGTCTCAAATTGGGGATGAGGCTGAATTTTTTGTTACCATTTTATGCCTATTCTATCACTGTTGGAGGAACCATTTTTGGGGGTACGTTAGGAGGTTAATGGAACTTCTTCAAGACTTGACATTTTGAAATTACAGGCTTTCTTCTTTGGGTTACCATTTTTTTTCATGGATAGAAACCTTTTGCAACATATAAGACAAATTTAGTTGCTCCAATGTCCAAACCATACATGGAAATGAAAACGTAGATGGTCTTATCTGGTGTGAAATGCTAATTTTATTTCTCAGTCAAACACAAAGGTGGATTTCTCACTGATCTCCTTGGTTGCAGGTCTTGCTGGCGCGACAGCAGATGTCCACTATTATGATGTGTTATCAATACTTCTGCAAGAATGTACATTGTTTGACATATTTGATTGGTACATGTGCTTGTATGTTATGCACTTTATTTTTTAACCACCATCAATGGTTCATCCAGTGGTCCTTCGAGTGGGAGGTGGGGGAATTGGTGAAATGCAGGGGAATGAAAAAGTTTCTCAACTTTTTGTACCTAAAAGCTGTTTGTACCATAGGCAGAAGCAGAATATTTGCCACTCCTATCTACTTATGTTCCCCTTTGTGTAAATCAATCGATAGTGATAACTAACTAACTAATGTTATCACATGATTCATGGTAGTCACTAGCGAAGCAGAATATTTGTGCTTAGCAGGCTGTGGTTTTTAATTGCTCTACTTATTTTTAATGTGGAGTTTTTAAAATTAGGTGTATGATAGTGACGAGATTAAATTTCACCTCGTGTGTGTTTAGGCATTCCAGTCTCGATTCTTTTCTGCTAGAAGATGATAGCTGCTATTTTGGGTAAGAAGTTTTGAGAGCCTTAGGCTAAACTAAATGAACAGTTTAAATAATACTTATGATGACATATTGGTTTCTTGAAATACTTTATGAATGGGATTATATTTGTTAGGATTTTTGAGTTATTTCTTTGATGAAATAGGATCGTAGATTGAAATGAAATTGCAGTCAAAAGGAGTTTAAAACTTTAGGCTTACTGGATTAGCTCCAAATGAGAGGGCTTGAGTTCCAACACTCCTCTTTCTTGAAACAATTCCATGCAATTGATTTATAATTGCTAGCCTTCATTATCCAACGGAATTAGTACAGTTGATTTGGATCAAATCCACTGTCAAAAAGGCCCTACTTAGTGCATGTAGGACTCATGGCGTCTGCTTGAAGTTGTATTTGCAAGAATCGTACTATTCTTTCGTTTCCCTATGAGGTTATATACAGAAGAATTTTTTTTACTAATCTTGCAAACTCTCCTATGTTTCATGTAACTTCTCATTTTTCATGGATTCTGATTTTTGATTGTATTTTTAGGGGCTTTTTTTAATTCCATTGCTTGTGGGCTGAACTCTTCCAAGCGCAGAGCAATTGCAGAAATAATTAACATGTGAGTTATTTTCTGTACACTAAAGTTTCACAACCATATGTTACCTCCAGTCTTGTACTTTTTCTATTTACCATGCACTATTCCTGTTATAATTGGTAGCCATTATTAATTCTTTTTCCTAAATTTTTCAGGTTTCTACCCGACAGACTAAAAAGGATCCTTCCTACTTTGTCAAGATTGAGAAGTCAACAAGAAAATGAACTGACCTCTCTTATCGTTGAGAGTAACAAATACGATAATGAAAGTAATACCTTCCTACATATCTTTTTGTTATGCAAGATTTGAACTACCTTCGGCGACAAAATTTTTCATGAATTTTTATCAGGGTGTAAATGACTCCAAGCCAATCATATTAGTTATGTTTCTTTCCTTCATATCTGATCAAAAGAGCTTCAAAATGATTTATTTGACTTGCTTCTATGGTCTGGATTTGCGATGCAACGCACGAGCATAGAACTAATATGATGCTTGATTTATTTACAAGTATGAATATGTATACTTTGCTTGATACATGATGACGTAAGATAAAATTAATATTCATTGTTCAGTTTGAGATCATATTTGATAATATATATTACTTTTATTTGTTACTCCGTTGCAACGCACGGGCACCTTACTAGTTATTATAAAAGAACGAGTTGGTGGTCGTACGTCCTTTCTCCTCTAACCGTTCCATTTTCAACTTCTTATCACTCTCTATTTTTTCAACTGATTAGAGTAGCCCTCTTCTATAGTATGATTCTCTATATATCCAATAAATTTCGTTGTAACGCACGAGCAGGTGACTAGTATCATATACGGGCAAGCGGGTGGTCAGTCGAGGCACGCACGAACCATGCATATATAGTTGTGACTTGTGAGGCCGTTGAGACAAACGAGGCGCGGACGGGCGGGCGGGGGTACACCGATTTTTTTTCTTTTTAGAAAAAGGCTGGAGCTCTGCCAATCAATTGTTTTGCAGGAACCAAAACATGCCTAGAAGCAAAAGCTTGATCAAAACGGCTTAGGCTTCTGGCTTATTTTTGACTATTCAACAATTTCGTCCTTTTCTGGTTTTTTGGCTTTTTTGAGCTTTTTTGTTGGTTCTTTTTTCCCGTATTCGTTTGTACTGTCCATGATGGGCTAACCTATTTTTTCTATTTTAAAAATTTTTAAATTTTAATTACGCCAGATAAGCCACTATCAGCTACAGTGCAATTTCAGCCAGCTACAGTGCTTTTCAGCTATAAGCCACTAAAAAACCATTTTAAGCACCCCTAGAAAAAGGAGATTAGATTAAAGAGAATGAAAGGCCCTGTGACGTTGTTTCTCTTGTCTTGTAAGCTACTTCCAAGTGCCGTGCTTGTGCGGCCTGAAAAACCCCTCTGTTGCGCTCCCTCCAAATGTTTCAGAAAGTAGAGATGACAGGCCGTTGAAACTCAATAGACACGGTAAATAACACATGTCGCTTATCGCGCCGGCCTAGCTCAGTAGGAGGCCAGGTGCACGACCGGATGAGGTGGCACAGCAGCAGGCCAAGCCGAGTTGGCCTTGCATGGCAGGTGGCTGAGATTCCTAGCGCGCGTAGGCATGGGAGAAGGTAAGTGCACATGGGTAAGAGCAACTCCAGCAGTACTACTCAAAACAGGGCCCCCACTTTTCATTTGAGAGCTCCCCCTACTTTTGAGGGCCCAATTTTTTTGCTTCTACTCCAACAGCACCCCTCAAATCTAAGCCCTCAAATCTATTCCACCACACACTGACACATGGGACCCACTCCTGACAAATCCCGATCAGTGACGACGGCGAGGTGACGGGCGAGGCGGGGAAGCGGAGGCGACGGGCGGGGAGGCGTCGGCGAGGGAGGCAGGCGGGCGGGGAGGCGGTGGGGAGGCGGAGGAGGCGGGCGGGGAGGCGGTGGGGAGGCGGAGGAGGCGGGGAGGCGGACTGCGGAGTGGGAGGGAGGGGGACGGGCGAAGATTTTTCACCAGCGGGAAGAAACGGAAAAATGAGAGCCAGAGTAGGGGGCCCCTGGGAATGAGGGCTGAAGGGGGGATTTGAGGGGCTCCTCAAATTTGAGGGCTCTAGTAGAGGCCCTGCTGGACCTCTATTTTTGCCTCAAGCCCTCAAATATGAGGTTTGAGGGGTCAAGTAGGGGCCCTGCTGGAGTTGCTCTAAGGGGCTAGGGAATCTCAGGAGGAGCTTGTTCGCTCGCGGTTTGCCTTCGAAAATCTCATGGTTAATTACATGACACGACACGGCGACACAATACGATGTTATATTCTCATTTAATTAGCGTGCTAATTACATTGCGTTCGTGCATGCGTATAAAACACGACCCGCGATTGCATTGCTGCTGAGCAAGAGCACAACCAAGGGGAAGGAAAGAAAAGAGTCACATTATTACCGAGCGAGAGTGCAGCTGATCCTTCGCAGTTAGAAGTATTGTGGAACTGGTGAATACCTTCGAAAAAGGCCTGCTAAAATAATTTATGTATGTCCTCATGTGTATATTTATTGGTCTCATGCGATTATTGCTTATTTGCTATATTTAAAAATTATTACAAAAGTGTACTTAAATGGATTTTTCTAAAAATTTGCTACAGTGCTGCTATGTGGTTTTGGGCGCTACAGTGCTGCTATGTGGTTTTGGGCGCTACAGTGCTCCACCGCATGGCCGCCATGTGGTTTTGGCTAATCCGCACGGCAACTATGTGGCGGTGGATACGTGTCGGATTATTGACCGTCCCATTCAGCGACCATGTGGCGGAGGAGCTATTTTTATAAATTCAGTGTGACAAGTACTATTTTTGTTATTACACGGGTAAACAACGCCAATTCGGTAAAAAAATTTCCAAATTGCGGGCTTAAGGTCTGGGTGACCACTGAATGATCCACGACATCTAAGCTTGGTTTCTTGAAGGCAGACGATTGTGCTACCCGTGCTGCGGACGAGTTCGCGTTCCACTTCTCGTCTTGCTACATTATTGAGTCCTCTAACGTTCCAGCTCAATAGAGGACAGTTTCTTTGGGACATGATCCTGTGATTGCACCCAGGTTGGGGAAGAAGGAAGCGTTGGTGTTTCCAGGCGGCCCGGCGGCGGCGTGCAACTTCAGTTCTGCTTGGGTTGTCGGTCTGGGGCACAAACCAAGCTGTCGAGTCATGTGTGCCAAACAAGTCGCACGTGGGAGCACGAGTGTCGGACCCCAAGTTTACTAATTTGGAACCGTCTGTGAAATTACTGCACTATTCTCTAGATCAGTAGTTAGTTCTCACAGATACATGGCTGCATCATTTCATACACGACCATACCATATATTACATTACCAGAGTTCAAATAGACCACGTCGGGTCGAGTTTACAGCAGGGCCATCCGGCCAAATGGATACAATACATAAAGAGCGGAAGTGGAAACGTACATAAGCGGGATAGGACACAGCTCGCCACAGGCAAGTGACTGGGTCAACCTAAGTGACTCCGCTATTAATCAGAGTCCTGACTAATAACAGATACACCCACAAACTAGCCTGGTCAACTGGACTGGGGCGAGGGGCAAGACTACCGAAACCTAATCTAGTCTTCTCCACCTTCATTCCCTTCAGCGTCCTGGTCCTTGTAGTAACCATAGTGCTCTTGATTCACGGCTTCTGAATACGCGGGGGGGGGGGGGGGGGGGTTAAGAGCGAGGGTGAGCACACTTCAACGTACTCCATGAGCCAACACACAGAATGCATATAATTACTGATGCAAGGTTAAACAAGGATGGCTTGAGTTCTTTTATTTACTTAAAGCGACTTTTGGAATAAGCATAATTTAAAAGTTCTTATGATCTAGCATTTCACAAAACTTATGCTTAGGTAATTGAAAGTGTGCAATAATTTGTGATGGGGTAGGTTCCATCCACCGATTACATGATTCTATCCACCAATGCTTACTTTTGATTAACAGGTTACTTCCACCTTAATACCAACACTGGAGTACATCCCTCCAGGAAAATTTACCAAAGTCAGGTTACATTCGCCTGACAGTTTTCTTTCCACCCTCAAAAGTTTGAAGTAGAACTAACTCGAGTAAGGTTTCCATGTCCGCCCTTGATCGTGGGCACGGCTATTCGAATAGTTTGATACTCTGCAGAGACTGTACATCTTTACCCACAAGAGATAACCGTCCCGATGGGTCCACATGATTCCTTAGTCACACAGATCGGTAGACTACCACGAGGCCTTTACAATACCTTGCCCTCTAGCATCTCACTCCTATGGGGTTGCTTCCATAGGTTATGCGGGATGTCTACCATAGGTTAGCGCAGTCGGACTCCACTCTCCACATACGCTAGCCTAGGCAACGTCACCTACATCCAGTGTCCCGTTCCATGTGGGCTTTTAATACCCACCTACACACGTTCTCCGTGAGATGATTAGAGAGTCTAGTAAATTATTCAGCCAAGCCTACATTATGCCAGCTTGTGGTTGCACTGTTGTACACGGAGGGGTCCACACAGGATTAAGTCCTTAAATTGTTTGGGCGGTTCATTCCACTAACCACAACCTTGTGTTACATCCACACCCACCACTTCTTCCATCTGCCCAAACAGGTATAGCATATTTTTAGGGTTTTGAGAAGCATAACACAATTTATCATAATTGTTCAGCCACATGCATTGCGTCCTGATTAACTATTACGGCCCGACACTGTGTGGCCCAAGAAGCAGGGGAATGGAGCGGCAGTGACCGACGACGCTACAGTGAGTTGCGATGTAATCGGAGACTATGGATGGGTTCCTGAGAGTGTCAAAGTTCCATTTTTGGGGTTGGCGATGGCCGGGGAGGCGGCGTTTGCCGGCGGCGAGGACATTTCTTCTCGGGGTATTTGGATGCACAGATGCTACCAAGGTGTTCTTGCTTGCAATTGGCGGTGGTTTACCCATCTAGGGATACTCAGGAGGGCTTGGGTGGTGGTGGTTTCGGGCTGGGGAGGCCAGGATTTGGCTAGCCACGGCGGAGCTTCTCGGCTGTGTGGCGGACCACGGTGGCAGAGAAGAGGGAGGCTCAGGAGCTTAGGGCAAGGGTTCAGGGAGGTTCTTGGGGGGCTTGAGGAGGCTGTGGATGCAGGCAATTGGAACGAAATCAACCGCACAACAAGAATTAGAGTATGGCTTACTTTCGGGTCTTTTGTCGATTGCCGGTGGTGAGGGCGGCATCGGTGCATCTCAAATGGAGGGGCTTGGGGGCTTTTTATAGACGCGCTAGGGCGGTCGGCTGCAGGGGCGGTGTCTTCTCGAGCTAGCTCGGGAGGATTCGGGGAGGCTCGTCCTTGGCGGCGGGGAGGTTGGCAGGTTGCGGTGGTACCTCGGGCGCTGTGTTGCGGCGGTCAAAGGTTGTAGCTTGTCGGTTGAGAGACAAAAGGGGAGCGACGGCCAAAATATCTGAGGTGGCAGCAAAATTGAGCTTTGCTTCGTTCAGCGCCGGTCAGGGATCTTTGAGAGGTGTCAGACGAGTTGCAGAAGAGTGGCAGCAGCGAGGAGGCGCGGGGATACGCGAGAACGAGCGAAAGATCGGGCGGCGGCAAAACTTCAGGCGGTGGCGGTTGGTTTTTCGGGTAATGAACAGTGCCAGCACAAAATTTCTTCGTTGGGGGCAAGGCGGCAGGGTAAATAGGGCTTGGATGGCTAAGATTTGAGGAGAATTGGCTGGGAAACTCAAAGAATCAAATTCAAAAGGAAATTTCAATTTTTCTAAAAATTCGGTTCGTTTCACGGTCAGTGACGCACACTTGGGCGTGCACCTCTGCAGGCGAGGCGGGCCAGGCGGTGCCTGCCTTGTCGTGCACTTGGGCGTGCACCTCGTCAATGGGCACTTGGACGTGCACCTTTTCAGCATGCAGGATGTCGCCCAGTGCCCACGTCTCCAGGTTGGGGCGGTGTTGCTTCAGTGGTTGAATGTGGCAGCAGGATCAGCTCGTCTTCGGCTGGGAGTGGGATGTTTTCGTGGACCGGAGTTTGTGGCTCTTCGGTCCCGGCCGGAGTGAGATCTGCAGTGCGGTTGGCAGTGATAGGGGGAAGCAGATATCTCTGTGGGTCGCACTGGCCTGGTCGAGGCTGATGGGAGTGCGACAGTTGTGTGACGGTGTGTCGTCGCAGTCGGCCAAGGGGCTCGATGCAGCGGTGGAACTGAGGATGATGCTTCACGGGATGCTAGGGCGTGTCATCATTGCTCCGGTGGAGGGCGAGCTGTCACCGCGATGCGGTGGGCTTCTGTGAAGACCCTCGTTTTCACTGTACCTAACCATCATATTTAAATTTAATCAAGAATTAATTAAGTAATAAATGATACAATTATAACTACTTCAGTTACATGAATGACTATGCAATGGCGGAAAATCTCACAGCGTTCTCATACTAAAAGAGCACAAAGACAAGATTAAATTATCATACAAGGGTATCATTTACATCATGATAATAAATTGCAATGGTATAACAATTATCAAAATACACCATACATTCTCAAACGCATACAACACGTAATTAATTATAAGTCGGAGTGGTAAATTAAGCCGTTGGTACCATAAGAAGTAAGTCAGTGCCGAGTATCTGCCCTGAAAAAACAAACCCAAAAATTCGAAGAGCAATCAACTAGAAAAGTAAGAGAAAAAAGATTACTGTCAGGACCTGTCCAGTTTAGAACATCGAACTGTAGCGCTTATCGAGATACCAGGATCGTCTGGGGCCAGTCGGCACCTCTCGGTGTAGCGGGTCTCATCATTCAGTGAAAACCATGCCAAAACCTACTTAAACCTTACCAAAACTTACCTCCAGAAGAGATAAACCGAGCTACATTACCAGCGAAACCCCAGGGACCGTCGGTCCATGCGAGTGACTCTCTCTCTCACCATGTATAGCAGAATGTGAGGAAGCAAACGATAATGCATAGCCAGTCGAGCAGAGAGAGAAAAGCATTCCCATCCATCTTCCCCAAGCCACCAAAGAGGGAGAGAGAGCTCGACCCATGCCCTCAATCCCCACCCGCCTCTCCTCCCATATCCCATCCAAGCGGAGGCAAGAGCGTGAGAAATGAGGGCTTGAAGCTACCCTTGCAGAGTTAGAGAAGGGGAGAATGCATAAGAGGAGTTGGGGAAGAACCAAGGAGGAAAAGGCTTGCGGCATATTTAGTGGCCCTGGAACGAGGAGAGGCCGAGACCACAGGAGACCAAGGAGGAGAGGCTAGCCACTCAAGAGAGCATGTGGAGAGGACCATTGCCACCAGCCCAACCTTGACCTAACCAAATTGGGTAGGATACCTCATTGCCTTGTCCCTTTCATCCCCCTAAATCTCACCGAAAATCATCTCACCTCGCGGGTGACCTTAGTAATCAAGTAAGGAAAAAAGCAAAGGGAATGGGACTAAATTTTTACCTTGGCTAGATGGAGCCATGACGAGTAGCATTGCTGGCTCATGGCGGTGGTGGCTGAACTGTAGATGGCCACCTATGCGTGCCCAATAGGTTATGCCATGCTCCCCAATGCATGCAGAACCCCTAAGCCCCGTCACGGCTTGCTCAATTGCGGGACCACATCATCATCCCCCAAATCAATCCTGTGCAAATCAACATGAAAATAAACCATAGTATTGCAAAAGAACACATATGTTAGAACCATATTAGCTAGGGAATAGAGGGAGAAGTATAGATATGGTAGGGCCACGTCTAGATCCACCACCATTGGATCCAGTTGGAGGGGGAGAAGACAAGGCGTGGGAACCTGAAGGGAGCTAGGGGTGGGGAGGACATCAACACCAAGGAGGTAAGGTGCCCAATCCAGCAGAGCCGCGTCTAGATCCACCACCATCAGTGCCATCGAGTGATGGTGGAGGAGAGGCAACGCGGGACCACGATGGGGAGTGAGCGTCAGCAGCAGCGCATCGGCAGAGAGAAAGAGTGATGAGGGCATCGCTACGATACTTTCTTCTCATCCACCTAATGATCCAGATATACATATCAAGTTGCCGTTTGGACCAATTACAAGCGCACGTGCCAAGAAACTACAAGATCAGGTGAGCTTGCTTCTTAATGAACATGTCATTAATGTTAACGAAAATTTTATACTACCTAAATCTTGTAATTCACTTGTGCTTAGGTATTTGGATCAATACAATGCTCAAAAGGAAGGAGAAGAAGAGCTACGGCATGACTGTCAATTAACACCAAAAAGGACGCCATCAGAAGAGGAGTCCAAGTCTGCTCAAACAAAAGGCACGTTCAGACCAGTCCGAACAGCTTCGGTGATGTTCAGACCTTCCGATCAGTTTCAGACCGCTCAACTGCTTCGATAACATTAGGACCAGTTCAAATGGCTTCGGTAACGTCCAGACCGTCCAATTGCCCTCGGATGCGCTCAAACTGCCCGATCGGTCTCGGTGACGTTTGGACCAGTTTGATTGGCCTTGGTAACATTCAGACCATCGAAGGTTACGAGTACTCAGCATACTCGAAGAGCAGATAAGACGCAAATACCAGAGGAGACTCGAGCACTAGGGAGGCTTATGAGTACCATAGCAAAGGAGGTCAAAGTCTACGACTACGATCAAGTGGCCATAACCATTGAGTACTATAGCACTCGAGAAGTTATTGTAGAAAACGAAGTTTTATGACCGCTACTCGTGGTCGTCGCCATTGCATGGTCGTAGCCATTGTGTGGTCACAACCAATGTGTGGTCATTGCCATTGCAAGTATTCTTGTATTTGAAATTGTGTTGATTTTACTATTTATCTAGTCTGATCGCAAAGGGCCTAGAGGTCTGTCCAGTTTTTACTATTCATGTCGTCTGGCCGCCCTCGTGGAGAGTTCTGATTGCCACCACTAAGAGGTCTGACCGATAAGGGTTTGAATTTTCAGGATTTTGCCTTCTTTGACTCAGGGCTTTGATGAGGTTATGAATTTGTGTTTCTGCTACCTGTTGTTGATATTTGCGGCAAGATTTTGAATGAGTCAATCACCCCTCTCTGACTCACCATACTCGATCCTACACGTGTGTAGACTGATGTGCGTGTGGCCTAGCCATAAGCAAGCTGGGCCTATTGCGCGTAGAAGTAGTATTGTGCCTGTTAGGGCGAGAGTTGGGCTGAGAGCAAAAATAGGCAAGACATTTAGAAACACTGGAAGTCAAATTAAATCTCCAAATTGAATAAATTCTAGCAAATATAAAACCTCAACTGAAGCTCAATACTATAATATGATATAATTGTCTATTAATCAGGTTTCATAAAAAAAATAAAATACACTACGTAATGCAGAGGTTGAAATGGCGCAAGAAGAGGGAATTGTACAAGCCACAGTTGAGGCTGGGGCATTCTACGTGTAGCAAGGCAAGTTAACCTTTGATCACTTTGAGTAGTTATATTACTTAAGACAACTATTTTTTTACAGTATGTACTATCACTTGTTGCATTAAAATGTCTTGTTCAAAGAAATGGTAGCCACATGAGAAAGGAAAAGAGATTAGAAAAGGACAAATCCAGCTGAAGGATTAGTTGGACTGTATGTTATGTATAATAAGATAGTAGAAGGTGCCCTAGTTAGGTAGAGAAAAGGTTAGGTTTTGGAACCCTCTACATACAGTTATAATATAAGGACTAAATAACTCTCACTCGGGTATGGAGCCGTATTTTCTAGTGTCAACCATATTCTCTACGAGGGTAGGTAGTATTACTAGGTGGAGAAAAATAAGATTGGTATAGAGCCCCAAAGTGGTGGGTCCAAAGCAAGTAAATCCAGAGCCGGTATAGAGTCTAGAAGTGGTGAGCTTGGCTCATATATTTAACACTGTGGAGTGTTAGTGAAAGAGAGATATCCCCTGACCAAAGAATATTTCACAGTCTGGTGAGGGTAAGAGGCCGCTTTGGATCCACGACTACGATTAGTTAGGTGGAGATATAATAATGAAACTAGGAAAAACATTATGTACTCTAACTCGGCATTGCATCTAAGAAAATACGGATGACCTAGTGGCAAAGTGCTTGGAGTAGCTATGGGTAAAGTGACACAAACCTGCACAGTGCTAATTAAATTATGAATTCATGTATGTCTCTTGGATTGGAGACCGACTAGGATTCTTTCTCTTCACTAGGGTGATTAGTAGTATTTGGAATACTAAAATACACAAGTTTTATTTAACTTAATTACTTATTTTATTATTGAGGAAGATATGGAATAGAAGATTTGATTATAAAGAGATGAGTCATACCATTTCATTTGTTGCTAGTAATGCTTGTTTGGTATGTTGTACTCACTTTTGCCATTAAATTCCTTTATTAGATCTCAATCTGTCCGGGAATTACCTTGGGTGGGACGTAGGGTTTACAGGCCTAGAGGATGCCGTATGGGATGAGAGTGATCATATTGAGGATCAGGGCGAGGTGGACACACTCTTCAACAGTTGGGATAAGTAGGCAACATTTAGTGCCTCATCTCAGAGAGCTAGGGTATATAAATAATTCGCATCTCCTCATGTATCTGATATTTGTATAATTAGGACCTATGGTAAAACTTCTGTAATAGTTTTGTATGGTTGTTATAAATCAAGAAACGGTGTATTAAAGACTTTAGCACTACGTGGCTAGTTATTGTAGTTTTGCAAAGCCCTTAGTTATTGTTTTGATGTATAACTCTGGTATGGTTTATTATATGATAAGATGATGTTCTTATGGAATAATGATCCGTTGATCGGTTTCATGTTCTTATGATAACGATACGGGTCATCACAACTACGTCCACCATGATCAGGGGAGTGGTGGCAACACGACAAAGTTCGCTCAGAGTGACGATGTAGGAGAAGGCCACGACCACACGGCGGACAGAGACTAGAGGCAGTGCGTTGGTGGTCATGGTCATTGTGGCATGTTTGTTGATGACTTTCAGAGTGGTCGCACTCCCAGCGGTGAGGGGAGTGGTCATGGTTGTGGTCGCAGCTCGCCCTAGAGGCGCTTCTGTCGAAGAGCTCATGCTAGTTGGGGCGTGGTCGGTCATGTTGCCTTCCTCGATGGCCGTCGTCGTCGTCGTCATGCCGATGTCGTTCCGTGCGATTGGCAAGGTCACCATCGTGCCGGGGGTCTCGGCAGTCATCCTTCCTATTGATGGTGCCCAGACACCAGCGGAACTCCATGGCCTGTGGATGCGACGGCGGGCCCAGGCCTCCCGCTACTTGGAAGGCCATCATCTCTGAGAAGTCCTTATGCAACGCCAAGTCGATGGTCATAGTAGGGGCTAGGGGTGAAAATGGATCGGATAGTGCTCAAACCACATTCGTCTTTGTATTTGTAAATGAATATGAATATGAATTGAATATTGTAATGAATACGAATTTGAATCTAATATCTATTCAATTCAATCAGATCTGGGTATCCTCGTAACTTATGTTGTATGAAGACATTAATGACATTTTATCCTTATATAATCATGCTTAATCATTCTAATTCATTTACTTCACTTAAAGAAACACAAATTCATGTTCAATTAAAAAAACTTGTCTAACTAATTAGTTGTATTGTAATAAAATATGCATATTGCTTTGTCGAATACGAGTACGGATAGTCCGGATAAAATAATATTTTGGATGGTAAAAGTCCATACTATATTCACATCCATATTTCTATGCGAATACGAATAGGATAAAAATTGTTAATCGGATGGAAAAATCTATACCATATTCGCATCTTATTAAATGCAATAACTGGATAATATGGATAGTTCATATCCACTTTGCACTCCTGGTAGGAGCCATGCTGAAATTTGAGTTCACCTAAAATAAGCGGACAAAACGGGGAAAGATCGAATAAGAGCTGCAATTCGTTGGAAGGAAAATATTCAACACTAGTGTTTTTTTGGCAAAAAATCAGTCGAATTTTTCCACCGTTAGATCTAGATCTAACCCATTTCCTTGGCATTATATGTTCTCTTGATCACTCACCACACCCTAGCCCTAGGTCCTAACTCCTCATTTCTGTTGCTGTCAACCACCTCCTTCCCAAACTCCATTGGTTTTTGTTGCTCCTGCCGTCAGCTAGCACCAACCGCCTGCCTCCAACCATGACTGGTGGCACCACCTCGTCGCCCTACTGCCCACCGCCGTGCCTCCACCACCCCTCCCTTTCTCTAAATTTGACCCCAGTGAACCAAAAACCTAACCCAGTGAATTCAACCCCTAACCCAGTGGCAGCGGGAGATGGCAGCACTGGAGAGGAGGATGACGAGCTTGCCATAGCACGAATCTTCAAGCCAATTCAAATATTACAAATTCAAATGTTTTTGCAAAAAAATTAGTTGACTGATGTATAGCAAATCTAAAAAATTAATAAATTAAGTTGGCTATGGCTGCCATACGAACCCCGCGCGCAAATGGTGCATTGCGTACCAACGAACTTCTGTCACGTAATTTTGTGACATGTTAGTAACATAACGGGTTTAAAAGGTTTATACCTGTCCACGAGTGTTAAGAAAATTTGCAACAAATCACATAGTCCACGATATTTTGCAAATTAAACAGACACCACAAAAAGCTAATATGGACGACATTTATGAAGATTGTAGCAAGGAATTGTGCAGGAATCATGCAAGAGTTTTACTGGTTCCTGCAAATATACTTCAAGTGGATCCAGCTGTCATATCTGAAGAACATAGCCATCAGCGTACGTATAATACCAATATAACGCTTTCAACTTTCTTTCAACGCTTGCCTATAGCTTTCTGAAGAGCTTCGCTGATCATCCCAGGTGCCACGGAGGCAGAACCGGCAAACTGCAACAATTCAACAACATCAGTAAATCGAAAACTCATAACCAAACCATGAGCATCAATGCTGCACTTTTATTGCCAGCTCTTAGCAGCTGCGAGACCTGAGCTCGTATCTTCAATGCAAGAAGACCGTCCGGGGTCGATGCCTGCACCGAAAGAACATCCAGATTGAGGCGCTTGATCGCGTCGAACACTCGTGTCATGAGCAACTCCTTCCACCGGCACTGCACCTCGAGGAGCACCTCCTTGTCCACGACGGTGACATTGAAGTTGCTCGGGCCGTCTTTGGAGAGGGCCCAAAGGCGCTCCCTCTCCACGTCACGGCCGCCGCCGAGCTCCGAGGAGGCCTTCCTCTTGGCTCCGGAAACCTTCTTCCCGGAGACCTCATGGCGCTTTCGGCCACTTGTTTCGGCTGGGTGCGATGGTACCCTGCTGGATTCCAGCTCTTCTACCCTTTGCTCCAGCTCTTTGAGGTAGGCTATCGTTTCTGTAAGGATGGATGCTTTGTCCACCTGCAATAACAGTATAGAAGAAGTTCTGAAACACGAGTGTGTATATATACGAGCCTTTTTTTTCTACTAGTAGATATAGTTACTCTGAATTATGTCATATCTCATAAAGTAGTATCTCGCATAATAGAAAGTATGTACATGTAGTATATGAGTAAATAAGACCATTTAGTTGGTATATATATACTTTTTTAAGATGATATGTACAATTTTTAAACATACTTCTTTTATGTACGAATATAAATATATTAGTAAAATATGCCAAAAACTATGTGTTTCCATGCAATTTTTGTATGTGATTGTCATTAGAGTATCTTAAGTTAATATATAAGTATACCTAAGATGGTAAAAGAGTATTTTAAGTTTGTTTACGTCATACATTATGAGTAGGCATAACTACACCGGGGAGTAGAATAAAATTTTCACATACATACATACATACATACATACATACATACATACATACATACATACATACATACATACATACATACATACATACATACATACACTAGGTCTGAGTAACAACCCCCAAATCATATCAGAGTTTGTGATATACAATATGAGCATGCACGATATTTAGAATGAAGAAGATGAATATTGTAGAGAGAATCAAAATAACAACATTGAAGTAATCACGATGAGAGAAAAAAGATTTGGTGAAGCCGACCATAAATTCCTTAAGCACAACCTTAAAAGAGTACAAGAGATCATCGCTTTCTCACAACCCTCTCGAATCTTTTAGTACCCTCATATCCTTGCCCTATACAAGAATCTAGTGCAAAATAATAAACTAGCATCTAATCCTCTCGTGCATCTCTACATTTAGACGAATTACTTATTTGCTTTGTTGCTTAGGTTCTCACCAAAGTTGAGTAGATCATACTTCAAAAGAAAAGAGGAATCTTACGGGTTGCTCCAAATGGTTTTTAAGCCACGGCTTCTAGCTGTGGTTGTTGGCTTTTGGCTAAAAGTGCACTGTAGCGGATGTAGTTATTTCTGAGTTGTTCAATTAAAAATTAAGAAAATGAGAAGAAACTAAAAAAACCGTTATATCATCACAGACGATGTAAAGGAATAAGGGGAAAAGAAGAAAAAACCAAAAAAACCAAATTTAAGAAGCCAAAAACTGAAGTTGTTTGGAGCAGGGTGTTAATCCTATTAGGATTCATCTAGGGCTCCTTATAGCATATCTTTCTAAATCATAAAAGACTAGAATATGAGTTACCATATTCAACACACACATATATAAGAAAAAAGGTTCATTTTTCAACCTTGAGCTATGCCCTCGGCTCATTTTTCAATCTTGAACTATAAAACCATTTGAATCGAAACCTTGAATTAACAAAATCACCCCTTTACACCCCTTAACCTAAATTAGGGTTGTTTTGGTGACATGGCGCCGACATGTCTGTTTTTCACTGACATGGCATCCAAGTAGAGCTGATGTGTGGCTCTTATTAACTTAAATACAATATCATTTAAGCAGAGCCTAGCTGTCATACACACAAATAGAGATAGACAAGAAAAGGGGGAGGTAGAACAGAGGTGAGACGAGGAAGGTGTGCGGTAGTGGTTCTAGTGCCTCACTGACGGCGGTAGGGCAATGATGGGGTGGCGGTGACCTCAAAAATGAATTGCTAGGAGGGAGTGGAACCTAGGGCAGGTGGTAGTGCAATATCCGGTGCATTGCTGCATGCTCATATGGGCACATGTACGGTGATGTGCGGCTGCTAGAGTTGGGGGAGGAGATAGGCATCGGCCAAGGATAAAACAGATAGACTCATGGTCATCTAGGTAGAGAGAGGAGCTCCTCGGTATGGATGTTGAGGTCGAGGAAGCTCCAAGGTGACCTAGCGACAGTGACCCATAGTGGCGGCTAGAAGTTGTTGTAACATTCCATTTTGGGACTTGTATTGCTGCTTGATTGGTAATGCCAAAATTCATTTGAATTCAAAAGCTTCTCTCAAAATTCACCCAAAATTTGAATTCCCAAAATTCTAAAGCCTCCTAGGTTCGGCCCAGCCCAACATTTGCCTTCCCTCAGCCCAACGGCTTTGGCCCGGCCCAGGTTAGCCCCTAGCCTATCCTATGGCATGCCACGTCGGCCCGAGCCGCCCTAGGCCACGCCATTCGGGCCCAGCGCGCATGCGCCACTGCTCCGTGCACACTCTCGTGCCTGCCTGGCAGCGCTCCTGCCACATGCTCGTCTAGTGCCACTCTTCACAGTGTGCCACAACTCCTCGTCAGTGCTGCATTGATCTCGCCTGGGCCCCTTCCCCTCCTCCCCTCCTTCCTCCTCCAAGTCGTGTTGCCTCCCCGCGTGCTCACATCCCTGCCTAGCCATTATCTTAGCACGCGCCTCGGTATTAGCTTCCCTCCACATTGCACACTGGTCCGCCATCCTATCCCCCACACTGGCCTAGCTCCGCCGCCTGCCTCGGGACGCCACACAAGCCATTAAAGCGCCCAACGGACTCCTCACTCTCTCGAGCTATAAAAAGCCTACGGACTGCTTACCCTTCCCCCAATCGCCCTCCCTACTACCTCCATAGCCTCGATCTCCACCCCCTTCCTTTCTTCCTCCTCACTGGTCGAAGCACCACCGCCGAACCCTCTTGAGCTTTGCCACGCCTCCACCCAATTGGCTGTGATTGGAGCACTGCCCGTAGGTCCTGAGATGACCCCAAGCCATGCCAAGCCACCTCTCCCTCTCTGGTGCATCGCTCATGTGGCTCCCCTCTCCGCCACCTCGGTCCACCATCGATAGCCCACTACGCCCATCCTCGAGCTTCTCTGTCACTTCGGTGTGTTCATGTCTACCCTTAGAAGCTCCCCTAGCTTGGAATCAAGCTTTAGCATCTTATAGCAGTGTAGTGCCACGCTCAATCATCGGCCGCCGCTTGCCCTAGGAGCCAAATTGGCTTACGTTGGCCCGCGTGGAGGCTCACGCTGGGCCAAGGGTCCCATTTTGGCCATTCCTGTTGGCCACCACAACTCCTCTTGCCATCGGCGAGTCGCGCCATGATCAGTGGGAGAACAACGACTATAGCACCATGATTTAGTTCAAACCATAATTAATTAATGAGTTAATGACCTTGCTTATCTTCGGTTAAACCCCTGCTGACATGTGGACCCCTTCCCCAGTTAGTTAAGTCTTGTCTTGCCAACAAGTGTGCCCCATCGGCATTTAACCTTTTTAAAAACCATTCAAAACTATGGGAGCCACTGACATGTGGGCCCAATTTACTATTTACACAGTGCAGTGGTCCCACATGTCAGCCTTAGGACCATTTCCTTTTAAGAAGCAAATATAAATTAATTTAATTTGACGTGGGACCTAGCTATCAACTCTATAGCATTTTTCATTAGTAAATTAATTCAAAATTTTAATTAAATCAGTGTACCCTACTTATTAGAGAGAGAATTTCTCTCTCCTCTATTTATTTTTGGATTTAATCCAAATTTAAACTTTGGAGAGCCTGTTCTCGCCATCTTAGCTCCATTTTAATGAATTTTGTCCCTAAAATTTTCTAAATTTGAGATTTATATAATGTTAGTAGTTTTGTTCAATTTGGAGTTTATTTGAATTTGCAATTGTATTTATTTGCTTTGCTCATTTGTTTGTCTTTTTTTTGATGTGACCATCCGAGTAGAGTATGAGGGCATGGAAGAGCCCAACATCGAGGCAACACAAAAATTTCAAGACCAACCTATCTTTGAGCTAGGCGAGTTAATATTTTGATCATATTGAACCTACATTTGTGTAAATTTATATTCATTTGAATTATTAGATTGCATGCTTAATTTGTTTTTGCAAATGTATGTCAAATTTCAAGGAACATACATGCCCACATGGTATTATAATAATGTTATGCCATCTTTGACACTTGAATCATATGATCCTTGTCACCCTAGATACTAAATGATAACTTTACTAGTTATAAATCATACTTAAGCGTCATACTAGTCTTGCTTAAGTAGCAAGGTAATAATTTTCCCTAATAATCATCTTTTAATCATGAAACTCATTTCAGGCAGTCATTGGAGGGAGATGACTGATATGCTTGAAATAACTTAGTTTATACTACTCAAAACCCTAAAACTTGATGTTACCATATCTAGACAGGTATTGGTATGATGGTTGGCGTAGATGTAGCATGAGAAATTATGGATTGTGGCATGTACCACCCAAATAACTTAAGTACTTAATTCTATGATGACTTTTCAATGTAAACAATATAACCATAAGTTTATAAAGGTGTCGACTTGGCTAAATAATTTGTATCCACTAGTATGAGTTATACCATTGGAGTGACCCATGAGTCGTGTCGCTAGTTTTAAGCTATCGCGGACACAGATCGTGTCGCTGGTGTAAACCACTGTATGGCACAAGAGGGGGTCTGAGGGTAGTGGACGTAATCACCCTTAAATGAAACCTTAGCAGGTGTAGTTTACACTGGGGATGCATTGTAAAGTCTTTGTGATGATCTCCTTGAATCACATATCTATGGAAATATGTGAAGCATAACAAGTTGATTATCTCTTGTAAATAAAGTATACCGTCTCTACAAAGTATAAACTATTCAAACAACCGTGTCCACGATCAAAGGCGGGCATGAAAACTTACTCGAGTTAGTCTATATTTCAAAAACCTTCGTAGGTGGTATGAAAACTCATTGAGTGTATGTAACCCTGGTTTTGAATTTTTCTAGGTGGATGTAACCTAGTGATGTTAATTGGATGAATATAGTCCTAATAATCAATATTTAGCATATGGTGGATGAAACTATGTAACCGATGGATGGAACCTACACAGCTATAAATATTGCATACTTTCACTCACTTTAATAAAACATGGTATTGTGGTTTTCCAGATATTGCCTTTAAGAAATAAAAGAACCCGAGCCTCCTTTGCTAAACCTTGCAGATATAAATATTGCATTCTATATGTTGGCTCACAGAGCATTGTTGCTTGTGCTCACCCTCACTCACAAAATCCCTCAAAGCCCATGGACCAAGGACAGTACTCGTACAGCGATGTTCTAGGAACTGATGATGGAGACTACATTAGGCTCTAGTAATCTAGGTCTCATCCTAGCCTGGCCGACTAAGTTGATTACGTGCATCAATATTAACCAAGTTCTTGATTAATATTGGTTGCACACAGGTTACCCCGAAGAGTTTGCCTGTGGCGAGATGTGTCTTCCTCTTTTGCTTCCACTTTTGTGTAATGTATCCATTTGGCCTAACCGGCTTTATTGTAAACTTGACACGATGTGGTCTATGTGAACTCTGATGTTTTGTAATATTAATGCATGATACGGTTTACATCGAGTATGAAATGATTCAGTGTTGTATATATGAGTACTATCTACTGATCTATGGAATAGTGCAGTGATTTCACAAAGAATTCTAGATTGGCTAAGTTCGGGTCTGACACTCGTTGTGGCAGCGGCGTCTTGGAAGGAGAGAGCCAAAATTGGAGGTTGGGGGAGGAAGAGGATGTTAGCCCAGAAAAGTGAACAAGCAAAAACAATACGCTGGATACAATGAACACCAAGGAAAAAAGACACACTGGAAGAAGAACAATACGGAAGAGCACAGGTTTTATGTTCTTTTATTCACTCTTCGCTCACGCACAAAAGGAGGTCACAGAGAAGACATCTTCCTTTTCACTACCTTGCTTTCCTCACTTGCAAACTGAATGCAGGCCAGACCCTTTTATAGGGAAAACATGCGCACTACCAACTCAACAATTCAACTGATGCAGCTCTGGCCGAGTCCATCAGATCCAACTGAATGACTAAACTAACTCTGTCCGAGTCCATCGGATCCAACTGACAAACTATGGCCGAGTCCACAACTTATGCCAAGACTAACTGACTAAATCAACTACATGCAACTAAATCCATGCTAGATCAGAGTACAAAAATAATAATGACAAGATTATTTTCCAACAATCACCCCCTAATCTTGTCATGTGTTATTTGAACACCTCCTTAATCTTATTGCTTAGAGCAGCGCTGGTTCTTCATCGGCATCTGCCTCAATGAGATATGCCTGCGCTTTCTCCCTCTTATTTGGCTTCCGGCAATCTGAAGCAAAGTGCACATAATCATTACAATTAAAACACCTTACTTTTACCTTGTCAATTCGTCGGTATCGACGTCCACCGCCGCCACCAAAACCACCTGAGGAGCCTCCACCTTCACGCTTCGACGATCGGGCCTCCCATTCTGCGCGCGTCAGGAGCAAATGCTCCTCGTCTCCGTCGTTGTTGCCGTAGCGACGTTCTCCTCTTCCTGCGTCTTCAAGCGCCCGATTAGCTCTTCGATCGACATATTTTTTATGTCACCGAATTGCTCAATTGTGGTGACGACAGGAGAGAACTTCTTAGGCACTGCACGAAGAAATTTCCGCACGATGTAGGACTCCTCCATCTTTTCGCCTAGACCTCGAATCTTGCTGACGATTGTCGTCAACCTCATCGCGAAGTCATCGATCTGTTCGGTGTCCCTCATGCGCAAGTTTTCAAACTCGCTTTTGAGGTTTTTTACACGCGCCTCCTTGACGCGATCGGCACCGAGATGCATTACCTTCAAGGTGTTCCAGGCCTCCTTTGCGGTCTCCTTCTCAGCTAGGAGCAGCAGCACGTCTTCCGGCACCGCGAGGAAGATTGCCGCGAGCGCCATTTGATCTTGCCGCTCATTCACCTCTTCATCCACGATTGCATTCCACACGCCCTGAGCGTGCATGAACACCTTCATCTTCACGGCCCACGACGTGTAGTTGCTCCTCGTGAGCATGGGATACGGGAGGGAGATGCTGCCCTCGCGCGCCGACGCCTTCGGCACGCTCCCATCGCCGATCTTCTGAACGCCCCCATCGGCGGTGACGTTTCTCGGCGGGCTCAAAGACGACATGGATGAAGGTGTACACAAACACAAGCTCTGATACCAAATGTTAGCCCAGAAAAGTGAACAAGCAAAAACAATACGCTGGATACAATGAACACCAAGGAAAAAAAGACACACTGGAAGAAGAACAATACGGAAGAACACAGGTTTTATGTTCTTTTATTCACTCTTCGCTCACGCACAAAAGGAGGTCACAGAGAAGGCATCTTCCTTTTCACTACCTTGCTTTCCTCACTTGCAAACTGAATGCAGGCCAGACCCTTTTATAGGGAAAACATGCGCACTACCAACTCAACAATTCAACTGATGCAGCTCTGGCCGAGTCCATCAGATCCAACTGAATGACTAAACTAACTCTGTCCGAGTCCATCGGATCCAACCGACAAACTATGGCCGAGTCCACAACTTATGCCAAGACTGACTGACTAAATCAACTACATGCAACTAAATCCATGCTAGATCAGAGTACAAAAATAATAATGACAAGATTATTTTCCAACAGAGGAAACCTATGTTGTTGTTGACGAGGAAGGATTGTCTTGGAGTTTACCTGAGGAGGAATGGTGTCGACGGCAGCTGGCTTGCCTGGAATTGGGGAAGAATGCCGCGACAGCGGACTCCTATGGGGGAAATGTGAATCGATCGAGAGGAAATGAAGAGGAGCACATGGAATACAATGTGACGCGAACGTTTTCTAGAGATCTTACTGAATTTGATTGCAAGCAAGCTTATTCGCTTGAGAAGAGAAAGCACGGGGAAGAGAGACAGAAAGGATGGAGAAAAGGAAGAAAAATACTACCATATCAGCTCTGCCTAGATGCCATGTCAGCAAAAAATGGACATGTCAATGCCATGTCACACAAAATCACTTGGGTTTGGGATGAGGGGTGTAAAGTAGATGATTTCATTATTTCAAGATTTCAATTAAGATGGTTTTAGAGTTCAGGGTTGAAACACGAATCAAGACCAAAGTTTAAGGTTGAAAAGTGAACCTTTTCCTATATATAATCAACAATGAATTTTTTTTTAGATGGTGCGCATTACCTTGTGAATGGACGGGACCAATGACTTCAGAATCAGGAACATCTCGTTGAGCTTCTCCCGGCGTCTTCTCTCCGACATGACATGGCTCTTGATGCTACATTCTTGAGCTCTCGCCGTGCAGCCAGCGCCATTGTTCGTCCATGCACCGCCTGCCACAGCTTTCTTCAGCAACTTCTGCGACTCTCCGGTGACCGGCACAGCCACGTCGTCGTCCGTGTCCGACGACCTCTTCCAAGCAGAAAAACACGACGTGCGACAGCCGTCATAGGAGCTACTTATATTGACAACATCGTTTGTAGCCCCGGTCGCCGCTTCCGGGGAAGACGAGACCTCAAAATACCCATCCATGAGCCAATTATCCTCGAGAGAACGCACGTCCAGCTCCTCGCAGAGGCTGTAGAACCCGTCGATCTCCTTTGTGATCTGCTCGAGGTTGGCGTTGGACAGGCACTCGACCTCGCCTACCTCGTGTTCCCCGGAGTTCATCGCGTCGATGGCGTTGTGATCGAGGTCTTCTAACACGATGTCGGCCTCCACAGTTTCGTTTGCTGAAGGGCCGGAGCTCGGCTCCTCCGGGCACGTCGGAAACTGCATCTCCCCGAAAGATGTGGTGGTCCGGTTTACCAAGTCTGGGTCTTCCAAAACCTGACAATTCAGTAGCACTTAGTTTGGTGAAGAACTGAAACGGGTTAATCACGTAAAAAAAGAATGTACAAATAACGCAATAGCTTGTCTTAATCTTATGTAGAGTACTAGGGTTCATAGGTTTTTTTTTTTTTGAGAGGTTCACAGGATGTTACTAGTTCTTCCGTTATTGAAAATAATATGTTGAGCATCACATGCTGGCATTCAGGTTATGTGGCCCATGAACTTAATTACCTTATCAGTCGTCCCGAGCTCAAGCACACCGCTCATAAAGGGGATGCAGACGATTGTCTGTAAAATGTGATCCAAGATGCAGCTAGGGTCAGAGATCTGAAAGTACACATGTGACATGCACTGTTTACAATATTGTAATCGAAGCATGAACTACTAACCTGAATAGACGCGCTCTGCGTAAACCGGCCGGTACCATGGTTATACACAGTGAACAGGATGAAATTAATGATCGAAATATAGCGTGCAGTTACATATGGGCATGAATGTGAGATAAGAACATAGATCGAATGCAGATTCGTCGGAAACATGCATGAGCAGCATTATATTGACAGAGACATGCACGCAAACGCACCTTTGCTAAGAGCGCGCGTGGGAATGTTTTGCTATCTTCAAACCGAGCGTTGCACAGCCAGATATATTCATTGCTTGCAAAGCTTTTGCCTGGCAACCTAGCAGTGTACACCGGAATGTCAAACACTTCAGTACAGTAAATCTTGTCAAGATAAGACTAGATGTCAGATCAACCAGATTTAATTTGTTTCTCCTTCTGAAGACAGTATCTTTTTTTTCCTCAGAACACAATGAGGCCAGTGAATGATCGAGTGAATCAATTATATTAGTTCTCAGAAGTACCCTTGGCCAGGTCGGAAGGCGTAGGTCATGCAGACCATGTAGTACCATTCAGTGTCCCCGAGATCCTCCGGCGACAGTGAAGCGACGGGCCGCCTCGCCCGGTGGTCGCACTCGCCGGACAGAAGAGACTCGTAGAGCTCCCTCAGCTGCTCGCTTCTCTGTAGGACGAGCTGGTCGGCTGTGAGGTCCGTCGAGTTGGTTATCTTCCTCGTCTTTATCTCGCCGTTGTAGAACCCGTCCTTCCACGTCAGAACCCTGCAATATTTTTTGGAGAGAGGAAAACATGCAAGTTAATAACGGGAGATAACTAAGCAAAGCGAATGAAATTATATTAACTTGGTTTTAGTTTGACAAGAAATTATTATTCAAATACAAATATCTTCGTATTTCTGGTTGTGTATATTTCTGTCGCAGTAGAGTTGACGCAGATCTGATTGTCAAATGATCGATATATATAAACTAGCGATGCAGATCTGATTGATTATCCTTCAGAGAATACAAGTGTAATAGGAGCATCAGTTGACAAAAGGATCACCCTAAGATAATCATCTCATGGCTATTGTGAACGAATCAAATCAGATGGTTTTAAGTTTATGACATACATATGAGTGGAAACTAGTGATCTAGCTAGAGAGTCTATACCAATTAGATCACCAAAATCAACTGTATGTTAAATTATTACCCTGGGCGACTGGTTGAAATGGACCAAAAGATGGCGTAACTCCAGTTGATGCTCCTCACAGCAGCAGCAAGCTGGTTCCTGAAGTGCTTCCCGGGCGGTAGGGGTTCTTCCTGAACTGGAGGAGCTGATAAAGCCATTACCACACTATATTTTCCTGCATACGAAGTAGTCAGAACTCAGGAAGTGAAGTTAGAGGCAAAAGAAGAACAAAATCAACGAAAGTATGAATTAATTGTATTATTTTAATTGTAGGTCATGCTGTAATTAATCCCTATGCATGTATATGATAAGCATGCATAAAGAAACACAACTTTGAACTGGTCAGATTTCTCATAAAGATCAAGAGCAAACCTCTTTTTTAAAAAAACAAGAAGATCAAGAGCAAATCAAACTAGAAAGTACTAGTAAGAACTGAGGGAAGAGGTTGCAAATAGTTAAGCTATGTTGAATGGAGGAAAGCCCTCCCGACTAAATAAAGGCCGAACGCTTACTTGAGCTGTCGACCAAGAACTCAGATGCCAACCATCCACATACACTATTGCCTCTATTGGCAACCTGTCGCAGAGGAAGATGGAGCAAGAATCCAAGCAAGCTATATAAATATCGAAGTAGCTAGACAAGCAATGACTGTGACACAGCAGCAAAGTACTGATAAATACTACTAATCACACACTACACCAACATTTAAGGACATAAATTTAGTTAGCTTAGCCGAGAGTCCAGATGCTGCAGTTCTAGACTCCGATTGTATGTCTGCCTGTAGTTTTCTCACAGCTCCAGTAAGAGAGAGCGCGCGCAGGGGCGGGCGGGTCATTTATGGGCCAATCGATTGAGCACAGAATTACCCAGGGTGACACCGCACATGCAGGGGAGCATCACTTCCTTCGCAATTAATGTCTCCTCAACCCTAGCTACCGAGCAGCGCATCAACCCATAGTCTACTCCGTTTGGCCGTGAAAGTGAGTAACCGTAGGATCGGATACGGCGACTCAGGCAGTGTAAATGATTTTTAATTTTTTCCCTAGTACTAACAATATAATGCGGCGAAAAAAATACAAACACATAAGCTTTACTAAATCCAAAAACTAAAAAACACAAAGTCACCCGAGACACTCGGTCTCACTGGTATGACCGTTGGCCAAAGAGTGGTAAGCCCGTTCGGCAAGTCGGACCGGATCTCAGGGGTGGTCTGATTGCTCCATAAACAGAGGCAAAATTAGCACTACTCACGACTAAGAAAAAGGCTAACTCTAGCTTTAACTACTGATCTAAATAAGATGAAACTTGTACAAACCATCCTTAGAATGTGAAGAATCTATTCCAATCATTAATCGTGAAGATCATAGCTAAAGTTATAATCTTTACCTAAAACAAATAGAATAGCACTAAAACCGGACAAAAAAAAGAAGCATCGATCTGCACTTACCCATGAGTTCTTGATGATCTAGATGACCTTGAATGGGTTCTTATATATCATACCAAACTATATCACAGCACGAAAGAGGGGAGAATCGAGAGAAACCAAGAACTTCTCAAAGCACCTTAAGAAGGTAAGAAAATTAAACTAGAACAGAAGGAAAATAAGATAAACAAGTTTGATCTTCCATTGCCATGAAGGGAAGAAGGATTACAGCCACTCCACACCTTGGACGACAAAGCTCTCACAAGAGCACATACACAAAGTTTCCAACACAAGAAATCCTAACTCCCTCTCATCTAACACAAGAGATATTCTCTCAACACACAAGGACTTGTATAATAGAGACTTCTCACCTCACCTAACTTCAACAATTAGCACATATTTAATGGATACATAGTTCTCATTTGGGCTTATAAGCCCAGGATTCTGGCTTTTTTCACTGTAGCAGCTAAAATTGCATTGTGGCTTCTGTTAGCTTTTTCAGCATAATTAAATTTTAAAAAAGTTATATCATCATAGACAATGCAAAATAGGGGGAAGGCAAAAAAAATCCCAAAAACTAAAAAAATACAAAATTAAAATGTTAGAAGCCAGAAGCAGAAACACGTTGAAGCATAGCACTTAAATTGTGAAGCAACCATTTTATTTTATTGTACTACTTTTTTTAGCATCAATCTCCTCGTAGGTTTAGTAATTTTTTTAGTAGTAGCTGACCATTTTACACTAAAAAAATAAAAGAAAGCTAATCAAATTAGTTTTCTTGTCCCAAGGCTCTAATTCTAAATGTCTAAACTATTGGCTACTTAGTACTTACCATCCAACTTGAATAGAGGATTTGGACACAACTAAACATTCACTTGAGTTTTTTTGTAATCTATAAGATCCTACCATGATCCTGTGCGATCCTACGTCTCAGAGCGCAACCTTACCAATTACAATTCAAGGTACGATTCAAGTTCTAATGGTGTTGGTGTTGAATATATATAGGATCACGATTTTTTACAACCTTCCGCATGCGTGCTCATCCCATGTGGGGGCTGGATTTCCTATTAATTTTGTGCCGTAGAGTGTTACAAAATGCCTTTCTTAAGTGCATGTGTATGCCCTTAGCTAAATGCTTTCAACAGCTCAAGCATTTTTCTTTATTGGAAGTGCCATTTCACAGTGTTTGTCTGTTGAGAAATCATGAGTGTAGATTAAAATATTTTCAGTCTCTGCTCCTACTTATTAATATTAAAAATGTTACGTGGTTATAGTGTATTATTCAATATGGTATATGTGCATACTCATTCTTCATTAACTTTATATATATATATATATATATATATATATATATATATATATATATATATATATATATATATATATAGGAAACCTCTTTTCTACTCCCGGGTGTAATTACTCCCTATGTTGTATCTCATAACATAAGGTATCTCGCGTAACGGAGAGTATGTACATGTAGTATACGAGTATTTAAGACCATCTAGGTGGTATGTACAATTTTTCAGAGGTGGTATGTATATTTTTTAGACATACTCCTTTTTATATACGTATATGAAGGTATTTACAAAGTACGCTAAAAATTATGGATTCTTTTGCAATTTTTTCGTGTGGTTTACATTAGAGTATCTTATAATTAGTATACGAGTATACCTAAAGTGATAAAGGAGTATTTCAAGTTTATTTAGGTAGTATATTAGAGGTGGGAGTAATTACACCCGGGAGTAAAAAGTATTTTTCCTATATATATATATATATATATATATATATATATATATATATATATATATATATATATATATATATATATATATATATATATATATATATATATATATATATATATATATATATATATATATATATGAAAAATACCTTTTACTCCCGGGTGTAATTACACCCACCTCTAATATACCACCTAAATAAATTTGAAATACTCCTTTATCACTTTAGGTATACTTATATAATAATTATAAGATATTCTAATGTGAACCACACGAAAAAATTGCAAGGGAGTTCATAGTTTTTAGTGTATTTTGTAAATACCTTTATATACGTACATAAAAAGGAGTATGTTGAAAAAAATGTACATACCACCTCTGAAAAATTGTCATACCACCTATATAGTCTTAAATACTTGTATACTATATGTACATACGCCTCGTTACGTGAGATACTCTCTACGTTGTGAGATACGATATAGGGTGTAATTACACCCGGGAGTAGAAAAGAGGCTTAATATATATATATATATATATATATATATATATATATATATATATATATATATATATATATATATATATATATATATATATATATATATATATATATATATATATATATATATATATATATATATATATATATATATATATATATATATATATAGTGATCCCTTAGGCCCTGTTTGAAATGTAGGATTATTTTCCTATTGTTGCAAAAAAAAGTACTATTTTCTGTAAAATCTGTGTGTTCCAAACACACTACTACTCTGCATGCATGCTTGGTTGGCTTGGGAAAATGTTTATTGTAATAAACGGACTACCAGTTATACGTGTGTGACAAGACTTAGCGGGAAATTGGATGCATACAAAGCTACTCCTTCAGAAGTGCGTAAGCTGCTGTGTGAGCTTGAAATTTGAATTAATATATAAGACTAGTGAGGCATAGTAGGCTAGAAGCTCGTCTTTTGGTTTTGACAGTTGGTAGTAGCTTTTAGTTTTTGATTTTTAGTTGTAGCTTTTAGTTTTTATTGTTTTGGTTAAAATGACACTGCAGTCGTTTTTTGAGGTATTCAATTAAAAGAAATAAGAAAAATAAAAATATTGTTATATTTCCTTGGATAATACAAAGGAAAAAAGAAAAAGTGAAAAAGGAAAAGGAAAAAAAATCACGTTAACAATCCAACGCGTTTCAATCGACTATTAGCTTTTGAAGCCAAAAGCTATTTGGAACAACCCATAATTAGTTTCTCTTTGGCATGCAGTGTGTTGGATTGTGAATGATAAATCATGTTTGTTGGAACCTCTGCTGAACCGCTTTTAGGCATTTTTGTGCTTGGCTTACTGCCTTTTGCGTTCCAAATAGCAAGACAGAGGAGTAATTAGAAAATAATAAATCCACATGAGAGGAATTATACGAGGATCAACCACTGAATAACAGAGTTTGTTGATTTTGATCTGGTTTACCAAACAGGGAATAAGATTTTTCGCATCACAGCACTGCGCGCTGTCGTACCGTAAAATGGCCTTAGCCAATCAAGTTTCAGAAACAATCAAACGTACGTGACCAAAATCATCGAAAACAAGAACGGGTCATTGGTCACCTCAAATGAAACCGATCGATTTTAAGCTGCGTCTTCAATGGTTCTAGCTAACAACTAACTAAAAGACTTCTACATTATTTATATAGTACACACTAAAAGCTAGCATTCTAAATGGTCTGAGTCAGCTAGCTATATGCATACACATCAGCATATATCCTATGTGGAGGAAAGAGAGTATGCAAAAAAAAATCGAGCCAGCTCTTCCTTAAGCATTAGTCTATAACGCCAAACGAGGCAGCCTCTATAAATTCTGTGTGTGCATGTAAGCATCAAATAGCTATCCTTATAGATAGTTCTTTAGAATGCTAGCTTTAGTGTGTACTATATAAATGATGTGGAATTCTTATAGTTAGTTACTAGCTATAACCATTGGAGATGCCCTAAGAGCAACTCCAGCAGTAGCCCTCAAAACAGGGCCCCTACTTTTCATTTGAGGGTTCCCCTACTTTTGAGGGCCCTGTTTTCTGGGCTGCACTCCAGCAGGAGCCCTCAAAACAGGGCCCCTACTTCTCAATTCCCTCTATTTCCTCACACACTATATGCATATGTATGGGACAAAAGCACAATACACAATAAAATATTTATGATTTCACAATGAGGGACAATATTTAAATATATGAATTCAAATATGAATATTCAAATTTAAATTCAAATTTGTTCCGAATTTAAATTGAAAGCACAAAGTTCATCACATAACATTCAAATTTGTTCCGAATTCAAATATGAATTCAAATACGAATATTCAAATTTATTCCGAATTTAAATTGAAAGCACAAATATGAATTCAAATACGAATATTCAAATTTAAATTGAAAGCACAAAGTTCATCACATAACATTCAAATTTAAATTCAAATTTGTTCCGAATTCAAATACGAATATTCAAATTTAAATTCAAATTTGTTCCGAATTTAAATTGAAAGCACAAAGTTCATCACATAACATTCAAATTTAAATTCAAATTTGTTCCGAATTCAAATATGAATTCAAATATGAATTCAAATACGAATATTCAAATTTAAATTCAAATCTGTTCCGAATTTAAATTGAAAGCACAAATGTTCCACAAAAAACGAGGAAAGCTGAAAAATGAGAGCCGGAGTAGGGGCCCCTAGGAATGAGGGCTTGGAGACCTCATTTGAGAGGCCTCCTATTTTTGAGAGCCAAGTAGGGGCCCTGCTGGAGTTCAGTTTTTTGCTCTGGCTCTCAAATATGAGGTTTGAGGGCTCAAGTAGGGGCCCTGCTGGAGTTGCTCTAAGGATAGCTATTTGATGCTTACATGCACACACAAAAAAGGACTATCATTTATAGAGCCTGTCTCGTTTTGTATTATAGACTAGTGCTTAAGGAAGAGCTGGCTCGATTTTTTTTTGCATACTCTCTTTCCTCCACATAGGATATATGCTGATGTGTACATATATATAGCTAGCTAACTCAGATCATTGGAGATGCCCTAATAAATTGCACCAATAATAAATACGGAAGCGGTGAGTCAGCAATAAAGCGGCGTGGTGGAGCAAGAGCAACCGGTCACGGGTTAACACTTTGCCCTGGCAACTAAAGACGTGGACCTCCTACATGCCGACAATATTTTTTTTAAGATCCACACGCACGCATAGACACTGAATGCGACCCTTGCCACAAGAAAGATAAGAAAGAGGTAAATCTATAACCACACAAAACTTCTATTAAAACACATTTGTATATACATGAAAGATGAGCATCAAAATTTGAACTACTATGAATAGAGTCGCTAAAACTTGATTCCTGTGCAGATCATTTTTGCTTTCTTTCAACGTACTACATGCATTAGCTATATGACATCATTTGCCTTCAACATACTACATGCATTTAGACACATCCATATAGATATGTGTGAATGTGTATGGTGTTATATGTGTACAAGAGCGTTCTTGTTATACTCACTATCAACAAAAAAATACTACATGCATTAGTGTATATGTTTATTATGACATTCTATCGAACTAAGGCCTCATTTGTTTCAACTTCAGTTTCTAACTTCTGATTTTTAATTCACTATTCAGTTGGGTTTTGGGTTTTTGCCTATTCTTTTTTCTCATATTCCTTCGTATTGTCTATAATGGGCTAACATATTTTTTCTTTTTTAAAATTAATTATGCTAAATAAACAATCATTAACTACAATAAAAAATAAATTAGGTACAATGAAAAAACTGCTATAGTCAAACTAAACACCACCTAAATATCACCTTTAAAGAATCATGCTACTAATTTTCTTGTCTGGTTCAAAACGTAACCTGGCTGGCAGCGTGTCAAACTCTGGAGCTGATCATCTGTTCCCGTGGCCTATGCATGCGCGCTTTATCAGTACGTGACACGTACGAGCTGTTCTCCCTAGAGGCCTATCATTTAAAGGATGGTGTCCTTTGTATGCCCAGAGTCTAGCTAGTACTACTGCTTGTACTGAGTACTTTGTACCAAGAACTGGCAGAAGCTTTCAAAACGAAACACTGGAGGGCATGTCCAGCTTCACGACTACGTGCATGCAACTGTAAAATGCTTCAGACACCGAGCTGGTTAGCGCTACTGTAGTACATGTAGCTCACTCTGGTACATCACATCTAAATAATTAAAATATAATATATTGATACATGTATTTTCAGTCAAAAAAACATATGTGTATTCTCCACAAAGTCTTGTTATCTTCACAAAAAAATTTAAACGTATGTTAGAAAACATGCAAGCATATATATACGTGTAATCATATAAATGAGATGTGAGTTATATTTATAAGGAAAAATACTAATTACTTTTAGGTGTAGTTACAATCTAAAGATAAGAAGAATTGATGACCAGACACTATGATGCCCTATTTCTGCTAACTTGCTCCACCAGCTACCTTCCTTGAGAACTTACCTACTACCAGCCGCACACATGCACGAACAGGACGCCGACTTCAATACAGAGAGGTGCATGGAAAAGGGCAAAAACTAAGTCCATTGAAAACGCAGAAGTTTTTAAAATTCTATGGGTATTAAAATTTTTCTATAAAACACATGCGTACCAAACGTACCTAAAAATGCAAACGAGATACTAGGCTCCAAATTGAGTTGGGTCCTGCTTATTTCGGCTTCAATTTCTGTCTTTTGACTTTTAGCTCGCTATTTCTTAATTTCATTTTTTCTAGTATTTTTAGCTTTTTTGCTTTTTCATTGTTTTCCGTATTCCTTTGTATTGTTCGTAATATGATAACTTGTTTTTGTATTTTTAAATTTAATTATGAAAAAAACTATTAGCCAGTATAATATATAATAAATCAACTATAGTAAAAAAAAAATCAAAAGTCACAAAAAAAATCCAAATAAGCAAGTGTCATTTGCTTCTTGATACTGTTGTTGCGATGTTACACTCACGGGCAGACAAACCTGGGAAATCTATGTACTGGTTCTAGCTGGAGGTAGCACACAAAACAAACTAGCTCTGTGTCTACGAATGGAAGCTGGAAGGACGATCGAGATCTTCACTGATTTTGCAAAAGACATCTAACCGGAATAAATTAAATGGAGAGATCAAATCTAGGGCATTTTCAACATAACATATGATCTTTGGCTGCTCGACCAAAGACACAAAACTTTCCCTGTAGCAGATCAAGAATTTAAGATACGAGCTATTCTAACACAACTTGATTTAGATAATACGTAATTGGAAATTGACAAAATGCTTGTTGCATGGTCTGCCAAGGGAAAAAAAGCAAAGAAGAGATCGTAAGGCTCTCTCTCAGATACATATTCATCCTCCTGACAATATTCTTCAGGAGGTCACAAAAGGAGACCATCGCTGTTGCTTTATGGCTAAAGCTGGAACAAATCTACATGACAAATGATGTAACTAGCAAGATGCTTGTGAAGCTTCTCACAAATCGACAGAAGGCGGATCTATGTTGAACCACTTGACCGCTTTTAAGGATATCATCGCCGATTTTGAAGCAATGGAGTTCAAAGATGAAGATTTAGGTCTTATTCTACTCTGCTCATTACCTGATCCATTCTCTACGTTCAGATACACAATTCTTTACAGTTGAGACACTCTCATTCTCAAGGAGGTTTATGATGCTCTATATGCAAAGGACAAGCTGAAAACTATGGTGTGTCAAGTGAAAGTTCAAGTTTGCATGCAAAAGATTTGTTTGTTCATGGAAGACAAATTAAGAGATCTCCTATAAGGGATTTTAGGAGCAAGAGAAAATTTCGAGGCTGATCTAAATCAAAGAACAAAAATTTGTGCTGATATTGCAAGAAAAGTGGTCATGACAAATCTGAGTGCTGGAAACACTAGAACAAGGAGAAAAGTAACAACAGTTCTAAGAAAGATCAACAAATAAAGAAGCCAAAGCCACCATTGTTTCTAAAGAATGTTTCGAAGGAGATGTCCTTGTTGTCTTTGCTGGTGATTCTAAAATCAGCAGTGAGTGGATTCTTGATTCAGCCTGCACTTTTCACATGAGTCTGAACTATAATTGGTTCTTTAACTATGACGCAACCCCTTATTATGAAATGCACGACAAAAATAGATGAGCAAAAGAATGGAACATATGGATTTTACGTGCAAAACTCTTACGAGAAAAAACAATACACGCATGAAGGCAGAATTCACTACATGATGAGAGATTATAAGCATGGGGAACTTCAACGTGTTTCTAGCGTGTCTTAGCCGTGTAACTACAGGGGTACATATATAGACTCTAGTCGGCAATAGAACAGACCTACTCAAAAACTGGAACAACAACCTTCTTGGAGATGGGAACAACACCCCGCTCAGAGAGTCTTAGAATATAACGGTGTATAGTTGGAAGCACTAATAATAGCCACGTCTAACTCCAGTCGGCATAGAGTCCATCACGAATTTGAAAATGATCCCAATCATAACTTCAGACCAGTCCTCATTGTTTTGAGCGAATACTGATCGGACTCTTCAAGTGGTTAGAAAGACTGGTAGCAATCGGCCTGACTAGAAATGATTAGACCTAATCAGATTTGGATAACAATATACAACAATACATAATACCACTACTACAAAAAAACTAATACTGGACGCCTTGTCATAGAACATTGATCAAAACCATCAGTATTAAATACAATCACAGATGGTTTTCATTTAGAGACCGTCTGTGTTGCTACCAATGCTAAAAATATCTGTAAAGAGGTAATATCATAGACGGTTCTTACTGAACACCGTCTGTGAACTATCACAGATGATTTATAATATTTAGTAATATCACAGATGATTTTTATTGAGAACTATCTTTGATAATTTCTCTTATTAATTGCAGACTAGACCCTCACAGATCTGTCTCAAATTCCAGATCTGTTCTCATAGGTTGCTGCTTTGAAGAGGTGGGACTTTGAGGCTATTTGGTGAAAGGAGACCATGGATTTAGGAAGAGTGATTGTAGATCCATTTGTTCTTGATTATTTATGGTTAGTAATTTGTTTCTAATTATATTATATTGTAGATCTATAGATTTGTAAAGGGAAAAGTGAAGATGGTTTAGATCTAGCTTGATTTAGAAAGAAGATTATTTACATCTAGTATGATTTAGGGTTTAGCCAATTTGTAGTCTATTTATACTTAATTCAATTTAATTAATTATTCTAGCTACATACAACTATTTTAGATCATATAGAATATACTAATTAATTAATTCAATATTTAACACTTAATTGTCATATGCGTAGCGTAGGACCAAAGCTAGATGTACGATGAGAGCCGTGTGAGGAAAGATTACATTAATGACGTGTCGGCTTTTACAAAAGCTGCTGAGGAAGATATGTTGCATAAGGAGGATGAATATATATACTATTCATGCATTGACTACGAGAATTTGAAGATGTTTAAGAACCGAGCGCAGATCGAATCACACTTGATTTGAAGGGGTTTCAGAAAGTGGTATACACGTTGGACCAGTCATGGTGAAGAGCAGATTACAGACGAAGGTAGTAATAATGACATCACCAACAAAGTCAACGATATGCCGCTGGATGATGACGATTGTAGTTCTGATTCGAATACGCTGTATAATGACAATCTGGATCAGATGTTTTGTAATGTAGAAGAAAACACTACTACAAAATGGGCCATCATAGACGGTTTTCCAAACCGTCTGTATTTATGTGTCAGTGATAATCGAAGGTTAGTACAGACGGTTTGTAGGCCGTCTGTGATAAAGATAACACAGACGGTTTGTAACTAGAATCGTTTGTGAAGAAAACTATGACAGACGGCTCGAACCAAAAACCGTTTGTCATACCCACACATCACAGATGGTTATAGTTACTAACCGTCTATGATACCCACACATCACAAACGGTTCTAGTTACCAACTGTCTGTGATTGGCGAGTATCACAGATGGTTGATATATAGAACCGTCTGTGATAGTTCACTCTATACCTTAATTTTTTTCTGTTTTTGTCTAGCCTCAAGAAATAATGTTACCCATGCCATTTGAAAACAAGCAAATATAGAGGCAAGTACAACAACACATTCTATTATAGGATAACAAGCTAATAAATCCTTCGTGGCACGACGGTGAGGCTTAATAAGACACACTTACGACAAGAGTGTTTTGTCTAGCCTACCGTGGTGCCACAACAGAGGCGCTAGCACGGCAGTAGTCGGCGTCGAGGAACAAGCAAATACAGAAGCAAGCATAACAACACATTCTATTATAGGATAACAAGCTAACGAACGCTTCGTGACACGACAGTGAGGCTGAACAAGACACACTTACGACACTTACGACAAGAGTGTGTTGTCCAGCCTACCATGGTGCCACAACGGAGGCGCTAGCTCACGGCAGTAGTCGGCGTTGTCGAGAAACAAGCAAATACAGAGACAAGCACAACAACACATTCTATTATAGGATAACAAGCTAACGAACCCTTCGTGGCACGACAGTGAGGCTGAATAAGACACACTTACGACAAGAGTGTGTTGTCCAGCCTACCGTGGTGCCACAATGGAGGCGCTAGCTCACAGCGGAGGGGAGGATGCAGGAAGCTAGCTAGTGGATGAACTCACGCGTGACTACCGGTGGAAAGGTAGATTGGGAGTAAAGGGTCGAGCGGTGGGAAGGTAGATGGGGAGTTATTAATAAGGGCTAGGCAGTGGGTCCCGGACCGCACGACGGTGATGGTGCAATGACGATCGACGACGTGACGTCTCCCGGAATTGCCTCATTGTTTGTTGTCCCTGAGGTGGTGATCGGTTCGGCTGAAAAGCTCGTGGCTTATGGCTGAAAACACTGTATATGGCTGAAAAAAGCACTGTAGCTGACAGAGGCTTATTTAGCATAATTAAATTTAAAAAAATTTAAAAATAAAAAAATATGTTAGCCCATTACGTATAATACAAACAAATACGGGGAAAAAAGAACCAGCAAAAAAGCTCAACAAAAAGTCAAAAGTTCAGAAAAGATAAAACTTATAAATAGTAAAAAATAAGCCAGAAGTCAGAGGCCGAAGCCGTCCCGCGGCCAGATCTGGTGATGGCCGCCGTCGATGATGCGTTCTCCGGCCTCCCTAGGCAGCAACATCAACGGCCCTGGTGAGGTTGGTCGAGCCAATTTTTTATAGCTTGTGATCGGGCCTTAAGCCTGAGTCGGCTAGGAGCTATGGCCGACTGCCACAATGCTTAAAGTCGCCAGTAAGATTGGCACGTGAGCCTTATGACCTGCTTTTTCATAATGCTCTACAAGGCAGATTAGTAGGTATGTGCAGTGGTTTGGTGAGATGTACCTGTCAAAATTCACACTCAGCTGATCCAAGACTAGAGCTGACGTCCCTACGGATCATCAATTCATCAGTACAGTTATATCAATGCTACTCTCCAGCACTAGCTAGCTACTTGTGCAGTTCCGTTTCAACACGATCGTGCAAGCTGTCTCTAATGCATGAAAGCTACATGGAATCTGGCTTCTTACTTTTAATTTACTATTTTTTATTTTATCTTTTCTGGGTTTTTTGTATTTTTTCGTATTCCTTTGTATTATCGGTGATAGGTTAATCTGTTTTTCTATTTTTAAAATTTTAAATTTAATTATGTCATATAAATTATCATTAGCTACGATAAAAAATAAATTAGCTAAAAAATATAAATTATCGCTGAACTAAGAACGTATATATAAGTCATTTCATGCTTTGGCCGATCGATTACCTTCCATGCTTCCCAACACGACAAATTAGACTGTCACCATCACAGGAAAATCACATGGAGGCAGTCTCTGTCTCTGGCTTTTGAAAGAAAAACCTAAATAAAGATATGCAAACTACGCGCCCATATGTTTCTACTCGTGCATGCCTTGTGTGTAAAAGCTATTTTTGACATTGTTTCATATCGTATTTATAAAAATACTAGTATGCCAGATGTATTGATAAAAATATCATTTCTGCCGTCCAAGGGCCAGGCGGCAGCGCCTGGAAGGCGACACGTGGCGCTACCGCCGGCGCTTGTGAGGTATTTTTTTGTACTACTATAATTACTTTTAATTGTATAAATTCCTACTGTATAAAATTGTAAATAAACATGAAATATTCGTTAAATTCATGATTACGTTAACCCGAATAAACGTGAAAAATTCAGACCACATAAAATTCCAAAAAAAATTAAACAATAACTATTACTATATCGGGAGGCTTCACATAAAAGTTTGTGATTTTTGGAGCTCGTTTGCTATATGTAAAAACTCATAAAATTATCAAAATTTATGAATTTTTGAGCAATATTTGCAATGGATAAAATTACCAAAAAATTACACTGTGAGGTATGTTATGTCAAGAGGGTATATGTAAATTTTTGTAATTTTTTTAAGTTCATTTGATATATTTAAAAATTCAAACAAATACTAAATAGAAAAAATTAAACAGGTAATTAGCCGGCCTAATTATCTGCAGCCCCATGGCTGGACGGCAGGCTTGGCTACCGTCTGCCCCCGGGTGGCAAGCTGCCTACCGTCCAGTGAGGGGGTGGCGGGCACCTGTCGCCGACGGCATCACCATGTGACGCCTCCAGAGCGTTGCCGCTTGGCCCCCGAACGGCAGAAACAACATTTTTGTTAATACACTCGGCATACTGCTATTTTTATATATATATAGACACACACATCAAGTTATCACCTAAAAATTCATAGTTACTTATAGTTCTCACGTGCATGATATTGTTATTGCCATAATTGCCATCAGGGGCGGAGCCAGAAATTATATATAGTGGGGGCCGGACAATCAAATACATATAGTATAGTATAAATTTCAATATATCTATATATATATATATATATATATATATATATATATATATGTATAGGGTTCGATCATATATTGAAACACCAAAATCTCTATTAAATCATTAATTATGTTGTGATCATATATTGACAATTTTGCGATGAAAAATATAATGATAAGCATAAATGGTTAAAGGAACTAACATGTTTCAATTAAATTTTGCTCTACGCGTCTGAATTGCATCGAAGTCATCAATAAGTTCATCCGTTGTAAACTCCATTGCAATCTCCTTTTCAATGTAAGTTATTAAGCAATCTCTTAGGAACCCATCTTCCATCTTATTCCGTAGCCTGGTTTTAACAAGTTTCATTGCAGAAAAGGCACGCTCTGTCGTTGCTGTGGAAACTGGTAGAGTTAGCACAAGCCGAATCAACCTGCCAAGGAAAAATATTATCAGCATTTGACATAACCATGACTATGAAGACAAAGTAATCAACTAAATATTGTATAATGTAGACCTGTCGATCAAATAATAGTCATCTGATTTCCCTGTTTCAGCTAACCGACGACAAAGCTCAGCAATGGTTGTCAAATTCTGAAATCTAGGATTTGTAGGTACATCAAGTTCATAATGTTGTAACTGTTGTCTTAAGATAACTCTTTCTTGCTCTGAAAAATCAGCAGGGTAGAACTTTGAAGCTAGAGAGCACACATCATCAATTTTCAGTGAGCTGAATGAATCCCTGGGATCCAAAGAAGTACATAAAGTGAGAAGCTCTGTAGCTTGTTCACTGAATCTGCAATTCAACTCTTGTGCTTGTTGATCAACTACAACCATGAAAATATCGTATCAGTAGTGATGCTCAACTGTGATCTCATTATCTGCACGAGATCGAATGTAATCTGCATAAGAGTCAGTCATATTTGGAACTATGATTCCCTGTTTGTTGCAAAATTGTGTCACATCACTAATAAGGCTATTCCAACCATGGTCTCTTAGGTTTTGAATCAATCTTTTGGTAGTGGCAACATCATCCATAGCATTCACAATGTCCTGAGATTTTTGCTGTAACTTCTTGCAAAGTAGGTTTGTGATTCCCATTAATTCTTTCATGACATGCATAATAAATACAAACTCAAATGTCATCATCAATTTAACAGCACCAGCAGCCTTTGCACGCCCTGATTGTGTGGTTCCTGAACCTTTAGCAGTAGCGATATCTTTCAGTACTAAGAATGTAGGCTTGTAAAGCTTTATAAGGCTGCAAATCGAATCATAATGGGAGCTCCACCTAGTTTCACCAGGGCGCTGTAAAGTTCCAATTTGATTAGCACTTCTTCCAGTCTCAAGCTCACTAAGCTCAATGAGCTGCTCTAATTCAGCAACTTGATTAGCACGCAGATCATCATTTCTCTTACTAGAAGACACAACTGTGTTGACAATGAGAGCTAGATGATCAAAAAAATTATGAACCTCAGTTACCTCTTTTGATGCAGCAACAAGAGCTAGCTGTAACTGATGAGCAAAGCAATGAACATAATATGCATATGGGCACTCTTCTAAGAACTTTGCCTTTAGTCCATTCCACTCTCCACGCATATTGCTAGCACCATCATATCCTTGTCCACGAATATTTTGAACATCCAATTTAAGTGCTGATAGAACAAAGCATATTTCTTGTTTAAGTGTGGCAGAGTATGTGTCATGAACATGAACAATGTCAAGAAAACGCTCTCTAATGAAACCACCTTTATCAACAAACCGAATAACAAGTGCCATTTGTTCTCTTCTTGACTCATCTCTTGATTCATCAACAATTATGCAAAACTTAGCATCACCAATCTCACTACGAATTGTTTTTTGTACATTACAAGCTATAAGATCCAATATTTCTTTCTGAATTTGAGGTGAGGTATATTTAGCATTCTGTGGAGCATTACTTAATACAACAGCCTTAACCTCCTCATCATATGAAGCTAGTAGCTTTACCATTTCAAGAAAATTACCTTGGTTCTTTGAATTGGCAGATTCATCATGTCCACGAAAGGGGCAAGCCTGGAATGCTAACCATCGGACAGCATCAATTGATGTTCTAAGCCGCAGTCTATTTGCCTTGATTTCTTCACTTGTTTGTTTCTCGATCACTGGTTCAATGTGACATAATCGGTTCTTCAAATTGTCATAGCATTTAACAGAATACTGATGAGCTGAACCACTCTCTCCCATGTGAGTTCTGAAGGCACACTTATTCCCACCAATCTTCTTCCAGCTCTTGAAACCTTTCACTGTAAACACATCTGATCCTGATTTCCCTACTGGCTTTTTAGAAAATAAAAAGCAAGGAAGGCAAAAGGCTGCATCTTTTGTTGGTGAGTATTCTAACCAAGGAAAAGATTTGAACCATTGTGACTGAAACCTCCGTGGGTGCCTCTCTGAACCTGAAGGAGGGTATATATCCTTAACAAATTGGTATGGACCGTGTTTCATGTATGCTCTAATAACTTGTTCTTGTTTATCTGGAGGATAAGTCTGAATTTGATTACGCAAACCTGGATCTCGTTCTACATCCAACACACTTTTGTCTGCACAATTTACTCGCTGAACCTTAGATGCCGGCTGCGCTGGATCTTCCTCTTCTTCTTTATCGTTTTCTTGTTCTGCAGCAAGCCAGTTAGCTATTTCATCTTCCAGAGACTCAGGGTCATCTTGCCCTTGATCTATCGAAACATCAGCAGTGTCTACCTTCTTGTAAAAAGAGTCAAGTGTCTTCCTTTTAAGTTTCATGATAATTATCCTTCAATATAAAAAATAATGGTTTAATTAGCCAATTAGGCATTAGCTCTAAACCTAAATCGATGGATATAAAAAAATTAGAACATACCTGAAGTCCTGAACGGATGACGAATTGACGATGCGGCGATGCCCTTACGGCCAGGCGACGTAGCCGCAGCGGGCCAGCGGCGCAGGCGCGCAGCCGCGACGTGGAAGAACCGCAGGCGTCCCGCGTCCGCAGCCGGCGTCTCGTGAAGAAACAGATGCGCGTGCGTGCGTCGTTGCGTACTTGCGTGTGGGTGTGGGCGTGTCAGCGTGTGGCGGCGGCAGGATCGTGAAGGTAGAGATCCTCCTTCAGTTGGCCAACGCCAACGCTGGTACGTGGACCGTGGACGTGGGCTTGGCCAGTTGGCCGCTTCCGCTTGGCTTGGGCCATATGCTGATATGCACAAAAGTAATTTTTTTTGCACCAACATTGGGTGGGGCCATGGCCCCTGCTGGCCCCCCCTCCCTCCGCCGTTGATTGCCATCCTCTAATTACGTCTGCTAATCCAGAACATTAATTATGGATGGCTACTAACCAGCGCGTAGATGTAAATTGTGCGTCGGAATGTTATCATCCATTGTGGACGAAGTTATTATTGATAGCGTGTGAAGTTACTGCCGAACGTTTACAGTACACAGCGCCGGAAAGTTATTATCCATTGTGAACGAAGTTACTATCGGTAGCGAGTGAAGTTACTACCGAATGCTCGCAATACACAGCAAGTAATAACTTTCCTTACAAGAGGCAGTAACTTCACTCACAATAGGTAATAACTTTTCTCACGACCGAATTTACTAATTATCACATGTATGAAGTAGAACAGCTGACCTGGGGATTTTTTTATCTTGTTTACAAACAAAAAAAATGCAATAACTCTTTCACGGAAAGTCCGATCTGCAATCCATTTGCGCCATTGTGTTCGAAATTATGAGCGTAATAAAACAAGATCTATGTTGAATATGTTTCGACGCTGCGAAATTCATATTTTTTAATACCAGTCGCAAGTAAGTAACTGATGATAACTTCACGACTAATAGACCATAATTTTCTATTATATGAGTGATAATTTTTGGCCTAACTGGTAACTTCACGTGTAATAATTACTGTCAAATCAACACTCACGCACCAGGAAATGGACTTGCGCGTAGCGTGTGCGCAGGCGCTGAATAGCGCTACTGTGTGTGTACATACATACATACATACATACATACATACATACATACATACATACATACATACATACATACATACATACATACATACATACATACATACATACATACATACATACATACATACATACATACATACATACATACATACACACACACACACTCATTCTTATGGTACACTTAAACTAAAAAAAGTCATAAAAATTTTGAACAACTTTTCTAGATGTATTTCATGGTTTAGTTGGTGAACATGACCGATTGCGGCAAGAGTATTGTATATTTTTCTTGTCCATGCTGCTAGCTCTCCCTGTTCTTTTTTACATCATGTTTTTTATAGTCTTAAAAACACATATTTGATCTTTATTTTTTTCCAATTATATGTTAGCATACTTTATTTAAAGTATAATAATATCGAAGTACTTCTCATTGACAGATATATTAACATCATTTTCTATGACAAATTAAAATACTTCTACATATATTAGAGGTTAAAGTTCTAAAATGTTGATTTTTCTTATTAAGGATGTCCCGAAGGAGGAAACAGACAAACAGCCCAATTAGTTTTCCACGGTGAAAGACCAAGAGCGTGAAATCTTTCTAATCCAATGATGGCCATGTATCTGTAGATGCGGATTATAATCTTGTCCGGCCATTCTAATCCAATAATATTCGTGGTGTCACCTGTACGTCATGCCATCTCATCAAAATAACGTTCCATGATTGGCCATGCATGATCTCCGAGAGCTTTGCCCATCTTATCACTAGTAGCAAGTAGAGCTGGATACATGGACGAGAGAGAGACAAGTTTATGGGGATTGGATGGTGTTTCGTTTGTTCCATGATTACCATCAGTTTACATGGAATCGTGTGTTACCTATCCTGGAGCGAGAGCGATTGGAGGATTGCCCGCTTCTGCGCAGACGGGCCGCTTTCTGATGAATCCTCTGTCTGCTTGCCTGCTTGTCGTCCTCTCCTGGAATGACTGAACTGGTCAGGATGGTGATCGGTTGGGTTTAAGTTTTTGGCTTCTAGCTTATTTTTTACTATTCATAAATTTCGTTTTTTTCTGAACTTTTAGCTTTTTGTTGAGCTTTTTTGCCGGTTCTTTTTTCCCGTATTTGTTTGTACTATACGTAATGGGCTAACATATTATTTATATTTTTATATTTTTTAAATTTAATTATGCTAAATAAACATTTGTCAGCTACAGTGTTTTTTTCAGCCAGCTACAGTGTTTTTAGCCATAAACCATGAGCTTTTAAGCCCAACTGATCATTGAAAAGGAACAAAAGGAAGGACACCGGTATGCGTCTGACTCGTTTGTATTATCTTTGCCAGTGGAGGTAACAATTAGCTAGTACACTAATCTTAATGCTTACAGTTCACCCATGTCAAATGTGTTCAAGTTTCGAAAACTCGTAATGAAAAATCTATACCTATAACTCACTGAATCTATGGTAATCGAACTCTGCTCGCCAGGTAGGATGACAAAATAACACTGCTGTGCCATCGTATGGTTGGCAGTCACTTATCCATATCTTATTCTGTAACGTCAAAATGTTTAGTGACACTAGATAGCCTCTTGCGTCCCGAATCATCGATCACAGATTCTCCGTATTTTCTTTTTTTATATATTCTTAACATAGAATAACTTTAAACTTAAAATTTTATACATAAATGAAGTAAACCATAAAGTTCGTCAAAAAAAATTTCGTGACTTTTTTAGTTTAAGTATACAATGAGTGTGTACTATATAGAAAAATGGTTCTATACCCTTAAGAGTACACACTTCTACTTCTAATATACCCCTTTAATGGTGTTGTTATACCTCTTTATCTATTTTAGTATACTCTAGTAATGATTATAAGATATTTCAAAGTGTCATAGTGAGTTCGTAACAAGTTTTTTTTTATCAAAACCCACTTTTTATAGCATGATTTGTACATGTACTCCTTTTATACATGAAAAGTGTATACAACAAAAATAAAGTGCTCCGATGAAAATTTTTCAAGCAAGTCACATTGGAATATCTTAGAATTAGTATTTAAGTATACTAAAAATGATAAAGAGGTATAAAATAGTGATTTAAATGGTATACTGAAAGTGAGAGTATGTACTCCCAGGAGTACGAAAAAGGCTCCTACACACACGTTGCGCTAATCTACGCATGCACGCCAGTTTTCGCGCTGAAAAGTTACTATCATTTGTGAGTGAAGTTACTATCAAATACATGTAGAGTTACTACCCAGTTGTGTACTAACAGAACTTTACATATGTTTGGCAGTAACTTCACTTACAAACACACAAACACATATACTACATAAACAAATTTAAATACTCCTTTATCTTTTAGATACACTCATATATTAATTATAAGATACTTCAATGTGGTAAACATGGAAAAATTGCAAGGTTGCTATGGTTTTAGTGTACTTTCCCAATACCTTTATATTTGTACATAAAAAAGAGTATGTCTAAAAAATATACATACCACCTTTGAAAAAACGCACATACCACATATGTGGTCTTATATACTTATTATATACTATACATATATACTCTCCGTTACGCGAGATACTTCTTACGGTGTGAAATACGGTATAGAGAGTAAATACTTTTGGGGTAGAATTGAAAAGAAAGGCTACGTATATATATAGCTCATAGCTGTATGGACCTGAAAAATGGGCTACGTATCTTCAACTGTTGAGAAGTACTCGTAATTGATCTCTCTCTAACGCTTGGTAACTAGAACAAGTCAAGCTAACTACGCAACGCTAACTTTTGGTCTGGTTCGTTCAGCCCAAATTTGCTCGACGAATTACTGAAAGTCAACCAGTTGCACGCATCATAGCGCCAGTTGGGTGCGAATGGGCGAGTACGTACCGTCGCACGTGGCCTCTCGGTACATAGCTCCAGGCGCCAGCACCGGGCAGAGAGGACCGGAGGAGGAGGAGCGTCCTTTGACAGCGGCGAGGCAGCTTCTCTCAGCGTACTGCGTGCCTTCGATCGAAAGCCGCGAGAGAGAGGGGGACAATGCAACCGAATATGAGAAACAAAAAAAGCATAAAAAGTTACAGAAATATAGAATTTAAAAAAAATAAAAAAAATAAATTAAAAGTCAAAAACTCAACCTAAAGTTGACGGGAGCTTCGCTAGCTTGGTCCTGAACTGAATGGCTGGAATTGACAGTGAATCCACCGTTCTTAGCTTGGTCCTGACAGCGAATCCACCGTTCTTAGCTAACAAAAGATAATTTATATATAGTTGAAGTTATATGATAGTAGACTAAAGTAGTCTGCTCAGTTAGGCTGACAAAAGATAATTTATAGTTGAAATTATATGATAGTAGACTAAAGTAGTCCGCTCAGTTAGGCTAATAAAAGATAATTTAGAGTTAAAATTATATGATAGTATACTAAAGTTACACTGTAGTTAGCTAGTTTATTCGAACAATTAAATTTAAAAAAATGAAAAATGAAAAAAATAGGTTAGCCCATTACGACAATACAAACAAATATGAGAAAGAAATCAGCAAAAAAAGCATTAAAATTAAAAAGCTATAGAAAAATACAACAACAACAAAATCTTTTGTTCCAAACAAGTTAGAGTAGGCTAGGAATAAAATCTTCTCAAGATCAAAGAGAAATGTGACTTAAAATAAAACCTACCATACTAAAACTCTAAGTTGTACAACCTGCTATATGAGCTAAGAGTCTAAAACACTGTCCCTAACTTTCTTATGGTTCCGGTACGTGGATCGCTAACTTCCATGAACTCTTATCCAAAGCTAATTCTTGATACATTCTAATCCCTCAAGTCTCTTTTAACTGCTTCCTCCCACGTCAATTTTGGTCGACCTCTGCCTCTTCTTACATTTTCAGTACGTCTTAAAATTCCACTACATACCGGTGTCTCAGGAGGCCGTCGTTGAAGATATCCGAACCATCTCAAGCGATGTTGGACAAGTTTCTCTTCAATTGGTGCTACCCCCACCCTATCACGTATATCATCATTGCGGATGCGATCCCGTCTTATATGATTATAGATCCACCGCAGCATCCTCATCTAAAAAATTATAGAAAACAAAATTTTAAAATAATAAAAAATAAATTAAAAGTCAGAAACTCAACCTAAAACTGACGGGAGCTTCGCTAGCTTGGTCCTGAACTGAATGGCTGGAATTGACAGCGAACCCACCGTTCTTAGCTTGGTCCTGACAGCGAATCCACCGTTCTTTGTGAGCTAATAATCTGCCTGTATCAGTCTGCAGACTCGTCGTACCGTTCTCCCAAGCATCCCTGGAAATCTGAACATAACCAAAAGCAGCAAGAAGTAACAGGTGAAGTGCTTCTTGGTCAGATTATATTTCCTATAGTAATTTTGCAAATTGGAATGCCTATTTGAAACAGAAAATCTGCAGGGTTTCAAAAAAACAGGGGCAAGAAAACGAACCTGGCAAGACGGCGGGGTTTACTCGGGAGCTCTTTTATGGTATACTAAAATAAATATAGATCATTTATTTTATCAATATAATAGATTAGATTAGTTGGATTTATATATACTACACCTTGAAAGTATGAGCACGTATAATCCTCCGAGGGGTAATCTTGTAATTGTGCAATCTAGTTCGTGGGGTTTTAAACTTTAGATGGATTTGAGTTGTTAATTCTTAATTGGTTAGGCTAAGCGAGAGAATAGCAAAACCCTGGTGTTGCGGTGCTGTGCGGCAGCGGCGCGACGGATTCGGTCCTGTTCTTTTCAGCTTTTAAAAGCTATTTTTTTATTTTTCTACAGTAATTAGCTTTTAAACGGAATATTTTTTTAAGATAGGGTCTACTAGTTAATTGTAGTACATACTTTACTAACTCTATTTATATTGACAAAAACTGCACGTGAGTTTCTATTACTCTGTAATCTCTCGTACAAACAGCTCAAAAACTATAAGCCGCAGTTAAAAAGAACATGCCCTTCTGCAGGGTGTGGCCAGGATTGCGGGCGCGTGTTGTGGCGAGGCGATGGCCCTAGAGTAGCTAGCGGCGGCGCCCTGTCCCTTGCTTGCAGCGGGCAGCAGAAGCAGCACTAGTGGCTGCTAGAGGGGGTGGCGGCCGGAGCTGGCGGACGGACCAGCGGCGGTCCGATGGCGGCGTCCCTTGCCGCGCCTGCAGGGCAAGCTGGTGTGTGCGGGGGTCCGATTCTTGAATTGACCAAGATCTTGTATCTGTGATTGTACTTCTTCCTATAATAATTTGATTCAGCAATAGCCAATAGGAGCGAGTGATATCTGTGGGTATCTACTAATCTGAAGTTGCAATTTGTACAAATCGATCTACTAATAAAGTAGTTGATCTTTGTTTTGGTGATAATTGACTTCATGTCTGAATTGGAATTTCACCCTTGAAATCTGGTAGCTACTAGTAAGAGGCAGTTACCAGTGCTACTAAGGGCATGTCCAATGGTGATTTAGGGCATCTGTAGTGTATGAAAACAGGGGGTCTTAAGCCACCTTAAGGTCAACCTTATACATTACAGGGGTGACCTTAAGCAGGCCATAAGCAAAAAAGGCTTAAGGCTGGTCCTTAAGCTAAAGACCTGGCCACAAGCATTAAAATATATTTTTTCTTTATCTGCCAAGTGGGACCGTCTTAAGGCCCCTTGGGTTATATACACTATGGAGTCGACCTTAAGGTTTAGATGAGATCCACCTTAAGACCCCTTGGGTTATATACACTACAGATGCCCTTATGAGCTAGCTCTAAACATATTATTTCATATTTTAATAGAAGAGAAAGAAAAGCTAGCTCTTGATCAAGAGCTAGTCTCATACACACATTCCAAGATTATATGAGGATGTCATGTGGGACTATTCATGTTATGAGCTATGTGCTAAAAGTTAATATCATTGGAGAAGTTATCTTAGAGCTAGTAACTAGCTCATACCATTGTACATACCCTAATAATGAATTGGATTAATGATCGATGCTTTGAACAGTAGACACTGATATCCTTGCATAGGCAAAATTGCATGTTCTTACCAATTCGGTGGTTCCCCTGAAGTAAACAACTATTCCTTAAACATTATTTCATACGTGATAGATCACCATGATTCGTTCTTTATGTTATGTTTTATTCATGTTCCTTTCTTGTTGTCTACTTTTACAGTATAATCGTTCTCCTGCTCTTGCTCATCGTCGCGAACTGGGAACACCAGTTTGTGCAGATGTAGTTTACATATCTGAAGCAGAAATGAGAAGATTGCAACTTACGTTTGTTTAAGAAATATTGCAGTCAATAATGTCTGAGTCGATCGGTTCATTTTTTGAGAGACCATGTGGTCTAAATCCCAAGTTGGTGATGAGTAATTGACACGTGGTTTGGTTAGAGTAAATTTGGTTTGAGTGATTCGTACCATTTTGGCATTTGGCGAGGTCGGGTTATGATTAGACAGATTTGACGCGTGGTCGTCTTCCCGGTTGGTCATTTGGGCCATTTCTCGCTTGAGTAGGATTTGTTGGTACTAATCATGTTTATATGCTTTGTGCCGTGCTATGCGATGTGGTTTTTGTCTGTGATGGCTGCAGGACGTCGAGTGGAGTCGTGGCGAGACACGGAGGACTGGACTAGGCGCAGGCGGCGCTGAGGTCAGAACAGTCGGGATGTGTCGAAGACGACGTGGACTCGAGGTGGTTGCGAGGCGTGCGAGACAAGGAACGCGGAAACTTCCCGGAAGGTGCAGCAGGGCGTTTCGGTAAAAGCGCGAGGCTGCAAAAGGAAGCGAGTTAGCAGGCAAAGCATGGAGGGGTAAAATGGGCAAAGCAAAGTATAAACCCATCAAGGAATGCTATAAATAGGAGTGTGTTTCCTGGTTGTTGGCATGACTTGGAGAGGGGTTTTAGGGCTTTTGCTTTGTGCTTTAGTGATGGAGAGAGTGGGTATATGAGATAGGGTTGTGTTCTTGATCTCCTAAGCATGTATGGGGACTTGGTGTGAGATTGAGAGAGGGCTTGACTGAGATGTAAACACTCTATATCAATCATGTATGTCTCCGTATCGATTTTATGAGAGCTGTTCTTATTTCATATGTGATGCTTCCCTGTGTTTGCGCTCTCTTGTTTCTCTCTTTTCTGGCCTCTTGTTTGCTGTGAGAAGTTCGTGTTCTTGGCCAATCTCTTGATCCTTTTGAGACTTAAATCTGTGTTCTTCTTGGCATGATCTTTAGCCAAATGGATCCATACTTGGCCGAATGATTCATTACTTGGACTGCAGTTGAGTACTTGCCGTTGGAATCTTCTATTCCCTGCTACTCCTTGCGGCAAGAATGCAATATCTTTCGGCCAGCATGATCATTGCCTTCTCATTTGATGAATGTTCCAGTTCTCCTGCTGTTTGGTAGTTCTTGTTCCATCAATCTTCGGCCAGCAGAAATTCCTTTTTGTTCCCTTTAGTTGGTTCCTTGCTTTGTGCTCTTTGGCAGCAAAAAGAGTTCACAGGAAGCAAAGCTATTTTGGCTGCAAAGCATTCTGCTTCTTAGTCCTTTTGGTAGAAATTTCAGCTTTCCTTTCTTTACCAAAAGCAAGTGGTTTATCTCTATTTTCCTTTTGCTTCTCTGTAGGATGTCCTTCGTCCAGTCTTCTGCATGCTATTTCATTTAGTGCTTTTCTTTTTATTCTTATGCTGATCTTTGACCTTTTTGCATACAGATCAAACAGTGTTATTTTTAGATGAAATTTTTGCTGGTTGATCTCTGATTTATGCTGAATTTTTCAGTATCGCATGCGTTCCAGTTTTCAGCAAAATTAATTTTCTGTGAATTGCTTTGTTCTGCAAAATCAGTGTACGAATTCTCGGGGGCGATTTAGAAGAGAACGACATTCACCCCTCCTCTGTCGCCATTTCGGTCCAACATGTTTAGACTTCTAGCCCAATATGAGATCATGGTTTTAGTTTTGAGGACAAAACGAAAGTTAGTGCCACTGCTACGGACAGCCCTATCACAGACGATTCGGAACCGTCATCACAGACGGTTTCTGAACCGTCAGTGTTTAGGTGTCAGTGATAGTTGGTGGTTATCACAGACGGTTCCCGAGCCGTCTGTGATAAAAACATTACAGACGGTCTTGATTACTAACCGTCTGTGATAGACGAGTATCACAGACGGTTGTTTATCAAAAATCGTCTGTGATAGTCTTTGAAACCGTCTGCGATATGGCATCACAGACGGTTTTTAACAACAAACCGTCTGTGATACCAAGTGCATCATCCATTTTATTTGCTGTTTCTTGGCTAGCCTCAGGATATGCTAGCCATTCCCTCTGAAAGCAAGCAAGCAAGCAGATTACAGATAAATGACAAATATAAGTTAATTGCAACTCATAGTAAATTACAACAAAATTCGATACACAGATGAATGTAACAATATCACAATATCACATATATAGAATGAAAATTGGTACACAAAATCTGACAAATGAATTCAATTGAAGGAATTGTTTGATTTGTACAGTTGAATCCAATGTTTCAACATCTAATTATCACCATCGCCGGCGTGGAACTCTCCCCTCTTATTTACGACCTCTGCTAGCAAGAATTGGGAGATGATTGCACGAATTTCGACGAGATTGTCAAGATCATATGCACTTCCGTCGAAGTTCACCCGCTGTCGCTTGGAGCAATGTTAAGTCATTAATTAGCATGTGTGTGTAATATAATCAGAAAATAATAATTATTGGAAGGACCTGACAAACCTCTGGATCATTGATCTTAGTACCCATGATTTCCTTCATATGGCGGCAAACGTAGAATCCACATACGTTGCCCTGTAGCTGCTGGTGGCACTGCAAAAATAGAATTACATACATCGGTATTGTCAATTCTAGAGGCATTATAACAAAGTATGATATAGGATTGTTGTGTTGTAGCGGGTACCGAAAATCGCGTGTTGTGTCGTAGCGTGTCACTGGATTTGTCGTGTGTTCCTCCTTGGGCAACATATTCGGCAAATGCCCTACGTGATTCAAAAAACTTAGCCTCGGCCGTGGCAAACAAAAGAAATATTACAATAGGTTATGTATGGAGGAAATGGGTTTACCTGTTAAGTACTTCTTGCACACGACTGAAGTCGTGGTTGCTCCTAATGTAGAGTTTCACTTGACGACCTCCTAGTCAATTGCGCCTTGAACCATTCGTTGAACTGACGGTTGTGTTGTCTCGTGATCCAAACTTTTGACTGGCCTGCATTCTCCTGACGTAGCATGTCCTTGTGCTCTTCAATATATGGGGTCACTTCAGTCATGTGTTGTAAAACCATGAAATGGGCTTGAGCATACGTATGTTGATCCGGAGTTATTGCTTTCCTCCCAATAGTCCCGATACCCTCTAGCCTCCCCTCGTGACGAGATAGAGGTACACCTATCGGCTCTACCTGAGCCATATAGCCGATGCAGAATTCAATGACCTCTTCTGTTGTATAACCTTCGATGATGCTACCCTCCGGTCGAGATCGATTGCGTACATAGGACTTCAGAATTCCCATGTACCTCTCGAAAGGGTACATATGACGTAGAAATACGGGGCCACATATTTTTATCTCTTTCACAAGGTGGACAATGAGATGGACCATGATATCAAAAAATGATGGAGGGAAATACATCTCTAGATGACATAGAGTTGTCATCACCTCGGTTTGCAGAGCATCTAGTCCATCCGGATCAATGACCTTCTGAGCAATTGCGTTGAAGAAATAGCATAGCCTTATGATTGTCACTCGAACCTTGTTCGGAAAAATACTTCTAATTGCAACAGGTAGCATTTGAGTCATTAGCACATGACAGTCGTGAGACTTCATGCCAATCAATTTCAAATGTTCCATGGAAACAAGTTTCTTCATGCTTGTCGAGTGACCGGATGGAACTTTCACACCATTTAAGGACTGGCACAATTCAGTTCTCTCGGACTTAGACAGAGTGTAACATGCTGGGGGAAGGTACGTCCGGCCTTTATCGGTCTCTATCGGTGCTAACTCGGTCCTGATGTTCATAGCGACCAAGTCACACCTTGCGTTAACACCATCCTTTGTTTTATCAGGAATGTTCAGTAAGAGACCAATCAAACTGTCACATACATTCTTCTCTACGTGCATGACATCGATGCAATTGCGAACTTCTAAGTGCTCCCAATAAGGCAAGTCCCAAAATATTGACCTCTTTTTCCACATGTTCTTCCTCAATTTACGTCCCTTTCCAAACACAACATTTATATCCTTGACCATATCATACACCTCTTTCCCGCTAAAAGGTCTTGGTACTGAGTCATCCTCTTTTTTCCATCAAATTGTTTCTTCATCTTGCGGTATGGGTGATACTTTGGAAGGAACCTACGGTGACGCATGTACACAGTTTTTTGCGAGTTGTTCAAGCACACACTCTCGGTATAATCTAAGCAGTGCGGACACGCTTTGGCCCCTTTTATACTCAACCCTGACAGGTTAGCAAGGGCAGGAAAATCATTAATGGTGCAGAACAACATGGCCCGTAGAGTGAAGTTCTCTCGTTTGTTCGCATCCCATACATGTACCCCTTCATTCCACAGTATTGCAAGATCTTCCACCAATGGGGTTAGGAACACATCAATATCGTTGCCAGGTTGCTTCGGCCCTTGGATAAGTAGTGACATCAAAATATATTTCCGCTTCATACACAGCCAAGGAGTAAGGTTGTGCATGCACAGAGTCACGGGCTAGGTGCTATGTCGGCTGCTCATGTTACCAAAAGGATTCATTCCATCTGTACTCAACCCAAACCTTATATTTCTCGGTTCCACACCGAAATCTACAAACATCCTATCGATGTTCCTCCACTGGGCAGAATCAGCAACATGTCTTATCATTCCGTCTTTCTTACGCTGCTCGCAGTGCCAACGCATCAATCTTGCATCCTTGCGGTTTGCAAATAAACGCTTCAAACGGGGGATTACAGGAAGATACCACATCACCTTAGCAGGAGATCCTTGCTTCACCTCGATGCCCTTCCCATCATCAGAGTCATTTTTACGCTTGTATCGGGATGCTTTGCACACCGGACAAACATGTAAGCTAGCATACTCTTTACGGTACAGGATACAGTCATTCCGACATGCATGTATTCTTTCTACTTCCATTCCTAATGGACAAAGAATCTTCTTGGCTCGGTAGGTGGTTCTCGGCAACACATTTCCCGTTGGAAGCATGTCCACTAGGAGACCTAATAATGCCGTGAAACTCTTGTCGGACCAACCATTGCTTGCCTTCAATTTTAGCAGTTCTAGAACTGATGACAACCTCGTGTATTGCGGCTTGCAGCCCGGGAACAAAGGTTTCTCGGAGTCCTCCATCAAGCCCTCGAATTTACCAAACTCTCTCTCACTATAGTTCCCTTCTGCATCACGTAACATCTGATCCAGATTGTCATCCTGCGACCTATCCTCATGATCGAAAGAACAGTCCACAACTGGCATATCGTTGTCTCCCTCGGTTATGTCAAAACTATCTTCTTGTGTACTCTTCTCTTCACCGTGACTGGTCCAACATTTGTACCCTTTTCTGAAACCCCTTCGAATCAAGTGAGCTTCAATCTGCGCTGAGTTGCTAAACATCTTGAGATTATCACAATCAATACATGGGCAATACATATATTTCATCCCCTTCTTCAACATATCCAGCTCGGCCGCCCTTCTAAAGGCAGACACGCCAGTAATGTACTCTTCACTCACACGGTTCTCAATATACATCCAGCTTCGGTCCATCTACGCTACACAAGTGACAAATGGGTGTCAAAAATGATTATTACCTCTACTACTAACCTCTGATCAGATCACTAAGAATGTTAAGTAATTGAATACTAATCTCTGATCAGATCACTAAGAATGTTAAGTAATTGAGTATGCTAACCTCTGATCACATCAATAAGAAGACGGTGATATTTTTTCACCCCCAACTCCCTAAAGCCGGCCGCCTTGCTCCACCGATGCAGCGCAATGAAGACAGATCGGTGTCGACATCCTTCAAGCAAGTACGCCAAGTAATTAATACTACGCAGAATATCACAGACGGTTCCAACTACAAACGGTCTGTGAAAATTATATATCACAGACGGTTCGTATTAATACCCGTCTGTGAATTATCACCGACGGTTATTAATATTAACCGTCTGTGATTTCTGCCTATCATAGACGGTTCGCATAAATAACCGTCTGTGATAGTCTCATTATCACAGACGGTTCGTAACACGAACCGTCTGTGATGTACATAATATCACAGACGGTTCGAAATATCAACCGTTTGAGATTTATGCGTATCACAGATGTTTCGTGTATAGAACCGTCTGTGATAGTCCTTCACAAACGGTTTACACTACAAACCGTCTGTGATAGTTACAAGGGGATGAACTGTTTCGTCAGGCGCATGACTGCCAACTCGAAGCATATATAGCATAGCATTCGAGGCACATCCGAGGCCTGCTGCTGTGTCTTGAGGAATGCCAAGAGCTGGTCTTCAGATGTGGCTGCCACATCTGAAGACCAGTGTGGCTACCACATCTGAAGACCAGCTCTTGGCATTCCTCAAGACACAGCAGCATGCCTTGGATGTGCCTCGAATGCTATGCTATATATTCATCTACTACTGAATCATCGCTACTGGCGTACGTGATCCAGAGACTAGAGATGAAGAAAAGGAGTGGAAAGAGGCAGATGGATAGTCGCTCACCGAAGAAGTCGGCTATGTCGGCTGCTCACCGAAGAATCTGGGAATGTCTTTTTTTGAACTTTTGTAATAAAATTGCCTTGAATTTTGCAGGAAAAAGAAGGATTGTTGGAGTGGACATCACATCTCGGCAGTAGTCGGCATCGTCGAGGAACATGCAAATACAGAGGCAAGCAAGCAAATAAAATAATGTTACCCATACCCTCTGAAAACAATCAAATACAGAGGCAAGCACAACAACACATTCAAATCTATTACAGCTAACGAACCCTTCATGGCACGACGGTGCGTCTGAACAAAGACACACTTATGACACTTACGGCAAGAGTGTGTTGTCCAGCCGCCCGCCGTGCCGCGACGGAGGCGCTAGCTCATAGCGGAGGGGAGATGCATGAAGGAAGCTAGCTAGTGGATGAACTCACGCGTGACTAGTACCGCTGGAAAGGTAGATGGGGTTATTAATAAGGGCTGAGTAGTGGGAGGAACTGCTGCCTGCCATTCCATGTGGAGAGAATGGACGGTCGAGATCGAAATCCTGGGTATACACCAATTATTGGTGACATACACCAATTATTGGTCAACAATTATTGGTGACCTGTGATTATCACAGACGGTTTGTTACACGAACCGTCTGTGTTGCAAGATTATCACAGACGGTTCGAATTAAGAACCATATGTGAAAATTCACAGACGGTTCTTAATACGAACCGTCTGTGATGTCTCAATTATCACAGACGGTTCTTGTTAATAACCGACTGTGAAAATATCACAGACGGTTACCCGTATAAACCGTCTGTCATAAGCTTCATACCAGAACGCTTCGCGCGTGTTTCGATGCCAGAACGTTTCGTGTTTCGATCGTCTAGTTAACGTCTCTCGATCGTTATACGAAGCGTCTATATCATTAATGTTTGGGTATACGAACCGTCTGTGCTAAAGGTTAAATATGCGCGCCTAATCCAGGTCTCTTCTACGTACGTACAATACAATATACAATACAACATGGCTTCTACTACTGTTCTTGTGATCATCTCCTTCCTCTCATCTGTTCATCACGAATTGTTCGGCCGGAACCTTACACAGGCGGCCAGCAATTTGCATCTGGAGCAGCTTCTCCGCACCCGCCCTGCTCTCCTTCCCCGACTTTCTTGCATCCGTTAGCTTGACCTGATCCTCCGCCGTCGACGGAGGCGTCTCGCTGCCGCTCAAGAAAGGGAAACAACCCTCACCCTGGTTCTTCTCCACAATGTGCGCAATGCGGAAGAAGCTCTACACGCATTGCAGAGACTGATGGATAGCCTTGCCAATCAAGCAGAAACGGCAGATTCTGAGGAATCTTTTCATGCTATCCTCTACGACATTATGGATGTTGCTGATCATTTGCCCAGGCTGCAGGAGGAAGTGCTGAGGACAAGGGCAATCTTAACGGCGTTCGAGAATTTAGCGGCTGATCCTCCAAGTCCCCAAGTTGAAGAAGAAGCTTACGAAGCCCAAAAGAATACAATCTGGGAAACTCTTTACCTGTGCGACTTTTGTAATAAATTTGCCTCTAATTGAAATTAATAAATTTACCTTTAATTTGTGATCTCTTGTCTCAGTAGTTCTGTAGTTAAGTTATTTGAAGCAATGTGTACTTATATATTAACCTCTGATCTAGAATATGACAGACAAAGGGACATCACAGCCGGTTCTTGTGAAAAACTGTCTGTGAACATTCCCAGACGGTTCTTAACAACAATCGGCTGTGATAGTCGACACAACACAGACGGTTTTTATTGATATTCCAGTATCACAGACGGTTCAGAGGTAAGAACCGTCTGTGATACTCCTTTTTCCCGCCACAAATACCACAGACGACCTTCAAATTAAAACCGTCTGTAATAGTTTACATTACAGACGGTTTCACAAAACCGTCTGTGATTTGTCGTCTACTATTAGCCTTTCTGTAGTAGTGTGCTAGCCTAGAGCTTAATGTTGCCAGATTAGATGTTATTGTCATAACTTCCAAAATCATCCTCTATTTCTGTAACTGAACGCAATATTTAACTATCTGAACTGAATGCTTTTAATTTTTGTGAAATCTTCTCTTGACGCTGACTGTCAGCTTTGGCTATCTAATTGTTCAGCGAAGAAAGAGACTTATGTTGGCATTTTTCTTTGACCGGAAGACCTATAGCTAAAGCGTCCTAGGGCAAATACTTTAGAAAGCGTTGACTGTGTAGAGAAGATTGGCTTCAAATCTGGATCTGATTTCACTCTGGAATTAACAAAGGAGGTATTAGTGTTTTCTGTACTGAGGAGTCAACTGTACCTTTTTTTTGGGTACTATAACAAGGGTACTTAGCAATGGAATTGCTTAATTTTTTAAATAGCTATTGGTTCCAGTTATAAGTCTAGTGCTAGTTTCTGGATCAGTAAATCAAAGCATTCACTCTGGATAATGTATGTAATAGTGTTTGATTGGGTTGTGGAATGATGCTCTCTCATGCAATGGAATGATTAATGGAATTTGTGAATCTTTGTACCCAAATTTATGTATCTCTCATCTGTGTATGCTAGCTAATTCATGATGCCAATTTGACACCATGGAATGTTTGTATGCTAGCTGTTTGTGCCAATTTATCACCATGCAATGATGCGAAGCTTGTTCTTTCAACAAGTCACAAGTGCATCCTTTCTAAGATTTCACTTCAGCAATATACAAGAGCAATGTAGTGTTCAAGTGTTCAACTGATCCAACCAATGTAAGGATCATTTAGCTTGTCAAGTGCACACATAAAAGGGTATGCCCATGATTATAACCTTGCAGACCTCTAAAATTCACAGAAATCTATTATTATTCCCTCTTATAATTTTGGTAGAATTTCTGCTGTAATTCAATGCATAGATATGGCAGTCATGCAAAATAACATTGTCATACCATATGCAAAATGACAAGCACCTTGTCATACCAGATGCAAATGAACAAGTGCCAGATGGCAGTCAATACAAGTCTTCCAAAAAGTAGTATGGAAGTCTTCTAAAAAACAAACAACAGAAATATCTCGAAATGGCAAGACACATGTGAACATTTTCTGTTTCTAGATACACTTGGAGCTTCTTGTTGTCTTCTTGGAAGTAGCCTTCCTTTGGGGTGGAGTTCCAGTAATTGAAGTTCCTTCTCTAGTTCCTGCAAAACAATCAATAGGCATGCGTACTGAAACAAAACCGAATTACAAAAGTAATTTGAATTCTTGCTTGATTTTGATTTCTCTTGAATTTTTGCTTAAGCACACACCTATCTCAGCCATCCATGCCTTGATCTCCCTGCTGCATCGCCGCCCCCTTCAGCCGTTTTTCGCGTGAGCACTGTTCACCATATGAAAATATCGTCGTCGTCCCGATTCTTTTGCTCCCGTGCCTTTCCGTTGCTTCTCGCCACTGCCACACCTCTATAATCGATCAGAGACTATAGCACCTCGCCCTTCTCGCTCTGACACCCTCTTAAATGCCCCTGTCGTGCGTCAGAGTTGCCAACAGAGCTCACCTCCGCCTCTGCCTTCCCACTCTCCCTGCCCTGTTTCATAGTCGACAACCCTGCGTCACAAAAATCCCGCACTTGAAATTTCTTTGCCGCCAACACAAGCCGCCGAACACCCTCCCATTAATGTCGTGACCCTCATCTGGATGAGCGCCTCAGCTGCCTCTCACCATCACCACGCCGACCTCACTGCTATCTCTGCTCTCATCCTCTCATAGCCAACCTGACATGCCTCTGACCACTTTTGACAGCCGCAATGCCGTTCCCGAGGCAGCTTGTATCTCCCCTCTGCCAGTCGCGTCGCGTCCTCCGGCACCTTCTCGACCCCTGCCTCGCGCTGCCACCGTCTTAGCCTTGCCCCTGTGTCGAACTGCCATTCTGTCCCTATTTAAACCCATGAGCCCCTCCAATTGGAACCACCAATGCCCAAGGTGAGCCATACATCCCCAATTGAGCGCTCGACCAGAGCATCACCGACAATCATCGGAAGACCTCAAAGTAAGCCAATCTTCAATTCTTTCTATTCAGTCCTTTTCGTTTCAATTGCTTTCGCCTCCAGCTTCTTCATGCCCTTAGAAACACTCCCAAAGTAAGACCCTAGCTTCCCGATCCCCTGTTGCGCTGACGGCTAGCGCCACTGCTCAGCCAGAGGAGGTCATGATGGACAGCTCGGCTCAGCCATCTCTGATCCAAACCACCACACCCTAAGCTCCCCTACTCCTAGAGATGCTCTACAACAATGCTATTGTCCTCTTAACCGTCGTTAATCCCTGTGCCATTCAAAAGTCCCGAGAAGAGAAGACCTCACCGCCGACGCTCGCCTGACTTCCAGCTGCTCCCGAGCCCAAAATTAGAATCCTCGTGGCCCCAGGAACCCACCCATGGTCACCAATTGTTGTTTTGACCACGAATTCTTCGACTGCTCCACCACTCGAAATCTCCGATCGCTCCACCGCTTGAAATCTTCGACCGCCTTGTAATCGAAAGAAAGTTCGGCTGCACTGCTTAGATTCCTGAGCTACACCACTTGTACGCCGTCCGATACTCTTAAGCGTACACCATCCGATGCTCCTAAGCCACTCGAACGCCACTGATGCTCTTAAGCCACTCGTACGCCGTCTAATCCCTTAAGCTACTCGAACGCCATCTAATCCCTTAAGCCACTGGAACGCCATCCAATCTCCGCAGCTACTCGGACATCGTCCAATCTCTGTAGCAACTCATACACCATCCGATCTCTGTCGACCTCATACTTGAAGTCGAACCTCGACCGTCCACTCAACTTCATAGTCATACCCGAAACCGTCCGAGTACTCGAAACTCCTCTATTCTTCAAGTACGCAGCAACAACCCGATAAGGACTAAACCTGCTGTGAATAGTAAAACCCGCGATGAACAATACTTAAACCCATTACTGTTCACAAAACCCTAAAACACGCACACACACATATGTCCATTTTGATAATCTTGAGCCCATCTATGCCATTCCCAACCCTATTTTGCCAATTTAGACTCCAATAAAACTCCAAACTACCCAAATGATATTTTGACTCTAAACCCAATACTGTCCATACCTGCAGTCATCATAGAAATTCATATAACCCCTATATAGCCGTTTCAACCATCTTGGACACATTAACCTAATTCCAACAACAATCAACCAAAGCAGCCAAGCCATGACACCACCTAAATGCTGACCATCCAAACCTATTTTATTTCTATCTTTTTTATTGTTTATTTGTATTTTGTCCCCAGCTTGCATTTCGCAAAGCAGGAACTCATTTGCATTTGTTTTCTGCGATAGTATTCGTACCACATGATTGGTCAACAGAAGAACGGCAAGAGCAGTTTAACCAGAAGACTGCAGTGAAATAATTAGAATAATTAGAGACTATGGACAAAGAGGCAAGTCATATGTTTTTGATCATATTGAACCTACATTCCTTCAATTATTTGTTTATCAGTATTTTCATTATGTTATTTCTTGTACAATAAATATTTAGAATGACATGATATTAGTTATGTCCTACCACCTGATAAAGCCTAGTTTAATTTGATGGCCATATTCACCTTGACAAGACTTAGTATTATTATAAATAGTATTTAAATAATCATGGTAGACCAGAAACTCAACAGTTTTACACTACTAAGAGACTTGGCACTTTGCCAGTATAATTTCAAAAGTGGTTCTAGGATAAGGAGATATCACGGGAAGCCACGAGATGGTTGGGTCCTATAACTTTATCTTCAGGTGGAGGCTTAGACTAAAAAGATGGTAGCGCAGATGGGCATTGAAACAAAAGCTTGCGGATGGAAGTTTTCTCGTTGAAAATATAAGGACTAGAACCTTATGTCAAGTAAAGAATATAGTGATCGCTCAACCATAAGTGTTGATTTGTTAAACCTAGTTTAGTAGCTGCTCAAGTTTGATTAAATATCTACAAAGGGTAGAGGGAGAGGCAGTGGCTGTGCCAAGATGGAGAGGCTGCAACGATGAAGCGCCAGATGGCCTGGTAGTGGCGAAAAGGGATGGCGGCAGCAGCACTAGCTAGCAGATGGCGTAGCTGGATAGGATCAGTATTAGGGAAAAGTCGATATTATCCATAGAAAAAATATTATATATATAAGAAAGACTGTAATACCCTTAAGACATTAACGGCTAGATTTAATTTCTATTATCTATCATTACTACCAGTAAAATGCACTATAAATTTTCCATATTCGAACCACCTAGCCTACGACTGAGTATGGCCAAATAGGCAAATCGGCCCAAAAATGCTGATGCTTATTATGTAGAATTGAACACATAAATTTCACTATAGCCATTTTTTTAATTTAGCTCTCAAATGCTTGTTTTTGTAAATTTAGCCCCTTCGTAACCTACCGCACACGGCAGGCATAGCTTGGCAAGTGACTTGGTGAGAAACAGTAGCCCGCACAGGGGCACTGTAGCTACAGTAGCTCATGGGTGCCTGCTGTGCGCGGTAGATTCATGGAGAAGACTATATTTATAAAAACAAATGTTTGAAGAACAAGTTTTAAAAAATTACTAAAGTGAAATTATTGTCCCGCTTGAACAGAACTACGAGTTTGTTGACACCTTCCTAACTAATCTCAACTGCTTGATGAGTTGTCTTTATTTTTTGTTTGAAACATATTTTCCTGCCTTAGGCCATTCTCAGTGGAGAGTTTCATGGCGTTGTTTCTAAGACTGCCACATCATGTAAAATGAAATGAAACATGGATGGAGCATTCATCCTCAATGCATAGTTTCATTCTATTGTTTCATAGACATTTAATTTCATGACTCATATAGAGTTGGTAATCGTGCCAAGAGAGATAAAACTCACTTCTTCTCTCTCTTCTTAAAAATGTTGCCATATCATCAAAAATACCTATATAGCAGCCTATTAAATACAGATAAAACTCCCACTGAGACTAGCCTTAGAGCAAGTTTAATAGTACAGATAGCTGCTACCTCCAATACATTTCCATGTCATCAAAAGATAATGATGCGGTCAACTCATACAATAAGCTGGCTATAAGTTGTCTCCACAAGAGCTCTCAATCATTTGATACATACATGGGTATTGATAATTTAATACATGCATGGGTATAGCAATTAGTTCTATAGGTACATGCATGGATAATGCCTCTTTTCCTGTGCTATAGCCTGACTCTTGCATGGGAGTCGGCTTGGCTCTCTCTCTCTCCTTTTCTCTCCCCTCCACATAGAACTATGCTGACATGGATTCCCTTATAGCTAGCACAGTCAGTCTTATTAAACTTGCTCTTAGGGCATCTCCAATGGTCTGAGTCAGCTATCTATATGCATGTACACATCAGCATATATCCTATGTGGAGAAAAGAGAGTATGCAAAAAAAATCGAGCCAACTCTTCCTTAAGGGCATCTCCAATGGTTATAGCTAGCAATTAACTATAAGACTTCCACATCATCTATATAGTACACACTAAAGTTAGCATTCTAAAGAACTATCTATAAGGATAGCTATTTGATGCTTACATGCACACACAGAATTTATGGAGGCTGCCTCGTTTGGCGCTATAGACTATCTCTAGAGCTGTAGAGAGCTGCGTTCTCTTTCTTCATTTAATATCTTCCACGTAGGACAGTTGATGACATGGACTCTCTTATAGATAGCTGCTATAGACCCATTGGAGATGCTCTAAGCACTAGTCTATAACGCTAAACGAGGCAGCCTCAATAAATTCTGTGTGTGCATGTAAGTATCAAATAGCTATCCTTATAGATAGTTCTTTAGAATGCTAGCTTTAGTGTGTACTATATAGATGATGTGAAAGTCTAGCTATAACCATTGGAGATGCTCAAGTGAAAGTTATATTTGCACAGCCACAGCAGCAAGATCGAGATTTGAAATAATTCGATAGATTCCGCTGCAGCCGCCGTACCGAATGGGAAAGTTACAAGCCATCCACCAATCCACGTCATGCTACTGTAATGAAACCCTAAACCCTCGTGCTCCTTGAGGAGTCAGTTTTCCCGGGTCCACGAGTCACATCTCTATGACTCTGTACTATGTGCAGCAATTTTCAATGAATGGGCCAATGGCACAATTTTCTGGTCTGATTGGCAACAGTGGATTCACTGTTCGTCGATTTGTAAGCAACCAACTAATTAATGATCGGTATATTCTATTTATAAATTTCGTTATTTTTGAACTTTTAACTTTTTTAAAAAAATTTACTGATTCTTTTTTTCCGTATTCGTTTGTATTGTCCGTAATGAGCTAACATATTTTTTCTATTTTTAATTTTTTTAAATTTAATTACGTTAAATAAGCCACCTTTAGGTATAGTAAAATTTCAGTCGTTACAGTGCAATTTCAGCCATAAGCCATAGCTTTTCAGCCCAACCGAGCAGGGCCTTAATATTGGCTTATATTTATATTTATACTGTCTACAGTATTTAATTTTGAAACAATGTATTTTTTGAAGATGAGATTAATAGGAAAATTATAGTAAACAGTGTACTGAGTTTAACTGTACCGATCAAAATCACATACGACTATTTTTCTCTACGTACTGCCTCTCGCGAACAGTCAGAATTCAAATATTTAAGCTATAAATCATAAATCATCAGCTCAAAAGAATCTACCTAATAGCACTCCACATGCTCGCTCGAGACCCGACATAAATCTCATGGTATTATTAATTTTCAGGTTCAAACCAACAAACGGGACCTAATCTATCAGTCTTACCCTTTTTCTTTTCTGAAACATTACCTTTCATTGTTATGGTTGGACAGGGTTTTCAGAGATTGTTTTGTATGGATCATGCATACAAGCAGAAAAAGCTTTGGCTGATTATAAGTGAGACAAGACATTGTTTTGTCCTATGTTTTACTGTTTTTGAGAAGGACTTAAGCAAGATCTTTTCTTGTGTGCACTCCTCTGAGATGTGACCAATCATTTTTTTTTGTGAGAATGAGTTGATCCAATGGCATTGTCTCCTGGACTCGAGTTTGCTGAGATGAGTCCATATATTTTAATATATAGGATCTGCAGCCATGGATCATAAAACGCGTGCATGCATGATGTCCAGATGCAATTTGCATGCCAACACACAGTGGATGCAAGTTTTAGGCAAACCTTCTGGTTGAGGGGAAGGAAAATTCTCAGCGAGTTTCAGATTTTCAGTATATGCCATCAGCTTTTAGTTGAACTGTCAATACTCAACAGTGCCTTAACTTGCTTGGCGATCAATTACTTGACGTTTTTTTTTTACCTTTTTACTTGTTTTTTTTACTTTTTATGGTTTTCAAGATACAATTTTGACTACTATTTCTTATTACTTTACACTAACATATACAAATAAAATTATAATATTATAAAGTATTTTTAACGATAAATCTAATAATATAATTTTCATATAGTCAATCTAGATAGTTATATAAATATATTGTGGTCAAACTTTAGAAAGTTTGACGGATTCTAGAAAATCAAGTAAAAAAGAACGGAGGGAGTATGACCATTTTCTTGTTCAATCAACAGTTTGCCGCACGTTCACTGAAGTGCTTCCCCTAACTCTGGTACAGTGGTACGTGATGTTCTTCTGCAGTTAATTTAGGTATCAATATTCAATGTGGACTGATGTTCATCTGCAGTTAATTTAGGTATCAATATTCAATGCGGACTATATATAGTTACATCTTGAAGGAATTGTACATTACACAGTGTAATTCGCTCTTATGCTGGAAATAAATTTGTACATGGCCCAAGCTATAATAAAAGGTCGTCTTGTCGGAAAGACAATTGCAGGAAGCAAACCAGAAGAGTACAGAAGAAATCATAGGTTCTGGTCAGGTGAAGCAGCTAATCATCAAGCTTAACTTTTGGTCAGTGAAGCTATGTTTCTTATGAGCAATAGAAGACAATATCAAACTAATTCATTATATTCTTACCAACATTTGAAGACCCAAAGATTCAACAGCTTGATTATGCTAAAAATGATAGAATTCAAGAACAGCACACAATGACTGAAGAGTGCTGCAGCAAATTGCTTTAGTGAAGCTGAGATTACAAATCCAAAATTCTTAGGACTCAAGAGGATATCTAAAATCAGCAGCAAGCTCATTTTGGATCGCAAAGTAATATTGGAACTGCTCAAGGCTCGCATAACCATTTTTGTTTCATGAATCTTACAGTACCCAGCTAAGCTTTTTTATTCAATTCCACACATTTGTAAGGGCAGTAAGCGAGTAAGTGCAGGGTCACATGTTACTTAACGCCTACATCCGTAGACCGTAGGGTGACGAGATGAAGCAGAGAAACATCAAGCTGATCCATCTGTTGTCTATGGAGAACTAAAAGGCTGAAATTAGCAAGTGATGATACTGCAGTGTTAAGCCTTAGAGAGAATCTTACATAGAACCATTTTGGGCCTTTCTCAGCTTCTCTACATTTCCTTTCTTCATGAAAGGAGAACATCAGCCCAGAAACCGCAGCAGACCCGCAAAATCAATTTATTTTTTATGTTCTTTTCCATGGAAGAACACAAACAAAAACAAATACTGAGATACCCCACTTATTACAGAATGATCTACCAGCTGTAAGCAACAGACTAGAGTATCATGTCAGAAGAATGGTCGGCAAACACATTTAAACCTGTCTAGCAAGCTAATGATGCTTATGTAGTCTATGGCAGTTGTTAGTACAATATGCTTGCTCTTTTCAATTATAATACGTAGACTACCTAGAACAAGGATAAACAAATGCAAATGCTGAGCTATTTCAGTTAGAACAACCAATGCAGAATGCAGTATGCAAACCAAAGTTTGAACAACGGACTGGAGAAAACGAACAACTAGACACTAGTTAGCAAACGAAGATGATCGATCCTAAAGAACATTGCTCATCAAACAACAATCAAAAAGCAACATGGAAGTAAAATATGAACAAATAAACAACCAAATCGATAGTGTGACTCACAAGTACAGTACGCTTTAACTGAAATATCTTTCAACATGCCTTCATATTTAACCTGCTCTGAATTATTGCAAGCCAGTTCCATGTGAGTAAATATAAGATTCAACATGTCTCTGCTCATCTATCCATTTTCCCCAATCAACTATATATCTGCACTATAAAAAAATCATTTGATCTCCTGGCGCATCAGGAGTTCAGAATTGTTACACTCTCATCGCTTGTGAAAGACGCGCTTGAAGTGAAAATTCAGATGCAGGACACTCCTCTCGAAGGTGCACCTGAACCCCACCTTCCGCTAGCACTCCCACTCGTTGTTCACGGATCACGATCCTGAACGCGACATCCTCGTACGGCAGCCGGCACGGAACCTGATGATGCAGGTCCCGCTGCTTTCCCCGTCCTTGTCGACGGTGTACTGGGGAGGCTTCGCGCCAGCGAAGTCGGGGCAGTAGACAACGAGCTTACAGCCCTTGCATAGGATTGGTACGGTAAATGAGGGGGTGAATAAAATTTTCAAAATTCTTCCTTAAGAATTATCAACAACACGTATCAGAAACACAAACTCGTCAAAATCAAAAGCCAAAGAACACAACTTACGGTGGACTTTTTGCCCTAACCGGTCTGACCGTCAGGCCCCAATTGGACTTCTTGCTTCGTTGGTTGGACCACTCGGGCATCGGTTTGACTACTCACTGTCAGACCGCTAGATCCTTGCGATCTGACCGCTTGTCAAGGAAAAGTGCCAAACAGCACTACACATGATCCAAGAAAAGAGTCAACTCTCAAACCATTGACCCAAACGCAGTAAAACTTGGCACAAACCCTTTCTAAGATGTCACAAACCTATTTCAATTATGGATCATGAAAATCGATGCCAAAGTTCTAATTTTTATGAAAAATAAGGAAGGTTACACTCGTGAGTTCTTGATGATTTAAATAACCTTAGATGAGTTCTCACATATAATAGCAAACTAAATCACAGCACAGATTCAAACAAAATCGCCTACGAGAGCAAAACCCTAAAATCACTTCTGTCATAAGGAAAACAGGGCAAACTCAAGAATTCTCCCCAGAAGGTGGTTAAATGGATGGTATCTGATTTTTAAGAGATATCTCCATCTCTTACACGTCCTTGGCACCAAAAAGATTAAGAAGAGATAAATTTAAACAAGAAAACCAAGCAAATCAAAAGCATAAGACAGGATTCATGACACAACTCATTTGGGCAAATTTTATATGCTCATTTCACTTGGAAGAAAATATTTTACAGCCACTTCCTCATAAATGGCAGAGCTCTAAGCCTACAGCACACACAAAAGGCTCCACATAAAGAAAACCCTAATCTCTCTTACAAACTTTAGAAGTTCTAACTCTTTCTTCTCACACAGGGGTTTATATAATAAAGACCTCTCACCTTTCACCAAACCTTAAACAACGAGCAACACTTAGTGGATACAACCACTTACAATTAGAAACTCAGTAACTCACACACAAACGGATTTCAAGCTTAACATACCTGCATGCTCTTTAAAGTGTGACTTTCACATAAATCTAATAGCCTGATAAGACGCTTTATCCTCAAAGATGTGATATAAACTATTTAGGTCAATGCCGTAGTTTTGCAAACCACCAATCTATCTGGTATTAGATAATTTCCTCAATTACCATCCACTAGTCTTCACTAAGATGTGGTGCCCAATGCCTCGTCGTCAAGATCGTATATTTGTACCGAGGCCATTACCACTTGAAACACCCGAGTCCTATGACATACCATAGTTCATGATGTCTAATTACTTACCACTAAGCAATGGCAGAGGTAAGGGGGACCAACAGAGGCCTTGGCTCCCCCAAACATGTAAAAAAAGTTACACCCTTGATTTTCTACTTTAGAAATCATTGTTGATGATGTATGGCCCATTCAAAAGTACTAGCGCATGCATCATAGCTACATATATTCATTCACATTACATCCCAATCCCTCCTACTTTTTGGCAGGAGAGAGTTCTTGGCTAATTAGGTTTTGCCATCGTTGTCCAGCCATCACATGAGCATTTTGGAAGTTGGACCACACCTCTGACTAGACTAACTCCTCGTCTCCTCTCCCTCTTGGTCTAGTCTCTCTTTGTTGCTGCAAAAGTCAAGAACATGTACAAAGATGAAATATTTTTTACCTTGATCTCCTAAATTGCAAGGTTAATTCTATTTTTTTGTATTGTTGCTATGTATATTTGGTTTCAAACGATTCTATTTGTGTCGGCTTCTTAATTCCGCAAATAGGACACCGGCACAATTCCTTCTTCTCATCATATTAATGTTTTAATTAAGGTTAGTAATGCTGATCTAGTATTTTTTTTATATTTGACCAAATATATTCATGATTAATAATTATTGAATTTGAAAATAGTACTAAATCCACTTAATTTTTTAGTGTATTAATCTTTCCATGAAAATCATGGCTAAAACTAAAAGGAAGACAATTGATTCTTTTTTTCAAGAAGATTGATAGAGCGGACGAGATAGATAGAGTGGATGATGTATCAGGACAAAACGATGTGATTCTTCCTTGCCCTCACGTGGACGAAGTTACTGAACAACAAGAAGAAACTCCATCACATGTTCAAGAAGAAGAAACTTCAAGACCACCACCATCTAAAGTTCAAAGAGCTAATGGTGGTAATAATGTTTTGGTAGTGGAAAGAGATTCAGGCTACGTTGTCAAATTTGGGATTATCCTTCTGATGAACAAGATCAAGCTCGCAAGGCATACATTAAGCATGGACCATATCAATTTCTCATAGATATATATCCTCCTTCTGGTCCAAGGAGCCACTAGTGTAGGTTTCAGTCTCATTGGTTCAAGGCCTTTCCTTGGTTATAATATTCACCTACAAAAGATGAAGTCTTTTCTTTCCATACTTTCTGTTCTCTAAGAAACCAATGCGAAAAGTTGAATAAGATGTATTTACAGTGAAAGGATTCATGAATTGGAGAAAAGTTAATGATGGAAAGCAATATGCCTTTTTAACTTGTGGGAAAGGAATGCAATTTAGCTCATAATTATTTTGTCAGATGTTATGATAATTTAAAGAACCAATCATGCCATATTCAACATGTGACGGAAAAGGAGACGGAGGAACAAATCAAGTAGACCAGGCTGCAGCTTAAAGCATCAATCGATTAAGTAAGATGGTTAGCATTCCAAGCTTTCCCTTTAGAGGACATGATGAAGGTCCCGATTCAAAGAACTAAGGCAATTTTCTTGAAATGATAAAACTGCTAGCTTCGTACAATGAGGAGGTCAGTGATGTTGCACTAGATAATGCTCCATTGAATACTAAATATACCTCATCAATAATTCAAAAGGAAATTTGCATGTTGTGGCTTCTAATACGCAAACTGCAATTCATAATGAAATTGGTGATGCAAAGTTTTGCTTGCTTGTTGATGAATCAAGAGATGAATCTAGAAGAGAGCAAATGGCACTTGTTGTTCGCTTTGTTGATAAATATGATTCTCACCTAAAAGAGCATTGAAAATTATCCAAAGTGAGATTTAAAGTAAAAAAAGATACCACTTGAAGTCATAAAATACATACAAAGCTATCTAGATCATGATAAGATATATATAATCAATCTAGGCAAGTGTTTGATGAGTTTTTGTATAAATATACTAAGTCAAAGCAAATACAGAGACACATATTTGGAAAGAAAACTGTGGTATGTGTACGTGCTATGCAAGACTTAATTTCTTTAAGGCCGGGTAATGAAATGGCACATGAGCTGGTCCTCAAGCTGTCAGTACATGGTCGATGCATTGCGGCTCATATGGCTGTAAGTCCCAGCCGACTATGAAATATATGTGCCAAGATCATCCTCTGAGTTCATGGGTCTTTGACCATGTTGAGGCAACCACGTTGTGTCGACCATGCCTGCTCGAGCATGGTTCCTTCGACCACGTACTACAACCATGTTGAGACAAGCACATTGTGTTGACCACCCCTGCTTGAGCATGGTTTCTTCGACCACGTTGAGATGACCACATTGTGTCGACCATACCTACTCGACTATGGTTTGTCGACCACATTGATTTTACTATAACTCTGGTCGTACCGCTCACATAGAGCTGGTACTTCTGGTCTTCGACTACTTGCTAGTCTTTGATCACGTTGTGGTGACCACGGCTGCTTGACTATGGCTCATCGACTATCAATAACAAGATTAGTTTCCAACACAATCTATGGTACAAATCAACCAATCGTTGCACCGTGCCTCCTACGGCCACATGTTCTCAGCTGATCGCAAGGCATGTGGCCAATTTATGGCAGCCTATGCACTAAGATAGAAGGGAAAGATTGATTCTGGTGTGTCGTCTTCATCTGATAGAAGTAATTTTCAACAAATCTTTTTGATATGGAAAGCACAGGTCTAGAAGATAAGAAATCGGTAATCGATCGGGAATTCGATCTCAAAATTAATGGCACGATTGGCGCTGTGTGGAAGCCACGTACATTGCCTGCGAATTTGCTCATGCTTATAAAAGGAGAGACCCCACATACAGAGAGGAAGTACACAGACAAACGGGGGAGGGACGGAGACACCCGATCGCACCGTACACCCTGGACAGAGGGATAATTGGAGCTAGCTCATAGGTCAATAAACGATGGTAGTAGCGAGATGACTACCAACGCCTGTGGTCACTGCTGGTGATGACATTGAGGAAGTACTCTGGAGCTCGCTGTTGGGCAAACTATGGTCACAACAACAAGGCTAGAAAGATCATTGTCATCTCATTAGGCTTGAAGCATGAAGTCATGTCACTCTTGCATGTGGCGCGTGCCCCGGCCAAGTAGTACGGCCTCAATGATCCACCATATACCAGGTTTGTCCCACTCGTACATCTGATCTGATGATAACTCCACAAGGTGAGGTGGATGGCACTACTCGCAAGTCCTTCCCATCGCCCAGGACGTGATGTCACCAATCGCCGCTCCAATCTAATGAGGGTGGTCTGCTCTCATGATCTTGGTGTTCTTCCTACTGTGTGTCCTCACTGCATTGAAGTTGTCCTAGCCGCCTGCTGAGCTTGGTCTTCTGCAACCACCTGCTATACTCAGTCAGTTACGATCACCTGTCGTACACGATCGCTTACGACCGCTGGTGATACTTGGTCACTTACGACCGCTAATATTACTCGGATGTCATAGACCACCTTCTGGGATTGGTCCCTTACAATCGTCTGTCGTACTTGGGCATCTGTGATACTCAGACGGCCTCGACCGCCTTGTGGACTTGGTCCCTTATGACCATCTGTTGTACTAAGGCATCACTGACGGCTTTGATACTCAGTCACTTACGGCCGCCTCCTGTGTTCGATTACTTACGACCACCTTCTGTGATTGATCGCTTATGACCATCTGATGTACTTAGACATCACTGACCACTGCTGATACCCAGTCATGTACAACCGCTTTCAATACTCGGGCGCCACTAATCGCCCACAGCACTCGGACGTCATTGACCACCCGCTGGGCCTAGACATTTACGACCGCTTTCAACACCTGAGGCCATCAACCGCCCACCGTACTTGGACATCATCAACTGCCCATAGTACCCAGTCGCCATCGACTGCTTGCTGTAATCAGGCGTCGTCGATCTCCTCATGCGCCATCAACCGTTCACCGTACTCGGTCGCTTACAACCGCAAGTGATACCCGGTCACTTATGACTAGAAAATGTACTGAGATCAATGTTCAAGAAGGCGCTAGGCGGGCGACGAGGTGGGGCCTAGCGCCTAGGGGGACTAGGCGGCCGCCTAGCCCACCTTTTAGATCCATGACTGAGATGCCTCCTGACCGCTTGTCGAAGTTGATCGCCTCCGATCGCTTGTCGAAGATGGAGACCTCTGACCTGTTGTTGAAGTTGAATGCCTTTGAACAATTGTCGAAGTTGAATGCCTCTGACCGCTTGTCGAAGTTGAATGCCTCTAACTGCTTGTTGAAGACAGAGACCTCCGACCTGTCGTTGAAGTTGAATGCCTCTGACCGCTTGTCGAAGACGGAGACCTCCGACTTGTTGTCGATGTTGAGTGCCTTTAACCGATTGTCGATGTTAAATGCCTTCGACCGCTTGCCGAAAATAGAGACCTCTGAGCTGTTGTCAAAGCTAGAGATCTTGGACTGATTTTCGAAGTTGAACACATTCGACTGCTGCTCAAACTTAGACGACTCCAATCGCTTGTCAAAGATAGGCACCTCCGACCGCTTATCAAAGTTGAATGTCTCTGGTTGCTTCTTGTTGTGGTTACAGACCAAACAGAGAGAGATGTGGTAGTGGAGAGTTGGGAGAGAGTGATCGTCCCCCTTCCTCTAGTCTTCCCTTGGTATATATATATTCATATGGGTTGTGCTTTTACAAATGTGCCCTTACATCGGTACCTCCCTGCCAGGGGTATTTAAGCCATTACATATGTCCCATTTTGGGCCCTATAACCTTCTAACAGGCATGCTGGGTTTAGGTGGGGGCCACCCCTACAACAGGAGCCTCTCATGGTGAAGGGCTTCACAGGGCCGAAGCCATGTTGCCGAGTCCTTTGGCCCCCTCCGTCCCTGCGGCCTGTGAACTTCTCCAAACTTGCGGAGCCTTGGTGTTGAGGTAGGCGCGCGAGCGCTCCGTCCCGCGCTGGCGCCTGACCGAAGTAGGCGCGTGCGCGCTCCGTCCCTACCCTTCGAACGGGTGGCAGCGGAGCTGGCGCCTAGTCGAAGTAGGCGCGCGCGCGCCGTCCCCTACCCTTCGAAGTGTGCTTCGAAGCTGTTATGACCCCGCGGTCTGGTAGTGCGCTTTTAATGGTACCTGGAATCGTGCCAACGCATGGCCTGTCAGGGCGCAGGCTGTCCTGCCATGCCGTCCGCCTTCCCGTGGGTGGGGCATGCGGCGGCTTGTGATTGGTGCGTCGTGGGACGTGAGCGGTTGCGTGACCACGGCAGTTCGCCTCTTCCCCAGGAAAGCGGGACGCGTGGCGAGCGCCTGTTGGCGTTGCGCGCTGTCTGGCCACCTACCAGGCACGCTCCTCGAAGTGCTGGCGGTTCTTTTTTCCAAGCCGTGGGTAGTCGAACCGCTGGGGGTTAATCTGGCCGCGCTTGTAGCCATGGGGAAGGCGAGCGGGCTTTATAAGGTGCCACCGTTGTAGTGGGGACGTTCTGTCTCGCCTGTCTCCTGGCTCTGCTTGTTCTGTCAATAGCGCAACTTGCTCTCACCTTGTTCCTTTTGCCCTGATCGCAGAGGACAATGGCCGGCCAGGACGATATCTCCCACCATCCCGGCGGCGGCTCCTTACCTAGCCGGGATGAATTGTCTGTCCCTTCTGAGTACGAGCTGGTGCTGCGGGGGCGTTCACGTGCCGACAGGTGGTGGGACGCCATGGAATACTCGGGGGGCCGCTGCTCCCGTGTGTTGGGGAGGAGTCGCGTAACCGAAGAGACGCTGCAGCGGCTCGTACGGGAAGGGAAGATTGAGGAGCGTGATGGGGCTCGCCTACCCCGTCGCGACGAGACAGAGCCGAGACCCCGGGAGATGGAGGCGATCGTTTTCGTCGCGTTTTTCGACACCGGCCTTCGAATGCCCTCAACGATGTTTGTGGGCGAAGTCCTACGGGCCTACGGGTTGGAATTAGCACAGCTGACGCCAAACGCCATAGTCCGCCTAGCTGTCTTTTCGTGGGTGGCACGGACGGAAGGCCAGCGTCCCAGCGCGAGCCTGTTCGTCACCCTGCACGACGCATGCTGCCGACCCAAGAAAGTCGGGGAGGGGGCTGTATCCAACTTCGGCGGCGTGGACTTCGTGCTGCGAGCGTCCTGCACGACGCTATTCCCTGTGTCGGCCACCTTGGGGAGGTGGGAGTCCGGCTGGACGCGGCGGTGGTTTTACTACATCGTGACCAGCGCGAGCGGCCTGCTGTGCCAAGGTGGGCCAATCTCATTCCATATCTCGCCAAGCGTGAAGCCGGAGGCTGACGACGCACAGAGGTTATGGAGGCTTGCTGGCGTTGCGCGCCGGCTAAGTATGTGCGACTTGGCCGAAGAGTTTACGATGTACGGGGTGGCGCCCCTCTCCTCCCGGTGGAAGTACACGCGACGGGGCGACGACCGAGAGGACGGGGTTTGCCCGCCACTGTCTTGCCTGCTTCCGCCCTCCACTCCTTGTAAGTCGTACAGTGCGTTGGTACGCATCCATTTGTGTCTGCGTAGTCTCCGCCTGATAAGACTTGTCTTTTGTGCAATGGCCCGGCTAGAAGATGCGGAGCGCGCGGTTGTGGCGTTCCTGGGTCCGTACACGCTCAAGGAGCACAAGCTGCGTGAGGCCGCGACCAAAGCGGCGAAGCAGGGGCGGATAAATCGCACATGCGAGGTTCTGGGTATTGCTGTGCCCGAGCGCGCGGTGCCGGTGGAGGCTCCCGCCGAGATTTCGGACCGTCGTGGCGGTGGTAGCCAAGCGGGGGTATTGCCTTCGCGGCGCCGGGCCTGCTCCGAGGTTGCCGTACCCCGCCCGCCAGCCACTTCGGCGACTGGCGCCCCTGGGACGGGACGTGCGACCGGCGATGAGTCTGGCCGGACCAGTTCGGGTGGGCGTGTCGAGGCCACACGCACGGCCTTCGTCGGGCCGAACCTGCCAACCCAGGGGGATGTCGTTCCTGGCGAGAGTGCTGCGGCCGACGGTGCTTTGCCACCCACGGCAGCTGCCAAGGACGCGCCCTGGGCGGTAGGGACTGAAGGCGCGACAGGAGCTGCGACTGCTAGCGCCGTGGAAGAATCGCCTGCGGTGCCGCGGGCGAAACGTCCTCGAGTCCAGTCTCCCTCGCCTCCGAGGGGTTGGTACGTCGTCGCCGGCCCTGTGCTTGGGGTTGTGGTGCCCGAGGCGGCCGAAGGGTCTTCTCGACCGCCCCCCAAGGCACCCGCCCTCCTGCCAGCAGTTGAACGGGCACCCCCTTCCATCGCGGCGGAGGGTGCAGGAGGTAGCGCAGCTCCCTTTCCTCGCACGACTTCGCGAAACTCTCTCCGATTTGCTCGCTCATTCCGTCGACATCAGGCGAGACGAAGTCTCCCGGACGTGAAGGATCGAGCAACGGGGGTGTGCGCGACGTCCCGGACCCTGTGCAGGGTGCCCCGCAGGCGTCTGTCGCCGTTGAAGTGGCCGAAGCCTCCGCAACCCCTGACGCGGCAGGGGCGGAGCTTGTTCTCTCCGACTTCTTTCCGCGCCTAGAGACGCTTCGCGCTTTTAATGCAGCTGCAGAGCGCGCCCGCGGCGGCTTGGATCGACAGATGTTGTCGTCGTGCGAGGGAGACCTCCTGGCACTCGCGCTGCAGGCCTCGGAGATAAGGGTAAGTATGTGCGCTCGCGGTTGTTGGAGTACTATCGGGCACCTACTGACTCTTGTTGCTATTCCCAGACGCTTGTCATCAGCCAAGCACTGGATGAGGCTCGTATTCGGGAGCGGAGAGCCCTGGAGGTCGGTCTTCGTGCTGCAGACAAAGGACGAGCAGCTTCACGCGCTGGAAGGCGCCCTGGAGGCCGCGCGACACAAGACCGAGGAAGTCCAGCGCGCCGCGGCGGAGGAACGTACCTCCTTTTTGCAGCAGATCACCGCCCTAAAGGAGGAGAAGGCCCAGCTGGTGGAGTCTCTTGCGGACAAGGACCGCGCCTTGGACAATGCGTCCATGTCGGCGTGGAGGGCAATGGAGTCTCTGAACTGGGCCCTGCGGGTTCTGTGCGTCGACGTGCCGGACGCTACTCACGGGCCGGAGGACTTGGTGGAGACGCTCGGGCTGGTCGAGGAAGGGGATGGCGTTGCTCTCCGCAGCGCTAGCACCTTCAGCGAGCACTGTGGTTTCCTCGGCGCATGCCTTGCCCTCGCCATGCTTCACACGCATGGGTGTAACATGTCCATGAGCTGGCGAACCCTCACCTGGATCTCCCTGCCCGGCCGGAGGCGATGTCGGACGCTATTCGCTTCATCGAGCCTGGCCTCCGAAACTTTCACCGACGGATCTGGGGCTATGTCGGGGAAGACGCGGCTAGGGTTGCAGTGCAGCACACGCTGCATGGGGGTGGGGACCTCCTCCGTTGGCTCGAAGGAGTTCCCCGGAGCCATAATGGCGGCGCGGGCCCATCGGCACCGCACGAAGGATGAGCGGTTGGTTAGGGGAGTGGTGTACTGTGCGCTCCTGCTTTTGTGGCCATGTAACCCCGACATTTTTTGCAATGAACCGAAGTAGCACCCGTTCTTAATGTTGTATGCTGCTTTTATACTCCGAGTACGCACAGGGGCAACGCCTGTGCGTGCGCGGGATGTGCGTCTTGTTTATACTCCGGAGAGTGCGCGCAAGGGCGCCCCCTACTGCGTCTTATTTATAGTCCGTACAGGGGTGATCTGCTGTACATTGTGGCCAGACAACATGGTACTTTCTGCGAACAGCCAGTTTTATTGAACTCCCGTTTGCGCGGGCGAGCATCGTACAAGGAGGGGCTGATGCCACTATACTTTTCGTCCTGCTTCTAGGCGTAGTATCGTCGCAACTTATCCGCGTTCCATGTGTGGCGGAGAATTTGCCCCTCGAGTGTGGCGAGGCGGTATGCTCCCTTCTGTAGTGCTTCCGCCACGATGTATGGACCTTCCCACTTGGACTCCAGCTTGCCAACGGTCTCCGCATGGAGCGCCACTCTGAGGATGAGATTCCCAGGCTTGAACCCTCACGGATACAGGGACCGGTCTCAAGTACGCACGGTCTGCCGCGCGTACTTTTCGACGTGTTGGGCTGCGCTTGCCCGCGCCCCGTCGAGGAGGTCCAAGGACACGCGACGCTCCTCGTCGGGCGCTTGGACGAGGACCCTTCGTGAGCCAGCCTTGATTTCCTCAGGCGTCACTGCCTCATCACCAAAAAGGAGTTTGAAAGGCGTGAACCCCGTCAGGCGTGTTACCGTTGTGCGAAGGGACTAGAGGACGCTGTGAAGCTCGCTCGGCCACTTGCCCTTTGGCAACCCTACCAGGCGTTTTTTGACGGCGATAGAGATGGCGCCATTCGCCCTCTCGACTGCTCCGTTGGACTAGGGGTGCCCGACCGAGGCGAACCGAAGCGTGATGCCCAAATTGTCACAGAACTCTTTGAATAAGGTGGCGTCGAATTGCAGGCCGTTGTCGACGGTGAGCTCCCTGGGCACGCCGAAGCGACATACAATGTTCTGCCAGAGGAAGCGCTGCATTGCCGCCGAGGTTATTTTGGCCAGGGCTACCGCCTCCAGCCACCTGGAAAAAATACTCCAGCGCAACTACCACGAACCGCAGGTCCCCTGGGGCTCGGGGAAGTGGACCCACTATGTCGACGCCCCAGCGTGCCAGCGGCCACACCGGGGGAATAGGGTTGAGGTTCGTCGGGGGCCTGCGGATGATACGTCCCATCCACTGGCACCCCTGACACCGACGCACGAGGTCCTGGGCGTTAGTGATGGCCGTCGGCCAGTAAAAGCCTTGCCTGAATGCCTTGCCGTCCAACGACCTTGGCGTGAGGTGAGACCCACACACCCCCGCGTGGATCTCCGCAAGGAGCTTTTTCCCTTCTTCATGCGAGAGGCAGCGCAGGAGTGGTGCGCAGACTCCCTTTTTGTAGAGTGTCCCTTCGAACACCTGGAAGGATCTAGCACGGTGTTGCAGACGCCGGAGCTCGGCGGGGTCCTCCGGCTCGGCAATGCCCTGCAGGAGATTGAAGACAGGCTCTCGCCAGTCACCCTGCTGGACGATGTGGTGCACGAGGGCCGCGTCCCGGTTCTGCGCGATGGCCGCCTGCGGTAACACTTCGTAAACCGTGACGCCCAAGAAATGCCTTTCCCTTGCTCTTACGGCTGCGAGGTATTTGGCCAGCTCGGGGTCCTTGGCTTGATATGACTTGTCTACGTGGCCTGCCACCAAACGCGAGTCCGTGTGGACGAGCACGCGCCGCGCACCCATTGCCTTGAGCTTCGTCAGGCCGAAGAGCAGCGCCTCATACTCGGCTGTGTTATTGGTGGCCAGAAACGCAAGGCGCGCCGAGTATAACAGGCGCTGCCTCTCGGGCATAACAATCACTGCGCCTACGCCCGCGCCCGCGACGCCGTAGGCTCCGTCGATGGTGAGCGTCCATACTGGGTCGTCGTGCTTCTGGGCGGGCTGAGCCGGCGGAGTCCATTCTGCGAGGAAGTCGGCGAGAACTTGAGATTTGATTGCCGTCCGCGAGGCGTACGTCGGGGAGAACGGGGCGAGCTCGGCAGCCCACTTGCATATGCGCCCCGTGGATTCCTTATTGTGTAACATCTCCGCCAGGGGGAACGAGGAAGGCACCGTGATTGGGTGAGCCAAAAAATAATGTCGAAGCTTTCTAGAGGCCATGACCAACGCGTAGGCGAGCTTTTCAAGCTCCGTATATCTCGTCTTGGCGCCTTGGAGGGCTTCGGAGACAAAGTATACGGGCTGCTGTACGGCGCCTTCCTCTAGGACGAGGACGGCACTGACCGCTGTAACCGACGCGGCCAGATAGAGCAAGAGGGGAGCCTCTGGTGTTGGGGCGACCAGAGTGGGGAGGCTCGCCAGGTGTTTCTTGAGCTCGTTGAAGGCCTCCGCATAGTCGCCATCCCAACGAAATCCGTCGCACCCGCGGAGTGTCTTAAAGAATGGCAGACCTCGCTCCGCCGCCCTAGATAGGAAGCGGCTTAAAGCTGCCATGCGGCCCGCCAGCCTCTGGAGCTCCCTCGTCGTCTTGGGCGGCTCCATACCCGTGATGGCCTCGACCTTATCGGGATTCGCCTGGATGCCTCGTCCGGATACGAGGAAGCCCAGTAGTTTGCCCGCCTGCACGCCAAAGACGCATTTGTCGAGGTTGAGCTTGATGCCGGCCTTCCTGAGGTTGTCGAAGGTCTCCTGGAGGTCCCGGCCGTGCGAAGCGAGCTGCCGGGTTTTGACTACCACGTCGTCGACGTAGGCTTCCACATTCCTCCCGAGCTGGGCGGCGAGGGCAAGTGCAACGAGGTGGGTGAAGGTAGGCCTACGTTCTTCAAGCCGAAGGGCATCCTGACGAAGCAGAAAGTCCCAAGCGGTGTGATGAAACTGGTCTTGTCCTCGTCGTCTTCGGCCATGTATACCTGGTGGTAGCCAGAGTAGGCATCCAGGAAACTCATTAGCTCGCACCCGGCGGTAGCGTCGACCAGTTGATCGATGCGTGGCAAGGGGTAATTGTCCTTTGGGCACGCCTTGTTGAGTGCCGTGAAGTCAATGCACATACGCAGGCCCCGCTGGCCTTTTTGACCAACACAGAGTTGGCGAGCCACTCTGGGTGGTGGACCTCGCGAATGACCCCAGCCCGGAAAAGCTTCGCCACCTCCACCTTGGCCGCTTGCTGCCGATCCATGGACATGCGACGAAGCTTTTGCTTGACCGGCTTGGCGTCAGGGCGGACCGCCAAGCGATGCTCGATTACGCGCGGTCTACGCCCTTAATGTCCTCCGGTGACCATGCAAAAATGTCGGCGTTGTTCTGAAGCACTTGGAGTAGGTCTCGCTCGACCTCCGTAGGGAGCCCCTCGCCAATGGACACAAACTGGCCCTCCGCCTGGAGCGGAACCTTTTTGACTCCACCCTCGGGCCGAGGCTTAGGTGTCCATCCCGGAGCGGAGGGCGTATCGCTGAGCATGCCTGGGAGGAGGTGCACCGGTCGGTGTAAATCCCAGCTGCTGACTTCGATGCGTCTGGCGAGGTCCTGGTCGCCGAAGACAGTGATCACGCCCTCTGGGCCTGGGAGCTTCATACACAAGAAGGCATGGTGCGGGATCGCCTCGAGGGAGTTGATGGCGGGCCGTCCCAATATGACGTTGTAGGGGTGCGGGATGTCTACGACATCGAAGATGACGTGCGCGCTTTGGGTGTTACCCTCCTGGCGGAATGTAACTGGGAGGGACACGTGTCCTATGGCTTCCAGCGGTTGGCCTCCGAGGCCTTGAAGTGAAACTCCTGACTGCTCTAAGCGGCTTCGGGGATTCCCGTACGATCGAGGGCCCCCGCGAACAGAATGTTCACGGAGCTGCCCCCGTCAACAAGGATGCGCCTGACGTCATGGCCTGCGATGTGAGCCTGAATGACTAAAGGGTTTTGGTGAGAGAACTCCACACCCCTGGCGTCATCGAGGGTGAAGGTAATGTCGCGGGGCGGCACCCACGGTTGCGGCTGCTCCAAAGGGGCCCCCGATAGGGACCCCCGGTGATGATGCTGATGGAGCGGCACCACGTGCCTTCCCTGGATGAGGCCCGAGCTCCGGCCGCCGTCCGGCGCAACTCCATGACTTCGACGCACGTCTTCATGTGGTGGTCGCCGTAACCGTGCACCTCACACCACTTGCCGTAATCTAGAATTTCTTGCTTCGCGCGGGGTCGCCTGTCGCGATCTGGTCCGCCTTCGCATCCCCGGCCCCCTCCCCACGAGGTGGGGGCAGGTCCTCGAGGGGCATTCTCGGTGCCGAGGACATGGCGAACCTTTTGTGGCCTGCGCTGGCGACGTCGGGGCTTGCGCCTGCCCCTTGAAGAGCCCTCCTGTCCCCCGGTATCGCTACCGCCGGGAGTGTCCTCCCGGGGTTCTCGTCTGCGGCCCTGCTTCAGGGAATCATCACTCGCCCCCTCGTGTGGCGAGCGTTTTGCTTGGGCAAGGTCGGGGGCGGCGGCGCTGCGTCTCCGCGCCTCCTCCTCTGCCCGCGCATACTCCTCCATTTTGTTGAAGGGCTTGGCGACTGTCTTGATAGGCTTCCGCGCGTTGTATTCGGCTATGGGGCCCGGACGAAGGCCCTGTATGGCCGCGTTGATGACGGTTGTCTCATTAATGTCTTTGACTTGGCAGCGCACCTTCGCGAAGCGCTTGGAGTAGTCCTGGAGCTTCTCCAAAGGTTTCTGCTTCACTGCGAAGAGCTGGTCTGCGTCGACCTGCTCGGCATAGCTCCCTTGAAAGTTGTTGTAAAGGCGGTCGCGGATCTGCTCCCACGCGTAGATGGAGTTTGGTTCTATGGTAAAAAAACCAGGAAAACGCCACTCCTTGCAGCGCGAGGGGGAGCCCCTTCGCCTTTGTGGTGTCGTCTCCACCCGCGGCCTCGATTGCGGTTTCGTACACGCGCACGAACTCGCGGGGGTCCGTATCGCCTTTGTAAGGCTCGATGACACTGGGGAATGTGAAGTCTTCGGGCCACGTCGCCTGCTGTAGTCCTGCCGAAAGCGGGGACTCTGGATCGACGCGTCGCCGCGGCACATGGCTGGATGTGGGGGCGCCGCGGCTACCTGCCCTTTCCGGCGCGGGCTCTGGCGCGACCACTGGCGCGGCTTGCTGGCTCCGGGCCTCTTGCATGCCTCGGACAGCCCCACGAAGATCCCCTAGCTCCCGCTGGAACGCATTGAGGGCCACCAGCAGGGCGCTTTCCACCGCTCGTGTGTGCGGGGCCGCCGGCGCGCCCGGCGGACGGGTCGGCACGGGTACGATTGCCTCGCGAGCTCCCGAGCTGCCGCTCGCTCCATTGTGGCTACCTCCAACCGCCCGGTCCGCGCTACCGGCAAGCGTTGCGGCGAGGGTGGCGGGGTTGGTCGCTGTAGCGGCAGTGGCGGGGTCGGTCGTCGCGGCGCCAGTGGCGGGGTCGGTCGTCGCGGCGCCAGTGGCGGGGTCGGTCGTCGCAGCGCCAGTGGCGGGGTCGGTCGTCGCGGTGCGAGCGTCGACGTCCGCGACCGACGCGTCCGCGCTGTCACCCGCGCCCGCGACAGCCGATGCCGAAGCCCTGGTACCCCCGCGACGCTCCGACCCAGCCGCCTTCTTTCCCTTCGCCGCCGTCGACGAAGCTTTTTTCGGTGCCATCCTTCTTCAGATTTTAGGCTTGCTCCTGTCCTCCCCACGGACGGCGCCAACTGTTGTGGTTACAGACCAAACAGATAGAGATGTGGTAGTGGAGAGTTGGGAGAGAGTGATCGTCCCCCTCCCTCTAGTCTTCCCTTGGTATATATATTCATATGGGCTGTGCTTTTACAAATGTGCCCTTACATCGGTACCTCCCTGCCAGGGGTATTTAAGCCATTACATATGTCCCATTTTGGGCCCTATAACCTTCTAACAGGCCTGCTGGGTTTAGGTGGGGGCCACCCCTACAACACTTCTCGAAGACGGATATCTCCAACGACTTATCGAAGTCGGGTGCCTCTGGCCGCTTCATAACAAAGGCCGGTCATACCACTAGCAATAGAATGCAATAGGTAAAGATACAAATACTCAAAATCAAACTCAAACTTTGACATCGAAGCACAAACATAGTCAAATACTCATCATCAATATGGGATGACCTCCACATGGCCTTACACCTCGACTATTCTAGGCAGCGGGTGGTCGTGGTCATAGTGCACGTAGTTGTACTTGTTCCACTTGTACCCTGACCACGCCCGCGCGACGTACTTGGCTTCTTCCGCTTTGATACCAACGATGTCTACGACAACATGACCAGGTAGAGCGGCTCTGCCCCCTCCTTATCGATGTCTGCGATGCCCTCTCTATCATCTACGCGACTGGGTTCCTCATCCTTGTCGTCGAATGAGGGCGGCGCCTTGTCGCATGTGGATTACCCGCTCGTTTCGCCTTCAGCTTCTGACTTCTGGCTTATTTTTCACTATTCATAAATTTCGTCTTTTTCTGAACTTTTGGCTTTTTTTGAGCTTTTTTGCCGGTTCTTTTTTCTCGTATTCGTTTACGTTGTCCGTAATGAGCTAGTATATTTTTTCTGTTTTTAATTTTTTTTAAATTTAATTACGCCAATAAGCCACCTTCAGTTACAGTAAGATTTTAATTACTACAGTGCAATTTCAGTCGTAAGTCACAGCTTTTCAACCAACCGAGCGAGGCGGCCTAATTCTGCTCTAAATACTTCTTGGCCTTCTCTACCGGAATAAGCTCTGTCACTCATTGCCAGTGTTCGACAACCTTGGCCTCGCCGGTGGCCATCCTCGCGGTAATGGTCTGCTGCATCGCATTGAGCTCTTCATGGTTCTTGCCTTCGATGATGTTCTTCACGTCGGTCAAGACCGCAGAGTGCAACAACTCTTGCCATGCCCAGCCGGCCAGCCGTGCCGCCAGCCTTATCGATCTCAGCGTAGCACATTACCTTTGCCGCCTCCTAGAAGGACTCATTGGCTCTGTCGAGATCGGCCTGCACCGCGATCTCCTCACCGAGCTCCTCTGCTGATGCACCATGGAACACCACAGGCGCACAATGCCACGCCCCGTCAAGAGATTTCACGAGCATGTCGATGGGCTCGGGTCGTCGATCCCACGGTGATCCACGCCTCGGCCCTGAGCCCACCCTGCTCGAGGAGGAAAGCAGCCTCCTTCGTGCCCTCCAACTTGGCGAGCAACACGGTCGGGATCGGCGGCGACGAGCCCCGGGAACGAGGCATCGGCGGACGCCTTGACGCCGCAACCTCCTTGTAGCTGGCAAGGCAGCGGCGGCACTCGGAGCAGAGCGAGACGATGTCCGGGAGGAGGCCGTAGGGGAGTTCTGGATCGATCTTCTTGTTCCAGACGAAAGCGCCGAGTTTGTGCACCGCTAGCTTCTCAGAGATGGCTGCGGCGCAGCGGCGGACGGCCTTGGAGAGCTACCTCGATGGCTGCATGATCTGCTGGGCGAGGGAGGCGGTGCTGGGCTTTGCCATTGGTGGCGCGAGATCAAAAGGAGTTAAAAGAGATCGCCGAGTCGGTTGTGTAACCGACTGGAAGGTGGGAGTTGTCGAGTCGGTTGCTGCGTCGAAGGAACCGACTCGGGCTCGACGGGGAAATCCATCCGGTGATGACGCGCACGATACTATTGGCCTCCGGGTTCCAGTCAAGCATGAAATAAACTAGTGGTTTTTGCAGTAGCTGTTGGCCTGTTGCGATCGTGTTATGAGGGCAGTCCCAATGGGGTATTTATGATAGTTTCTATGTGTATTAAAACCCATGACAGCTCAGCTTTTTGTTGATGTGGCAAAGGAATTAATGAGGAAAGAGAACACAAAACGGAGAAACGATTTCTACGGCAAGGAACGGGGTCGACGCTAGCACCGATGCACATAGAAACGAGGCAAACCCCGTTGGGAAGACTCGAGAAGAGTCGAGCGGATCCTGTGCGCCGCCGCCGCCGGGCGCTCGCCCTCCCGCCTTTGCGCGCGCCCTCCCGCCTCCGCGCGCGCTCGCCCTCCCGCCTCCGCGCGCTCGCCCTCCCGCCTCCGCGCTTGACCTAGCATCATCCATCCCCAATCCATCCCAAATCTCTGCGAACATGAATCCACTTCGGCCGCCAAGTTCCAGGCAAGCCCGATCTGCTTTGGTCGCCGGTGCTCCCGCCGCCCCTGCTATTGGAACCGCTGCGGCCGCCGGTAATCCTGCCGCCATGGCTGCAGCAGCATCTCCAGCACTTGGAAGTCTTCAAGCCGCCGGTTTTCCTGCGTGGTGGACAAGTTCTCCGATGGGCTCCAGTGAAGGGTATGTTCCGCGTTCATCAGCTCATCAGCTCACCTGTTCTGCACTGCAAAACTGAGTTTAGTTCTTGTTCTGAATATTGTTCTTGTTCTTTGACCTAAACGCACAGCGAGAATCACTATAGACTATCAGAAAAAAAATCACAGAAGAGCCTATTACAACATATTGCTGCTATGAATGATTGATAGACCACATTGTCTAGTCTATTTACCTTGAGCACTTGATGATTGATACTCTAAACTATGAAACAGAAATCAGCTATGAATGGGAGCATTGTCTCATGGTGAACTTTAGAAATCAGTAGTGGATTAGTGGCAACAGCAAGATTGGCATTAGTTTCATGGTGAACTTTAGCTATGGTCCATTTTTTATTGTTGAACCTAAGATCAGCTGCTATTGCTAAGTATATCAATTCAACCATGAATCTTGCTGCTAGCATCCAGCAAAGTCCTCGTTGCACAAGATCTAAGAGAATTGTCATTTCCTATGCATGTAAAATTGTATGCATCTCTATCAGTTCAGGATGTGCTCACTATATATTGCTGTCACTATCTTTGACACCTACATCATGAATCTTGCTGCTATTGCTAAGGCATGCTGACAATTTTTATTTAGTTGGCAAAACATTCAACCTTCACGCAATACAACAAGCACTACAACAACCAATTTTGTCCAGTCAAACAGTAGTCCAGAAAATTTCCATTTAGTTGGCAATACAACAAGCACAGCTAGAATTTCGCCAAGCACTCCAAGTTCTATAGGAACCCCACCAGGTGAAAGCAATGCACAAGACAAAGAAACAATCGATGTTGATGAGGATGAACCCGTCGAAGATGGTAGGACTGAGAGGCGATTGAACTACTCGAAAGATGAAGATATCAGATTGGTAAGCAACCTTTCTTAGTTTTTTTTGAGTTGTTGTTTTTGTAAATCTGCTTGGTTGTAAACTTTGAGCTGTTTTGTCAATGTAGGCTTCTGCTTGGGTGCATAACTCAAAGGACCCGGTGGATGGAACTGATAGAAAGTCAGATCAATATTGGGCGGATGTTACTAAAGAATACAACAAAAGCACAGAGGTTTCCCGCAAGAGAAACCGGAACCAACTGAAAATCCGTTGGGATCGTGTTAAGAAACCAGTGGGTGATTTCCATGGTTGCTGGGTAAGAACCAACAGTGTGTACAGAAGTGGTTATAGTGATGACCAATTGATGGAAATTGCTGAAAAGATGTATGCCTCTGAACATAAAGATAAAGAATTCACGCTGAAGCATATATGGAAGGTTGTTCGAGATCAAAGGAAGTGGTCTGCATATGTCAAAAAAATGGAACAGGAAAAGGAGAACAAGAAGGGTGCAACTAATAAGAGGGCTGAAGTGGTGAATTTGGAAGATAATCCTAACAATCGTCCTATTGGGCATAAGAAGGCTAAGGATGAAAAATATGGGAAAAAGAAGACACCTCAAGCTTTTTCTGCTATTAGTGAGAAGCTAGACAAGTTCATTGAAGTAAGCACAGTGGCTATGAAGGATCGTGAGAAGATGGCGGAGACGCAGCAAATTATGGCAAATAGTAAGGTTGAAGCTGCTAGGTTGAATGATAAGGCAGCAGAAAAACAACTTAAGTGTAAAATGTTGGACACTTATAGAGAGTTGTTGTTAGCACCGACAACTAATCTGAATGCTAATGCTTTGGCTGAGAGGGAGAAAGCACTGGAGTGTATGAGGTTGGCCCTATTTTCTACAGATAATTAAGGTATTTGCTAAATACTATAGTGACAATTACTTGAGCACTGGATAGTATGTGAAAGTTTAACTTATTTGTGATAGCAGGTTTTGGAGCATAGACTTGGTGTCCAGAAGCTTGTTTGAACTGTAAGTTCCATGATGTTTTCTCCTTTCCCTCTATGGCTATTTATTTAGATATCTCTTATGTATTGCTATTGTAGTATGTCTCTTGTGTGAAAGCTGTAGTATTTATTTGTGCAGCCCACTGTAGTGTTTGTTTGTGAAACTGAAATTGGTGTGAAACTGAAACTGAAAATGGCTATGGCTATTTATTTGTGCAGCCATCTATGGCTATTTATTTGTGCAGCCCTCTATGGCTATTTATTTGTGCAGCCCACTATTTATTTCCTGGAAACTGAACAGCCCACTACATCTTTCATTTGGACTATTTATTTCCTGGAAACTGAACAGCCCACTACATCTTTCATCTGGACTATTTATTTCCTGGAAACTGAACAGCCCACTACACTGTGCATATATATGGACTGCACGACCAGTACCCCCCTATCTGTAGTTCTCCCCTCTGCCTACTCCTAATGTCTCACCAACCACCACATGATGCTGAACCTCATGACGAGGATGGCAGCATAGACCCAGAAGATTTATACACACTTGATGAATTTGAAGCCGAGCAAGAAGTATTAGAAGACCTGCAAGATGGAATGTTTGCAGAATTGAGGGATGACATTGAAGCGCTAGAAGAAGGGAGTAGACGTAATAGTGGTCCAAGGAGATATGTGGCAAGGCCTCGAGAAGAAGCCAATCAGCGGCTTATGGATGACTATTTCACGCAGAATCCTATCTATAATTCTACAATCTTTCGTAGAAGGTTTAGGATGAGAAGGCCCCTGTTTCTGCGCATTGTCGATGCCCTCGGTGAGTGGTCTCCATTTTTCACCTTACGATTTGATGCTGCTAATCGCCCTGGGCTATCTCCAATTCAAAAGTGCACTGCTGCTATAAGGCAGTTAGCAAATGGAAGCCCTGCAGACCAGCTTGATGAGTATATTAAGATTGGTGAAAGTACTGCAGTAGAGTGTTTGAAGAAGTTTGTGCAGGGAGTGATTGCAGTTTTTGGGGGGGAGTATTTGAGGAGGCCAACGGTACAAGATGTTGAACGCCTAATGGAGATCGGTGAGCGTCGTGGGTTCCCTGGTATGCTAGGAAGTATTGATTGTATGCATTGGCACTGGGAGAAATGCCCTTATGCATGGAAGGGGATGTATACTCGCGGTGATCACGGTGTACCTACAATCATTCTAGAGGCAGTTGCTTCACATGATCGCTGGATATGGCACGCCTTCTTTGGTGTTGCTGGATCCAACAACGATATCAACGTGCTTAATCAATCACATTTGTTTGTCGAGCAGCTGAGAGGAGAAGCTCCTAAGGTGCAGTACTCTATCAATGGAAGAGAATACAATATCGGTTATTACCTAGCTGACGGCATATATCCAGAGTGGCCTGTTTTTGTGAAGTCTATACAGAAACCACAGTTAGACGAACATAAACTATTTGCAGAAAAGCAAGAAGGGGCAAGGAAGGATGTTGAGTGCGCCTTTGGGATTTTGCAGTCTCGCTTTTGTATTTTGCGTCGACCAGCACGTTTGTTCGAGCAAGGGGATCTTGAGAATATCATGCTTGCTTGTATAATCCTCCACAACATGATAATTGAAGATGAGAAGGATATAGAGCAGGTTCCACTTGATTTGAATGAGGAAGGCAGCACATATATTGTTCAAGAACCTACAATCTCTCATGGACAAAACCCAGAGTTGGAAGAAGTGCTTAACAGAAATACCGCCTTACATGATCGTGAAGCGTACAAACAACTTCAATCTGATTTGATTGATCATATTTGACAAAAGTTTGGTAATTCAAATAGGCAAAATAATTAGGGTATGAAAATGGCTAATCCTCCCTCAACTTGTATTGCTTATTTAATTTTTTTGAATGCAAGTCTGAACACTAGTACCATATAGTTCTGTCACTGTGAACCAGTTTTGAACACTACAAGAAAGTGGCAGCTTGGAGCTATCCTGAACTGTTCATTTTTTTGTTGATTCACTGCATCTTGTTAAACTGTTTTTTTTGCTGATATGAAATTGTTCCCTTGTAGATGGTGGCTTGTGGAGTACCTGCGTGAACTGATGGCTTCTGGAGTGCTGTGCGACCTGATGGCTTCTGGAGACTAGAGTTTGAGCTATTTTGCTTCTAGAGTGCTGCGTGACCTGATGACTTCTGGAGAATAGAGATCATGTTATTTTGTTCTGGAGTGCTCTGCAACCTGTTGCAAATATGCCTTCTGGATGATGCCACCTTATTATTTTGCTATATGCATGTCATGAACTTTAGTTCTTTTGTTATCAACTATATGTGCTACCTATTATCCTTATTCGTGGATTGCTCTTAGTAGTATATGGTTCCAGAAACATGTTTACTGGCTGGGCTAGTGCTGGACTGCAAAAATATTGTCTTTGTTTGCTGCCGTGTGATGAAAGTGTGTTCTGGACTAGTTTGTCTTTGTTTGCTGGGCTAGTGCTGGACTGCAAAAACATGGCTGATTGCCACAGTTGATCTACTCTCCTTTTGTGTTGCATTTAATTTATCCTTTGTATTAACTCTGCTGTAGAAACTATGGATTGGGAGAGATAGTTTCTACTGGACATTAATTGCTCTCTTTCTCTGTTGGAATCTACATCTAGAAACCCCCATTGGGACTGCCCTGATGACATTTTTCTATTCGTGTAAAAAAATCCAAATGTGATGGTTGTTGATAGCTCTGTTCATATTGGCTTCTAAAAACTGTTTTTTTTTACAATAAATAATTTTTTACAGTATTTAACTTTCAAACGAAGTGTCTTTTTAAGACAGGGTCTACTAATCGATTGTAGTACACACTGTAGTGATTTCATTTATATTAGCAAAAATCACACGCAGGTGTTTTTCTATCTACAAGCTGTTACTATTCATAAGCCAAACCTAAAAGCCAATATAAACAGACTCGCTACCTCTATTTCACAGTATTTTCTACAGCCCACCATGCGCACTAAGTTAAAAAAATAAAAATAAAAATCATACATGTCTCTATTAGATGACTAATTATAATCATTTAGACTCTATTCGTATTGTCTTGTAAAAGCTGTTTTTTTACAGTAAATATCTTTTCTATAGCATTTAGCTTTTAAATGGAGTGTCTTTTTAATGCAGAATCTACTATTCAATTATAGTACACACTTTAGTGACTTTATTTATATCGGTAAAAATCGCATGTGAATATCTTAATCTATACAAGCTTCTATATAACTTATTACTATTTATAAGCTAAAATTAAAAATCATATGAACAGACGTTGAACCTCTTGCAGAGCATTTAAGTAGGTATAGTGAATAAAAACACGTGGGGGAACTACACCCTTAAAACAAATATTTTAGACGGAAGAGTCCACGGACTGATAATGTGAAACAGAGGTAGTGACGTGGTACCCCCCCCCCCCCAAACCTTGATAGCTGTATTATGTTTGGAAACGACAAATCACTGTACTTTGTTAATATTATATATATTGAGGTAACTGAGCTTAAGGTGTGCTTTAAATGGCTTCAACTTTTAATTTTTTTTGCTTTTAATTTATTTAAGTTAGAAGTCATTTTAAACTCATTAACTTCTAATTTTAGTTTATTTTAGTTTTTATTCTTTATATTGTATATGATAATATAACGGGTTTTTATTTTTTTAATCGAATAACTCAGAAAAAATAATAAACACTCTAGTGTAATTTTAATAGAAAATCAATAGTTAAAATCATAAACCAGAAGTTTAATCTGTTTGAGCGAGCCCTAAACGTGTGACATGCTGTCTACTGTTCTAGTCTCCAAGAGCACATGATACAAACGGTTGCAGAGATGCCCGTCTCAGGATCCCAGTAACTTGCACATGCTAAACGCCCTTGACTACTATTTAATTCCCTCCATTATTATCCGGGGAAAAAGACTCGAGTCCGCGCGGCGATTGTTGTCCCTCCATTATTATCCGGGGAAAAAGACTCGAATCCGCGCGGCGATTGTTGTTTCACTGACAAGTCGGCCACCCCGATGCCCCAGCCCCACACGCCATGGACACGAACTCAGCAACTCAAGTCTCCAAGCACTCCGATCCTGACACGTGGTCCCGCAGCCTCGCCATCACAGCCCACACCTGTCACGTGCACAAAAATAATTGGTGTGTTTCTCGCGTCTCGTCCTTCCCACAAGTCCCCGACCTGCCAATATCCTCGCCTTTTAAATTCGAGATCTTTTTTGTCTGAGTTTTGAAGCGCGACCGCCTCGCCGCTGTCCCGGTGTGGTCCCCCGCCGCGCCGACGACACCACCTCCGCCGCCGCCGATGGATGGCGAAGAAGGTAAAGCAGCGCAGAGTCTTACCGAATTTGGGAGCGATTATGGCTAATTTGGGGGGTGGTTGCCATTGGTGTGCAGTGACGGAGTTCCTGGGGCAGGTGCCCCTCCTGCAGTGCCTCCCCGGCTCCTCCATCCGCAGGATCGCCGACGCCGTCCAGGTGAAGCACTACGGTACGTAGCGCGGCCGCCGTCGCTGTGTTTTAGCACCCCTGGATCGATTTATTGATCGGTTTTGCTAGTTTCGGCGAACACAGCACAAATTTCTCTTCGATTGAGAGTACTCTGTTAACCTACTGAAGGACGTTCTCTATGTTAGTTACTACTTACTAGTGCCTCTCCAGATTTATAATTCGCCGTGTTCTCAAATTGCATACCTGATTTCTGTGCAGCTCACTAACTAAGCGTGATATGCTAGTGTGTATGTGTGTTCTAGTCAGCACACATCTAAAAAAGTTAAGTGCCAAGAGCAAATGCATGAATGTTGCCGTTCAATGCCCATGCTAGCTAGTAGTACAAGTTGACTTGATAGTGTTTGGCCCTCTGTGCCTGTTCGGTATATGTACCATTGCGCCTTTATAGATTATAGAATGGTGCTGATTTTGTATTCATTAAGTGTGGCGTGGAACCAAGCTGATTTATACATTTTGTTTTCATGGTGGTACTTTACAGAACCTGGTGATTACGTCGCTCGTGAAGGTGAACCTGTAGATGGCCTTTACATTATATTGGATGGTCAGGTATAAAATATGCTGGTTCTTACTGCATCTACCCACACTATGGAAGTGACTATTTGACTGATATATGAACTGTCAATTAGGTGCCAAAGCTAAAGAAACATATGCCTTGAATGCACACAGAAATACTTTTCATTGACAGAGTTCGTTATTAGGCTGTCATCCATCTTCAACTTTAATGTTTTATTGACTCTGTACTCTTCGATGGGGTCCTAATTACCACCCTAAAAGGGAATAAAATATCAGTACAAGCATATATTTGGGCATTACAGAATGAAGAGTGTTTATAAAGCATAATTTGATAGGAAAAATGCTTTTCTTTCTAGATTTCTGGGAAATTGTACAAGCAAAATACCACTGATCAATTTTTGTTACAATGATTATTTGCATTGATGTTTGGGTGAAAGGCTCAATCTGTGGGCTTCATAGTTTCAAACTTTTCAGAGTACCTTTGTGGTCCTGTTATTCTGTGCCCTTCTCCTGCAACAACTGTATGATATATTCCAACTATTCTACTGTCATGTTGCTTTATTTACATTATCATACTTTACTAGTAAAATGCATGTACGTTGCAACACAGTACCAAATGATGGTGATATATATCAATAAACGTTATCCAAAATCATACCATGAACATAAATTTTCCATAGAAACGCGCTATGTGGGGACGAGGGGAGCGTGCTGTGTGTGTGGGGGAGGGAAGGACGATGGACAAACTCCCTTTTAGATTAGTGTGTGTATATATAGAGAGAGATAGGGATAGAGAAAAAAGACAAAAACATGTCACTCATGAAAAAGTTTTCTTCAAACTGCAGCCCATATTAACATAAAGCTTTGTGGGCTCTGTTTGTGAGCCCATGTTAGCATAAAGCATCGTTCAAACCATGGCCAGCACATGAAAGAAAAATGTGCCTTCAATGCTGGCCAGCACACGTGCCTATTGCCGCACCGCGCAGCCCATGGCCCAGGTGAGCGGCACTTCTGCGTGGACGACGGACAAACTTGTGACCGTGGGTATGTGCGTGGGTTAGGGTAGTTGCGCTATGTGTTTAGAGTTTTTTCTTTAGCCAGTTTTTTAGGGTAGGGTGGAAGGATCATTGGAGGGGATGGGACAACGGACAAACTCCCCTTTCATATTAGTATAGATGCTCAGTTATTTTGCTTATATATTTGTTGTCTCCAAGTATGCTTCGATTCTTCGAATTCTTAGTGGTAATTTTTCCTGTTACCTGAGAGACATTCTCATTGTCTTGCAGGCTGAAGTTTCTGCTCCTGCGAACACAGAAGAAGCAAACCGCCCAGATTATGTGTTAAATAAGTATGACTACTTTGGTTATGGTACGACCTCTCTATACTTGGTTTTTAATTTTGATATTGGTCGTTTTTATTTTGATCAAGTATGTCCACATTTTGTATGAAAAGGTATAAAACAGTCTGTATTTCATGTATTATTCTCTGTAGCTAATATAATGTTTTGTATTGTTTTGTAGGGACCAATAGTTCTGTTCATCAAGTAAATGTTGTGGCAGTAACAAAGGTATTTTTCCCTTCATATTCTATATTTTTTAACTTAACATTTTATTAGCTGTAGGAATCCCTGTTGTAATGATACTGGCTGATGACTTTCCAAATATGATAATTGGCTTCAGCTTATTGGTAGTCGTGTATTGCAGCTGACTTGCTTTGTATTGTCAAATCAATACGGACATCTGTTGCAACCAAAGACAATCTGGAATGCAGAGGAGACACCTGAAAACCATTCTTTGCTGGAACAAATTTTGCACTTAGAGCCATTAGAGGTAAGTCTAGATGTATTGTGGTGTCTACGATGTTTATGTTTTGTTAAAGATGTATGTATTGCATTACAGTTTGCTCACTGGACTCGAATAACTATTATCAGATATACTAATTCCTCAAATATTGCACCTATAGGCTATAGATGTTAGTTTTGTAGTTTTCCTACACTTTTAACAGCTCATATGCATCAACTGGATGTGAAGACAGAGACTGGAACTAGATTATTGTCATTCTAAGGCTAACCTTAGATTTGAAATCATCTCTGGTCATGAGTTTTGATTTACATTACCTAAAAGAAATAAATATATGAGCTGGTTTGACAGTTTAGATTTGCACCTCCTAATTTACAAGCTGAAGGGACAACATGATGCCATTATAATTTGCAATTAAGTCCTTGATCTTGCTTACCAGAATTATTGTCTCTGTTTTTTTAGGTTGATATCTTCCGTGGATTTACTTTGCCAGAAGCTCCAACTTTTAGGCAAGTTTTTGGAGGACAATTGATTGGACAGGCACGTTTCAACCACTCTCTCTTACTTCTATATCTGCCAACTACATGTATTTGACCACTTCCTTTTTCCTTTCTAACACCATATTCAATTTTTTACATTTAAGTAGAAATACATGAATCACCAAGTTAATGCTAAAAAGGAAGCTTCTTTAAAAATGTTCTGAATCAATTTTCCTCAACTTTTGGAAAACATGTGGGTTGCATGTAAGAATGTTTCAACGGAACCAACAATTCAACAACAAATATACATATTATATTTTAACAGTGTAATCAACCTTCTTCAAGACATGCTATGTTGCATTATTGTTGGTGATGTGTATCATTTGATCTTGGCGTGTTGCTAATTAGCCCTTTGGATGAAAATTTGATCTGATCTTGCATGATGTGTTCACCTAAAGAATATATCCCAGCTATCAACTGTCTTGGCGTGTTGCTAATTAGCCCTTTGGATGAAAGTGATAAAAAAATTCATGTAAAGGTTCCTTTTGAATACCTGAAGGCATTTGTATTCGGATTAAGATCCATTTGAATTCATCTATGTGAACTCCATCACTGCCGACTATAGGTTTCTTTTGTATACTGCAGATTTTTGTTTTAATTTAGAATAAGATCCATTTGAAATCATCTATGTCCCCTTTACTGTTGACTATAGATTTCTTTTAGATACAAGACTAGGAATCCAGGTAAAGTATTGGCATCCCTTTTATTGGAAATGATGTTCACTGAAGATTTAAAATGTTTTGTGATGGCATGGATGCAAATGCCCCCAAGAAATAGTATCTTATAAATTTGTCATTCACATCTGGACACTGCATTATTTTCCTCAAATGATCGTAACTCACTCCCCTGCACTCCTAAAAGAGAGGGAAAGTAAAAGTATTAATAATAAAGAACACTTGCACACTCAAAATGGTAAAACAAAAGGGTGCACACATCATTGTCAAAGGTTTTCACCATGCCTTAATATTTTTTCTGTTTGATCCTCATGCAGGCACTAGCAGCAGCATCCAAGACTGTTGATTGCCTAAAAGTGGTGCATAGTTTGCATGCAATTTTTCTTGTTGCAGGAGACAATAATTGTAAGGTTATTTAAACTTATGTGCTCTTTTTGTTCAACATCAATTCGGCCAACCAAATGTTTTTTTTTAAAATCACCAGCCTGATGCTTATCAGTTCATAACAAGACGGTCAAAGTAGAAGCTTTTAGTCTGGCATCTAGTTATTATGCTTATTCATCTCATGTCCTGTAATGATCTTCTTAGTAAGCTAGGGTTCCTTAACGCATTATCCTTTTATCTAAAGAAAGTTTCATGGTCATGGCTGTCTTTGCTTTTTCCTCTGTTGTAGTGCCAATAATATATCAAGTTCATCGGGCACGGGATGGAACCAGCTTTGCCACCAGAAAAGTGGAGGCAAAGCAGAAAGGCCTTGTTATATTCACTTTAATTGCTTCTTTCCAGGTGATTATCCTTATGGTACTCATAGTTTTGTAAACAATTATAGCAGTCTTCTTTGGGCGAATTAATTTTTTATTCAATACACTCTCGGTGATAATTACCAATCTTTGAACTTTCTTATAACCTGGGAAAACATGTGCCTTGTTCGTGTTAAGAATCTGTTAGATGGTAGGTCAAATGGCAGTTTTGAGCCACCTTCCAAAATGTTGCATCACATTGCTGTTCCTTTGGTAACTTTAAAGTTTAAACTGTATTATTTGTCCAAATTGTTGTCCGATTTAACAGAAAATGTCAAAATGCTATTAAAAGCAAATATGAACAGTCGCACTGTACAAAGATTTATGTTCTTTAAAGTTAGACAGTTAGACCCAAAACTTTTTTGCTATACCCATTGGCAACCGATCAATATCATCCTTAGTCTCAAACTCGGTTAGTGCATCTATCACGGTCCATGGATAAATGCCCTATAGTACAACTACAAGAAATGATACTACTAGGTTGAGATATGAGAGAATGCAAAGGATCAACCTCCTTAGGAAAGTCTGTCAGCAGAAGAAGAAATGAGTTCTAACTTCTCTTCAATTGATTCTGTTGCAGAAGGAAGAATTAGGGTTTGAGCACCAGGCTGCAATCATGCCTGATGTTCCTCCTCCAGAACAGGTAAGGATTTTATCTCTTTCCTTTTATGTCTGTGGGAAAAAGTATTGAGACTAATAAGTAATCAAATGCAGCTCCTGAATTTGGAGGAGATACGAGAAAGACGTCTTACTGATCCACGCTTTCCAATGTAATTTTTCTTGATTGCTAAGCATTTCTTTTGATGATTGGCTAATTAGTGTTTTTCTCAGATGATTCATCGTTTTAGCCTTCAGAAGCAACTTCTGTTGTGCTGTTAAAAAAAGCATGACTGTTTATGTGTATCAATGTTCAAGTGGATCTATCATTTTTTTTTTTTGAGAAGTGGATCTATCTTTCTGGTAATGCAACAAGTTGGACAGAACATTTGGAATATTTGATATTCCATATCTTAAGTTTCAGTTTCATCTGAGTTTGTTCATCTCTTTATCAGATTATGTTTGTCATAGTCTTGATAGTTTAGTCATCTGCAGGCAATATAGGAACTCAGCTGCCAAGAAAAAGTTTGTACCTTGGCCTATTGAAATGAGGTTCTGCGAAGATTCTGCATCTCAACATAAACCAAGGTACCTAGTATCTTTACATATTGTCTTTTATTTCAGTGCAGTTCATTCATATTTTTCCTTGCTTAACTGTAGGTAAGTTTGCCATGAATTTTTTTGTGGGCCTTTAGATTCACTAATCCTTAATTCCACTTCAAAAGCACCCATATCTTTACTAATAGAAATTCTAAGGTTCAATATAGATCCTCCAGAATCATTGGTTTGATTTTAGGCAAGATTTGTCTTATTTGATACTATATGTTGTTCAGATTCAATAATGCATCTGAATTTATTTCAGCTTGAACTATTGGTTTAGAGCTAGAGGAAAACTTTCAGATGATCTAGCTCTGCACAGGTTTGTCATTTGATCACTGTATATTGTTGCTCGTGTTTTAGATATTTGGTTATGAAGTTATCCTATGGTATTACAGATGTGTCGTAGCATATGCTTCAGATCTACTATTTTCAGGCGTCAGCCTAAATCCTCACCGGGAGAAGGGTCTGAAGACATACTCTCTCAGTCTTGATCACTCGTATGTTACAACAATCTACGCTCAGTATTGGGATTTTAGCTACCACATTCGTCTCGCCTGTAAATCGCTATTTGCTCTTTCTGTTGCTTGTTACTATTTTGCAGGATTTGGTTCCACAAGCCTGTGAAAGCTGGTGACTGGTTATTGTATGTGGTAAGCCATTATTTGTATCTTTCAATTGATGCAGATAGAAAATAAACTTTCTGCATGAGGTTCTTATTGTAACATCTTCCCTTAATAAACACAGATAGAGAGCCCATCCGCACATGGCGGTAGGGGGTTTGTTACCGCACGTATGTTCAACCGACAAGGAGAGGTATGTGTATTCGTTGTTCGAAAGCTCTGTCATTCTGTTAACTATTGCTGTGAATCTGTGATCGAAATGATTACGACTCTCCCTTTTTCTTAAATGGTCAGCTTGTCGTGTCGCTGACCCAAGAGGCGCTGATTAGGAGGGCGAAGATGCCAGGACAAACCCCAAGGCCAAAGCTCTGAGAGGTGCAGAAAAGTTGTATACTCCTTATAATTCGTACAATTGAAGCCAAATTGTAGCATATTATGTGATATATATACCACGAAAAAGGTAGTATCAAGTGTTGTGGGACAGCGGCTTCTATAACTTAATACGAACTGGCCTAGTGAAATTGGAATATGTAATTATATATTGGGTTGTTAAAATAAGCAAGAACTTTGCATCTTTTCTTCAGTCATACTAACTCACATCATGACATTGACTTTGCTGCAGCTTGCGACAAGGCAGGCTCGGTGTTTGCACCTTCTTGGAGTATGGAATTATAGGTGCTTGTATGATACTATGATTACACGTTTGAACTGTTAAGTGCTGATATGAAAAAAGCAAAATTTGGTTGTGTAGTACTCAGAAGATATACGCTACTATTCCAGCCACAAGCAGCTTCCTGTGTATTGTAAATCAAGTGTTGTCATGCAATATTGCAATTTTGAAACAACATATAATCAGAAAAATCTGGAGAGGTAATGAACGATTACAAAGTACGTTTTGATTAAGTACACAAGTCAAAATACATCCGAAATCAATCTAATTGTGGCTGTCATGTTACTCCACCTGTAATCAATCTCTACCCCTATATAATACACCAAACTTTTCTTTACTAAATCCACCCCCCTCAACCACCCCCACAGTCATGCCTAATCTAAGTCCATCCAGATTTGTGTACCAAAGTAATCCAACTTCATACAAATGAATGGTCTGGATCTCTCCTCAAGCCTTCTTCTCTTACTCATTGAAGATCCTAAGGCCAAAATCATCCGGATCATGCACATCATTGAACCCAGAACCCCACCCCACGTCCACGCACACGCCCCCGACGCTGCCTCCACCCCGCGATACCCGTCTCCACCCCAGCGCGCCCTCCTCGTGCTCTCACTCCATCCAGATCGGATCTGGATGGACCACCCGGATCCGGCCTTCTCCGGGCCTTCTCCGGTCGCGCCGACCGCCGCTCGCCCCGGATCCGGCCGTCTCCTCCGTCAGGCCAGCCTCTTCGCCCGTGGATCCGGCCGACTCCACCGTCACTGCTCGGACCAGGGAGGCGCGCCGCTAGCGTCCGCAAAGAGGCCGAGTCGTCATCTGCACCGCAGGCGTCTCAACTGTCGTCGCCAGGCCGACTCCCGCCCGGATCCGGCTGGAGATCCCTAGCCGCACATCTCACCCGCCCCCGCCATGGACGAAGACTTCGACATCCCGGCGGCCGGCGGCAATGACATAATGATGGGCGACGACGGGATGGGCGACTTCGGCGGCGACGGACCGGTGATGAAGGTAGGCGAGGAGAAGGAGGTCGGGAAGCAGGGCCTCAAGAAGAAGCTGCTCAAGGAGGGCGAGGGGTGGGAGACCCCGAGGTCGGCGACGAGATCGAAGGTACCCGTGCTCCTGCCTCCTCTCAAATCCGTAGATAGTTATGTGTTTCCGTTTGATCCGGTCCATGCCTTGCTTTGGGTTTTGATGGTTCGTTGTGGGATGCGGAGTTAGTGGTTAGTGGTGGATTTAGTAGAAATTTGTAGTTCAGTTCTCTTATGCTGCCATTTATAAGTTCGAATTGCTTATGGGACATTAGGGTAGTTTTGGCTTTGATGTGTTTAAGCATAGTTTTTGGGTATCGCTACTGTATTGCAACATTGTGAATTTCTATGGGAAGAAAATATAGGGTCGTCACCTATAATGTTGTTGCTGCTGCTGTATGCTTTATTGGGTTTTTAGGGAAATTTATTGCGCCATGCTGGTAATTGGTGATATTTAGATAGCTTCATCTTGTTGTGCAAGAATGCAGATTAGTACATTTGCGCTGACATGCCCTTGTGTTGATGTTTCAGTGCATTACACGGGTACGCTCCTTGATGGAACAAAGTTTGATTCAAGCCGTGATCGCGGGACACCGTCCAAGTTCAAGTTGGGACAAGGTGCATTTCTTTCTCTTGTCAAGTTTTTTTTGTTTTCTACGTTCTCATTTTAGATACAGATGTCTCATAAATGATGTGATTATGCCCAGAGCTCCACTTACTGTTTTCTGCTAAATTCCAGTCATGGTTCGAAATGATTCTAACAAAACATCCCTTAGTTTCGGCTGGCTCTGTAAGTACCAGTGGAGTCTGGCTTTTCTGGTAACTGGTCTGATGCTACTGGGAAATGAACCTTGATGTTGTCCAGCCCTGGAGCCTTTTAATGTGCATGTGGGCTGATATCTCTTTAGACTCAGGGCCGCTCAATTATACCACGCCCCAGGAGCATTTTAGCTTCTTGTTGTGCTGGTGTTGTCACCATTCAGGTGAACAAGTTGTTAGTTAGCTGTAGATTCATGTAGCTGCACCACTTCTCGATTTTATTTGGTGTAGAATGGACCGTAGTGGTTGAGAAAATTTGCTGATGATTGTGTAAATTCAAGTTTGGAGATAATTTTGCTTTATTCTCATTTCAGTCTTGCCTGTCATTTGACAATTTACAAGTTTGTTTTATGTTTCTCGATGGTGATACTGCATGTTATAGTGTCCGTTCAATGCTCAGTGACTTCTGTCAACTTATGTCCAGATCAAGTAATAAAGGGTTGGGATTAAGGCATCAAGACCATGAAGAAAGGGGAAAATGATGTTTTCACCATTCCTCCTGATTTGGCTTACAGTGAATCCGGTTCACCTCCAACTATTCCGCCCAATGCCACACTGCAGTTCGATGTTGAGCTGCTTTCTTGGACCAGTATCAAGGACATTTGCAAAGATGGTGGCATATTCAAGAAGATACTGAAGGAGGGAGAAAAATGGGAGAACCCGAAGGATCCCGATGAAGTATTTGGTAATTTTTGCTTATTGAAACAGGTTCCTATCATATGAATCGCCCTTGCTATTTGTGTCGCTGACTATTTGCATTGATGTAGTGAAATATGAGGCTCGGCTCGAGGATGGTGCTGTTGTCTCAAAGTCTGATGGGGTTGAGTTTACTGTTAAAGATGGTGATTCTCTCGCTCTCTGTACATGTCCTGTTGTTGAGCTCAATGAACTGCTTACTAAAAAAATAAAAATCTGGTGTCAGGGTACTTTTGTCCTGCTCTGGCCAAAACTGTCAAAACCATGAAAAAAGCGGAGAAGGTGCTCCTTACGGTTAAGCCACAATGTAAGCTTCTTTGATTTCAATCCCTTTTTTTGCATGACTCTTCTCTTTCTTTTCTTGAAAAAGATGACGGGTTTTTGAGCCTTGCAATGGCAGATGGATTTGGTGAGAAGGGTAGACCAGTAGCTGGTGAGGAAGGTGCTGTACCCCCAAATGCTGCTCTTCTTGTTGACCTTGAGTTGGTTCATGGAAGACTGTTACAGAAATAGGGGATGATAAGAAAATCCTAAAGAAAGTTCTTAAGGAGGGCGAAGGATATGAGCGTCCGAATGAGGGTGCAGCTGTTAAAGGTATGCTAAACCATGATAGCTATTGTTCCATCTCCTGTGTATTCCTACAAGTCACTATCTGATTAATGAACTACTTTGTCTTGTAGTGAGTAATAACCAAATTATATTTTACTGTTTATAGTCAAAATAACTGGAAAACTCCAAGATGGCACAGTATTTTTGAAGAAGGGGCATGATGAAGAAGAGCCATTTGAATTTAAGACCGATGAAGGTGCCTTTTCTCTTTCCTCTTTCCATGCATGTTTTGTTTAAAATAAGTAATGCATTGAACTTAACTCTGTGATACAGTAAGAATGACATGTTCCTTTTGGTTCATATTCTGTTTCCAGAGGAGGTTATTGATGGTCTTGATCGTGCTGTGCTAAACATGAAGAAGGGCGAGGTTGCCCTTGTAACAATTCCTCCTGAATATGCATTTGGTTCTACTGAGGTGAAGCAGGATCTTGCTGTAGTTTACGACCGGTTTTGGCTGTGGTCGGAAGGCTGTACGACCACATTGTGGCATTTACGACCACGTTGGCCATGGTCTGAGGTCGTAAGTCGAAGCTACGACTACGGCAGTCGGAAGTCGGAGCTCGATCGTATGACCACGTTGAGAAGTCGGTACCTTATGACCACGTTAGCGCGAGAGGAAGTCGGTGGTTGAGGCTTCGACTGGTGCGGTCGATAATCGGCAGACCTCGACTACGACCACGTGGAAAGTCGACGGACCTCTACCACGTTGTGAGGCGGTCGAACGTGGTCGGATCGCAGACGAACACGATCGGATGTGATCGGATGAGCTCGGAAGTGGTCGGAAGCGATCAGTTGTGGTCGGACAAGCCCCAGACACGGTCGAAGGCGGTCGTATGCGGTCGGACTGGCATTGGACTCGGTCGGAAGTACTCGTAGGCGGTCGGTTGTGCCTGAGAGGCTTGAACGTGGTCGTAGACATCTTGAAATCGGTCGTATGGCTTCGTGGTGAAGTCGTAGACCTCGTGCATTTGTTGGTTCATCATTTCGATCGATCGGAACGACTTGGGATGAGGTCGTAGACTTTGAGCGATAAAGTCATAGCGAGTTGTATGTGGTCGTGGCAAGCTAGCGATGGTCATAGCTTGTGTCTTGGTGGTCGTAGCAGCCTAGCATGTGGTCGTAGGCTGCTGACACTTAAGCAATCTGGTTGATATGTTTTCAATTCAAAGATATGGGGATGGAGAAAGTCGTCGGTGGGTGAGTCCAAAGATGTTGTCGCCTCCTCAAAGGATCAGTCGTTATGTGACAAAAATATTTGGTTATACAATATATGAGACGTGAATCTTAATGAATCTGATTATTCGTTTTATTTTTTACAAATTTTATCTTGTTTTGTATTTTACCGTAGCGTTAGCACGGGCACACTACTAGTCTTAATTAAAAAATAATCAGTCTCTCACTGAAAACTGCTGAATCAACTTTTCAATTCCAGTTGCAAGTAGGCAAGTGACTTTCCGTGAATGACATCGACATCTTTCACACAAATGGTCAGAGAGAGAGAGAGAGAGAATTAACAAGCAAGAATACAATATGGAGAAGTGACAAATAGTTACTCGGTGCTTGCTGATTAAATACATCTAGAGAACATATTATATCCAACATCCAATTATGGATGTCTTGTTAGTAATCAATCTCTCACTAAATACTGCTGAATCAACCTGTTTCAATACCAACATGGTACAAATGGTACACTTGCTAAGGAGTGCGCGAACACAATGGTACAGCCTTATGGATAATGCATCAAACAAAAGCACATTATCACCACTGTCGTTTTCTTCGGAAAACATGATGTACATTCATATTCAAACACATTCATCCATTCTCCTCAGTACCTTGGGCATAGCGGCAATATTAGCCTTGATCTTGGATTTGAAGATCTTTATAATTTCAAGCTTCTCTTGGTCAGTTTCGACAAGTGATGTTCCAACGTCAGACTGCAATTCAGTTGCAGCTTCTGCAATATCCATATTGGTGTCAACCTTTGTTCAACTATCAAAATTATGTAAATTCTTTGCATTATTTTGAATTTGCCACTTATTCACGCACACTACTACAGAAATCCACATTACAGACGGTTCAGAAACGTCATCACAGACGGTTTTCAGAACCGTCTGAAATTATGGGTCAGTGATAATCCAAGTTATCACAGACGGTTTTTGAACCGTCTGTGATTATGCGATATCACAGACGGTTTGTCATTAAAAACCGTCTGTGATTATCCGATATCACCGACGGTTTTGTACTAAAAACCGTCTGTGATTATCCGATATCACAGACGGTTTGTCATTAAAAACCGTCTGTGATTATCCGATATCACAGACGGTTTTGTATTAAAAACCGTCTGTGATTATCCGATATCACAGACGGTTTTTTTTAAAAACCGTCTGTGATATCGGATAATCACAGACGGTTTTTAATACAAAACCGTCTGTGATATCGGATAATCACAGACGGTTTTTAATGACAAACCGTCTGTGATATCGCATAATCACAGACGGTTTTTAATGAAAAACCGTCTGTGATACTCCTCCCCCCAGGAGAATCTATTCTGTTTATAGCTAGCCTCAGGAAATGCTAGCCATGCCCTCTGAAACAAGCAGATAATCACAGACATAAACATATACAACTCACACATCTCATTTCATTTCAGATACATTTCACATCTCAATTCATTTCACAGACATAAAACATCCAATTGACAACGCACTTCATTTCACAAACATAAAGCATCCATTTCGCAAATCAATTCATTGAGTTGAAATAAAATATCCATTAAAAAATACACAATTGTAAAAGATCTACACTATATTTGCACTTAGAATTACAATAAAAAATCATTCTGGGCAGTGGAACTCTCCATCTGATCTTACGACTTTTGACCACAAAAACCAAATGAGCTCTCCTCGAATTTTTGCAAAATCCGGCTGTGTCAATGCAGATGTAGAGATGGACGCAGCCTGTCGATAGGAATATCAACGCGCGCATATATAAAACTGACATGTATGAAATAAATGTGGGAAGATTGACAAACCTTAGAATTAGTGATCTTGGTGGAATCGAGGAGTAGTCTCATATGGTGGCACATGTAGTATCCATATGTGTTGCCCGGCTCCTGCTGGTGGCACTGTAAAAAATATAATGTGTTAAATCAAGTGGCATTACTACTATGTGTTGTATATGATTAATTAATGTGTAGCTAGCGAATACCCGAAACTTGCGATCATGTTTCAAGGCCTTGGCCCCTGTCGTCGAGTCACGTGTTTGTTGAACGTATGTGGCGAACGACCTTCGTTATTCGAAAAAGTTAGATTAGTTATTCGGAAGGAAAGAAAGAGTACAATGTACAATGTACGTACCTATCGAGTATTCGGGCGATAGCTGTGTACTTGAATTTGTTCTTACTTAGAGAATCAAGGTATATAGCCTTGTTCCATTTTGGTATAATTACAATTAAAATCCAATGAAAATTCTCATTGTATGGCATAAGAACAAATTCCTTATCTTGGTGAGCCAGCAGTGCTTTTGTAATATAGTCCTCGACGAAGGATGCATTCTCGATGATGGTATCTATGGCGACCAAGCGTGGGTCCAGGAAACCAATTTGTGATTTCGATGATCTAGCTTCGATCAGCATGAATCTATATATAACATAGGAAAGCAACAAATTGTGACATATATCGGTATTACGTGAACAGAGACTTTGATTGTACAGACTTACAGCGTCCAGCATCGAACGAGTGAGGCGTCGAGAGCGTTGAGCGTGAAAAGATGAAATATATCGTCAAAGGTCACCGTGAAGACACAGTCCTGAGCTTCGTGCAAGAAATGTTCCGGCTTGAATTTGACAGCTATACCTGAGCGCCGTTCTGCCTCTGGCTTATTGGACACTTCCATATACCAAAGGTGGAATCTTTGGCAACCAAGTCCTAGTTTTTGGAGCTCTTCCTGGACTACCATCGGCTGAGCTAGCACGAATTTGCGGGCCAATGGCATGGACGGGAATTCGTCATCATCCTTCGTCTTTGATTTGCCCTGGCCACTGCCTCGATTGTGGGTCGACTTTATGCTAGTCGACTGTAATGGTATAGACGGTGCAAGTTGCTCTGGCGAGAATAGCACCCGTGGAGATAGCACCGGTGCAGGTAGCTGTGGTTCGCACTGCCCGTGTGGAGATGGCACCAGTGCAAGTTGCTCTGGCGAGAATAGCACCCGTGGAGATAGCACCGGTGCAGGTAGCTGTGGTTCGCACTGCCCGTGTGGAGATGGCACCAGTGCAAGTTGCTGTGGTTCGTACTGCACTTCTGGTCCTGCCACCGGTGAAGAAGCCTCCAGGCAGATGTCGGTTTTGGGCCACTGGATGAATGTTCCAATGGCCTGTCCTAGATTCACAATCTCGTCGTTGGGGGGCTTCGGTAGCGGGACCACCTCAAAATTGGCATACACACCATCCACATTAACTTTTGCGAAGCCTGGCGCTAAAGCTTGACCGTGCACCATGGCCCTGATACCAGACGAATATGCCTGGCCCCAAGCAGCGTACAAGGGAATGGAGCCATATCTCACTTGGAGCCTGCATGTCGTAGGCTCCTACATAACGATACAAAATTAGCTACTCGAATAGGCCTACCAATGGAGCAAGCATTCGAGAGGTAATAATTATTACCAGGATGTCGTCCACAGGAAATTTGGACTGGGTTTGCATCGGATTGGACGCGCAGCTACTCGGATGGTTGTGCGGGCTAGCTAGCACAGGAGCGGCGGTGGCGGCCTGCTGACTTTCTGTCTGTTTCCGCACCTCATCTCTGATTATATCAGCCATCGAACCCAGTATCTCCTCTTTAAGAGATGCCTTGAGCTCTTCTCGTAGCTGTGCATCACGCTCGGCTTTGTTTCTCTTCCTGCGCCGATACATGTCGGAGTCATCTTGGAAACCATGTTTCCAAGGAACGTAAAGCCCAAGGCCTCTCGTACGGCCCGGGTGCTCCTTGTTTCCCGGGGCCATGGAGAGCATATCATTCTCCCTTGTTCCCTGGAATGATCCTAGGGTAGATTGAAAACTCAGCTCTTCCTGCAAGAGCACGACATGTCATTTCAATTCGTACGAAGTTGTGGAGTAATTACAAGCTACGTAGTTCGATCGATATCTTACCAGGCGCTCGGTCACTTGCTGGTCTGAAGGGTTTCGAAAGGTGATGTCCCCTGATGTCGTTGTAGATGACCTTGCTCTAATCCAATTTCGAGCGCGGTCGTCCGGGATATTGGAAAACGGCGGGGCGATGTCCTGTGCAGCTGCCAGCTCATCCTCCTTCATCCACTGCGCGATTTTACCCGCATACCCAGCTGTGCCAAGTCTGTGAGGGTGTGTATTTTTTGCCTGGAGGGCCTTGTGCGCCACACTTGTACTTTTGAAATCTTCGGTCGTTTTCATCACCTTGAACTCTTCCCATTGTGGTTCCAGGAATGGGTATGTATGAACAGGCGTTTCGTCCGTCTCCACGTATTTCTTGACAAGCGTGCTCTTGAAGTTCTTCCATGCTTTGCACGCCGCTTTGTAGGTTTGTTGTTGCACAGCGTCCAGGTGTTCTTCTGGGAACTCGAACGATGCCAAAATTTCGGTCCACAGCTCACGTTTCCGAGTGTCAGGCACGTTCTTCCACGAATTGTATGTGATCTCAATTCGTTCTCGTGCAACTACTCCGACCATGGTTCGGAATGCGTTTACTGCTTTTCGAGGAAGGATAGGGACCCCAGATGCATTCACCGCTGTGATGATCTGTCGGCCCTCAGGCTTCTTTGATAGCCCTCTTCCTTGGCGTCTTGATGTTGGAGCGGACGCCTCCGGCGATGATGTTGAAGAATGCGCGGGTGACATGTTGCTCATTTTGTGGGTCTATTAAGATAAGATGAGAAAGTAATCATATTGAATTGCAAGACAAGAGAGGAGTAGAGGGGAGGGGGAGAAGGGAGGGGGTGATATGGACATAGAGAGGGGGTGATGTGCCTAACTGAATCATCGCTACTGGCGTACGTGATCCAGAGACCAGAGATGAAGAGAAGGAGTGGGAAGAAGCAGATGCATAGTCGCTCACCGAAGAAGTCGGCTATATCGGCTGCTCACCGAAGAATATGGGAATTTGTTTTTTTTGAACTTCTGTACTAAAATTTCCTTGAATTTTGTAATACTATTACTACAAGGTCTCTAAACAAAGTGCCTATCCTAGCACCTACTTTAGTTGCTAAAACTATAAACCAAATAGCAAAGTCCCTAAACAAAGGTCTATGAAGCAAATGACACAAACTGTGTATCCGGTTCATTGAACGGGAACACTATAGTATGTCACTTGCTTCATTTGCTGTTTTTTGTCTAGATACATGGAGCATTTGGGTGGAAAGATCAACTGTTTCGTCAGGCGCATGACTGCCAATTCGAAGCATAGCATAGCATCCGAGGCACATCCGAGGCCTGCTGCTGTGTCTTGAGGAATGCCAAGAGCTGGTATTCAGATGGGTTATGAGAATAAGATTCATAATTTATAGTTTGAGGAATGCCACATCTGAAGACCAGCTCTTGGGATTCCTCAAGACACAGCTGCAGGCCTTGGATGTGCCTCGGATGCTACGCTATGCTTCAAATTGGCAGTCATGAGCCTGACGACACAATGTATTTCTTTCCACCCAAATGGTCAATGTATCTTTTGCAATAATCGCAAGATTTCTTTATCCAGATACACTAGAAAGAGATCAGGAGAGGAGTAGAGGGAAGGGGGAGAAGGGAGGAGAGGAGTAGAGGGAAGGGGGACCCAAATGATTTCAAACTATATACTATGTACTATATACTATATACTATATACTAACACAACAAGCAATATGTACCAATGTAAACTAAGCAACTGCAGTAAACAATGTACCAATGTACCAATGTAATATGTACCAAGCATCAACCCTAAACCCTAAACTGCAGTAAACAATGTACCAATGTAATATGTACCAAGCATCAACCCTAAACACTAACAGTAAGCATGAAGCATCAACCCTAAATATGTACTAAGCAACTAACCATAACAGTATGAAGCATCAAGCATCAACCCTAAACACTAACAGTAAGCATGAAGAATCAACCCTAAATATGTACTAAGCAACTAACCATAACAGTATGAAGCATCAAACATCAACCCTAAACACTAACAGTAAGCATGAAGCTCGGGGAGGGATTTGATGACCTTACGGTTTTGGTGACCTTAGGGACGCTGGAGGAGGAGGCGGCGGCGACAGAGGAGGAGGAGGAGGACGCGGCGACGACGACGGAGGAGGAGGAGGCGACGGGCTCGGGGAGGCGACGGAGGAGGAGGAGGCGGCCACGCAGGAGGAGGCGGCGGCGACGGGCTCGGGGAGGCGGCGACGGAGGAGGAGGAGGCTGCGGCGACGTCTTCGTCCGGGGAGGCGGCCGGCGAGGGCTGGGGGAGGCAGCCGGCGAGGGCTCGGGGAGGCGGCGGCGACGACGGGCTCGGGATTTAGAATTAATCGAATAACTGCAGCGCACACGGAAAACCCTAGCGAGAGGGTATATGTAGGACGATTATCACAGACGGTTCTAAACTTAGAACCGTCTGTGATAAGCCTTTGCCGGCTGTTGCAATTAAGACCACCAATAACTACACAGCTGCATTCATATCAACTACCAAACAGCTGCATTCATATACAACACCAACCAGCTGCATTCACACAGTGTATTTCTTGATACATTTTGTCATTCTCAAATACATCACACATTTTCACATATACATCTCAAAATTGACTACATCACACATTTTCACATATACATCTCAAAATTGACTACATCATACATTTTCACATATACATCTCAAAATTGACTACATCACACATTTTCACATATACATCTCAAAATTGACTACATCACACATTTCCACATATACTTCTCAAAATTGACTACATCACACATTTTCACATATACATCTCAAAATTGACTACATCACACATTTTCACATATACATCTCAAAATTGACTACATCACACATTTTCACATATGCATCTCAAAATTGTCTACATCACACATTTCCACATATACATCTCAAAATTGACTACATCACACATTTTCACATATACATCTCAAAATTGTCACACATTTTCACATATACATTCTTATTGTACTTGCTTATTTCCTTTAAAAATTAGCCCTTCATCATGATCAATGCGTACGTAACTAGTTTCGTCACGTTGTTCATCGTCGACCCTTATGCCATTTCCAAAAGGAGGTAACTCGTCAAATTGATTGTATTCCTCCTCGTCCACTACATTCTCCACTCCGACAATTCTCCTTTTTCCATGAAGAATTACATGGCGTTTCTTATTTGCCGGGTCGGTTACATAGAAAACTTGAACAACTTGATTGGCGAGTACGAATGGTTCATCTTTGTACCCGACACGTTGGAGGTCCACGGTCGTGACACCGTACTTGTCAACCTTCACCTGTGGGAGATGCACCCAACGGCAGCGAAATAAGGGGATCTTGAAAACCACATAGTCGAGCTCCCAAATCTCTTCTATGAAGCCATAGTACGAGTTTCTCGACCCATCGGTACTGAATGCATCTATGCGGACACCGCTGTTCTGGTTAGTGCTCTTGACATCCTGAGACTGCGTATAGAATGTGTACCCATTTATGTCATATCCTTGCCATGTCACAACTGTAAATGTCGGCCCTTTTGCCAACCATGTCAGTGTCTCACTCGGCGAGCTCCCAGCGATTTGCTCCTTCAACCATTGGTTGAATCGACGGTTGTGTTGCCTCATGATCCATACATCCGGCCGCTCCGGATTCTGTTGCCGAAGCACACCCTTGTGCTGGTCCACATAAGGCGCCACTTCAGTCATGTGTTGCAACATCGTGAAATGGGCTTGAGTATACATGTCCATATCTGGAGTGATTGCTTTCCTTCCGATAGTTCCGAGACCCTTCAGCCTCCCCTCATGACGAGATTGAGGGACACCTATCGGTTGAATCTGAACCATATAATCGACACAAAACTCAATGACCTCTTCGCTTGCATAACCTTCGACGATGCTGCCCTCCGGCCGAGAACGATTCCGTACGTAGGACTTGAGAATTCTCATGAACCTCTCAAATGGGTACATGCTACGTAGGAATACGGGTCCGCACATTTTTATCTCCCACACAACGTGAACAATGAGATGGACCATGATATCGAAAAACGAAGGAGGGAAATACATTTCAAGGTGACATAGAGTCATCACCACCTCGTCCTGCAGAGCATCTAGTCCTTCGGGATCGATGACCTTCTGAGCAATTGTGTTAAAGAAATAACATAGCCTCATGATTGTCTCTCGGACTTTGATCGGCAAAATATTTCTAATTGCAATAGGGAGCATCTGTGTCATCAGCACATGACAATCATGAGACTTCATGCCATTTAACTTCAAATCTTGCATCGAAACAAGTTTCTTCACGTTGCCGGAGTAACCAGACGGAACTTTGACACCATGCAAGCACTGGCACAGTTCTGTTTTCTCAGCCTTGGACAGAGTGTAACACGCAGGGGGAAGGTACGTTCGTGCATTATCAGTGCATGTCGGTGCTAACTCAGGCCTGATGTGCATATCAGCCAAGTCAAGCCGTGCGTTGACGCCGTCCTTTGTTTTATCACGGATGTTCAGTAAGAGACCAATCAAGCTGTCGCACACATTCTTTTCTACGTGCATGACGTCGATGCAGTGCCGCACATCTAGGTACTCCCAATAAGGTAAGTCCCAAAATATTGATCTCTTCTTCCAGGTGTTCTTCTCATGAGCCCTCAATTTACGTCCCTTTCCGAGGACAACATCTAAATCCTTAACCATATCATAAACCTCGCGTCCCCTTAAATGTTTGGAGTTGAACCGTCTTCCTTCTCTCCGTCAAATTGTTTCTTCATCTTGCGGTATGGGTGAGCCATCCGAAGGAACCGGCGGTGACGCATGTAGACGGTTTTGCGTGAGTGTCTCAGCCACACACTCTCGGTACCATCTAAACAGTGAGTACAAGCTTTGGCACCTTTTATACTATGGCCCGATAGGTTACCAAGGGCAGGATAATCATTTATGGTGCAGAACAATAAGGAGCGCAGAGTGAAGTTCTCTCGTTTGTATGCATCCCATACCTGTACCCCTTCGTTCCACAGTACTTTTAGATCTTCCACCAACGGTGCTAGGAACACATCGATATCATTCCCAGGTTGTGTTTGGCCCTTGGATAAGTATCGACAGCAAAATGTACTTTCGCTTCATACACAACCAAGGAGGAAGGTTATAGATGCAGAGAGTCACGGGCCATGTGCTATGTCGGCTGCTCATGCTACTGAATGGATTCATTCCATCTGTACTCAGTCCAAACCTTATATTCCTTGGTTCTGCACCGAACTCTGCAAAACTCCTATCGATGTTTCTCCACTGCGCGGAATCAGCAAGGTGTCTTAGCATTCCATCCTTCTTGCGCTCCTCCGAGTGCCAACGCAGCAGTTTTGCCTCCTTTGGATTTGCATAAAACCTTTTCAAACGGGGAATTATAGGAAAATACCATGCCACCTTAGCAGGAGGTCCTTTCTTCACCTCTGTTCCCTCGCCATCATCTGATTGATTGTTACGTTTGTATCGGGATGTGTTGCACACCGGACATACATGCATGTTTGCATACTCTTTACGGTAGAGGATACAGTCGTTCGGGCATGCATGTATTCTTTCTACTTCCATTCCCAACGGACAAAGAACCTTCTTGGCTTTATACGTGGTTTTAGGCAACTCATTTCCCTCCGGAAGCATGTCCGCTAAAAGACCTAGCAGCGCCGTGAAACTCTTGTCGGACCAACCGTTGCTTGCCTTCAATTTCAACAGTTCAAGCACGCCCGACAACCTCGTGTACTTGCAGCCCGTGTACAAAGGTTTCTCTGAGTCCTCCATCAAGCCACGGAATTTAACATACTCTCTCTCATCATAGTTCTCTTCTACATCGCGAAGCATCTGATCCAGATTATCATCGTGCAACCTATCCGAATCCGAGCCACAATCGACATCAGCCGGCGGCATGTCATTCACTTCACCTGCGATGTCATCCGGGGGCATATCATTCACTTCACCGGCGATGTCATCCGGCGGCATATGATCATTCACTTCGCCATGACTGGTCCAACACGTATAATCCTTTTTGAAACCCCTCCGAATCAAGTGCGCTTCAATTTGCCCTCGGTTCTTAAACACCTTCAAATTCTCGCAGTCAGTGCATGGACAGCACATATATTCCACCCCCTTATTCAACATATCCTCCTCGGCGGCTCTTATAAAAGCAAAAACACCATTAATGTACTCTTCACTCACACGGCTCGCGGCATACATCCAACTTCGGTCCTACGTTACGTACATATATAACAACTTAGTATTAAAATCTAGAATAACTAATTATAACTACATATATACCGGCCACATTTATTATATTGAGACTTAATTTCCTAGCTCAATTCATATTACAAACACAATAGCTATTATATAACCAACAATTTTGCAAATTAATTAACCATCTTCAATAACCACTCATGGATTACTTACACCTAAATTGTAATGCAATTAAAAATAAATAAATTTCATTACTAACCATATCTACAGCAACCAGGAAAGTCTGAATCTTAATTCAAAGCTCAATCTCTGCCTCTTCCCACCAAATTAACTGGCCTGAAATCGCTCTAGCTTCCTCCCGAGTGAAAAAGTGCGCAGCAGTGGCTAGATCTGGATCGAAATGAAGACGATGCAGTCTGAGCAGCGCAATAAATGCCTAGTCATTATCACAGACGATTTTTAACTAAAAACCGTCTGTGATAATAAATTATCACAGACGGTTTTTTATAAACAACCGTCTGTGATAAGCTTCATACCAGAACGCTTCGCGCGTGTTCGATGCCAGAACGCTTCGTGTTTCGATCGTCTAATTAACGTCTCTCGATCATTATATGAAGCGTCTATATCATTAATGTTTGGGTATACGAACCGTTTGTGCTAAAGGTTAAATATGCGCTCCTAATCCAGGTCTCTTCTACGTACGTACAATACAATATACAATACAACATGGCTTCTACTACTGTTCTTGTGATCATCTCCTTCCTCTCATCTGTTCATCATGAATTGTTCGGCCGGAACCTTACACAGGCGGCCAGCAATTTGCATCTAGAGCAGCTTCTCCGCACCCGCCCTTCTCTCCTTCCCCGACTTTCTTGCATCCGTCAGCTTGACCTGATCCTCCGCCGTCGTCGGAGGCATCTCGCTGCCGCTCAAGAAAGGGAAACAGCCCTCACCCTGGTTCTTCTCCACAATGTGCGCAATGCGGAAGAAGCTCTACACGCATTGCAGAGACTGATGGATAGCCTTGCCGATCAAGCAGAAACGGCAGATTCTGAGGAATCTTTTCATGCTATCCTGTACAACATTATGGATGCTGCTGATCATTTGCCCAGGCTGCACGAGGAAGTGCTGAGGACAAGGGCAATTTTAACGGCGTTCGAGAATTTAGCGGTTGATCCTCCAAGTCCCCAAGTTGAAGAAGAAGCTTACGAAGCCCAAAAGAATACAATCTGGGAAACTCTTTACCTGTACGATTTTTGTAATAAATTTGCCTCTAATTGAAATTAATAAATTTGCCTTAAATTTGTGACCTCTTCTCTCAGTAGTTCTGTAGTTAAGTTATTAGAAGCAATGTGTACTTATATATTAACCTCTGATCTAGATTATGACAGACAAAGGGACATCACAGCCGGTTCTTGTGAAAAACCGTCTGTGAACATTCCCAGACGGTTCTTAACAACAACCGGCTGTGATAGTCGACACAACACAGACGCTTTTTAATAAAAACCGTCTGTGATATTCCAGTATCACAGACGGTTCATCAGTAAGAACCGTCTGTGATACTCCTTTTTCCCGCCACAAATACCACAGACGGCCTTCAAATTAAAACCGTCTGTAATAGTGTACATTACAGACGGTTTCACAAAACCGTCTGTGATTTGGCGTCTACTATTAGCCTTTCTGTAATAGTGGCACATTCTAGGTGATACTTCATTTACCATGGTTGCAAAGTGGCAGGTTGAACTCATAGTGAAGTATTGAGTGAATGGCAGTAAAATTAGTATGAGGTTAACTTCTTACACTGGATATGAAAGAAGCAATAGTACAAAAATATTTTTCTCATAATGACATGAAGTGATGGAGAGATCAGTTGAACTCGCAGAGGGGAAAACAAGGAAAACAAATGTTCACCTTTCTAGGTTTGACAATTCAAAGGACATATTTTCCTGGCTAACAGTTATCCCCCTCTGTTCTTTTTTATTTGACGTCCTAGAATCCGTGTTGTCAAATTTTCTAATGTTTGACCATCAATATGTTTAAGAGTATCTAGATTGGCTATATGAAAAATATAGAGTAAAATGCACCATAGGTACCACAACTTGTAAGGTGGATGCAAGTAAGTCACACAACTGTAAATTTGCTCATTTACATCACTGATTTTGTTTAAGTAATGCAACAAAATACAAAATGAGATGTGGTGGCACATGGCACTAACGTGGTGCTAGCTGAGCTTTTAGTGTGGCTCAAGATTGTATGTATTAGGCTTGGTGTGGGAAAAAATGCAAAGAGACCCCCGGTTTTATCCCCTCCATTAGTTAGGCCCAAACTATCCCCTATTCTCATGACAAAAGCGACAGACACTTCGAGCACGCCGCCTGGAGGAGGATCCGACAATCTGGCCAGCATGTACGGATGGCGGCGCCAGTACTTCAACCACCAGGAACAACACCGTCTACATACAATGAGTTGTGGGGCTTGGGGATAGATAGGTGAGGTGGAGAGGCATGGGGGCGACGATTGTAGGAGGCGGTGTGGGTGGAGAGGGCATGGGAGGCGGTAGCGGTGCAGGCATAGGCCACATGGGCAACGATGGTAGGGGGACACTAGAACGCTACGATTGGTAACTCCACTAGAAGTTCTTCTCACTACAACTTTTTGAGAAAAGCTACCTATTTCAATAATTAGGCAAACTCACATTACAATCGTTTAGAAACACTGATACAATAAATTCAGAAGCTATACCTAGACAAGATACATAGTTTTTTTACAACACAGCCAGCCTTTGCTAAAAACATTCACTAGAAGCAAGGTTGCCACGGTGCTCTGGCAAGTCGTGGCGAGGCCAGGGGTCTGGACACCTAGTCAACTAAGCGTCTGCCATGGCAACAGTTAGGCGATAGTAGCTAGTCGACAAATAATACCTTATATGACTGAAAATTAAATAACCATGCAACATAATAGTACAAATTATGTAAATAACTATATCAGATGAAATCTATTAAAAGAGGGGTCTATTCGTAATTTTTAGGAACTCCGAAGACTTAATCGCAAAAAGACCAAAACAAATACTACTCCTAACCCTAGTTGCCAGCCAGCCCAACTCCTCCCACAATCCTACTGTATTTCCCCCATCTCCTCTCTCTCCCGCTCTCTCTCCCCAGTGCCTCCCCTCCCTGCCGCTTCCTCCCCCCGCCTGGCACCTCCCCTTCCCGTCACCTCCTCCCCTCGTCCAGCGGCTCCACTCCCCACCTCCTCCCCTCCTCGCCGCCTCCCCTCCCGAACTGGAGGAGGCTGCAGCAGATCAGCGGCAGGAGCACTGGAGGAGGCCGCAAATCGACAGCAGGAGGAGACTTTAGATCAGTGTCGGAGGAGGACTGGAGGTGGGAGGACGGTGCAGATCAGCGCTGGCTATGGGAGATCTCCCAGTGAGGCTGTGACCGTGAAACCCTACTAGGCGGCTAGACTGAGGAATGTGCCGGGTCGGGTGGCTAGGGTCGTGAAAGAGGTAACCCTTTGAAGCCCCCCACCACCCAGCCGGCTACCGGAATGAGCTAGGTGACCCTTGGACGCCTATGCGTCGCCTAGCACCGCCTAACTTCTCCCGCGCTGGACAATTGGCCATGGTGTCCACCTCTAGCCGCCTGGACGTGTTGGCGTCGCCGACGCCTAGGCGACGCCTTGATAACCTTGACTAGAAGTGATATTGTTCTATAAGCAATTATATGAAAAAAAAACTCTTTCGTACCTTATTGCACCACTTAAAACAAAATTAGTGATATAAACAAGCAAATTTACAGTTTTGTAACATGCTGACACTTATCTTACAAGTTGTTGTATCTGTGGTGTATTTTACTCAAAATTATTTCATTAGATTTATTGTTAACAATACTTTCTTAATATTATAATTTTATTAGTATATATCAATATAAAGTAATAAAAAGCAAGGGTCAAAGTTGCATCTCAGAGGTCTAAAAAGTAAAAAACATCAAATAAAAAAAAGGACAAAGGTCGTCTAAAAAGTCAAAAAATATCAAATAAAAAAGGACCAAGGGAGTAAGCAACAAAGCAAACAATTTTCAGCAATTATTGGCAAAATCACCAACTCAGCTAAAACTACAATACAGCCGTTCAATAATCGGGTTCTATCATCTATAATATGTCGAACTTACAGGATCCCCTTTCACTCGCAGCAAAAGCAGCGCATCGTGTAAGGTCAGATGTTAAAGCTGTCGAGCATGTGTTTCGCAACTGAACTACGTTGAGATTACTATAACTCATCATAAGAAGATGTTAAAGTTGTCGAGCATGTGTTTCGTAACTGAACTAGGTTGAGATTACTATAACTCATCATAAGAAGATCAACCTGCAGTTTTAGCAAATATTCATCTAGGCCGTGGCAACCACCACTCAGAATTGAGCCCCATATATAAGTTATCTAGACTATAAACCACCGATTCCTCCGATTATCGGGTCAACAATCTGCAAACCCAAATATTCCTCTCTTTCCTTCTCAAAGTGGGAGTTTTGATCCGAAAAGCCCTGGACTTTCCCCCCTTCTCTCCCTAATCCCGAGACCTAACTAGCTGATGGTCAAATCAAGCAACATTGCACTGCATTGCTGGTATCGACAATTATTCTCAAGAAAAATCGTAAAAAGGGAGCATAACCCCATGTATACTTCAAGAATGACATATTCACGAGCAAATTATATAAATCCCAAACAAGGGGACGAACCAATCGAAAACCCTAGTGCTAGAGCAAGGCTGGAAGCGCGCGTACCCAGGCAGGTGGGCGGGCGGAGGGCGGTGAGGTGGGAGGCGGCGGAGGCGAGGATGCCGCTGCCCAGATCGGCCACCTCCCTCTCCAGCTCCTCTATCTCCTCCTCCGCCTCATCATCTCCTACGGCAGTGGCGGCGGTGGTGGAGGCCGGGGCCTTGCGCTTGTGGCGGTTGGGCAGGGCTCCAGCTTGGCTCGGCACATGCGAGCCCCCCCCCCCCCAACTATGGAAAACCTGGAGCTTGTGGAGCAGAGGCGAGGGGAGACTGGCTCGAGCAGACGAAAGAGGGTGCGACGGCCGGAGAGCCGGAGAGGCTGAGGTGGTGATCAGTTCGGCTGAAAAGCTCATGGCTTATGGCTGAAAACACTGTAGCTGGCTGAAAAAAGCATTGTAGCTGACAGAAGCTTATTTATCATAATTAAATTTAAAAAAATTAAAAAAATAAAAAATATGTTAGCCCATTACGTATAATAAAACAAATACGGGAAAAAAGAACCGGCAAAAAAGCTCAACAAAAAGCCAAAAGTTCAGAAAAAGACGAAACTTATGAATAGTGAAAAATAAGCCAGAAGCCGAAACCGAGTTGATCAAGGATCCTGGGAACTAGGAGTGGGCCCACATGAATTTGGGGTGGGTACTTTGAGGCTGTGGCTTATAGTTAAAATTTTTGAATTCTGGCTATTCATGAGATACAGTACGTAGAGGAAAATAATCACATACGATTTTGGTCAGTACAGCTGAACTCAGTACACTTTTTACTACAATCTTCTTGTTAACCGTACTTTGAAAAAACACACCGTTTGAAAGCTAATTACTGTAGCATAAGTCATAAGACATAAGTTATAAGTGGAAAACAACTCAGCCCAATGGCTCGGTTCTTAGCTTCATCGAGACTATGGGAACGAGTAGCTTCTTTTTTACTGCGGATTATAGTTTATGGCTGTGTTTTATGAGTATTTGTCGTAGTGTAAGTATTTATATGAATGAACTGAATGCCAATAAGCCGTTTTAAAATAGTTTGTCTCGATAAACCACTTCAAAACAGCGATAGAAAAGTCGTCCAATTTGTTTGTTCGAGAAAAGTCGTAAGCTGAAAAGAACTGGAATACAAAGCATCCGACGGCTAAAACAAAAGTAGGTGAGGTGCTCTTTTTTCTAAAGTAGAAGACTTGCCTCTACTTTCATTAAGGAAAAGAGTTCTACAACACACAGCAAGAAAAGACTTCTCTCCATTTTCATTAGGGTCGATTGTTCTTGTTAATTACGGCTGATGGATTATGGCTACGGTTAACGGTTTTTTGTCCTAACGTGAGCACTTGTACCCATGATCAGCTGTTTTGAAAATGTTATCTTGATAAGCTGCTTTGAAAAGATAATAGAGAAACCATCTCATTTATTTATTCGGGGGAAGTATTAAGTCATGCCCATTTATATTGGTTTTTGGCTTTAGTTTTTGGCTTATAAATAGTAATAGCTTGTAGAGCAATTTATAAACAGAGATATTTGCATGTGAGTTTAATCAATATAAATAAAGTTACTATAGTATATATTACAATCGATTAGTAAACCCTATTTTAAAAAGATATTTTATTTGAAAGCTAGGTATTATAAAAAAGATATTTATTATAAAAAATAGTTTTTAGAAACCAATAGAGGACCATAAACTCGCACGCTACAAAGATAATGAGCAACGCCATCACTCTCTCAACCTGGCGAACGACTAACACAATCAGCTACCATTTAGGCCCTGTTTGGTACAGCTTCACCAACAGCTTCATGAGATGTTGTGAGCTGTGTTTTGCCAAACACCTTTTTTGCAAACAGCTTCATGGATGAAGCTCCTTAAATCATGCTCTCACAAGGGAATAGGGTGGGGTGAAGCTGAAAATAGTAGCTTTTCACAGTTCTCTCCCTCAGGCTCGCAGTTCTAGGAACCCACTGCCCTTGTAGTTGACAGAAATTACAGCACTTTGCCACTGGATCCCCACGCCTGTTTCTTCTCCTCCCGTTCGCACTTCTCTACCGTTCGCACTGATTTTAATTTTTTTATTTTAATTTTTTAATTCATACTCATTCAATATATATTATTTTTTAATTCATATGATCATATACAAACATACAACTCCAAATGTTAGAACAAGTCAGGTAGACAGGGGCATCTTGGACAATTACCCTCTCTCAGCCATGCATGAAGCTATTGGTGAAGCTGTTTTGCCAAACAGTCTTCCAAAATAGTTTTAGCTTCACCGGTGAAGTTGCTCGTGAAGCTGAAACAAAAAAAAAACAGCTTCACTAGTGAAGCTGAGCTGTGCCAAACGGGGCCTTACTACCACCTCCCAAAAAGCAACACACCAACAAACAACCCGCTACAGCCGTCTGGATCCCACGAGTACCACCTCGCGCCAGTTTCCTTTCTGCAACACAGACCAGAATTCCATCCAGCGACAAACCTGAAAAGATAACAGAAGTAGGATCATACGGCATCTTTCTTTGAGAACAAGCATCATTCCTTGTTTTTCATATTGTCCACAAAACTGCAGCAATAACAACCGCAACAAAACCTCTCAACTTCTTAGGAAAACTTCTAATCCAAGAGCCTCCCAACTCCTGAACAGAGTTAAGAATTCTGCCAAAATCAAAAGCACAACAAATAGTATTCCATACATATCTAGCCAAAGGAGACCTCACAAACATGTGATCCACATACCCATCTGCATTACAGAACATACATTGCTTACATCTTGACCAACCCCTTCTAAGCAAATTATCCTTAGGCCCCGTTTGGCACAGCTCTAGCTCCGAGATCTATGCTGGATCTATAGTTTGTTGACTAAATTAAAGTGATTTAAATATTTTTATTTAATATATAATATAAATGAAATGAGTCATGTAAATGCACTTAACATGCCTGCAACTCTAGATCCAGGATTTCCTAGAGCTACAGATGACCAGCTCTAGGAAATCTACAGATTTCCTAGAGCTAGAGCTCTGCCAAACGGGGCTTTAGTTTGCACCCTGTTCTTCAGCGCTAAACATAAAAAAAAAAATCTGATTTTCAGAGATACTTTGATTTTCCACAAATACTTATGTGAGAAAATCTTCTGTCTCTTTTTAAGATGTAGGTAAAAGGATTTCACTGTGAACTTACCCTTAGCCTCAAGCATCCATATCTTTCTTCTTCTTTTTTTGAAGAAAAAGGCAGGACCTCTGCCTAAAATTCTTTATAGCAGGAAGAAACAAGCGTACAAATACAGATACGAAAGATCAAAAGAAAGGACAAGGGAAAGAGACCCGAAAGAGGTTGCAGCCCATAGCAACCCAAGGCCAAAAGGCCAGCTACAAAGGGGAGAAAGGAGCTGAAATAACTAGGAGAATTTGCGAGCTCTCCCCTGCTGTTGTAGGTCCTCTCTAACTAGATACGCAACCCGTTGTGCACACAGCGTTTGATTTTGGGAAATACTTCAATTTCTTTCCTTCCACAAATTCCAGCAAGTATAGATGACTAATCCATTGAATTTCCTCTTGTCTTTTTTTGTTAGCCCTTTGCTGGCTTGCTGCCACCATTCTACTAAGGTACCAAAACCTTGCGGGCTAACTCGGATGGGGATGCCACAACTTGTCTAATATAGGACCTTGGTCCAGACCTGTTGAGCGAAGGGGCAGAGCAGGCATATATGATTGGCTATTTCGGGTGCTTGATTGCACAAAACACACATTGGTTGATGGCCAACCCCTCTTTGCTAAACTGTCTAGCCTCAAGCATCCATATCAATATGTCTTTCTTGTCGTTTAAATTAAAACCCACACAGTTTGTTTGGATCTCCTGCCACATCCTCAAAATATCTCCCCATAGCAATCTTCTAAATCTAACACTTCCCCATCCATCCTCAAAAACTTTTGACACATAAACTTTTTTGCTAAAAGTTAAATTGTATAATCTTGGATATTGACTGGCTAAAGAAAAATTCTCCAGCCAAATATCCTCCCAGAATCTTGTATGTTTTCCATTCCCAATTTTCTTCCTACAGCAAGCATAAAAGGCATCCTTGATATCCAAAACCCCTCTCCAAAAAATGAGAATCACCTTGTTTAGCTATCACACTTGCTAAACTGCAAACATTACACAAATACTTCTTCCTGACAAAATCTTGCCAAAGCCCCTAACTGTTTTCCAAATTCCAAATCCATCGACCAGGGATACTGAGATTCAGAGTCTCCAGGTCTAAAATCCCCAAACGTCCCTGTTCCATAGGTTGGCACACATCAGCCCAAATGACCAAATGATATTTCTTAACTCCCAAATCCTCCTGCCACAAAAACCTAGCCCTGAAGAAGTCAATCCTCCGGAGAACACCTTTGGGAATTTTTTTTTAAAAAAGGAAGCATATATAATGGTGCATTGCTTAAACATGAATTTATCAGAGTCAACCTACCCTGCCAACATCAAAGCTTGTTCTTGAAAGAATCCTAATACTAACTAGTAGTGTGCCCGTGCTAACGCTACGGTAAAATACAAAACAAGATAAAATTTGTAAAAAAAATAAAACGAACAATCAAATTCATTAAGATTCACGTCTCATATATTGTATAACCAAATATTTTTGTCACAAAATGAATGTCACATAAATACGTGACCGGTCGGAACCACCCAACACGCAATGCTCAAAAGCCTATGACCGATTCCCAGGTCTTGCGACCGCTTCGCGAGACCATACGACCGATTCCCAGATTTGTCTATGCCTTGTTAAATGCCAGTAAAAAAATTTTATGACAGCCCCAGCCTAATATCTGCCTACTTGCTGCTGCTAAATTAGATTTCTATACTCGCAAAGCTCTAACATCACTTTTGAATCCTCATTCTTATTGTAACATCCTCAAGCCAACATTGTATTTTTCTTGCTAAAACAGACATTGACACATATCAAAAGTTCTTTCTCGCTGCCAGGTTATGCTCACTGACCTTCGTGCCCCAACTGTATCTTTTTGCTACTTTTTACAGCCTCAGTTACAATTGCCTAGTTATACTTTCCTAAATAGAAACACATAAGCTTATTGGGCAGATGAACTCCGGGGGAACAAACTATATAACTACATGAATCAATCAAAATCTCTGCCTGGGATGCCCTTCCTGCCCACCATTCATATACCTGAATGCCGGAAATCTCGGCGAGTTTGGTGGCAGTGTCGTAGTAGGACATCCGCAGCATGTAATCAACCAGGATCCGCTTCAGCCGAATGTCCTCCCACTCGCCGTCGTCGCCGGCGCTCGCGGCTGCCAGCCGATCCAGCCGCGCCCGGCACCTCTGCACGTGAAGCTCCTCCGCTCGCGCGCCCTCCTCCATCTGAAAGACATAATCAGGAATCAATTCATTAGCAAGGAAACATAAAAAAGATACGATTTTTCCAGTAGTGTCCAGAAACAAGAACGAACGAATCAACAAGTTCGGATCTTTTCTAAGGCGAGCATGATTCGGCGAGAGATTGGGGTATGTGTGTGGATTAGGGGTAATTGCCTTGCGCTTGAGACCGTGGAGGCGGGAGACGAGGGAGGTGAGGTGGTCGATGGCAGCGGCGCTGTTGTCGCCCGGGGCGGCGGCGGCTGAGGAGGCGGAGGAGAGGACAACAGCGATCTCCTTCTCGGCGAGGCGGTGATTGGCGCGGGCGGTGGACTTGAGCGCCTCCAGGGGCACCCGCACCAGCTGGTGCTCCAGCCGTACCGACTCCGCCGCGCGCGTCTGCCGCCCCGCCGCTGGAGCCTCCCTGGCCTCTGCCGTCCTCCCGTACCCCCAGCAGGTCGTCGTACGCAGGGGGCGGTGCGTGGGCGCGGCCTTCCGTTTCACTGACAAACACTCCAATTCCGGATTTGCCATCCAGAAACACCATACTCCCCATACGCCGTTGGTTTGTGAAAGTGATTCCTTCCGTGCCACTCACTGCCGTTAGTCAAACGTTTGCTCGACTGTTGACTGTTGAGTGATTGGGGCGGCAAAAGGCTTAGTTGATGAGGACCCATTGCGAACTACGGTACGAGAGTCGAGAGGGGACTGGTTTTTGCAAAAACGTGTGAAGGGGCTAGGATTTTTGCAATAAGAGTTGGCCAGGGGCCAAAGAACTCCTCAATCGGCAGCCACCCACTGGAATGGTGATACACATTTCTCGCACTTTGGCTGCACAATAGAATCGTTGGATGAATTCAGCCGCCATGTCAATCAACCATGTAGGCACAAACTAAGTCGTCTAATGGTTGAGTGACAAGACGCCAATCACTCAATCATAGGGTGATTGATAGTGTCACATCAGCAAATCGCTCAATCATTTGGTGATTGGGTTTAGTCGCCTAACAGTTGAGTGATAGTATGTTACTTCTATAAAAAAACATGCTTATTTCTGAAAAAAAAGGATTAAGTAAATGGATTATTTTTTCAAAAAAAATCGTTGAGAAGTCAGAACCATTTGCAAGCCCAGGAAGTTGGGGCTGGGCTACCAGGCCCGTAAGAGATAGAGAGACAAAAGTCGGGCCGACCAACCATTCAGGCCATTGTGCTTCGCAACATCACATCATACTGCGGATCAGATCAACCGGGCTTCCGAGCTGTTTCCGGATTTGCAGGTGCACGTACATCACATCCGGACGCACGTTCTCGGCTTCCCCGCTCCGAGGTCGGACCGGAAACCAACACGACACGCCGCCGTAGATAAGCCTGTAAGTCTGCACCCCGCACGTGCAGATCGATCCGAACACAATCGAAGCAAGACACCAATCGGCAATTGCATCCGAATTCTCGCGCTTCAACAAGCAACGAGCGGCGCCGAGCATGAAGCAGATGGCCATGGAGAGGTTCTTGACGGCGCTGATCTTCTGCGAGGCTCCCCTGGACGCCGCCTACGGCACGTCGGTGTCTACCGGCGTGAAGTTGGTCTCCATGAACAACCCCGGCGACGTGAAGAAGTCGGCGGCGGCGGATGCTAAGGCGGAGGCCAGGAAGCTTTCCGGCAAGTCGCCGCGGCGGCACGCTGCGTACGAGCCGGCGTTCGATGGCCTCAGCTGCTTCGAGACCGTCGTTATGCAATGAGCCATTGATTAGTGCTATCTCTTTCTTTTCTTTATTCTGGTCTGTACGTACGTATGTTTTGCTTGTTGGAAGCCTTAATACTAATTTTGGCGCGGGTGGGGTTCTGGGTTCAATGATATACATGATTCGGATGATTTTGACCTTAGGATCTTCAATGAGTAAGAGAAGAAGACTTGAGGAGAGATCCAAGCTATTCATTTGTATGAAGTTAGATTACTTTGGTACACAAATCTGGATGAACTTAGATTAGGCATGATTGTAGGGGGGTTGAGGGGGGTGGATTTAGTAAAGAAAATTTTGATGTATTATAGAGGGGTAGAGATAATGTAGCACTCAAAAAAAGAGATAAATAAATAAATAAATAATTTTTATTAAATAAATAAAAATACCAAAACCCTAATCTAATCTCCTTAAATAGTGGAAACCAATTTTTCTTTTTCCTGTGTGCGCCATCTTCCTTCCAGGTTTCTCTCAATCTATCCTCTCTCTCCTCTCTATCTCTCTCTGGGTTTTGCATGGGGGCTGCATGGCGACGGTGGGGGCAGCTTCGGCGCCGGCCGGCTGGCCGGCAGGCGGTGGCGGCACGCCAAAGGCCACTCGCGCGCACGCGCTCGGCTGTGTGCCGTTTCAGCCATGGCGGCTGCAGCGGCTGCACAGAGTGGCGGTGACGCCGGCGGCCGGTCCAGCGGTGGCATTGCCCGGCAGCGCGCGCAGGCAACGTCTCGCACACTCGCGTCGTGTGCGTGCATGCGACTGTGTGGCTCGGTGGCGTTGTCGCATCAGAGGCAGCAGTGGCGTTGTCGCATCAGAGGCGGCGTCGGCGATCCACATTGACGGTTTGCGAAGTGGCGTCGCATGCACTTTCACGCTCTCGCGCATGCGGCCGAACGCAGGCAGTAGGGCAGTCAGTGGCTAGATGGCCGACGGCGGTGGCCAGCGGCCAGCGTTGGCGGCCAGGGGACGGCGCGGCCGAGCGGCCGTTCGCGTGGCCGAACGGCCGTTCGCGCGGCCGAACTGCCCTTTTTTTCCTTTCAGTCGATGATCTTCTGTCGTTTCCTATCCAAATTCATCATATCTAATCGGTGGTTTCCCATATCACTCTGTAGGTTCTCACGCAGTTGTCGAGGGAGCAGTTGGGTAGTTGTGATTCTCGAATCCATCGTGCAGCGTGTCCGTTGAGCGTGCTCAAGGCAAGTACCTCGCGGCCGTAACCTGTTTCTCTCGCACGTTATATCACATGTTTACCTGTTGCCTTAGCATGATTACTGATCGTTACATTATATTGTTGGTTGTCGTAGGTCGTTGTAGTTTAGTAGATTTTTTATATGATGAGGTAGATAGTAGTACATGCTTTCAATTAGTATGCTATTAACCGTAGAATTCATATGTGGTTAGGGTTGTAACAAACGTTTAAACGGTAATTAGGGTTGCGCGGCAGCATGCTCAAATTTAAGGTTAACTACTAGTAATCTTTAACATTGGAGCGGTTATTGATATGTCTGGTATCTGTGAACCTTAATTGTTGATTATTATTCGTGAATTGTTGTTGATTTAGTTACTGCGCGTTAACTTGAATAATGACCAATTATCACCTAATAAAATGGTATGTTTGACAACCCTTGTATGACTTCGGTTAGGAACTTCTTTATCGACAGATCTTGGTTCCATCATCTTGTATCATAAATCTTGTCTCGGGCCACATCATATCAAACATTTACTCTTATAACTTTACCTTAACTCAATCGCAACTCTCTAAATATATCATGGATAATTCGCTAAATAACAAACTAAGGGTTATCACGCCGGGGCTACCCAAATATAGGGGTCATTTCCACCCAACCTGGTAACGTACGGGGGGCCGTACATTCTCGTTATACAGGATATTACACCCCGTCTGCGGTTATACAGTCGAGGACAAGGTTGTGCCTGGCTATTCTCGTATAACCGGGTATGTGGGAGGAGGTCGCCGGCACCCTTGCTATAACTTGCTATAACTTGTCACATAACCAATGTCTTTAATACACAATTCTCATAATATCCGTCTTCCGTTCATAACAATATTTCCAATATCAGTTGTTCATTGGTTGCCTTATGTCCATTGCTTACTTGTCATGTTTGCCTTTATTTCATATGGTGACATTACCTGTCTTACCCTTGTGTTGCGACCATTGTTGGGTACTTGCTGAGATTTTCAAATCTCACACTTGCTCTTTCCCTCTCAGGTAAAAGGCCAGTGGATTGATAGCAGCATGCATGGGTGGGAACACTCGAATTTTAGCACTGTGGCTTGCCACAAGTTTTGCCATTTACTTTATTTGTCATTTGATTAGAAGTGGACCGGTCCCATATTTCAAACATTATTACAGCTTCCGTTGATTAATTAATAAAGTACTTTAAAGGTTTAATTTGTGTATGAATTTCTATTATTGTCTTTTATTATTACTTTCATTTCTTGGCGATGATGTTCCATAGTAGTATTCCACCTTGGCTATATGTGGGGTGCTACAGTTGATATCAGAGCTCAGGCTGTAGTTTCTGGGGGAAAATGTCTATTTAATAAATAAAAATGGCACATGCACAGGGCTTCGGGTTATTTTACTCATGCATGCATGTCTAGTCACTGGCATATTACTTGAATCAGGCTTCTATTGTTACTCTCACTCATCACTATTCCCTGCTTGTCTCAATCCTCCTTCTATGCAATAGTATGCCTCCGGCCAGGCGTGCCAGCCGCCGCGTGCAGGAGTACGTGGACCGGGTGCGCGGACACACTGGCGAACTGGATAATCACGGTCAGACCAATTCACCAGCTCGCTCTTTTTCAGATGCTTCCACTTTACCTCCTCCGGTGGATCCTACCTCAGACATTCCTTCTTCATCAACGCAAGCAGCTTCTCAGAGCGAGGTGCAGCAGCTTTCGGCTCAGGTGCAAAGCCTGGTCACGTTGTTGCAAACCGCTCTTCATGTGATGCTTGCCAATCAGGCCTCAATGGCTCAGGCGGCGGTTGCCGCTGCTGCACCTGCTCAGGTGCCATCCCCTCCTGTTCCTCGCATGACAATGAGGGAGTGGCAGCGCTTGGGGTTGCGAACCTTCAATGGTTTGGGGCCAGTGGAGACTGATGATTGGCTTCGCTACATGAACAAGAAATTCGACACCATGGAACTTACAACCCAGGAGAAGGTGTTGTTCGCCTCCCAGTAGCTAATGGGGAGGCGGATTTGTGGTGGGCTAAGGTACGCGGCTCTCGCGGGCCTCATGCAGGGCCACCTACCTGGGAGGACTTCACTACCGCTTTTGCCGCAGAGTCCTACCCTTTTGCCCTAACTAGGGTGAAGGACTTTGAGCTTGACTCCTTGCGGCAGAAGGAGGGTCAGCTGGTGGAGCAGTATAAGAAAGCATTTCGGAAGATTTGCCGTTTTCTTCCTGAGGTGAATGCTAATAAGCAGAAGAAGGCATGGCGGTTCATTGGTGGCCTTCGAGAGGAGATTCGTCATGTTCTAGCTGCTAGGGACATACGCACCTACCGAGATGCGGTGGACCGCGCCTGGCAGATGGAGGTGCAGCTTCGTCAGACCGCGGCCCAAAAGGCTGCCAACTCTGACAGGAAAAGGTTCATTTGTCTTTCTATTGAATCTTTCATTTATCTAAATTCCTTGTTCGACCAAGATTCCTTAAAATCATTTGTTTTTAGGCCCTATCCTTCTGAGCCACGGCGTGAGTCTGGTTCTTGGGATTCCAAGAAGGCTCGTTCAAATGGGAAGCGCCAGCGGTCTCTTTCTCCTTCCCGTCGCTCCAAGGGCGGGAGCAACTCAGGAGCTAGGGGAAACTTTGGAAAGAAGCTGGTATGTTATTGTTGTGGCGAAGATCATAAGGGCAGTCACTGTGGCTATTCTGGCAAGTGCCACATTTGTGGGATTCAGGGATACAAGTCTATTGTGTGCTCTCAGAACCCTGATTCCATTCTTCCCCCCGGTTTGATCAAGAAGCACAAGGCTTCAGCTGGCACGGTGAATCAACTGGCACGGTTGATCAACTGGTCTTTCCACCCATCGAGTGCCCATAGATCCGGTAGGTAGCCACTAGATCCAGTGATTGGCCATTAGATCCAGTGAGTAGCCACCAGATGCGGTGATAAGAAGCATCAACGACCGTAAATCCAGGGAAGAGTGACCCAAAAAAGGGTAGATCCACCTAGATCTGAGTCGGAAGAGGAAAGTGCACCGAGTAGTCAGGCGAGGGAGAGCAACTTGCCTTGAGGATGAAGGGAGGAGGAAGCGAGCACCGGCGCCGAGAAGAGAGAGTTGGAGAAGAGGAGCGACAACCAGGAGCCAAAGCATCAACCGAATGGAGGAGGAGGAGCATTTTCGTCTGCCGAGCGAGACCGAGCGTTGTAGCTGAAGAGGAGAGGATGTCGTGGAGTGTCGGCTGAACAGAGGAGGAGCGTTTTCTCAGCCGAGTGATCATAGGCTGAGCGCAACCGAGTAGCTAAGAGTTGGGCCAAGCTGAAGCCCTAGGCTTTCGAGGTCGTTTAAGTAGTTAGAGCAGTAGGCTATTACATAGATTCTAGCACTATAGATAGTTTCAAAATCCACCAAGGCAGGAGGGGAAAATTGTTCTAATCTAATAGTACCTTAAATAGATATTTTCTTATAATAGAGCATCTGCTTGTATTACAAAAATCGAACCAATTCATGTCGCAAATCAGACTGCAGTTGATCCCAACACTTACTACAACTCAGGCAAATTCATTCTTGATCATAAATATTGTTATGTGAAATGTACAAGTTACTTTCTGTATCATTGTAGTATACTTGCATTAGAAAATGTATTTGAAAAATTAAATTGATTAAGAAGACAAAAGAGTAATGAATGAGAAAGAAAAGAAAAGAGAAGAAAAAGAAAGAGAAAGAGAAAGAGAAGAGTATGAGGTAGAGTCAGTAGTTCAACTGAGAGGAGCAGTAGGACTACAAGGTTATGTAAATAGGAGGGTAAAGGGGACCTTGAAAAGGCAGAGAGAGGGCAGGTAGGACCCCTTTACATTTGGATATAATATAAGGATTCACCAAACTCCTACTCGGATCGAGGACCGTAAATAAAGTGACAACCATTTTTTGTCTCAGACGGGCAGAAAATACCACCCCGTTACATTATTCATCTCTCCACATTGGGTAAGTTATTATGTGTGAGTAGAGATGGATGAAGCTCAAAACCAGTAATATTAGTCTGGAAGTGAGTAAATCCCAAGGCGCGTGCTATATGCGTAGGTGGAGTGTTGGGCCAGGAGCTAGTACTAACCAAACGCTATTGGAAGTCGGTGGAGCTTAGGTGAGCAACCCGGTACACCGGCGGAAAATAGATGGACTGGAGAATTGAGCAACGTAACCTGGGAAAAGTTCTATACTTTAAAATTGACCCCATACCAAAGGAAGTGTGGAAAGCCTAGTTAAGATGGTTCAGAGTAGCCATGGGTACAGTGGCATAAGCCTACGCGGTGCTACACAGAATCATGAATCCATGCTAGTCTCTTGGATTGGAGACTACGGTGATCACTAGGGATCTTTTTTCACCTAGTGAAAAGTAGAGTTTTATAAATTAAAAGCTGCCATTTAATTTGATAAGACTATTTTTGAGAAGCAATATATAGAAATTTTAACAAACCAAAAAGAGAGGCATACAATGCATATTGCTATTACAATGCTTGCTAAGTACGTAAGTACTCACTCTTGCTATTATTTCCCTTGTTAGACCCTGCTCCGACCAGGGAGTACTCCGAGCTGGATGAAGGGGCAGCAGGCACATTAGAGTTCACTGGAGAGGAGGATAACAGTTACGAGGAGTCGGGGGAGGTGGACCCCTTATACTATGGTTGGGCTGAGTAGACGTCCCGCTGGGCCAAGCAGGAGAGCCTTAGGGTATCAACTGTATCTTTTACCCCTATGTATTTGTACTAAAGACCATAGCCCCCATGGCAAGTGTTATAATAAAAGTATAGTTTCTATATTATTATTCTGCTGCGTGACTCTAGTAAAGGCTTATTATTCGTCGGAACAGTGTTTTATTGATTAGGTGAATAATAATCTGTTGCTTAAATGTGATTATCCTCAAGATAATTACACGGGATGCGACAGTTCTCTACCTTAACTTCAATTCTTTTCCAATCAAAGTTCCTCAACCTTTTCCAGTCAAAAGGCACACCCAAGTATCTGAAAGGTAGTTCTCTTTTGCTAATAAAAATTTCCTCAAACTGCTGATGTCTCTCATTTGCTTCCCCAAATCAGAAAACCTCACTTACCGAAAATGGTCTTTAGCCCAGAAACTTGTTTAAACAAACACCGAATGAATTTCAAATTTCTTGCCGATTCCAAGTCCCCTTCCATTAGAAAAATAGGAGCTTTTTTACGGTACCCTACAATGAATATAAGCCAAACATTCTTTTGGATCCAATGGATCAGATTAGGCAGAATTTAGTTCTATTACCATCGGGAGTGCTGCTAGTAGAATTCTTAAAAGGGTAGAACTGTAAAAAAACTAGTTAAGCTTATCTAACGTGCGGCTTGAAGTTTAAAGACATGGACAATGTTGGCAATGATCCAGAAAAAAGGCCACCATTCTTCTTGCTGTGGTCAGCCTCCACGCCCTGCTGTTGATGAGGCTCAGCTCGTGCCGGCGCCGCAGCAGCCATTCGGTGCTCCGCTTCTTCCTCTGGGGGCGCCTCCGCGGTGTACTTTCCACTCATGTCCTACCTCCTGTCATACTTGACTACTTTTTTCTCGTCCTTGCACTACGTCGACCTGTCCTATCTCATGCTTACTTCAGCCGCCCTCGTCCAGCTTCTCAAGGGCCAAGGCCAAGGCCGACATGGCAGCCCTAGCCGTGGCTGCCGTTGCCTCACCTGTGGCTGGTGACGACGTCGACAACCAAAAGATCCGGCCATCCATGGAGAGCCTCATCTATTCTTTCTGGGTGGCGGGCCTCGTCATCTACAACATATACCTCCCGAAAGAGAAATGATGGCCTTGCCGTATCTAATCTGCCTAATATGCCTGCTCTGGGCTCTCGGTGCTGCCAGAATGGTGCTCAGGTTCACCGCCTTCCGGCACGCGAGTGGCTCCTTCGCCCTCGGCCGCAACGTCCAGCTCATCGATGGCTACATGGCGTAGCTCCAAGAAGGTGGCTACTTCGAAGCTGAGGGGCAGCTTCCAGCGGCAGCACCCCGTCTTATAGTGATGGGAGAGAAGAACCAGGACGTGGAAGAAAGCCCTCGAGGGTATCGTGTCAAGCGTCCGGCTCTGGAAGACGAGTCGAGTAGTCTGGTCACAGAGTGACCCTCTCCTGGTTCCAGAGCTCAAGGATCTCTACCTATCCTTCTCCCTCTTCAAGTGCCTACACAGGCAGTTCGCCGGGTATCCACTCGCCGAGGCTGGCTCTGGTTCGGCCGGGAAGACGACCAGGAGAGAATGTTCTGGGTGATTGCCGGTAAGCTCGCATTCGCAAGTGATTTCTATTACTCCCCTCTGCTGGCACAGAGATTGATAATACTCACGCGAACACAATGGACAAACACCCAGTGGAAAGACTCGGTTGTGGTGTGGAACAAGACTGCGCGCCGTTTTCAGTTTCTCTGCTCTTCGTTATTGTTTCGGAGTGCTACAGTAAAAACTGAGAAGCCAAAAACAGAGTCTTCTGATGACACGCACACACGCACTCGATGGCTAACAAAAACCATCCTACTCTCTAGCAGATAACCCCGAAGACTCGGCCACGTCCCTAACAAATTGGATCATGCACCAGACTGATCAACATGCTAATTCTCTACAAGTTCTGAACCTCTAAACAAAGTTCTGAACTTCAGACTACTAACTGCCTACAGACTGAACCAACTCAGCCTTTTTGACAAAACACCAAAACCTGAACGGAACCAACAAAGTAACAAGATAAACTTCGTCACCCTCCACCTGTGGCCTCTTTGGGCGTGTTGTCCGCGGCTCTCCACTTCTACTTGTCCTTTCTAATTTTTGCTTCGTAACACTCGTCCTTTCTATGCTTCTCCATGAATCTTTAATTTCCCATGAGATCCACCTATTATCCATCCTTGCCCTTGTTCTCACGGTAGTCATTGCGTCCACCGAGATCTCGCAGATGGTCGCCGGTGTGCGCTCTAACCGGACCAAGATAAGCATGATCGGGCACTACGTTAGGTGCCGGTCTTGTTGCAGCTGGAAAATCTTTTCATGTTTGCTAAGATGCAAATTCCAAAGGCATTGGAACGATGAGATCGGGCAGAGCTTGCTAATGGAGCCAAGCCTTTTCAGTGTGCTGCCAAAGGCTCATCTCCTCAAACAGCTCTCCCTTCGAATATCAAAACACCATTACGAACCTGTGATCAAGGTCTCACCGGAGGTGAAGGCTGCCATCCTCAGGACCAGCGGCGGGCAGCTGAGCAATGGGATAGAGGCCGTGCGGCGCCGGTCCCCCTATGGCATCACCTGGGCATGCTTTGAGATGGCGAGGTATTCGAGGCTAGCCCTCTTACTCATTGTTCGTTTTTTATCTCGACTGTTCAATCGCAATAAAATGGTTTCTGAAGCCGTGTCATTAGTGCACCAAAGGCAGAAGATATGCTCACTTCATAAAACATCAATATACGAAGTAAATTACGCTAATCTTAAGGCCCCATTCGGGACAAATGATTCCTATAAGAATTTCTTGGGAAACTCTCAACTCAGTTGAGAGTGGGGGTTTCGTTTCCTATGAAATTCCAACAAAAATTTTCACATTTCAAACGGAAAAGGCAATACTATCAATAGTGTTCTTTTAAGAGTCGATATTGGCCCTGTTTGTTTCCACTTAAGATTATTATAATCTAGCTTATAATCATAAGTGGAAACAAACAGTCTAGATTATAAGGTAACTTATTATAATCTAATAGCCCAGATTATTATAATCTAATAAGCTCAAAAAAGGAGCTTATTTCAGCTTATAGATCCACCTTTTATCTTAAGGACCATAAAATTTTAGGAATATTACCCACCTTTGCCATTCATCCATCCCCCAACTCTCTTGCCTCTCTCTCAAGGACATTGTAGTCTTTAAACATTTGAATACAATAATCCATAACTCTGATAATCCAGGTTGCCAAACACTTGACAGCTTATTTTCTACCAGCTTATTATAATCTAGCTTATATAATCCCCCACCTATAAGCTAGATTATAATAATCTTAAGTGGAAACAAACAGGGCCATTGTCAGTAGTGTAGTGTAAAGTTACAAATTATACCCTCAATGTGCTTCAAAATCGTGATTTTCCCCTTTCTTGGGAGCTATCGTTACCTTACAGAACATACTATATATATCCGTTTAGAAAATTTAAGAATGTAGATTTTTCATTGTCTACGGAAGAAATTAAATGTAGAGTTATGGAAGGTGATACATAGTTAAAGTACTTTTGTTTCATTTAGTACGGGTAAGAATAGTTTAATGTAACTAATTACTTTTTTAGATTGTTTGTATTTTTACTCTATGCACATAGTGCGGTGGACATATACTGTGGAGCTGGTGGAGATTTTGAAACATAGAGTTTACGGGTGTTTGGTTGCAAAAATTTTCACACTCAAGTCTTTTTGCTCGCTTTATGAGAAGTGGGAGCTTGAGACAGTATCTTTGAAATATCATGGCTAAAATCTGCGTATTAGTTAGTTAAAGCCTCTCCAACTTATCTTTAAAAAAGTTGTCCCATTTAATGGAGTTCGACCCTGACCGCAAGAACAACAACCAACAAAAGAGTTTTACCTAAATCTGTTGACCCCCGCTAAAAAAACTGAACCCCATTGGGGCTAACTTTTTAAAATAAAAAAATGGGCTAAAGGGCCTAGAGCTCTGGCATTGGTCTCTTCTTTTCGGAATCTAACTTTGGCTTATCTATAATAATTAGTTTTCAAACGAAGTATCTTTTTAAAGTAGAATTTACAAGTTGATTGTAGTAGACATTGTAACGATTTCATCTAGATTGGTTAAAACCGCACGCAAATATCTCTTGCTTTGTACTTTTTCATTAATAGCAAAGTCATAAGCTAAACCCAAAAGAACAGGCTCAATAACAGGTGAACATTTCAAAAGGTTGGTAAATCTATCACTATTTTACAAGAAGAACCTTGGAAAAACCAAAATTACAAGGTAGATCCATTTATTACTGTTCACAGTCATCTACATAACCAAATAAACCACCGAATAAACTGTTGTCTTTTCGGTGCCCTTGATGACCCAGATATTTTCTTCCAAGTTGGTCTTGTGTGCTAGCCGATCGAGTCATACGCAACTTGAACCACGGATTTTGCCAGAATATTCCCTCCTAAAGCTAACCTAGAATTTGTAGCAAACACTCTTCCCAATAGATCGGCATTATCTTTATTATCTCATTTCCTTGCTTTCCAAACAGAACCAAGCACCCAAATATCAAACAATTCTCCAACAATTCGATTAAGACAGCAGAAAGATCCCACACTAGCACTGACATGACATTTTCAGGGGGTCTGCACGGTGGAGAAACTGGTACCAGAGTTACAGGCCTGTTCTTTTTTGCTGTGACTTATGATTTTTGGTTGAAATTTTTGAATTTTAACTATTTGTGACAGAGATTACAGAGAGATGCTCGCTTGCGATTTTGGTTAATACAGATGTTTGGCTTTTAACGTGTACTACAATTAACTTGTAGACCCCGTCTTGAGAAAATATTCCGTTTAAAAGTTAGATATTATAGCAAAAGCCAAAAGTCATTTTTAAAAGCCGTAAAGAACATGCCCACAGCCGCATACATATAGTCAACTATGCACAACGACAACACAAATTTGCATAACGCAAAAATTGAAGTTTCAGCAACTTAATTTGGATGTATTTGAAATAAAGGATGGAGAACGATTAATACTGGCTAGCTTAAACAAAGAAGACTGTGCTTTGGTCGATCCTTGCTTTATTTCATAAGCCGGAGCTTACAAGTACTACATGACATGCTCAAAACGATGCTTAGGGCCATTTGGAATGGAGAATTTGAGAGGAATTTGTTCTGATTCCAACAAAATTCTTATGTTCGAAATGGGCCCTTAGCAGTTACTAGTCCATGAGGATTCCTGCAACTCTACATGGACGCTGAAAGTAACAAGCAAGCAAGATGTTTTTCTTCTTTCGAGAATAGCAATATCAAACTATACCAAAATCTACTTACATTTATCCATACGACATGTATGTACATTTATCTGAAAACATGTGGAGCAATGGCAGTTTACCACTCGAGGCGCAGAAAGTCACATCAGTGGTAAACAACTCCATTTGCATGCATGCCACGGCGCCAAGAAGTGGCGCGTCATGCCGTGGCGGCCGCCGTTACAGCAGGCGGCAGCCTCGGCGAGCCGGCGTTGCGCGCGGGCGCGAACCTGGCCTTGAAGTCCGGCTCGCGCGGCTCGAGGCTGCCGTCGTCGAAGTTCTGCGCGTAGCTGAGCGGGTCGTAGTTGAGCCCGCCGGCGCCGAGGATGGAGCGGCCGCGCCGCCTCCTGCGCCGCGCCAGGATCCTGTGCCACAGCGCCGCGAGGCCGAAGCGGCCCCAGCATGACGCCATCGCCCCGCGCGTGCGGCGGTCCACGTCCGCCTCCCCGTCCTCGCCCTCCTCCAACGCCGGCAGCCTCCCCGGCGAGGCCCACATGGCAGGCAGCCCCTCCACTCCCCCGCAGCCCCGGAGAGAGAGAGAGGAGTGAGGTCAGGTGTGTGTTGCTGGTTGGTTGGTCTTGGCTGGTGAGGGGGATAGGAGCGCGCGGCACGGGGAGGGAGGAGGGGGGTCGTGCGATGCGAGAGGGACGGCCGCGATGGGAGGGGAGGTGGTGCGCGCGTGGTTGCGTGTGCTCTCTTTCGATCTTTTTCATCGGCAATTTGGCACATTCCATCGTGCCAGCGGCATTATTTTGACGTGGAGCTCGCGCGCGTCGCATGCGCTCCTCCGGTGGGGAACACCTTCTTCAGGTTCGGAGTGGAAGCAACGTGTTGCTTGCTGCCGTGTGCACGGGTTATCTTCGGCTCAAAATCTCAGACGAATATTTTTGGGTCCTAAAAAATTGGTCACTAGGGCCAGTTGTCAGTTATTGTGCTGCACAGTATGGCCAAAATTGTTGTAGAAAAACTGTTGCGAAAAATCTAACGCACTAAACTAGATCCTAATAAATTTCGTTTTTCTTCGTGGTATGTAACGCCCCCGATTTTTTTGGGAACAGGGACGCCGTACGGCCCGCAACAGCCCAGGAGTTCTGTTGCGGCTAACAGTATATAAGCCTGCTCACGAACAATTAAAAGAAGTTAATTTGATTGAAATAAGACCTAACGACCAATTTTAATGACAATACGGGCGTTCAAGCCCAAAGCTTAACTTACATACAAAAGAGTCGAAGAAAACTCCACAGGAACACTTGAGTGCAGACGTAACCCTAACACGAACATTCGCAGCATCTTCTGTTCTTCTGGTATCTGGGGGGGGGGGAATTTTTGCAAGCCTGAGTACTCCAACCCCGTACTCAGCAAATCACATGTGGAAATACTATTTATCTACTTGCAAGGAATAATCAAGGGTGGGAATATATTGGTTTTATTACAGTGGGTGGATGCACTTTTATTTGCAAACAAATAAAATTAAAACATTTGCTCCTTAAGATCAGAGGTTTCCTGTTATCAGATAAAGTTCATCATTAACCCGATTGAAATCTTCCCGAATCCTACTTATGCCTCATTGTTGGAATCACCCAATTAACACAGCTTCATTAACCGGAAGCACGGTGTATTCGAATACCTTTTATTTCACTCTGCAGTGTTACTCAACTTTACCCACACGATTTCTTAACCCTCATGACTGAGTTAAGAAAGCCAGGTCGGTTCACTGCTCAATTCTTTATATCGGCTCTACCCGATAGCATCACTCAGTCACAGCCACAAATTAAAAACAAACTCCTCTGCCGTTTTAAGTGAACACTACCGTTGTTAGGTACCCAGCGGCATACCTAACTCCCCGTCATCCTGTCATCTCAGCCTGTAGAGTTTCAATCGAACTGAGCAGCTACTAAACCAGTGTTGACAAGTCAACTCCTGTGGTTTGAGCGATCACTATGTCTGTTATTTGGCACAAGGTTCTTGTCCTTATATTTTTCACCTGAGGCATTCAACCACAGCTTCCTCTGTGCTCAACAGCACTCACCACCACCAAACCAAACCAGCCTCCATCCCCGCGTAAAGCGATGGACGAAGTCCGCCACACGGAGCACCACAACCTCTCTACCCGAAGTCCAACCCTAGGATAAAGCGTTGGGCTAAATCCGCAACTCGGAAACCACAACCTCTTTACCCTAGGTTCTATGCGCGCCGACCCTAGGATATGGTGTCCCATACCACCCTACCCTAGCTCCGGGTTTTCCAAATCTACTGGCCCGCAGCCAAAATCACTTATTAGTGTACAATGTTGAATGAGATGATTCTATGTATATATACTTGTGCAATATTTTAATTCTTACTAAGGTTGTCAAGGTGAATTTGGCCATCAAAGTGAACATGGCTTTTATCAGTGGTATGATTTATCTAATTAGCATGTCATTCTAAACATTTATTTTAAGCAATTATCATTTTGCAACTAATAATAATTAAAATACATTAAATAAATAATGTAAATTTCATGGGATTCAATATGATAAAAAATATGTGACTTGCCTTCTGTCCGTTGCTCTTGATCAGCTTCAAACTTTACGATCCTTCGGTTGACCAACTCGCTTGGTCCGTGCACTAGCGTAGAAAACGAAGTCCAATAGGTTCCTGCTTTGCAGAATGCAAGCTGGGAACAAAATCCAAATTAAGAACAAGAAAGAGCATAAAAATATAGGTTGGGTCGGAAAGGTCGGAATTCAATAAGGTTTGATAGGTAGGCATTGTTGAATTTGGATATGATAGGTTCAGGAGGATTAGTTAGTGTAACATCCTGTAAAAATGTAAATTGAATTGTGAGGCTTTTGGATTTACTTTGCAATAAATTTTATTTGAATTTGGAGTTTATGGGATTTTCTTGAAAAATTTGATGAGGGTTCCAAAAATTGGAGGAGAAATAAACATGTTTAAATATGAGAGAATTAAAAATCTGAAATAAGAATCTGAAAAGATGATCCACCAAATGAAAATTTTCTGGAATTGAAAATATACTTGTGTACATATTCCAATACATACCTTAAAATAAAAAGGGAAAAGCAAAAAGAAAAAGAAAAATAACCCAGCCGGGCCGGCCATCACCCCGGCCCAGCCTCCTCTCCACGCACGGCCCGCGTGCGCTCCGCGGCCCAGCGCCCGCGCTCCACGGCCCAGCCTCGCGCGCGCTCGCCCCGCTGACGAGCGGACCCGCCCCTCGCACGCGTTGTCCCTCTGGCCGGCGGGACCCGTGCCGCGTTGTCTCCTTCCTCCCCTCCCTCTGTCTTTTCTCCCCAGCGCGGACAGACTCCCTCCGCCTCTCTCCACCGTTCGTTCGGTCCAAAAGCCGGGAAACCCGGAGGGGAGCACGGGCGACGTGCGAGCGACCGCCCTGTACCGCGCAACGTCACCGCTACAGTCTGCTGTCACCGCTGTCGCCGCTGACGCGCCGTCTGACACCGCCATACCCCGGTCACGCCGCTGTCCCGAGCGTGCGCACGTCTTGCGCCGCAATCGACCGCGATTCCGCAGCTATAAAACCCGGGGGAGTCCCTCACTCGCGGCGCCGCACTCTCCTCTGCACAAACCCGAAGGTAATTGCACTGCCACCCACAAAAATCGACGGCGGGGAAATCACCTTCCCCAACTCCGGCGACCACCCGATCCACTAACCCGAGCCATTAGAGTTCGATTCACCGTCACCACACCACCTCCGGCTCACCGCGAAGCCATCCCTGGCCTCGCCTGAGCTCCTCATCGCCTGTACACCGCCGGCATCGACGACCCTCCCCGAACCGCCGCCTCCTCTCGCCGCCGGCCCTTCACCGTACCTCTTCGTCTCCGCCGACCTCACCAGCAGCTTCGCCATCACCTGGGGGCTGCATTTCACGCAACTCCCGAACCGCTCCGGCCATCACTCGCCGCCGTCGCCACCGCCATCTTCTTCCTCTATTCGGCTCCCTCCCAGAGCCACTTCAAAGGAATTACTTAACCATATAGGGTAAGATAAGCTCGAGCGGTCACCTGGCTAGCCGCGCTCTCCCCCCCCCCCTCCTGCTGCCGCGGCGCGCGTTCGAGCCCCAGCTCCGCGCGTTGCGGTCGAGCATTTCTCTATTTTTCTCTTCACTGACAAGCGGGCCCCGCCCGTCAGCCGCTGTCGGTCAGTGGGCCGACTGACCACTGGGCCCCACTGGCCATAGACACAGCAACAAACAAATAAAGAAAGAAATAAAAATTTAAAAATCTGACATATGGGACCCACTGGCAGAAATTTATTAATTTTTGAAATTATCTGGACTGAAATATTCAAATGGTCATAACTTATTCATTTTAACTCCAAATTGAGTGGGACAAATTTCTAAATTCCTCTAAAATCAAGATCTATCCAATGGGGCTGAAATCATAATTTTTAGATTTCATTTGATTTTCTGGTGTTATTTGGTTTGATTTGCTGCCTTTTCTTTTTATCCAAAATTTTGGCGCACGCTAATATAGCTTACGAGGCACAAGAGGAGGAGATCGAGGCAGCAACCCTAGAAGCACCAGAGAATCCAACTCCCGACCACTGTGACCAAGGCGAGTCAATACTTTGATCATGTTGAACCTACATTTATGCAAATTACTTTGTTTTAAATTAACAAATTGCATTGCTGTTATTTTTTATGCAAATGCATGCTAGATTTGATATTCTAGTTATATGTCATTGTTTACATTGAATAATATTACCCCTCCTTTGAGTATTTGAATGTGTGAACCTTGTCGCCCTAGCAAAAATATATTAGTAGCATTTCGAAAATAAGTCCGTAACCGTATGCCATGCTTAGCATTGATTAGGAACTCGGGGCAAGAAATTGTCCCAAGCATCACTTTTATTCATGAGAAATTGGTTTGGGCAGTCATTGTGATAATGACTGGTATATGTTGGATATGATTATTTTACACTCCCAAGATCCCCAACTTGCTTAATTATCTGGGCGGATTGGTTCGATGGTGTGTATGTGTGTGGTGCAGTGATTGCACAAGTGGGTTAGTGGTAGACCGCCCAGATACCACTAAGGACTGAATCTTGTCATGTCACCCGTGTAAAACAGTACAACCACAAGCTGGCAAAGTGTAGGCAGGGTTAACTAATTTGTATGGCTCTAAGGTGGTTACGTGAAGGTGTGAACACGAGCAAAGGGATGGATGGTCGTATCCCCGCCTTTGCCCGTGATGGCTCACGAGGGACCCTTCCCGAGGGATGGTCGTATCCTACGGAAGATAGACCTTAGCGGGCGTAACCACAGTAGGACTATGCATTGTAACAATCCTGTGATATTCTACTCAACCGCATGGCTAAGGAATCATGTGGGGCAACGGGTGGATTTATCTCTTGTGGGTAAAGTGTGCAAAACTCTGCAGAGTCAAAACTATTCGAATAGCCGTGCCCACGGTCAAGGGCAGACATGGGAACTTAACTAGATATAGTTCTATTTAAAAATGTTTGAAAAATGGGAATGGAAAAGTGGAAGGGCAGAGGAAAGCCCAGATTTGAGTTGTCCTGGGTGTCGTCCCAGTGGTTCCTGGGTGTCGTCCCAGTGGTAAGTTAAGCGGCTATAACGCTGAAAAATGTCATACGGTGTGATGTCGTATGTATGGAGAAATTATGGTGATATTAGGCATATGGTGTGAGGCCATATGTATGAAAAATGCATATTAATATTCCTTGAACATTATGCTTTTGTTCAAAATGCTAGGTCTTAAGGAATTTTTATATAATTGTATTCAAAAGCACTCTTCGCAAAAATAAAATAAACCTAAGCCATCATTTGGTTAGGCATGCATATTATCTACTTGCATTCTGTGTATTGGCTCGTGCAGCACGGGGTCGGAGTGCTCACGCTCGCTTTGCGGCAAAAATCCAGAAACAGGAGCGCAAGACCACTACGCCTACGAGGAAGCTCCCGCTACGGAGGAGAAGAATGACGAAGGAAACTAAGGCGTAGGCTTCGCTGTTTAGTCATGGACAAGTAGACATATGGCGTTGTGTGCACGTATGTTACTAGTTAGCTGGTGACATATAATGCACACAGTACCTTCCAGTCGCTTGCCTGTGGATTTGGGTTTGCTTTTGCTGTATTTCCGCTGTGCGTATTTGTAATAATGACATTTGGCCTAGTCGACCCCTTTTGTAAACTCTATCACCCGACGTGGTGTATTTCAACTTATGTAATATAATGGTTGATTATGCGATGTATGAAATGATTCAGCAATGTACCTGTGTGCACTAACTACTGATCCAGGGATTAGTGCAGTGAAACACAGTAAGATTCAGATTGAAAAATCTGGGTCTGACAGCGCTGGTATCAGAGCATACGACTGTAGGGTAGGAGCCTTAGAACGGTGTTAAGGACAAAATAGGAAGCACAATATTTAAACTATAAAAATGAATTTGAAAATATAAGCATATTATCTCTTTCTCGTATCCTTCTTAGAGTTGTTTTACTCTATTTTTCGTTACGTAAAAAAAATTACTAACACTAGTAAATTAATTTTCAGATGGCAGATGAAGGCAACTGGGATTTCCTGGCACATGGAGTGCATGAAGGAGAATTTGCTAGTATCTTGCGCAAGCTCCTGCACTACCTGAGCTATAAGGAGCAACCTATTTATCGTGGCCTTAAGACCATGGAAGGAGGAGAAGAATCATGGATGATGGAGATATTCATCCATGCCAAGAGTGAACAAGACTCGCCACATGTTTTCAGGACAGAACACCAAAGAGGCACTCTGAAGGCAGCAATACAGGACGCCGCACGTCTGGCTGCTGTCCGGTTATGTGACTTTTACAAGACCACCTTGCGACGCACCCCCTACTGCTACCATCCGATGCGCCGAGAAGGAGTTCGGTATAGTTCAACTTTCATGCCGACCTCCGAAGACGATCCCAAGCTTACATATCAGGTTGATCTTACCAGAGCTATGGGAGTAGCTCATACTGACGCTTTGGAGGAGATCACCACCCTTCGGCAGCACCTAGTCTCCAAACACACCGAGGTGGCGACACTTCGTGAGCAGCTTGCGCAGTGTAAGAAGGCTTTGGAGGAGGCCAAGGCAGAGGCAGCCGTCGCCTCTGCAGCAGTACCAGCACCACCTCAGTTAGGGCCAGAAGGACTCCGCCCAAGGCGTACTGCGCGTATGAGAGTGAAGCCCCCAGGACCTCAGTCTGCGCTTCGACGTGGGGCACCTGACCGCAGTCGTAGCAGATCCCGTTCTCACTCCGACACCGAACCATCAGAATTTAGTGGCAGTAGGTCCCGGTCCCAGTCCCCGGGCTACAGCCCATCCTCCCCCAGTGTAGGTGATATGGAGGAGTAGAAAGTATGGTGTTATGCTAGATATACGTATGGGATGTCAGACCTAGCTTTTGTACCCCTTAGTATGGTGTAATAGCTCTCAGTATTGTAGCTATCGTTATGTTGAACTCTACCTGTGTTACTGTAACCGTAAGCCCAGCCTACAAGCTGGCTATGTAACCGTTGGTGCGCTTAATATATGGTCAAGTGATTGACCTTATGCTAAAGGTTGCTTTGTTATTTTCCGTGCAATTTAAATTTTGATTGTATGGGATAATATTATCCTTCCTTGATTGTTTAGAGATAGTAATAAGTACGAAACTCTAACTGCAGATGGCTAGTCGAAGGACCACCAGGGCTCAGGCTAATGCTAACCAGCCTGAAGTTGACTCAACTCATGGGGCTTTACCTGAAGGGCAAGGCATGAACCAGGATCAAGGCAATGACGATCTTCCAAACCCTCCAGTTAATCCCACAATGGCCCAAGTAATGGCACAACAAACCCAGATCTTACAAGCCATTTTTGCTGGACAGCAAGGAAGCTCTGGTGGACACCGGGCTGACTTAGGGGATTTCCAGAGGACCAGACCAATTACATTCACATCAGCAGAAGAACCCCTGGAAGCAGAAGATTGGCTTCGAGATACTGAAAGGAAGCTGCGCTTAATCAAATGCGCAGAGGAGGATAAAGTCATATTTGCCACCCACCTACTTCAAGGAGCTGCTGCAGCATGGTGGGAAAATTATGTAGCTGCTAGGGGTCAGGAAGATGCAACCACCGGCGGTGACACCGAAGTTATCCCATGGACAGAGTTCAAGAAGGCTTTCAAGGACAACTTCATTCCAGCCGGGGTAATGCGGGTAAAGAAGAATGAGTTCCGCAATCTCAAGCAAGGGAACTTATCCGTCAATGAATATCTGACAAAATTTACACAGTTAGCCCGATATGCTCAGAAGGATATAGAAGAAGAGGAAGAAAAGGTCGACAGATTCTTCGAAGGGCTGAAGGATGAACTGAGAGTGCAGCTGATCACCCAGGACTTCACCAGCTTTCATCAGTTGGTAAACAAGGCATTGGCCTTGGAAAATGAGAAGAAGATTCTTGAGGCCAGCCGTAAGCGCAAGATGACAACCCAACAGCCACAAGGAAGATTTATCCAGAAATTCTTCAAACCCTCATTCTCAAGGTCTAATCAATCCAATGGGTCAGTTCCAGCCTTCAGACCTGGTGGAAGTATGTCCCAAGCATCACGCCCAGGAGGGCAGTTGGGTGGTACAAACCCCGCAACAAATCTTAATTGCTATAGCTGTAGGGAGAAGGGACACTTTGCCTACAGATGTCCACATAAGCAGAATGTCCCTGCCCGCAGTCAAGCTTCAGCTCCTGGCAGAGGACAGCAGAGCTCTCAAGCTAGCAAGAACACCTCAGTACCAAACCGAGGCAGAGTCAACCATATTACAGTGGAAGAAGCTCAAGAAGCTGCTGGAGTTCTTATGGGTACGTTTTCTGTCAAGACTATACCAGCACAAGTATTATTTGATTCCGGGGCTTCACATTCATTTATATCTAAGGGGTATGCTGATAAATTGGGGTTACCTGTTTATGCCCTTAAGAAGCCATTGGTGCTTAACTCACCAGCTGGACCAATTACTGCCACCCTAGTATGCCCTGGGGTAACAATTACTATGGAAAAGTATGACTTTCCAGCAGACCTTATAGTGTTGAGTTCTCAGACCCTAGACATCATACTAGGAATGGATTGGTTAGTTAAAAATCAAGGTGTCCTAGAGTGTGCCACCAGAACAGTGAAAGTGGTCAAGTGTCCTGGAATGACCATAAATATAAAAGTGGACCGGCCATATCGAAGGGGTCGTGCAATATTTTATTGTGAAGATGTACCCCTAGAAGGAATGATAGTGGTACAAGATTACCCCGAAGTATTTCCAGATGAGCTACCTGGCATGCCCCCGGATAGAGATATGGAGTTTGTAATTAACTTAAAACCGGGTGCTGCCCCAGTATCCAAAAGACCCTATAGGATGACTGTGGAAGAATTGGAAGAATTGAAGAAACAACTCCAAGAGTTACAAGAGAAGGGATTCATCAGACCCAGCTCATCGCCATGGGGATCTCCAGTACTATTTGTGAAGAAAAAGGATGGCACAGCCAGGATGTGTGTAGACTACCGTGATTTAAATGAAATGACCATCAAGAACAAGTACCCTCTTCCCAGGATTGATGATTTGTTCGACCAACTTGGAGGAGCCACCGTATTCTCTAAAATAGATCTGAGGTCAGGGTATCACCAGCTGAAGATAAGAGCTGAAGATATACCCAAAACAGCCTTTACCACCAGATATGGACTGTATGAATTTCTGGTCATGTCTTTTGGATTAACCAATGCCCCAGCCTATTTTATGAATCTGATGAATAAGGTATTCATGGAGTATTTGGACAAGTTTGTCGTGGTCTTCATCGACGACATCCTTATATATTCCAAGAACTCAGAAGAGCATGCAGAACATCTGCGCCTAGTGTTGGAGAAGCTAAAAGAACATCAGCTGTATGCCAAATTCAGCAAGTGTGAATTTTGGCTGAAGGATATCAGTTTCTTGGGACACACAGTTTCAGCCGGAGGAGTATCCGTTGATTCCGCCAAGATTGCCGCCGTCACAGAATGGAAGCAGCCTACCTCTGTCACGGAAGTGAGAAGTTTCCTTGGTTTGGCTGGCTATTATAGAAGATTTATCGAAGGGTTCTCCCGCATTGCCAGGCCATTAACTCAGTTACTAAAGAAAGAACAAAAGTATGAGTGGACCAAGGCTTGTGAAGACAGTTTCCAAGAATTGAAGAAAAGATTGACCACCACCCCTGTATTAGTTTTACCTGATGTACGCAAAGATTTTGAGGTATATTGTGATGCCTCACATCAAGGGCTTGGATGTGTACTAATGCAAGGAGGCAAGGTTGTGTCATATGCATCCAGACAACTCCGTCCCCATGAAGCTAACTACCCCACTCATGATCTGGAATTAGCATCAGTGGTACATGCATTGAAGATCTGGCGGCATTACTTGATTGGTAACCATTGCGATATATATACAGATCACAAAAGCCTCAAGTATTTCTTCACACAATCTCATCTTAATTTGAGGCAGAGAAGGTGGCTAGAATTAATCAAGGATTATGATATAAGTGTACACTACCACCCTGGGAAGGCCAATGTGGTAGCAGATGCATTGAGTCGTAAGGCTTATTGCAATAATCTTATGGTAGAAGAACATCAACCTGAGCTCTACAAGGAGTTAAGAGCTTTGAATTTGGAAATAGTGGGACCAGGCACTCTAGCCACCATGGAAATCCAATCGAGTATAGAAGAAATGATTATGACGGCACAGAAAGATGATCCAGCCATTTTGAAATGGAAGAGATTAATGGAAGAAGGGAAGGCACCCAATATGAAAGTTGACCATGAAGGCACTCTACGATACGGGGAGCGTATCGTGGTCCCACATCAAAAGGATCTTAAGAATCTGATATTAAGCGAAGCTCATAGCTCTCCATACTCCCTCCACCCCGGGAGCACCAAGATGTATCAGGGCATGAAGCAGTTTTGCTGGTGGCCCCGTATGAAAAGAGACATCGCAGAACATGTAGCTTGCTGTGATGTGTGTCAAAGAGTGAAAGCAGAACATCAAAGACCTGCAGGACTACTACAGCCATTACAAATACCTCAATGGAAGTGGGAAGAAGTCGGAATGGATTTCATCACTGGATTTCCACGAACCAAGTCAGAATATGACTCTGTATGGGTTATAATTGATAGGTTGACCAAGGTCGCCCATTTTGTTCCTGTTAAGACAACTTACAAGGGAGACAAATTAGCAGAACTGTATATGTCCCGCATCGTGTGCTTGCACGGGGTGCCAAAAAGGATAGTCTCAGATCGAGGTTCTCAATTTACCTCGCATTTCTGGGCTAGTCTACATGAAGCTCTTGGCACTCACCTGGATTTCAGCACCGCTTATCACCCTCAGACGGATGGACAAACAGAAAGAGTGAACCAGATACTGGAAGATATGCTCAGAGCTTGTGCATTGGATTTCTCTAAAGACTGGGATAAATGCTTGCCCTATGCTGAGTTTGCCTACAACAATAGCTATCAGACCAGTCTCCAAATGTCACCTTTTGAAGCTTTATATGGAAGGAAATGCAGAACCCCACTATATTGGTCAGAAGTAGGGGAAAACATCATATTTGGACCTGACATCCTCAAACAAGCTGAAGAGAAGGTTCGTCTAATCAGAGATCGATTGCAGGCAGCCCAGTCTAGGCAAAAGAGTTATGCAGACAAAAGAAGAAGACCGCTGACATTTGAGGCTGGAGATTATGTCTACCTGAAGGTTTCACCTTTACGAGGAGTTAAGAGGTTTAAAGTCAAAGGCAAGCTTACCCCTCGTTACGTGGGACCATTTCCAATTGTGGCCAAGAAAGGAGAAGTTGCCTATCAGTTAGAATTACCTCAAAACCTATCCGATATACACAATGTCTTCCACGTATCCCAACTCAAGAAATGTCTACGAGTACCAGAAGATCAAACTCCACTTGAAGCCATTGAACTTGAAGAAGACCTGACTTACAAGGAGCGTCCCGTCAAAATATTGGATACTGTAGAGAAAAAGACAAGAACTCAAATCATTCGCATGTGTAGAGTGCAATGGAGTCACCATTCCAAGAAAGAAGCTACCTGGGAACGAGAAGATAAACTGCGTCAAGATTACCCCGACCTATTCACCAGTTAGGCTGAATCTCGGGGTCGAGATTCTTTTTAAGGGGGGTAGATTTGTAACATCCTGGAAAAATGTAAATTGAATTGTGAGGCTTTTGGATTTACTTTGCAATAAATTTTATTTGAATTTGGAGTTTATGGGATTTTCTTGAAAAATTTGATGAGGGTTCCAAAAATTGGAGGAGAAATAAACATGTTTAAATATGAGAGAATTAAAAATCTGAAATAAGAATCTGAAAAGATGATCCACCAAATGAAAATTTTCTGGAATTGAAAATATACTTGTGTACATATTCCAATACATACCTTAAAATAAAAAGGGAAAAGCAAAAAGAAAAAGAAAAATAACCCAGCCGGGCCGGCCATCACCCCGGCCCAGCCTCCTCTCCACGCACGGCCCGCGTGCGCTCCGCGGCCCAGCGCCCGCGCTCCACGGCCCAGCCTCGCGCGCGCTCGCCCCGCTGACGAGCGGACCCGCCCCTCGCGCGCATTGTTCCTCTGGCCGGCGGGACCCGTGCCGCGTTGTCTCCTTCCTCCCCTCCCTCTGTCTTTTCTCCCCAGCGCGGACAGACTCCCTCCGCCTCTCTCCACCGTTCGTTCGGTCCAAAAGCCGGGAAACCCGGAGGGGAGCACGGGCGACGTGCGAGCGACCGCCTTGTACCGCGCAACGTCACCGCTACAGTCCGCTGTCGCCGCTGACGCGTCGTCTGACACCGCCATACCCCGGTCACGCCGCTGTCCCGAGCGTGCGCACGTCTTGCGCCGCAATCGACCGCGATTCCGCAGCTATAAAACCCGGGGGAGTCCCTCACTCGCGGCGCCGCACTCTCCTCTGCACAAACCCGAAGGTAATTGCACTGCCACCCACAAAAATCGACGGCGGGGAAATCACCTTCCCCAACTCCGGCGACCACCCGATCCACTAACCCGAGCCATTAGAGTTCGATTCACCGTCACCACACCACCTCCGGCTCACCGCGAAGCCATCCCTGGCCTCGCCTGAGCTCCTCATCGCCTGTACACCGCCGGCATCGACGACCCTCCCCGAACCACCGCCTCCTCTCGCCGCCGGCCCTTCACCGTACCTCTTCGTCTCCGCCGACCTCACCAGCAGCTTCGCCATCACCTGGGGGCTGCATTTCACGCAACTCCCGAACCGCTCCGGCCATCACTCGCCGTCGTCGCCACCGCCATCTTCTTCCTCTATTCGGCTCCCTCCCAGAGCCACTTCAAAGGAATTACTTAACCATATAGGGTAAGATAAGCTCGAGCGGTCACCTGGCTAGCCGCGCTCTCCCCCCTCTCCTGCTGCCGCGGCGCGCGTTCGAGCCCCGGCTCCGCGCGTTGCGGTCGAGCATTTCTCTATTTTTCTCTTCACTGACAAGCGGGCCCCGCCCGTCAGCCGCTGTCGGTCAGTGGGCCGACTGACCACTGGGCCCCACTGGCCATAGACACAGCAACAAACAAATAAAGAAAGAAATAAAAATTTAAAAATCTGACATATGGGACCCACTGGCAGAAATTTATTAATTTTTGAAATTATCTGGACTGAAATATTCAAATGGTCATAACTTATTCATTTTAACTCCAAATTGAGTGGGACAAATTTCTAAATTCCTCTAAAATCAAGATCTATCCAATGGGGCTGAAATCATAATTTTTAGATTTCATTTGATTTTCTGGTGTTATTTGGTTTGATTTGCTGCCTTTTCTTTTTATCCAAAATTTTGGCGCACGCTAATATAGCTTACGAGGCACAAGAGGAGGAGATCGAGGCAGCAACCCTAGAAGCACCAGAGAATCCAACTCCCGACCACTGTGACCAAGGCGAGTCAATACTTTGATCATGTTGAACCTACATTTATGCAAATTACTTTGTTTTAAATTAACAAATTGCATTGCTGTTATTTTTTATGCAAATGCATGCTAGATTTGATATTCTAGTTATATGCCATTGTTTACATTGAATAATATTACCCCTCCTTTGAGTATTTGAATGTGTGAACCTTGTCGCCCTAGCAAAAATATATTAGTAGCATTTCGAAAATAAGTCCGTAACCGTATGCCATGCTTAGCATTGATTAGGAACTCGGGGCAAGAAATTGTCCCAAGCATCACTTTTATTCATGAGAAATTGGTTTGGGCAGTCATTGTGATAATGACTGGTATATGTTGGATATGATTATTTTACACTCCCAAGATCCCCAACTTGCTTAATTATCTGGGCGGATTGGTTCGATGGTGTGTATGTGTGTGGTGCAGTGATTGCACAAGTGGGTTAGTGGTAGACCGCCCAGATACCACTAAGGACTGAATCTTGTCATGTCACCCGTGTAAAACAGTACAACCACAAGCTGGCAAAGTGTAGGCAGGGTTAACTAATTTGTATGGCTCTAAGGTGGTTACGTGAAGGTGTGAACACGAGCAAAGGGATGGATGGTCGTATCCCCGCCTTTGCCCGTGATGGCTCACGAGGGACCCTTCCCGAGGGATGGTCGTATCCTACGGAAGATAGACCTTAGCGGGCGTAACCACAGTAGGACTATGCATTGTAACAATCCTGTGATATTCTACTCAACCGCATGGCTAAGGAATCATGTGGGGCAACGGGTGGATTTATCTCTTGTGGGTAAAGTGTGCAAAACTCTGCAGAGTCAAAACTATTCGAATAGCCGTGCCCACGGTCAAGGGCAGACATGGGAACTTAACTAGATATAGTTCTATTTAAAAATGTTTGAAAAATGGGAATGGAAAAGTGGAAGGGCAGAGGAAAGCCCAGATTTGAGTTGTCCTGGGTGTCGTCCCAGTGGTTCCTGGGTGTCGTCCCAGTGGTAAGTTAAGCGGCTATAACGCTGAAAAATGTCATACGGTGTGATGCCGTATGTATGGAGAAATTATGGTGATATTAGGCATATGGTGTGAGGCCATATGTATGAAAAATGCATATTAATATTCCTTGAACATTATGCTTTTGTTCAAAATGCTAGGTCTTAAGGAATTTTTATATAATTGTATTCAAAAGCACTCTTCGCAAAAATAAAATAAACCTAAGCCATCATTTGGTTAGGCATGCATATTATCTACTTGCATTCTGTGTATTGGCTCGCGCAGCACGGGGTCGGAGTGCTCACGCTCGCTTTGCGGCAAAAATCCAGAAACAGAAGCGCAAGACCACTACGCCTACGAGGAAGCTCCCGCTACGGAGGAGAAGAATGACGAAGGAAACTAAGGCGTAGGCTTCGCTGTTTAGTCATGGACAAGTAGACATATGGCGTTGTGTGCACGTATGTTACTAGTTAGCTGGTGACATATAATGCACACAGTACCTTCCAGTCGCTTGCCTGTGGATTTGGGTTTGCTTTTGCTGTATTTCCGCTGTGCGTATTTGTAATAATGACATTTGGCCTAGTCGGCCCCTTTTGTAAACTCTATCACCCGACGTGGTGTATTTCAACTTATGTAATATAATGGTTGATTATGCGATGTATGAAATGATTCAGCAATGTACCTGTGTGCACTAACTACTGATCCAGGGATTAGTGCAGTGAAACACAGTAAGATTCAGATTGAAAAATCTGGGTCTGACAGTTAGGATATATATATATATATATATATATATATGTTGGACATATTTTAAGAATTAAGGATAAACACTTGAAATTGGATGGTCGATATTTGAATTAGGTAGATCGGAATTGTGTCAGAATTTAATTTGACTTAACGAAGGAATTAGATTTATAAGATATAAGTTGGGTGGGGCGGCGGGATTTTGTATTTAAGGAATCAAAATTGGATCTTGATGAATTTTAACCTTTTAAGCTTTAAATTTGGAAGAACGGATGCCATGTTTGAATTTAAAATATTAAACTAGTCAAATGGTGTATATATATATATATATATATTTCTTGAATTGATGTTAATATAAGGGTGAAATTTAAATAAATAAAATCTGAATTTATAGAAATTAAGTTTATAGAGATTGAATTTATAAAGCTAGGTTTATAAACTAATGATATTTGGATTTTTTTAAAATTTGAATTTGGGTGAATGGACCCTAGATTTGAATCTAGAATATTATACTGGTTAAAATGGTGTATTTTGGTATTTTTGGAAATTTTCTAGGATTTCTGGAATTTTTAATGATTTTTCTGAATTTTTATATTCGAGTCTACCCTACTCTATAATACACCAAAATTATCTTTACTAAATCCACCCCCTCAACCACCCCCACAGTCATGCCTAATCTAAGTCCACCCAGATTTGTGTACCAAAGTAATCCAACTCCATACAAATGAATGGCTTGGATCTCTCCTCAAGCCTTATTCTCTTACTCATTGAAGATCCTAAGGTCAAAATCATTTGGATCATGCACATCATTGAACCGGTACCCACTCCGCGCCCACGCACAGCGCTCGGCCCCACGTTTCCTCGCAGCCTCCTCGCAGCCCCCGCCCCCCGCGCGAATCCGGCGCCTCCCCAGCTAGGGTTTGGCGCGGCGATCCTCCTGCTCCGCCTCTCCCCGCCTCTTCCTCTCCGCCGCCCGCCGCCGCCTCCTTCCCTCCCCACCCCGCATCGCCTTCTCCCTATCCCGCACCGCCTCCTCTTCCGCCCCCACGCGCCGGCTTCTCCTCCTTCCCTCCCCCACCCGCCGCCGCCGCCTCCTTCCCTCCCCACCCCGCATCTCCTTCTCCCCATCCTGCACCGCCTCCTCTTCCGCCCCCCACGCGCCGGCGCCTCCTCCTTCCCTCCCCACCCTCTTCCAGCACTACCACCTCATCATCGTCCAGGACGGCGACCCCAGCAAGACCATCCGGGTGCCCGAGGGCTTCGACTACGAGCTCTACAACTGCAACGACATCAACCGCATCCTCGGCCCCAAGGCATCCTGCATCTCCTTCAAGGACTCTGCGTGCCGCTGCTTCGGCTACATGGTCTCCAAGAAGAAGTACATCTACACCATCGACGACGACTGCTTCGTGAGTGCTCCCATCCCATCCCCCTCCCCCGCTCCCACGTGATCTTAGATCTCTCTGTGTGTGTGTGTGTGTGTGTGTGTGTGTGTGTGTGTGTGTGTGTGTGTGTGTGTGTGTGTGTGTGTGTGTGTGTGTGTGTGTGTGTGTGTGTGTGTGTGTGTGTGTGTGTGTGTGTGTGTGTGTTGGTGATTTGGTGCGGATAGGCTGGATCTTGGTCTAACTGCTTCTATGATATATATAGTAGATTATCCCATTGCTCTTGCAGTGCAGACCATTAGTGGGTATAGAAAAGATCGGCATAGTGATATTTACTGTAAGATCTTGCAGTGCAGACCATTGCTCTTCACCGATCTGTTGCCTTCATAGTGAAATGCCCAGGGTTATGCTCTTAAGCTTTTCCATTGATTTGTTGCCTTCACCGATATTTACTGTAAGATTTGTTTTGTATTTCTGATACCGGTGACATTTATACAAGGACTAGCTGAATGCCCGTGCGTTGCTACGCATTTAAACAAAATTAGAACATATTTGTATGCATGTTCTAACAAATTTTACCACTCGTTAGTGCAGACCATTGCGCGAGGCTGTGATGCTGTTTCGTCAGATGACGATGAAAGATTCCATCACTTGGAGTTCGATCATCAGTGGGCTTGTTCGGAATGGGCAACCGGGTTATGCTCTTAAGCTTTTCCATTGGTTTGTTTTGAATTCGGCAGTGTTGGTCATTACGCCTATCTTGCTCAATGTAATTATGGCCTGCGCTGAGTTGGGGGAGTGAAGAGAAGGAAAATGGATTGAAGAAAACTATGTGCTGTGTAATGGCAGTGAATTCAAGGCAGATCCCTTTGTGGTAACTGCACTGATATATATGTATGCAAAGTGTGGAAAGTTAGGTTCCTCAATTGGTCTTCTACATGGACTTGCAAAAGTTAGAGATGATGTAGTTGCATGGAACACTATGATCAAAGGCTGTGGGGAGCTTGAACAAGTGGAAAAGGCAATAGGATTTGCAGTAGAAATGCAGAGGATAGGCATTGATCCAGATGCTGTTACATTCTTGGAGATCCTACCTATGATCTCTTCAATTCCATCACTTAAAAAGGGGATGGAAGCACATGCTCAGATTGTCAAAAAGGTTTCCAGAATGAAAGTACAATTGCTCATTCTCTTATTAGCATGTATGGTCGATGCGGGAGTTTAGGCACTCAATTGATGCTTTTAGTGGGATCATGGATAAGGATGTAATCTCTTGGACTTCTATGATGCAGGCATATGCCTGGAATGGACATGCTGCTGAAGTTGTTAAGGTTTTTGAGCTAATGAAGAAAACAGAAGTACAACCGAACCGTTACACTTTTCTTTCTGTGTTGTCTGCATGTAAAAACACAGGTCTTGTTGAGGAGGGAATGGACTTGCTCAAGTGCATGGAAGAGCAGTACGGTCTGGAACCAGATATCAAGCATATCTGATGTGTTGTTGACATGCTTTGTTGTATTGGACGCTTGACTGGTGCATATGACCTGATAAAAAATATTCTTTCTGAACACTTGAACAATGATATATTGTGGGGGACATTGCTAAGTGCTTCCCATTCATGTGGAGATTTGGTGATTGGAGAAGCAGCAGCTAGGCATCTCTTGTCTCTGGATCCAGAAAATCTAGCCAACTATAAGATGCTTGCTGATATTTATGTCTCTCTTGGGAGAAGGGATGATGCTGATAACCTCTTAAGATTATCAAAATCAAGAGGACTGGACTTGAGACCAGGCTGCAGCTGGACTAAAGGTGACTAAAGCTTGAAATACATGCTAGAAGGTATGGCTTAAATATGGTTAAGCCACCCTATTTTCTCAGCATTTTATTCATGTTTTTATCTATCATGTTCTTAATTCTAAAATGCAAGGTTTGATCCTAATGTCTATAAACCCTAGACGTATTGCATTCCTACCATTTACCTCGTTGGCATTTAGGTCTCTTTTAGCCTAATTCAAATCATCCAACTTATAACCCTTCTCCTTTTCGAAATCAATTATACTTACAGTTCAGATCGTCAACCTCAAGCAAAATTGTTTATACATGTGGAAACTGCTACTGATGCGCATCACCACTCCACCTACGGCGGCTTCTTCACTGCTTCCCCTTCAGCACCACCGCTAGCCACCACTTCATCGACTCATCGGCGACATCTCCACTTCACCGACAGCCTCAAAATATATCAACCATTGATTAATCAAACGGTAATTTAGGTAAGAAATTTTTTGTAAATATAGGAAAATTGGAAATGAACTGTGAAGTGCTCACAGCTATAGACTGCCATGGAATCAACGATGAAGGAAGCCATGTCCATGACGAAAGAACAGATGCTCACCCGCGGCAAGAAAATGGCATAGCACCGCTAAGGGGGATTGAACTAGACATCAACCATGGCAGACATGGAAGCACACAAATTCTGTTTGCTGCGCATGGAGGAGAGAATTAGTCGATCAGTCTCATGGTCCTGGGTTTCGTTTCGTTTCAGACTTTTAGGATCAATCTGTACGCGTTGACGATCGAATCACATGGACCGCATGCCATTCATAACGAGTCTGTTACTCTTGCTTTAATCCTTGTTGGATCCTTCTGCCGCCATTAGTGGTTCATCTATTAGTTTTTACCATGAAATCCTACCGAAAGATCCATGGACTTGTAACCAAACAAGATGGGGTGATACTTCTTTTTACTTTATCTATCTAATTTGATGTGTGACCTTTAACTAAGAGGCATTGGATTACAAGCAATGGATGGTTCTCATAACTTCCGAGCATAGGAGAAAGTCTAATAAAAACATTTATCTAAAAGGTTTCTCAAAAATTACTGAAACCCAACATTGAAATCACCAAAGTTTCTTGTTCAACATCAGCAACCTCTGTCGCAGGTACTCTCTGTCACCAACCAGGAGGAGATAGTGGAATTTTGTCGGAAAGAAGGCCTGGTTATACTTGCCGATGAGGTTCGCACTTGCTGGGTGGCAGTACAGTCTGTTTCGTCAATTACATTCACTGTGTCAGCCAAAAAAAATTAAGTTGTGGTGATTGATTATTGATTTGCATATTATCTAAATGTGTTTACAGGTATACCAACATCTATGCGGAAGATAAGAAATTCCATTCTTTCAAGAAAGTTACCAGATCACTTGGGTACGGCGACAATGACCTATCTATTGTATCGTACCATCCGGTTTCAACGGGTTAGTCTTCATACATCCAAATACAGTTCATATTCTCTAGCAAAGAAGCCTTGATTTTTTTAAAAAAAAAACTTGTTTTTGAATCTTTGTGGAGTCCAGCTAGATAATGGCTTCAAAATTTCGGTTACTCTCATCATCTGAACTTGGCAGGGTACCATGGAGAATGTGGAAGGAGGGGAGGCTACATGGAGATATGTGGTTTTGGAGCTGACGTAATGGCTGAGATTTACAAGGTGGCTTCTGTTTGCCCAACATAGGTGGCCAAATTCCACGGCAACAGAAGTGGTCGGAACCAGTCATAATTGATTGGAACGTAGCGTTAGCACGGGCACACTACTAGTGAACAGTAACGGGCAAGGGCACTGTTCAACTCGGGTTGGCACTGTTCAATGCGGGCGAGAGCACTGTGCTTAGCGGGCGAGCACTGTGCCAGCGCAGCCCATAAGCATTTCGGCCTTCCGGCCCATTCCTTCCCGCGCACACGCACGCCCACACTAGCCTTTCGGCCTGGCTCCCCCGCGCGCGCTCACTTCGCCTGCTGGCTCGCGGGCCACGGCCTTCGGCCGGCCCATCCCGAAGCGACGCTTGGGTGGGGCGCCAACCGGGCGATGGCGATCGGGCGGCCGAGGCGATCAGAGAGTCGTGGCCGTTCGATGGCCCAAGATCGGACGACTGGACGTCGTCTTCTTCCTTCGGCCAGGAGGGGGAGCGGCGAAACAAAGGAAGGAGCGGTGGAGGGCGACGAAACTCCGGCGAACTACGACAGAAACCAGAGGTATGGCTGGGTTGCTTGCGGTCCCGGGAACCCATTCCTTGGGTCAGCGTTAGCTAAGAAGACGGCGTTCGCCGGTGGCGAGCCGATTAGCTCAAGGCGGTGCTTGACGGTCATAGGGTGGACTGGGGGTTATCTAGGTCGTTGAGCTAGAGTCTGAGCATCCTCGGGGTTATGGAAGATCTACGAAAGTGGTAATTTGAGCTATGGATGGCGATGTAGGGGCTGGCCACGGTGAGCTCTTTTAGGGCGGCGGTGGACCTCGCCGGTAGAACTCCACATGAATGCTCGGATCCAATTGAGTTGACCGTGGGATTTAGCATGCTAGGAGAGTGCCATGGCTACGAGCAATCGAGGTATGACTGTAAAACAAAGAAGATGGTATGAGTGGCTTACCGGGCTCAGGGGAAGAAATCGACGGCAACCCGATGGGCTTGAGCTCAAATTAGCTGCTCCGGAGGGTGCAAGGGTGTGCCGTGAGATGCTCCGCGACGGCCTGGAAGCTCACGGTGCAAGGAGGAGCGACGGCCACGGAGAGGCGGCTCGGGGAGGAGCTTCCAGCGCAAGGGAAACAAAGGGGATGGCTCTGCTGCTGTGCAATGAATAGAGGGAGACGTGGCACGGCTATACTACAAATATCTCTGGCACTTTGAGGCTCCCAAGGAGAAAATTCCCGAGAAGGGGAAGTTGCGGCGAGAGAGAAACCGAGAGCGAGAGGCGGTGGTGTGCGGAGCAAAGGAGGAGCCATGATATGAGGCTGGCGGGTGGGACCGGTGGCGCAGAAGGGGTGACGTTGAGCTGAGCTGGGCGAAGATATTTCCCACGGAGAGCAGCGGCGCGCACTCGGGCGAGGCGCAGAGACGGCAGGGAAACGAGCTCACGCGCGAGCGCTAGCGCCAGGAGAAGGCGGCATTACGCACGACAGCGCCACGAGAAGAAAGAAGGCGGAAAACTAATTTGGGAAAACGGAAATTCACAGGAAATGGCTAAAATGAGAAAGAAATCCGAATTAATTCAAAATTCATAAAAATTTTAAAATTTTCAAATTTTCGGGGTATTTCATGGTCCATCTCGTTTCTTCGTTATATAATATTGGAAAAAGTCATATAACATCTTTACTTCGTTCGAAAGTCTGCCCAACATATTAAACTATGAAATTGAATATTTGACCTCTAAACTTTGTAATACAGTTTAAATAACACTTTGACTTAGTTTTGAACAGTGATATTACCCGTGTAGCACGATGAGCTAACAGTTTTACCATGTAGAATAATACGCTGATCAAATTTCGATGAATGATAGGTGGGGTCTACATGACCTTCTCTCTCAAATTGAAATAGAGAGAACTACAGCGGTGATGACCATGGAAGCACACCTAAGAGCTCAGTGGAGGAGAAGTCCCCGTGGATCTAACATGTCATTAATCTAACTTGGTCAACATGTCATCTACGCAGCAAAACCGTTAACTCATTGTACCACGCGGGCAATACCACTATACAAAATTAGGTCAGTATGTTATTTGAACCGAATTACAAATTTTAGGAATTAAATATCTAGTTTTATAGTTTGAAATGTTAAACGAACTTTTAAACAAAGTTTAAGGTGTTACATGAACTTATTTCTTATATATTTGGAATGTACTGATATAGTTTGCATCTCGATAATGAAGCAGGGTATATCCGCGCCTCTTGATTATCCAAGTCATCAAACTTCTTCAACCCCTTCCTCTAAAACGATCTTCGTTGGCAACATGATTTACAGTCCAGCAAATATATAAAGCACGTAAGCAACACAAAAAAATATCTTAAAGTAGTTTCACCAAACAAGATTACCATAATACGTACGTAAGTATAGAACTGCATAAAAAGTCCTAGTTTAACACATTAGCAGTTGAACGCGGTTATTGACTCGTACCGATGATTACGTCTGCGAACCTAAAAACTGTATGATCAAGCACACGTCATTACAAGCATGAGAAGCACGACACTGAGATGGATATTTCATTGATATTGAAACTGATCACAATAAGCTTCAGAAGTGGTGACAGACAGGGGCGGACCGATCGCTCGAGCTCCTCCTCGTCTAGAACTCTGCAGACTTGCAGAGTAGAACAGCGGCCGGCAACCATTCGACACTTCAACGCGGCAACGCCAAGCCGTAATTGGGCTTCGGCCTCCAGCGGTCTAGCCCAGCCCAGCGCACGCAACGAGTAGAAGTCCACGTGGGCCGGCGAGCGAGCCATGCAGAGCAGCCGAGCGAGCCGTCAGCAGAGGCCACGCCGCTAACCCTAGACGCTGGAGGCGGAGCACGGCGCAAGCGCAATAGCCAAGGAAGGCCCGGAGGCATCCGCCGTGGGAGAGAGAAAGGAAGCGGAGGAAGGCATCGGCGCTAGTGCCGACTGTGAGGGTCCTAGGTGTGGAATATTGGAAATCACCGTATTTATTTTATACTAGTCTTATAATCAGTAGTTAATAAACATATTCACAATATTGAGAGCACATCGATATACATCACAAATAAATTTATAATAAAAGGGGCAAAAACATAAGCGATACGAGGTAAAGTTTACAGCATATAGCCGACTGACTGAATAAATATTAGAGTTAACAGTAATTTGCAGTGGAAACCAAGGAAATTAGCAAAAGCATCTAGTGGTATGGCAGCATAGCCCACAGGCAACCGACTGGAATTAGGCCCTAGAAAGACCCATCGTCGAATTCCCCGGTACTGGGGCAAAGTACGCATTTGTCAGGCACATATCCTTCTTCATTCTCTGATCAACAATAATTTAAGAAAGATTGAGTATATTGTGTACTCAGCAGGACTCGTAGTGTATTGTAAAATTATACATATATGCAATGATATCAAATGATGAATATCTATGCTAAGTTATTTTCAACATGAAGCCTATGGTACTCTTGTTTACTCAACCACTTCAGTACTCCTATCTCTCGACCACTATGGTACTCTTGTTAACTCGAGAGAAACATGGCTCGTCGCTAGTGAGAAACTCGGCGAACGGAGCATGAGCCAAAACAAAGCCGGGACCTTAGCCCGCATGCCTAGGTGAAGTATCGTGGCCTAACTTGGAGGATAGGGCAGTCGATAGCGAGGTCTTGCAGCGGCGGAGATAGGGGAATGGCACTATAGGGCTATGAGCTACTAGAGCTCAGTTCGGTGCTAAGGGAGCTTCCATGGGAGGGGAACTCACTAAAGATGATGACAACACTCGGGAAGTCGCAGAGTGGCTTAGCGATGGTGACCTCGTTGGCGGCAAAGAGAAGGCCCATGGCAACAGCGAATTCCGACAATAGAGAAGCTACAAAAGGATGCACACGAGCTTGCATACATGCGGAGGTATGGGTGAATGGAATCGAGATACGGCTCACCGGAGAGAGAGGAAGGCTTATAGCAGTGTCCTGGTCAAAAATGAAGAAGAAAGCCTAGCTTGAGTGGTCTACCGCATGAAAGGTCAATCAAATAAGTAGGGTATTTAAGGGAGAGGTAATGCGCGTTGTGACGGAGTTGGAAAGGAGAGAAGTTCACCGGATTTGCTAGAACACGGTCGCGTGCTCACTGGCATCACGAACGACTTTGGTTTCTCGGTGTTTTAGTGAGCGAGGTGCTTAAGAAACACACGCAAGAGACCAAGGGGCGAGCTAAAGAGTACAGGTGTTGTTGGGGGGCTTTGTAGGTACGGAATAGTTGAGGGCAAAGCGCGAGTTCTCGCAAGCACAACAGAGGGGCGTATTTGGTTTCTCGCCGTGGCATGCGAGGCGCAAAAGAAGACAAGGGGAAGAGATGTGTCGCATTGAGGGAACGGGTAGATAGGGGTTGGCAGCAACAGAGAGGAACCGTGGGCACGATGTCAGAATTTGAGGGCAGCAGCCATGGCAGAGTTAGCGCGAGCGCGCGGAGGTGGAAGACAATCACTGTGAATGGGCCCCACACGACACTGAGAGAGAGAAAGGGGTGAGGGCTGAGTGGGTTGGGTAATTTTTAAAGCTAGAAAACTTACTCGAAAAATTACAAATATTTTTGTGCAAGCTTCTGACAAGGTGTAGATCATTGTATATTTTTTTTAGAATTTTATATTCTCTGGATTTTTCTCAAAATTACAGGAAGGCTAATGTCCCTTATAAAGTTGATTTCTAATTTAATTAAATTCTTAGATCATGTTTAAAAATGACTTAAATATTTATTTCCAGTGCTATGATTATATTTATGAGTTTTTAGGATGATTTTCATCATACTTTCTCTCATGCCACTTTTAACCATTCTTTCTAACATTTGATTTTGGATTTAACTTGATTTATTTTATGCACTTTTCGATTTTTAAAAATACTTTTTTCAAAGGAATTCCAGTAAAACCAAGGGAGAACAAATATATGCAAAAGTTTTTAAATTATCCTTATTTTTATATTCTTTAGGATGTTACGCCGACCCAGGCGGTACTTCGGCCAAGTCGTCGATGGACGGAGAAGCAGCGGCCCGCCGGCCCCCGTTAATCCCAATTCCCAATTGCCAAGATCTAGAAGGAGATCAAAGAAGGTTGGTTGCTTTTCTTCACACCGGCGATGGTGCAGTAGTCTCTGGTAACTTTTCTAGAGTCTCTGTTGTTCCTGGAATATTATGATTTGCTTGCTTGCGCGTGAGGTGCCTGATGCAATTCCTCAAAAGTGTGTGAACTTTACTAGTACTGTCTGTATTTGGCAATGCTAGTCTCGTTCTAGTGTTTAAGCGTGTCAGTTGTTATGCGTACCATGTGTTTGTCGAAATGTTACAATAGACACGAGTGATACAATTTTTGCAGTTAGGGTTTTCCTTCTAATAAACTAATCTTGGGTAGTTTGTGTTCACTTGAATGGAACGGAAATGGCATAGCCTGAAGAAATAAGGGAAGGATTTGCAGTGAGCCTTCAATTTTACTACTACAGTTCTGTAGCAAGGTTGTTATGTCAGACGGACTATCAGGAGATTGATATTCCTATTTAATTATTTGATAATTATCCAAATTTGGGGCATAAATCTAATGATTCGATGCTGAATGGAGTGTTCAGTGCAGATATGCCTGCAATTCGTCAACTTGTTGTAACAATTATAGTTAGCTCCCTACCAAGGTCCTGATTGATACAAGCTCAAACACGGAAGTGCATTTCTTGTCTGGTTATTCCTATACACATTCTAGGATGCAACATTTGTTAATCAACTTTAATTAGCCTTTTGTGATATTTGATAGACAAAAAGAGGCATTCTGTGTGAACTTTATCTGATCATACTTAGACACTGGAAATTCAACTGTGATCAAATTAACTTCCAGAAGAAAGTTTCAGAAGAAATTGGCAATAAGGCAATAAGCATTAGATGTGAAAAATCCCCTTAGAAGTTCCACATTGCTTGTGCGTGAGGTGTTTCATGTAATGTCTCAGAATAAAGTTTGCACCCTTCAGTACTATTTGTGGTTGGAATTTGGAGATGTTCTTCTAATTGTGGTCGGCGTGGTTCTGTGCAGCGGCATCGCTGTACGCAGTGCTGGTAGCCATCTCTATTTTGGGGATCGATTCATCCTATCTGTTGGTTTGTGTGCTTTGAGCAGCATCACTCTGCACCTCAATTCCGTGAGCCGGTGTGCGCTGTGCCTCGACTTATAGTCTTACAGAGAAGGGCATATATCTCTGAGGACCTCGCCGCTGTTGGACAGCAAAGTAGAACTTGTTTAGAGCTTTTTGCTAGTGCTGGTTAGTGAGTAGTGACACTACCGATCTATCTGTCTTTCATAATTAATAGATCGTTTCTTCTATGGCTTATTTACAACTATTGATTAAGCTTTATTAGTGAGATATTTTTCATTGTCCTACCGTTATCTACATATGTTTACATGTGAATTGTAGTTGTTGCTTCTATTTTGTATCACATGCTCTTATTAGTATGATCGCAACATAGTTTGATTATAAATTACTTTGCTTTTAGGTAATACTATTTATTTCATGCTTCCGACTCTGTCCTAACTTTATTTTATTCCTGGGTCTGTTACTGGTGACAGAGTTCACTGATTTGAAGTGATACTTCCAGTCTCCAGCTCCATGCAAGTGTCATGGAAACGAGAGGCGCAAACATCTCATCTCATCTGCTTCATTTCCTCCACTAGAAAGCCTCGAATTGAAGCAGGGGCAGAGATGGACCTCGGGCCGGTTGGGCAACGGCCCGAGGCCCAGCGAAAATGATAATGGAAAAATTTTATAAATATATCCAAAGAAAAATGTTACACAGTGTTAGGCCCGAGTCTTCCCGGCCGGCCTGATTACCAGCCGACCCAGCGGAGCCAACGGGCAACGACGGAAGTGCGAAACGGCCCAAAATCCAAACGCCATACTAGCGGAGGCACGGAGCGACGGCCTAACGCCCTGACCCTAGCCCCCCGCAATCCCCTCCCGACTCCCGCTCACGATGCCTCTAGCAGCCTCTCCGCCTCCGTCGCCGGCCGCCCCCAGCCCCCCACCGCATCGGCGCATCCTCTCCCCCGCGTCGCCGCCCCCTGCCTCCTCTCTGCCGCGCCCCCGCCTCCTCTCCGCGATGGCCTAACCCTAGACCCAATCCCGCAATCCCCTCCCGACTCTCGTCTCGCGACGCCTCCGCGACTTCGCCGCCGGCCGCCCCTAGCCCCCCACCGCATCAGCGTATCCTCTCCCCCCATGTCACCGCCCCCACCTCCTCTCTGCCGCGCCCCCGCCTCCTCTCCGCCGCGGCCCCGCCCCGCCTCCTCTCCGTCAGTCCGCCGCAGCATCGCCCCACCGCCTCCTCTCCGCCACGACGTCGCCTCTCGGCTCTCGCCTCCTCAACGCCTCTCCACCGCGACGCCGACCTCGCCTCCTCTCAGCTGTGGCCCGCGGCAGTGTGGCACCGCCAGTCTGTCGTGACACGCCGACGCCGCCCCCACTGCTCACCGCCGTCCGCGGTCCGCCGGTGCTGGCTCCCGGTGAGCTTCTATCTAGCTGCTCACTGTGAATCTGTGATTGTTGTCAATATGAGTGTATGACTGTTTGAGACTTCGAGTGATGTTGTGAAGTCTGTGATAGTGTTATTACTTATTAGTGTAGTATGTCTATGAGACTATGTATATTAACTTGCTATTTGAATTTTTGCGATACTAGAATTAGAAATACATGATGAAGAGGACCAAGACATTGGCATTTTATTTTCCATTGCAATCAAATCAAACTCCGAAAACAATAGGAACTAGATGTATGTTACATTCCTATTTTTTGCTATGTTTTATCTATTTTGTTGTATCGTTAAACATGGTATTTAAATTTTATTTCGTTAGTGCATTTGTGTTGTACTTTTGTTATGCCCCAGTGTTGATAGTATTCGATGTTAGTTATGGATTTATAGACCCTTAGTTTTTGGCCTGAGGCTTTGTGAAATCCTGGCTCCACCACTGAATCGAAGGCAAGTCTAATCCAACTTCTGGTCAGAGCTAAGCGTCCCCAGATCTTGCATGCCTTCCCTATATTAAGCCATCTCACCGTGTGACCACAAAATGGTAAGCCATTTTTAGATCACAAGAACAGACTGCCCATATGTAGTGTTATCCTGCAGAACTCCCTCCCCTGATCGTTCACTCAATGGACAATCGAAACCATGGACGGTGCTGGTCGCCGCGCCTCGTCCTCCGCATTGCCGCCGTCCTCCTCCTCCTGTCTCTAGCGGCCACCCCCGCGGCGAGTCACGGGGGTCATGACACCGGCGTGCACAGCAACTACCTCATCATCGTGCGCAAGCCGTACGAGTACGACCAGAAGCTGTTCAAGAACGTGTCGAGCTGGCACGCGTCGCTGCTGGCGTCTGTGTGCGACCTGGCCAAGGAGGCGCTGGAGTCGGACCCGTCCTCCGTGTCCCGGCTCATCTACTCCTACCGCCACGTCGTGAACGGCTTCTCCGCCCGCCTGACGCCGGAGGAGGCGGAGAAGATGTCCAAGATGGACTGGTTCGTCCGGGCCCTCCCTGAGAAGACGTACCACCTCCTCACCACGCACACGCCGCAGTTGCTCGGGCTCATGGGCGGCGGCGCGGGCCGCGCCGGGGGCGGCGTGTGGAACACCAGCAACATGGGCGAGGGCGTCATCATTGGGGTCCTCGACGATGGCATCTACGCCGGGCACCCGTCGCTCGATGGGACAGGGATGAAACCGCCGCCGGCCAAGTGGAACGGCCGATGCGACTTCAACAATACGGTGTGCAACAACAAGCTCATCGGGGCGCGGTCCTTCTTCGAGTCGGCCAAGTGGAAGTGGAAGGGCCTTCGCGACCCGGTGCTTCCGATCAACGAGGGCCAACACGGGACGCACACGTCCAGCACGGCGGCCGGCGCGTTCGTGCCCGGCGCCAACGTTTTCGGCAACGGGCTGGGCACGGCGGCTGGCATGGCCCCCCGTGCGCACATCGCCTTCTACCAAGTGTGCTACGAAGAGAAGGGCTGCGACCGCGATGACATCTTAGCAGCGGTGGACGAGGCCATCGAGGACGGCGTCGACATCCTCTCGCTGTCGCTTGGTGGCGACTCGACTGCTGACTTTTCAGATGACCCCATCTCGCTCGGAGGGTACACCGCTGTCATGAACGGCGTGTTCGTCAGCGCGGCGGCTGGCAACACCGGCCCTAGCCCGGGAACCGTCGTCAACGAGGCGCCGTGGTTGCTCACCGTTGGGGCGAGCACCACCGACAGGCGGTTCGTGGCCACCGTGAAGCTTGGCAGTGGAGATGAGTTTGACGGCGAGTCGCTCAGCGAACCCAAGGACTTCGGAAGCAAGCTGCGGCCCTTAGTGCGCGACGTAGGTGACGGCATGTGCAACAGTGAGAATGTATTGAGGGCACAAAATGTCACAGGAAAGATCGTCATTTGTGACGCCGGTGGTGGCCTGAGCACCGAGAAGGCCAAGTTGGTACTCCGTGCGGGCGCAGCCGGCATGATCGTCGTCATCTCTCAGGTGTTCGGCCCGGTGATCGTCCCGAGGCCGCACGTCCTCCCGACGGCGCAAGTCCCCTACGCGGCCGGGCAGAAGATCAAGGCTTACATCCAGGCCACGCCGAGCCCGACGGCCAACTTCATCTTCAGAGGGACACTATTCAACACCCCTCAGTCGCCGAAGGTTGCACCGTTCTCGTCGCGGGGGCCGAACACGCGAAGCCGGGGAATTCTAAAGCCCGACATCATCGGCCCTGGAGTGAACGTACTCGCCGGTGTTCCCAAGATCGAGGACATGGAGTTCCCGCCCAACGCAGTGGTGCCCAAGTTCGACATCAAGTCCGGCACGTCCATGGCCGCGCCGCACCTCGGCGGGATCGCCGCTCTGATCAAGAACGCGCACCCGACATGGTCGCCCGCGGCCATCAAGTCTGCCCTGATGACGACGACTGAAACAACCGATAACCTCCGGAAACCGATAACCGACGCGGACGGCACGCCGGCGAGCTACTTCGCCATGGGCGCCGGGCACGTAAACCCGCAGAAAGCCATCGACCCGGGGCTCGTGTACAACCTGACGGCGCAGGACTACGTCCCGTACCTGTGCGGGCTCGGGTACACGGACCAGAAGGTGAGCTCAATCATCCACCCGGCGGCGCCGGCGGTGTGCGCCAAGCTACCAAAACTCGACCAGAAGGACCTCAACTACCCGTCAATCACCGTAATCCTTGACGGGGAGCCATTCGCCGTGACCGTCACCCGCGCGGTGACTAACGTCGGGGTGGCCAGCTCGACGTACGCAGTGGAGGTTGACGTGCCGAAATCGGTGACGGTGGAGGTGAAGCCGCCGAAGCTGACGTTCAAGGCGTTGGAGGAGGTCCTGAACTACACGGTCACCGTCAAGTCGGCGTCCGGCCACGCGCCGGCCGGCACGATCGAAGGGCAGCTGAAGTGGGTCTCCGGCATGTACGTCGTGCGCAGTCCGATCCTCATTTTGCCCGGGACGGGGAGGAACACGACGGCTACACAGCCTACACGTCAACCCTAACTAGCTCTTGATTAGATGGCCATTATGTATCAGAGCTTGATATGTGAGTTTCTTATGACGTTTTTACTTTGATTCCGTGGGCTCACGCATGCATGGAGCCAACGCTTTCCACAGACTGAAGTGAGATATTATGTTTTTTTTTCTTTGGTTTTCTTGTTGAAAAGTGTCCACCATCATGGCGAGCTAAGAGCAACTCCAGCAGTAGCCCTCAAAATAGAGCCCCTACTTTTTATTTGAGAGCTCTCTCTACTTTTGAGGGCTCTATTTTTTGGGCTACACTCCAGCAAGAGCCCTCGAAACAGGACCCTCAAATTCATTCTTAGAGGGGATGACACATATGACCCACCATCATCCTACTTTTGAAGGCCGAGGGGCAAAAAACTCACTCCAGCAGGGCCCCTACGTGAGCCCTCAAAAGTAGGGGCTCCCTCCAGACCCCCAGGAATGAGGGCTCGAGGGGGAGATTTGAGGGCCCTCTACTTTTGAGGGCTCAAGTAGGAGCCCTACTGGAGTGCGTTTTTTCCCCTCGTCCCTCAAAAGTAGGATGATGGCTCAAGTAGGGGCCCTGCTGGAATTGCTCTAATAGGAAGATAGTTAGAAAAAATATTTAAATAATGTCTAGACGCAACTATTTGATTTTGTACCTAAAAGGGGCGAGATGCGATTTCATTATTTTCATCGATCCACCCTTTATATTGATGTGTGCTATATTTTTACTTGGGGCTGTCTAAGGGGCGAAGCCAGCATATAAGCATTGCTATCCAGTGACTTTAATGAAATTTAGCAAATCCTATAGAAAATTAATGTTTATTACTGTTCATCAGTAGAGGGGACACCATTGTGCAATAGAGATGACCTCAATGCTCCTGTTGTCTGGCTTCGCCCCTGGCTGTCTATGCATTAGGCGACTGATTTCTTGTTAATTATCTATCACTTTTTTGGCCGTCCGGTGGCAATCGATCGCTCGTAGGAGCCAGCATTTTTGTTGCTGTGTTGTTGTTTCGGCTGAGTTGTTTCCTCCCTTAAGAGCAACTTCAACCGGTTCTTTATCCTGCTCTTCATTGTATATTTACCTAATATGACTCAAGAAATGGACTCCAACCGGTTCTTTATCCTCCTCTTCATTTTTATCGAGTCGCTATTTTCTTCCGGCCGCTAGCTAGATTTGGCGAGCGCCTCCTCACTCGCTTCTCAAATAGCTAGGCCATTGGAATGCTAACTCAAATAGAGAGCTGAAAATAATAGCTAGTCTCTTCATCCTAGGAAATAGAGAGGGGGAAATAACTAATGGGATGGAGTTGCTCTAACGGGCCTTTTTTTTTACTAGTTAACGACACGTTAAATTAGGCTGACTTGATGTTTCCATTGATGGGCCTGTTCAAATGGGCTGAGTTGAAGAGCTTCTTATTAACGGGCCCACTTTTTGACCCGTTAAGGGCTTGCTTACACTTATACACAATTCATCCATTGGGCAAAAAAAAAGTATCAAATACATAACAATGAGCTAATGCACTACCTTGCCATAGATAAAAATAACCTGATTTCTATCTTACACTTGCAACCTGGTGCAAGCCAAACTTATGTATGAAAATTGTTCAGTTGCAGATTTTCATATGTGGCAAACCTAAACAAATACAGATACAAAAGAGATTATTCTAACCTTGACAAATTATCCTACCATAGGTGAACCCTACAAAATACAAATACAAATTTAGCAGGGAAGAACTTGACAAAATTATCAATCTAAGCTAAAGAAACTATGATATGATGGTTGAACGTAGCTCGGATGGCAAGTGGAGTCGTTGAACTCCCTACCCATCAAAGTTCAATCCTCATGGTCGAATGCCTCGTGTCTCAACCGAATAATTAAAGTGGGTACACACATATATGTGTTAAGTCGGACAACACGTGTCTGTAATATGGGGGCCTTGTAGCCTCTGATCAACGGTTATATAGGCGTGTATAGTAGGTGCACGCTCGTGTGTGTGTGCGCGTGTGTGCGTGGTGGTGTGCATGAGATGTGCTAAGTGTGTATGTCTATCTTGTACTCTCTAAAAAACAAGTGGTTAGTGCCAAGGATTGTTCTTTTCTTTGGCTAATATACAACAGTACCGATCTGCAAATTAATTCAAACATGCACCATTAGAAATTTATTCCAACTCGAACGTGTCGAACTAAGGTAACAATCAAATTCACTTTGTAGAAGAAGTCGTCAAGTAGATCGAGCTGTGGTACTGTCAGGCGAAGGTGACCGAGATGGGGCTACTCACGGTGTGCTTGTCGGACACCCACCGGAGCGCGCCCTGCACCACCACCTTGGCGCTACCCTGTCTCGGCCTCACGAGCACCGTGAAGTTCTGCACCTGGTTCGCCTCGGTGAACTGAAGCGAGCTCGGCGCAACGCTGACGTTTACTGCGTTGTCCGGCAAGTCGAGGTGGGCGTTGTACACCGCCGGCACCTCTCCGACGTTCTTCACCGTGCGCCCCACCGCCACCGGAGTCGTTGAGTTCCACGACGGCGGGAACGTGACAGATATCGAGGGATAGTTCAGCAGGCGGTCTGGGATCACCGTGATGGCCGAGCAGTCCACCGCGCGGCGCGCGATCACTGAGACTTCCTGGCTCGTGTATAGGCCGCAAAGGTAGCCGATGTAGTCGGCGGGGGCAATGTCATAGACTAGACCGGGGTTCATGGCCTTGTTCGGGTTGACATGGCCTGCTCCAATGGCGAAGTAGTTGGCCGGCACGTGCTGCTCATTGAGTATGGGGTTGCCGGAGCGGTCGGTGACGTCGGCGGTTGTCATGATGGCAGACTTGATCGCCGCCGGTGACCAGTCCGGGTGCTTGCTCTTGATCAATGCGGCAATACCGCTGAGGTGCGGCGTCGACATGGACGTGCCGGATATGATGTTGAAGGTCGGTCCGGGGTACACCGGCGCCGACGGTGGGCCGACTTGGAATGGCCACGCCGCGAGTACGCTCACGCCGGGGCCCGTGATGTCGGGCTTCAGAATGCCGGGGTTCTGGATGCTGGGCCCACGGGAGGAGAACGAAGTGATAGCCGGGGCCGGCGACGTGCCAAGGATCGTGCCGTTGAAGAGGATTTGCGCTACCGGGTTCGCCGTGGAGTTGATGTAGTTCTTGATGGCCGCTCCGGCGGCGTAGCTGACGTGCGAGGCTGGGAGGACGTGCGCGTCGGCGAGCGTGCTGAAGCCGTCGGGGAACTGGTTGGCGAGAATCATGCCAACGCCCCCGGCTCTTTGCACCTCGGCGCCTTTCTCAAGCCTCGCGACGTCATTGCCACGATCACAGAGCACTATCTTGCCCTTAACGTCGAAGCCGTCCAGCGAGCGGTTGCCGCAGAACTGGGCTTCTGGTGTCGAACTGGCGCCCGCGTAGACCAACGGGTAGAAGACGGCCGCCGAGATGTCTGGCTGGTAGATCGACTCTCCCTCGAAGGAGAGGCCGTTTCCCAGGCGCACTTTGGCTCTAATTAAACGGTCCATGGTGCTCGCGGCGACGGTGAGCATCCAGGGCGCCTCGTTCGACAGCGTGCTGAGGTTTGGACCGCCGTTGCCGGCTGCCATGCTGACGAACACTCCCTTCTCCACGGCGCCGAACGTGCCGACGGCGATGCTGTCTCGATAGAAAGGTACCGACGGCCCGCCAAGGGACATGGATAAAATGTCACAGCCGTCAGCCACGGCAGCGTCAATGCCGGCGAGTATGTCGGCGCTGCTGCAGTCCTGCTCGCCGCACACCTTATACATGGCGACGTGCGCACGGGGCGCTATCCCGGACGCAATGCCACTGCCCTGGCCAAGCACTTGAGCGCCTGGCACGACGGCTCCCGCCGCCGTGCTTGACGTGTGCGTTCCGTGCCCATCCTCGTCGATCGGTGACACCGGCGCATCACCGGTAGAGTTGCCATTCATGGCACTGGTGGCAGAGGCGAAAGCCCGAGCACCGATGAGCTTGTTGTTGCACAGAGAGCTGTTGAAGTCGCACCGCCCCTTCCACTTGGCTGGCGGCGGCGGCATGCCATCGCCGCTGAAGGAGGGGTGGTTAGGAAAGACTCCACTGTCGAGCACGCCAATGATGATGCCGTCACCAAATCCGGACGAATAGTTGGTCGTGCCCTGCGGCACGTCCAGTCCGAGGAACCGCGGCGTGTGCGTCGTCTGCACCTTGTAAATCTGGTCCGGCACCGCGGCGACGAACCCGGGCATGGCGGACATCTCGTCGAGCTCCCGCCGCGTCAGCCGGGCCGCGAACCCGCTCACGACGTGGTGGTACGCGTGGAGGAGCCGTCCATCCTCGGGAAGGAACGACTTGTACCACGCCTTCCGGTCGTCGGCCGTACCGAACACGTGGCTTTCCTGGGTTTGCACGTGGACGATGAACGTGCTGAGCCCATCGCCGGCCTCCACGGCAACACGGGCGAGGAGAAGGAAGGGAAGGAGGGAGAGCAAGGAGAGCTTGAAGCTTTCCATTGCTATTTGCTGGCTTGCTCTGATCTAGTGCGTGTGCGTGCATGGCCTTTTTATAAACCTACGTGCTTGTTGCTGTAGGCAGAGGCCGGCCTGGCTTTGGTCTGGTCGTGGCAAGGAGCTTTGGGGCTGTGCTGATGTGGGGAGATGTTTGCGAGGACCGAGTTATGGATAGGGACATGGATTGGTCGCTTGGGAATTGTCGCATGGCGGCAGACGGCAAACTGGCCAAGGATGGGAGCTAGTGCAGGAATGTTTCGGCAGCCGGCTGTGATGTTGCCCATTCATGACCAATACGTAGCTTGCACTATAACTAGGAGATGGCGACAGGAAACATTCACGGGAACCGATTCTGATTACTGGTTTCTGCCGAGGTTTTGATTACTGGTTTTAGAATTTTACCGGGTCACCGATAGAACCGATTCTAGCGATTTTTGAAAATTTTCGGTAGATTTCATCCAAAAATTTCAAACCAAAATTTGGAATTTGAAAATGGTCAAATTTTGTTAGAGTTTGTAAACTTGTTTTCAGTTTAGAAGTCAAAGTCGTAAGTCGTAGTCGAGTTGGAAGTCGTGATTGTAACAAAGTCGGAAGTCGTAGTCGTAGTCGTATTTGTGTTCGTATACGAGTTGGAAGTCGTGATTGTAACAAAGTTAAAAATCGTAGTCGTATTTGTGTTCGTGTACGAGTACGACTCTGTCGTGGTCGGAGTTCGAGTCGTAGTCAAATCCGCCCCGTAGTCGTAGAACAGGGTATAAAAGGGCAGAGCATTGTACCAAAAGGTGTAACGACTTGAGGCGATGTAGTTGAGAGGAGATCGTAGAGGAGAGAGGTGACCGGTGTGGTTGCAGGCGATCGGTGTGATCGCAGATGAGAGAGGCGACCGATGTGGTCACAGGCGATCGGTGTGATCGCAAAGGAGAGAGGCGATCGATGTGATCGCAGTGGTGGCTATCGGTGTAATCGAAGGTGATCGGTGTGATCAAGAGAAAGAAATAAAGAAAAGAAGGAGTGGTTTGGCTCCGGGGAAAAGTATCAAGTTCATCGTGTGTTCTCAGACGTGGTCATAAACGACTTACGACCACGGCGAGTAGAGGATCACAGACGTGGTCATAAACGGAGTTACGACCACGGCGATCGAGCGAAGGTGTCCGCAGGAGAAATAGACGTGGTCGTAAAGGAGTTATGACCACGGTCAAAGAGCAGAGGACGCGGTCATAAACAGAGTTATGACCACGGTCAAAGAGCAGAGGACGCGGTCATAAACAGAGTTATGACCACGGTGACGAGCGAAGGTGTCCGCAGATACTGAAGACATAGTCGTGAAAAAGTTATGACCATGATCATGGAGTAGAAGCTGTGGTCGTAAGGGTTACGACAATGGCAGTCGACATAGCCTTCAGTGTGGTCGACAGAATCACTATGTGGTCGTAATCGAGTAGCAACCACCCGCCGCCGCCTCCTTCCCTCCCCACCCCGCATCTCCCTCTCCCCATCATGCACTGCCTCCTCTTCCGCCCCCCACGCGCCGTCGCCTCCTCCTTCCCTCCCCACCCGCCGCCGCCTCCTTCCCTCCCCACCCCGCATCTCCCTCTCCCCATCCCGCACCACCTCCTCTTCCGCCCCCCACGCGCCGACGCCTCCTCCTTCCCTCCCCACCCGCCGCCGCCGCCTCCTTCCCTCCCCACCCCGCATCTCCTTCTCCCCATCCCGCACCGCCTCCTCTTCCGCCCCCACGCGCCGGCGCCTCCTGCTTCCCTCCCCACCCGCCGCCGCCTCCTTCCCTCCCCACCCCGCATCTCCCTCTCCCCATCCAGCACCGCCTCCTCTTCCGCCCCCACGCGCCGGCGCCTCCTCCTTCCCTCCCCACCTGCCGCCGCCGCCTCCTTCCCTCCCCACTCGCATCTCCTTCTCCCCATCCCGCACCGCCTCCTCTTCCGCCCCCCACGCACCGGCGCCTCCTCTTTCCTCCTTTTCCTTCCCTCCCCACGCGCCGTCTCCTCCTCCTTCCCACCCCACCCCGCGCCCACGCACACGCCCCCGACGCTGCAAAGAAATCATAAACGTTTTCACAAATTCTTTCGTAAAGAGTTCTCTCTCTCCTCCCAAAACCCATCTAGGGTTCCTGGAGGTGCCGCCACCGCCGCGCGCGCCTAGCGAGGCCACCGTCGCTTGCGTCAGGCGAGGCCGCCGCTGCTCGACCTCGGTCATCGCCGACGCGCGCCAAGCGAGGTGGGCCGCCGAGGCTGTGGCTTCATGCCGTCGCTGCGTGCTTCAGGTACTATCATTCGTTCAGTCGGTCTGCTGAACGCTTCAGGTACTATCTCTTAACAATTAATTTTTCTACACTTGCATGGTCACTTGCTGATTAGTCCCAATAGCCTATAATTTAAGTTATTAAGGGTATGTTACCTACTGTTTATTAGTATAGATTATCTGTGATGGTTATTTGATAATTGATTGATGGTTGGTTTAACAATACTAAACCTGAGAATTAGCTGTACATGGATTATCGGATATCTAGCATATGGTTCACGTGGTGCCTTGACGGGGGACATAGATGTTTAAATTGGATTTAGCAAACTATTTAACTCTGGAAATTACTAATGTGGCCATTCGATTATCAGTCGTTAATTATAGTAGCAAGCATAATGGTTCTTTAGGTTGTTAATTTCAAACCATAGTACATTAGTTTCTTGTATCACTACCATTATAAATTCCAAATTTCGATCTCCCTGTTACATATCAAATATTATCCCTACCACCTAATGGTACACTGTGTTAGTAAATTTCAATCCTTAATCTTTCTTTGTATCATGACAACCTGTCTCGCTAATCAATTTCCATTCACCCTCTTTACATATTCCAATTTCACAATTTTGCATCACATATAGGGATAATAGTATCCCTCCCACAATGTACAAGTGGTCAGTACAGTTTTATTGTTGGAAAAAAATAACACCATCACCAATATATAGTCGAGGAGCATGCCTGACTATTCTTTGTATAACCAAGTGTGTAAGTCTTGAAAACTGATGCCCTAATTACATTCCCAATATAATTACATGATTATTACCTATTGTTGTATCTCTTTTATTACCTTCGGTTTCTGTCATTACCCGAACGTGTATATCTGTATGACATAATTCCTTTGTCTTGCCGTAGTCCAGTGGAGGAGCTGATGAAGGTGCATGGGTATAGCTGTACACCAAATTTTTTGCCAAAATACTTAGTATATACACTTCTATTACACAAATACATTAACAAATACTTAGTATATACACTTCTATTACACAAATCCATGATCTGCATCTCGCCGCCCAGCGCGTAGAGGTATGAAAGGTGAGTTGATACTTTTCTTTCCCTCTTGTTGCCTCTGTGACAGTCATCTTTTCATAGGAAGCATAAGCAAAAATGCAACTTAGATAAATCTGTTTACTCCATTTTCTGATGTAAAATCATCATCGATAGTTTCTTATTTTCTTCATTGATATTTGGGGGAGTCAGTTTAACGAGTCATATCTAACTAAATATTAGTGTTAAAAGTTGTCATGAAATGTTTCATTTGTTCTTTTCAGTCTGCGAGAAAGTCGAAAGCAAAGGGAGAACAACCTACAATGAGGTATTTTCTTTGTTATTTCTTTATAGGCTACATTTTACCTTGTTTCGGTACAAAATCTAATTGTAGAGCATTGCTGGTTTTGAGCAAAGCAACGTACAGAAGTATATAAGTAACCAACGTCTACACACTGTTGTTAGAGTATATACAACATACAGATGGACATCCAGAATTTTAAAAAGTGAATCACTGTCATCTGGTATACTTTACATCTATACCGTTGTACGTATGATTAACAAAAGAGGTAGTCTCTCCAGATGGATCGTGGATCTTCTTCATGCTACAGGCTTGTGTTATTTTGTTCACCAAGGTTGACCAACATTAATTATCATTTTGTTCATCAGTCATCACTTCATCTTAGTATCACAACTAATGCCTTTTTAGGGTACAATTATGCAATATGGTCTTGGGGCATCCTAACTCTTGTAGCACACTCATATTTGTGCATTTCGATACTTTTAAACAATAAAAATCATATTTGCGCTTTGTTAGAATCCTGAGCATTGAGCTTCCTAGCTGTTGTAAAGAAACCTTCTCCAGTAGGTTCATCTATATGAAAAATGTTCAGACGTGCTACAGTAAAGTTCAAAGAACAGTGAGTAAAACCGAAGACTGGAGAAATTGGGCCCTTTTGCAGGTTCTAGAGTTGCTTGTTGGAATTTCTTGCCCGGATTATTCGGCTTTCTGGTGCAAAGATTGATCCTCTTCGGTCTTCCCCGTTGCCTGCAGAGTGATCTGCTCCAGGTGGTGCAGCCATTCGGCACGGTCGCGAAGCTCGTTATGCTGCGTGCCAAGAATCAGGTCCCCTCTTGCCTTCTGTTTGTTCGTGTGTTTCAGTTGTTAAGTGGATGCGTGTTTGCTGTGTGATAATGTGGCGAATTGCATTTGCTGTAGGCCCTTATCCAGATGGAGGATTTGGCTTCTGCAATGAGCGTGCTGCAATACTACACTACGATTCAACCTAGCGTAAGGTAATCGTTGTTCTTGGACCTTATGTTTCGTGCATTCTAAGAATTTCCTTATGGTGGTTCCATGGCAGCTGCGCCGCAATTTGTAGAGTTGCTATAGCCTTATTTTTTATGCTGTTGTGATTATCCATAATACCTGAGAATTATGCCGTTTGTGGGTTGGGATGTGTCAAATATCATAATTTCACTTGACTTTGTTACGCTTTCATTGTCCAAAGATAAGATCGCCAGTAGAGATGTGATATTCATATCATCATGTAACTTTTACCATGCTTTTATGCCATCTTAGAGGAAGAAATCTTAGAGGAAGAAATGTGTACTTGCAATTTTCATCCCACCAGGAACTGACTACTGATCAGAGCTCTCATGGACGAAATCCTGATCAGGTACGCTTTCATGATCCGGCTGCACTTTGGGTTCTCCCCTCTATTCTAGAGTGTGCTTATTTTTTGTAGGTAATTGGCATTTGTATGTATTGCTATTGTCTCTGAACTCTGCATGTAACATCTTGTCCTATTTTTTCTGTTTGGAGTGAGGGTTGCCCTTCTCTAATATACATATCGTGGTAACTGGCTTCACAATACCAACCTAACAAACAATTGGCTTTTTTTTAAATGATATGCACAACTTAATAAGCTACATGTGCAAGAAACTTTCTTTTTCTTAAAAGGGATAATCAGACCTTAGCATGTTAGTAGGTTTTTGGCCATAATTTGGAAGTTCAGCTCGTACCCAACTCCAGGATAACTCAAGTTTGAGGTGGTCCATGATCTGCATCACCCCGCGATACCCGTCTCCACCCGAGCACGCGATACTGTGTTTCATATTTCTTTATGTGACAAAAATGTTTGTTTTCTTTGTAGCCTCAAGTTTAAACAATGTGGGGATGGAGAAAGTCGTCGGTGGGTGAGTCCAATGATGTTGTCGCCTCCTCAAAGGATCAGTCGTTATGTGGCATTCATTATGTGACAAAAATATTTGATTATACAATATATGAGACGTGAATCTTAATGAATCTGATTGTTCGTTTTATTTTTTACAAATTTTATCTTGTTTTGTATTTTACCGTAGCGTTAGCATGGGCACACTACTAGTGCATATAACGATGCACCGTAGACGACCTACCTTGAACTTATCTTCCCTCGTACGTCGGCTGCCCCCACCGAATCGTATGTCTTCTATCTTTTCTCACCCCATAGCCTTTTTACTTTAACCTCCAACAACAACCCCAATTCTTGATGGATCTTTCTTAGCTACTACCCCTTCTAATACAATATTCTATGACACAGCTATCTTGTACTTCTCTCTGATTATTGTTAATTGCTAATCGTTGCGACATCAAACACCATACACGCACAACCATTGTCGATCCCTGCGGGGGACACTCATCACACTCGCTCCGTGGCCCCAAGCTTATTCCCTATGGCTTCGTCATCTCTACTCCGAGCTCTTTGCTCCTCTACTTCTATACAACTATGCTTCATGCATGTATATACACATGCATTATGTTTATGACTTTTTGACTAACCACAGTGATCTCTCATCTTTACTGATGTCGACATATCTGTTTTAGTCATTGTCTAATGATATGGATAATCTTCTCACGATTGGCGGTGATGTCATGGCGCTCACCAGTGATGGCATGCTCCTAGCTACCCGATGGTCCCATATCGTCCATAACTCATTTTCAATGCAAAACTTCATCTCTTCTCTATCAGATCATTCTCATCACCGAGTTTCTTTGGTCATGGAATTCTTCAACAACGTTAACACTCACCACTCGTTGTTGCAGCCCTTTTGACTCCGGCCTTTATTCAAAATTAGAGTTGAAATTCTTGTGCTAACCTAATTGTTTATTTTATTTTACTTTTTATTCTGAATTATATTTATTTAGGATATTAATTTGGAATTTGTATCAAAATCAAATTGCTAATTTTATTTTATTTTTTATTCTAATTTTTTATTTTTTGAAATTCGTATACAATTCCAATTGATATTTTTATTTTTATTATTCCAAATTATATATTTTTAGAGATTTTTCTTAGGAATTTATATGAAAATCAAATAACTTTTTCATTTTTATTCTAAATTTTAGTTATTTTTTAATTGTATTTGACGTGGACTCTTGTTTTAAATCTTGAATGTTATAATCTAGATTCACCATAATCCACGGTGTAGATCATTATCTTTTTTTAGGTTAATGTGGTAATTTTTTATCCCTTTAAAAGCGAACATGATTACTTCTTTTATTTCTGCTTTAATATTATAATAGGTTCAAACTGAATTACCAAGGGTCCAATCGCACGAAAGGGACAAACTTAGATAAACCGAATAGAACTTGATTGAAATCTAGGCGAAGGTGACGGAGATTGGGCTCCGCACGGTGTGCTTCTCGGACACCCACCGGAGCTCGCCCTGCACCACCCTCGTGCCACTCTGCCTCGGCCACACGACCACCGTGAAGCTCTCCTCCTGGTTTGCCTCGGTGAACTTCAACTGGCGCGGAAATACGCCGACGCTCACGGCGTTGTCTGGCATGTCGACCGCCGCGTAGTATACTGACGGCACCTCCCCTACGTTCTTCACCTTGCGCTTTATAAGCACTGGCGCCGTCGAATTCCGCGTCGACGGGTAATTCAGAAGGCGGTCCGGGATCAGCGTGACGGCCGAGCAGTTGACCGGTTGGCGCGCGATTGCGGGAGCGGTCGGTGAACGTCGGCGGTTGTCATGATGACCGACTTGATCGCTACCGGTGACCAGTCTGGGTTCTTGCTCTTGATGAACGCCGCAATGCCGCTGAGGTGCGGCGTGGACATGGATGTGCCGGAGACGATGTCGAAGGTCGGTCCAGGGAGAACCAGTGCCGACGGCGGGCCGGCTAGGAACGGCCATGCGGCACGCACGTTCACGCCGGGGCCCGCGATGCCGGCCTTCAGAGTGCCAGTGTCCTGCTGGCTAGGCCCACGTGAGGAGAAGAAATCGATCGGCGGAGCAGGCGATGTGGCCGTTAGCCGTGACAAGGTGGGGGCGTTGGAGCTGTGCGCTGACGCTGAGAGGTTGCGATCGCGATCGAGGAGACCGGGCTAGCGAACGAAACGGAGCGACGTGGCCACGGCGTTGGGATTGCATTGCCTGGGAATTGCCGCGCGATTTGGGGACACAGACTTGGGAGTTAGCTGCAGGAACGTTGTGGCGGCCGCCCGCGACGTTTGCCTGTGACTGTGAGCACAAGGAAGCACCCAAGAGAAGACCGGGCTCGGGCTTTAGTTTATTATTTTCTATTACAATAACTAATTAGATTTTAAATGGTATGTTTTTTAAAGCGAAATCTGTAGGTACATTATAGTAGACACTATGACCCTGTTTGGCACAGCTTCATCAACAGCTTCATGAGCTGTTGTAGTGTTGTGAGCTGTTTTTTTGCCAAACACCCTTTTTGCAAACAGCTTCATGGATGAAGTTCCTTAAATCATGCTCTCACAAGGGAATGGGGTGGGGTGAAGCTGAAAATAGTAGCTTTTCACAGCTCTCTCCCTCAGGCTCGCAGTTCTAGGAACCCATTACCCTTGTAGTTGACAGAAATTACAGCACTTTGCCACTGGGTCCCCACGCCTGTTTCCTCTCCTCCCGTTCGCACTTCTCTAATGATTTTAATTTTTTTATTTTAATTTTTTAATTTATACTCATTCAAATATATTATTTTTTAATTCATATGACCATATACAAACATACAACTCCAAATATTAGAACAAGTCAGGTAGACAGGGGCATCTTGGATAATTGCCCTCTTTCAACCATGCATGAAGCTGTTGGTGAAGCTGTTTTGCCAAACAGTTTTCCAAAACAGTTTTAGCTTCACCGGTGAAGCTGCTCGTGAAGCTGAAACAAAAAAAACAGCTTCACTAGTGAAGCTGAGCTGTGCCAAACGGGGCCTATATTAAGTTCAGATATACCGACCAAAATCATATATAACTATTTCTCTCTCCGTATTAACTATCACGAACAGCCAAAATTCAAAAGCTATAATTGCAACAAAAAAACACCCATTTCTCGATCGCGAACTACATTTGCATATACAAGCTGGCACAAAGGGCGAGCTGTTCGTAGTCGTACAGCATACTGTACAGCATTAAATTGTGTATAAACAGCATATGCACGTCAAAAAGGGTTTCGTAAGATATGCATGTAGTGCCTAGTAATTGTTTATGTGATGTATGGACTTATTAGCGATTGAATTTTTAATAAGTTTGCAATGTGAATTTGGTTGGTTTCAGTTTAGTTAATGAAGTCAAGCAAAAACAAGGAAAAGGAAAGGAAAAAAGGGGGATAGGTCACATTGCTGGGCTTAATGTAGGCCCGCTACAGCTTTTGCTTTGCTGCCCAGCACAGGGCCTGCGAGGAGGCCTAGCACTCAGTCTGGCCCATGATTTGACGTCGATGCTGGCCATATTAAAGCCGCAAACACTTGTTTGTTTGGACTTTGGTCCATCTCCTTTTCTATTCTCCTTTAGATTTTACTTTACGTAGAACTATTTTCAGGAACAAGTTTGGATTTCTTTTACCTAAAATTGTGTTAGGAAAAATTGGTCAATATGGTGGTCATCCTAAGATAAACCCACAGATATGTTCAAATCCTTAAAAATCGTAGTGTTAAAATACGCATAACTAACACATCCAATTAGTGGTTGATGGGTAAGCGATCGAACTCATCGTCAGCAAAAGAGCCGAGGGTGCCACACCATCAACCTATGCAAATCGCTGTCTTTTCATGGATTTGTTGAACACCTCAAAATATGTAATAATTAAACAAAGTAAAACTGAAGCCTCCAAAACATCAATATCCGTACGGTTGTAGTGGCAATTGAGGCACCACGTGCGCGAAGGCGATGATTCGATAAAATCATGAGAAGTTAGACTGTTGGGGACATTATTAGATAGCACAGTTTCAGACTTGAGAACATCTCTAGTGCGTTCTTGAAAAGCCATGCATACCTCTGCGTACTCTGATTTTTGTTCCATTTCCTTCCTTTTGCATTGAGAAGATCTACATATCATTTTCTTTACTTATGTTTTCCTCTAAACTGTCACTAGTGGCTTGTGCGACTTCGCTTCCTGCAAGGTCCGTACGGTTCTTATCTGCTTATTACGTGCTAAACATGTGCACCTAACGAAAAACAGGAAGGCGTGAAGACCTAACTACAATAATAATTAGTAACAGGACCAGAAGGCAGTCATGGCGACCACATAGGGCTCACTACTCATGCAGCCATGCGCATGGTGCATGGTATCTGTCATTCTGTCATCTCAACTACATATGTGCCATCGAGAGTACTCATGACACACTTGACGCTGGTACGTAGTAGATATGTTCTTCTTTAGGAACGCGAACACTAGATCTCAGTCTAATCCGTATGTGAAAGTAACACTGCTAGTTTTTGCACAATTTGCCGTGCTAAAAGTTGCTAGCTTGAATGAACTGAGGAATCATGCATTTTTTAAGCCGATTGTCTAAAATAGTTAGCTCTTAGCTGCCTCTAAAATAAAATCTTTATTAAATAACATTTGGAATTTCATTTTGAAAATAAACCTCTCTAAAAGTAAAAAAAAAATGAATCCTCTTTTCAACGCTCTACTACAAAAAGCCTAATACTAGACGTTAAATCACAGACGGTTTTGTGAAACCGTCTATGATGTACACTATTACAGACGGTTTTAATTTGGAGACCGTCTGTGGTATTTGTGGCGGGAAAAAGGAGTATCACATACGGTTCTTACCCCTGAACCGTCTGTGATACTGGAATATCACAGACGGTTTTTATAATAAAATGGGCACCTTTAGTAAAATGGGCATAACTTTTGCATACAGTGTCCGTTTTCGACGTTCTTGTACTCGTTGGAAAGCTAACGACAAGCCCGATCCAAAAAAAGACAAGCTTGTGCTAGTCGCCCTCCAAGACCCCCAAAATCGGTCATCTTTGCACCTAAACCTGCGTCGCAAGTTTTTAGTTTCTGTTTTTGCCCTTTTTCTTGGTCTTCCTTTCAAAATTTGGATTTTGCTTCAACTGAAAAGTTGTAGATCTCGTCGAAACCTTTCAAATGAGTATATATAAGTCATATAAAACTTTGCTATTCTATCTTTTCAGACTAGTTATTTTATATTGTATAACCGTCTGTGATATTCTGACCGATGGGCCCGTCGATCCTTCTCAACCCAATCATAGCCAATAGAAATCCACCAATCCTCATCCCACAGATCGTAGCTCTGCCTCTCCGTTCCTGCGCCAAAAATTTCGAACTCCTGCCTCTCCCTCCCCTATAAATATAACCAAAATCCAGCCTCCTTGCTGGTCTCCTCTTTCTTGTTGTCCTCCTCCTTGCTGTTCTCCTCCTCCTTGCTGTCCTCCTACTTGCAGATGACGCACAAGTCTACGGGAGGCAAGACACCGCAAAAGCAACTAACTTGTGCCAACCGTGCAGACGCTCAATCAACGCCGACGATGGTGGGCGTCAAAGACATCCAGCTCATGCGTTGCATCAGGCGCGAGAAGGCATAGAGGATCTTTGTTTTTTCTCTGTTCTTGTTGTGTAACCTACTCGTTGTTTTGGATATTATAATGGTAGACTCTAATCTTAATAAAAATGGATGTTTTATGTTTGTGAAATGAATTGAGATGTGAATTGGATGTATATATGTACATGTTGATCTGCTTGTTTTAGAGGGCATGGTTAGCATTTCCTGAGGCTAGCCAATGAACAAAAATAGGTTTAGGAGTAGAAGGGAATATCACAGACGGATTTTAACTAAAAACCGTCTGTGATAGTTATAATCACAAACGGTTTTTAGTTAAAAACCGTCTGTGATTTATAAATATCACAAACGGTTTTACATATCACAGACGATTCTAAACTAAAAACCTTCTGTGATTATAACTATCACAGACGGTTTTTAATTGAAAACCGTCTGTGATATGTGCACCATAGACAGTTCGAAAACCGTCTGTGATGATCTCGTATTATCACTGATCCATAAATTCAGACGGTTCACAAAACCGTTTGTGTTTACCTTTTCTGTAGTAGTGGCTGAAGGCTACGGCAATGCCATGAATTAATAGTCCTATACATATTTTCAAGAATACACCTGACTTGCAATGCCAGAGCTAGCCAATGGCGCTGCAAGGACTGCCGCTCAAGCGCCACAAACCTTGCAGGTGGCGGCTCTTAACGCTAGAGCCCATGTTTTTGCAAGTGGCTGAGTTCATTTTCAGAAATAAGTTAGGGGTGTTTTTTATTTTTAAAACGCTGCTACAAATTATAAGAAATCCTCCGGAAAATACTGAACCCCAAGAATCATAAATATACTACGCCTGAGATATGCAACGTTTCTCATTTGATGCCTGGTCAAATAGGAGTTTGAAGTATATATAAACATACTACTCAACAATGTAATCCTATCTAATCCTGGATATATATAGTACGCTGAAAATTCAGAATAAGAAATAAGAACTTCAGAAGGCTGTTGTCCTTAATCTACTAGTTTTTATAAACAGACAGCAAAATTCAGCAAGAAGCCAGGCAAGCGTAGCACACATTCATCAGCTAGCACAAACATGTCATTAGCAACCAACGAGCATAGGCACGTGGCGCTATTTCGTAGGCCATCATGCGCCATACAACCCAATCAAGAGTTGGCATAAGCGTGCTAAGGATAAGCTAAAATATACTTGCCGGTAAGCCCCTTAAGCTAAGCTCACCGTTCACCAGCCAGACACACGCCAAGGAGAAGAAGCTCGCAAAACTCTATTTTATGCGGCCTCTCCTCTCATCTGCATGAACTCCCTCCATATAGTACTACGACAGCTTGTGACAACCGAGAAATACCCTGCTTTGTTGTACTTTACTATACACACACGCTAGGCAGAGAGCCTTTGGACTATTATTATTTGCAAAGGCTAACGAACAGAGATGGACGGTGAGAGGACGAAGGAGAAAAGCAGTGTTTCCATGGGGAGGGAGAAGGTAAAGATGGTACTAATTGCGACTTTGCGAGGGCAATTTGATCGGCCGGGTTCCCTCGGGGCACGCAACTGCCTGTCATGATCGGGAAGGGAAGGGTCCCTTCTCTTTTCTTTGCCGTCCGTAATGTCGCCATTATTCTGACCGGCATGCTCGCGACTTTGTCAGATAAAGCTCATGGCAGCGCTTGACATGACCTCCGTGCTATGCCGCTGCCACATGGCCGTTACTGTGAGGCACAAGCCGCGTAGTCTTAGGCTTTAGTTTTTACCTTTGGTTTATTAAGAGTAACTGTATATAGAGAAGTTTATAGTGAGGTATTTGTATATAATTTTGATCGATATAAATAAAATTATTATGGTGTGCACCGTAATCGATTAATAGACTTATCTTAAAAAAGAATTTTATTTGAAAGTTGGGTGCTATAAAAAATTATTTACTATAGAAAAAACAGCTTTTAAAAATTAATACGAAGAGGGCCTGCTAATTACAACGGGAGCTCTCGAGTGTGAGGCAGAGCTGCGCTGTTGAGGGAGACAAATAGCGGTACTTGATTATAGTCATTAGTACGTTGGCAATGCTATTAGCGAGCACATAATCATATGTCGGCAGAGGGGACGTGTAGTTTCTGGCGCTCTGCTACTTTTATAGTAGCGCGTCAGGGGCTCACGGCAGGGCACAGTGAATTCATGTGTTAGATCTGATCCGCGCGCCCCAACCACCGCGAGTTTTTACACCTTTCAAAGAGAATTTCCGCGCGCGCGGCCGGAGGGAGGGCAGGGCAGCCGAACAAAGCGAGCAGGAAAGCGAGGGAATCGCACGCTTTCCCGGCATAGAGTAGGGGCCAGGCGCCTGCACCGTTTACCTCATCGCCGTCACCGTGGGGCCTCGCCTCGGCCCTCCTATTTCTGCTCTCATTCCCTCCGCTTCGGCAGCGTGTTCTCAGCGTCCTAGACAGCGCTGTCCTCCACTCCACGAGCACGACCGCGTACAAAGCCACCGCTGCCGTTCGCTCGCATCGCTCGCTGCTCACGCAAGCGCCGCCGGTGCGCGACCAACCAGGGTACGTGCTGGCGTGGTGCTGATCGACCGATGCGAGGATGGACACGCCGTCGTCGACGTGCGACGAGGGCTCGGAGGTCGACGCGCGCTCGCAGTCCGACTACGCCGACCTCGACGACATGGAGCGGCGGCGTGCCCACCGCCGGGAGGCCTCCTCCGACATGTCGTCCGAGTGCAGCGGCGAGCCCGGGAGCCCCTACGGCTCGCCGTACCCGCGGTGGCCCGTGTGCAGGCTAGCGGGGCGGATGCCGCCGCCGCCGCCGCTGCTGCAGAGGCTCGAGACGGCGCGGCGCGGTGGTGTGCGTGTGCGTGACCGGGAGGCCGGCGACGGCGGTACGTACGTCCCTCATTGGAGGATCTCTCTGCCGCTTTGGAGTTTCGCTTTCTTGGGTGTTGCGTGTAGATGCTAATGTACTAGCGAGGGTCAATTGGCAGAGCTGCAGCTGATGAAGGAGAGGTTCTCGAAGCTTCTGCTTGGGGAGGACATGTCCGGGAGCGGCAAGGGGGTCTCCACCGCCGTCGCCATCTCCAATGCCATCACCAACCTCTACGGTCAGTGCGCCTTTTATTGTCTCAAAGATCTTAGCCCAGTTAGGAGCAGAGCATTTCTGCTAACTTTCTTCCTCTGCTCACAGCGACTGTTTTTGGGAGCTGCCACCGGCTGGAGCCCCTGCCGGTGGAGAAGAAGTCGATGTGGCGGCGGGAGATGGACTGCCTTCTGTCGGTGTGCGACTACATCGTCGAGCTCTTCCCGTCCAAGGAGATCTTGCCCGACGGCACCACTCGCGAGGTGAGAATTGTAGCCCGGTGTTCGTCAAGGCAAGTTTTCTTCCATGTCACTGAGCAATGAATGACGCATTCTGATTCTGTCAGGTGATGGCGACTAGGCCGAGATCCGACATCTACGTCAACCTTCCCGCCCTCGAGAAACTCGACAACATGTTGCTCGTAAGATCCAAGTTTCGTCACGCTAGCCTGTAAGAAAGAGGATTGCTGTTTGCTCATTGTGAGCTGAGCTGTTGCTGTTCACTTGTGCAGGAGATTCTGGACAGCTTTCAGAAAACTGAATTCTGGTACGTCAGCGACAAGGGGCAGAAGGACAGTTGCGCCGCGATGCCTTGCCGTCCGGTGAGTCACCGCGGCGACGAGAAGTGGTGGCTGCCCGTGCCGTGCGTCACCAAGCCCGGGCTAACGGAGTCGGCGCGGCGAGACCTGCAGCAGAAGCATGACTGCGCAAGCCAGATCCACAAGGCGGCCATGGCCATCAACAACGGCATTCTTGCAGAGATCAAGATCCCTGAACTGTACAAGCAAGCACTTCCCAAGGTAACATCAAAAATTTTTTCATCTGAACAAGTATCATGTACTAACCGATCTCTAAGAATCAGAAACTTTTTCCCCCAAAATTATGATTCCTCAGCACTGGTGAATCTGAAACAACCTCTTGATTCTGAATGTTCAGTGTGGGCGGGCAAGCGTGGGCGACTTGATGTACCGGCACATGTCGTTCCCAGGCAAGTTCTCGCCGGAGTACCTCCTCGACTGCCTGGAGATATCGTCGGAGCACGACGCCCTCGAGGTGGCCGACCGCGTCGAGGCGGCGATGTACGTGTGGCGGCGGAAGGCGAACCATGGCCACTCGAGATCCCCATGGAGCGCGGTGAAGGACCTGATGGAGTCCGACAAGAACGTGATGCTGGCGAGCAGGGCCGAGGACATCCTGCTGTGCCTCAAGCAGCGGTTCCCCGGCCTCTCGCAGACCACAATGGATGCAAGCAAGATACAGTACAACAAGGTAAGCAAACAAGCACATAGCAATGCAGCAGCATTGCCATGAACAAGACCACCGAAGCTTTTACAGGCCTGTGATCTGAATCTGCTCGTACTATTCTGTGCAGGATGTTGGGCAAGCCATCCTGGAGAGTTACTCCAGGGTGCTGGAGAGCCTGGCGTACAACATAGTAACATGTATAGATGATGTTCTTTTCGCCGACGAGTCCGCAAGAAAGATCTGATCATTTGTCCATCCTGCCCAGTCCAGAAATCAAAATAAGGGTCCATCCATCATCCACAATATGTACATTATGCCATAACACGTACTACTAATGGCAGATAGCATAAGCACAGTACGCTACTCGCCTAGCTAGCCAGCCATGTCTGGGGTTTCATTCCCATGGTCCCTCAGTACCTTGCATTCTCTATCATGACAATGGATGTCAGCAGTCAACAGTGTGAGTACAGTATCAGTTGTCACTTGTGCCTCTCAACAATGGAGCAGCACTGTAAAAAAAAGAGAGGAAAAATCAGTAGTCGCTTGTGAGTGTTGCGACATATGGGCATGGGCATGTCCTATGCATCACAAGTTCGCAACTGATATGATTCACCAGAGTATGCAAGTAATGCTTAAAATGGAGCAGCACTGTATTATATCTCACAGACAAGGAAAATTATCCTGCTCTCAAGAGGAAAATTATTATTAGGACAGTAAAGGAAAAATGTGCATACAATCGAGCTTATCTTTCCTATTTTCACACTTTTACAACGAACCGGAGGTGAGAAGAAGCATAAATAAAAAGGAAAAATCCCCGGTGTTAGGGCCCACATTCATCCAGGATTATATGAGTTACAGTAAGCACACAGTCACTGAACTGTGAAAACAAGCTGTTATTCACTCGAAAGCCACACTGAAAATGGAATCCAGCCCTATCACGATGAAATGCCTAACCCTATAATTTGTTGAAATCTATCACACTCACGTTTTCCGCACCTTTTCACAAAACATTGTTGAATCTTTTTTTTAGACGAAAACATTGCTGAATCTATAAACTCTTGTTCAGTTTTGATAGGATGTAGCTTCATGGATGACTACAAAGCTCTACAATCTTAAAGCCACAGGTCAAACACCATTTCCTCCAGCAAGTCAACAAGCAAATCATCCCACACCTCAATAACAACACCTTCAGTATCGCATCGAAGATCCATCCACGATCTACTTTCCAAGTCTTTCATCACCACCTGATCTAATGCACTTGGAAATTCATTACTGACAAGAAAATCGATGCACTTAGCTACCTCTTGAACGAGTTTTGTTCCTACTGGAGCTGGCCTCACATTGTGTTTCAGAAAAGCTACCCAAGGGTCAACACCGAAGAAGCTATCCCTTATCTTGAGAAGAACCTCTCCCACACAATCAAAAAGAAGCGCTGTATCGTCTGTCAGGCAGTACGAAACTCCTACTTCAGCCAATACATATGTGTCAAGCAGTGACCCATCCATATACCATCTCTCTGAACTTTCTTCAGCCAACAATTCTGAAGCTTCTAACACGGCCTTAATGAAGGAAACCCTTGCGTATTTATCATCCAAAATAGCTACTTGTGGTCTGTTCCATAAAGTTGGAGACACTGAGGGAGTGTCAGGCTCTCTGAACAAAATTCTTGAGCTGGGCATGGATAACTCATCTGCAAGCACATAAAATTCTATTCTGTTACCAATAAGTTTACCAAAAAATATCAAAGGGGGCAATTTCTTATTTTCAGTTCAGTACCTTGCTTTCGAGTTTTGTGGGTAGGGCTGGTACTATCTCCTAAGAACGAATCTAGAACGGATTGTGGACTCAGTTTCTCCTCTTTCTCATCAGCACTGTCTGGAGAGCAAGGAAATGTCAATATGGATGGCTTGGCTAATTCAACAACTGCCGACGGATTATAATTGTCTTGTTCACTAACGAGGTCGTCTTGAGAATGCAGGGGCACTTCTGATAATACATTCATGGATTGTGGTTCCTCCAACGAACACTTCAGTAGTGGGGGAAAATTTTAAATCATCATTAGACACAAAAGTTATCAACTTTGTATTGAATTTTCGAAAAGTGCTACGACTTACATGGCCTGATTTTTTATGTTCCAAGCTCTCACTTGAATTTTCGATCTCAGCACACAGTGGCAGGTTGTCCACTGCATCCTGCATGTTCTTAACCCCTGGGGATATTTTGATGCGTATATTACATAAAACAAGAAAGTAGAAAAACTAACAAGATAAACATGAGATCTTGCAATATAATACATGAGCATTATACCTTCAACAATTAACTCCTGAGAGAAAGTACTTTCCCCGGATTGATGGTTGCCATGATCTGTCCTAAGTTCATCCAACTGTTTGTTAGCTAAAGCGCTGTTATCAGGTGGTGCTGTCTCTTGGAACTGCTTTGGTGGTTTACAATTTGCTGAGCTATCCTCTTGCTCAATTGTCTGCAACATTGATGAATCTGTATCTTCCCGTAATAAGCTAACGTCCTCCTCTTGAGGGCAATGACTGCGAAAGGTGTCATACTCCATATATGAAATTAGTTTCCCAAAGGATTTTGATTTATGTACAGTCTGAGAACCGTCGACCCCTTGATTGTATAGCCTCTCCATTAGATGCTGCTTGGCCTTTTCATACGAGAAAGAGCTGACACCATGAGTGGCATCATTTCCCATGCCACTTCCACTATCTTCAGGGTCTGTTTCTTTTTCAACTATGGACGGTTGCTCAGCTTTCTCACAGTCAGAAGAATCTGTACTTGCTGAACTCGTCGACATGCTTTCGACAGGAAATTGTTTGGTTGAATCAGCTTTCTGAAAAGTACTACTAACGATATCCTTTCGATTGTCACTAATGGCAAGCCTTAGCCTCCTTCTAAGCTCTCTAAGAGAGAAACTGTGAGCAGGATTATCACTGTCCCCCTGACCTTGCAAATTAGTGTGATTTGATAGCGGTGACGAAGTCACACTACTTGAGATCAGACCACTTTGACTTCTTACAGGAGTTGGCTTCAAGATTACTATCCTGCTAAGGCCACGGGAGCTTTCATTTAACTTTGGTGCTTTCCTCATGACTAATTTATCCTCCTTCAGGAAAGAATTATGCCTTCTTTGCACTATACATGGTGAAACGTCAGAATGCGCTAGACTGTTAGTCATACCTTGCAACTTAGTTTCTTCATCAGATTCTGTCAGTTCTAACTTGGGACTTCCTAGTGATGTGTGAAGGTTCTGGAGGCATTGTAGCAACCTTGAGCTTGGGTCTTGCAGAAGCATCAGAAACAACTCTTTGTTTGAGCTCAGTAGCTGTAGTGCATCAACAAATTCTTTGGACCTAGCTTCACCGCTGCTGGTTATGTATTTTGCATTTGTGGATTGATGGCTAATTACTGCTTCTGCCACATCTTCAAGTGCTTTCTGAATACTAGAGGGGATCCGATTGAGATGTCCACCAGCATCAATATTGTTGTCTTCGTCAATTGAATTGGAAGCATTGCCTGATTCTCCCGAATTGCTAATCTCTCGGCCTTCATTATTATGTCTGTATATTTCCATGAGACTTGCAGCCAAGTTTAGGTCAATATCAGACCCTTCAGGCAGATTCACAGACTTCAAATCATCAGAGCATACCCCATTTATGCTTCCTTGCATTTGCTTCAAGGGCTGTGTGCCACTGGCCATCTCTTCTTCCATCAGCGCTTTAATACTTGCCCTACCGGCATAAATTGTTTGAACCCGACGGTCTTTGCCATTCTGTAAAAATCAATTAATTTGTGTTTAGATTATTGTATTCATAGTTATCTCCAAAAGGTTGGAAATATCTCGGCATATTTGATACCCAATAATAATGTATTGTAACCTTTTTCTATGCTATTATCTTTGGCAAAAATGCTTTATTGTACTTAAATATTTGTAGTAAAATATCTTAAAAAGCTTTAAAAAAATCCAAACCTATCATATTTTGAGGTTTTATAGTACTGTTTAGTTGCTCAATAGGATTATTCATGTTTCTGGAAATCCAGAGCAATAGTGCTCTACAATCAAAGGTTCAGACTCTACAGAACAACAAGTATAGCTCAACACTATACAAAAATGTTAATAAAATACAAAATGGTGCCCACAGGAAGCACAAATAATACCGTTGTGCTTCTGTAGTACAAGCAGAATAGGGATGCAAGATAAAACTGTCTAACAAGAACTAGCACGTTAAATTCAGTAACTGAACTTACAATTTTTTTAAGGTAGAACTTACGGTTATTCCTTTGTTTTCTCATTGGTTTGTTAGAGCAAACACATGAAAATTGTGCTTCCTATATGAAAACTCAATAAAATTAACTTCTCTATTATTGAAAACTTACATCAGCAGATATAATTCCACATTGATCTTCAGAACCTTTTAGATCACTTCTGACTGCATGAAGCACAGGATTTACTATTAGCAATGTCATGGCTCGAATAATACATTAATTAAAAATAGCTCATACTGTTATAGTGTAGCTAAGGTCTTCTTTTTGTTCTCATCAAAACGGAATGAATGCTAAATTTCCTTTTTTGAACCTAATGCTAAATTTCCTCACCTGAATACCTACTAATCCCATGGCTCCCTTCTGAAAGAAGTTTTGGATTGCGACGGAAATCAAACATGCGAATCAGCCCTGACATACAGCCCACTTGGACCTTTCCGGACTTGCACCGCTGTTTGTAACTCTTCTTTGCCATAGAGGAGAACATGGTCAGACAATGTTGCTTGTAAGGACTTTCCTCAGACAAGCTTACAACCTGAATGCAAAAAACACACGTGTCAGAAGTTGTGTGAACAGTACAAAATTAGAAATACAAATGGCAAAAACAGCTTCCGCTTTTCTACCCTCTAGAGTCTAAACTACTCAAGTTGCTGAAGATCTCTTCCAACTACTGAATGGTTGCAGAATCTACTTCCATAAACAATACAGTTGTCCCTAACAACTAAAGAAAATGAAAGAAAAGCAAAACAAAGAGAGGAGACAAAGGCCACATTTGACCCCACGGATGCAAATGCTTCGACATGCTCAGAGTTGCATGCATTTCTATTTAGGGTTTATTCATATTGATTTTTTCTTATGGTTTTTAATTTTAATTTATAAATAGTAACAGTTTGTAGAGAGCTATACGGAGAGAGAGATAAACTTACGTGTGATTTGGTCGATATAAATGAAGTTACTACAGTGTGTATTACAATCGATTAGTAAATCTTGTCTTAAAAAAACACTCCGATTGAAATCAAGGTACTATAGAAAAATTATTTATTATAGAAAATAGTTTTTAAAAACTAATATGAACTATAACATAAGGTTAACCGTGTTACAAGCACTTGACGATTTGAAGGACCATCCACTTGTTTTCTAATGTGATAAGACGCTACGAGAATTTAATAAAAGTAACTGAAATTGGAGAAACAAAACTTTTCTGGGGTATCCAAAGAGGCAAATTGATGAAACTCTGAGGATTTCAAAGCTCTTTTCCCCCCTCTTTCCTAATAAAGAGAGGAACAGTTATCGTGTCGGTCTGTGGAACCCAGCATCAGATACTTGGATTAAGAATCTCCCAAACAAACAAAGAACGGCTACCAAATAACCAAACCGCAATGTATATTATCATTAAAAGAGAAGGCACCGGCCAATGAAAGGGCTAAAACAGCTTAAGCTTCTGCCAATATTGGAGCATGTCAATCAGACGATCACCCAGATGAACAAAGCATTCAAATTGGATAATTTACCTGTGAGTATTTGATCGGAGAGCCCAACAATGAACACGCAAGTGGCGCCCTTACGAGTGTTCTTACACAATGACCTGCTGAATCATCTGAATTTCCTTGCCTGCACCTCGTTGCTCGCCTCTTGAGCCGAAAACCCAACAAAGGATGCTTCAATCTTCAGAAACAACTCAAAATCCAATATTAGAGCCTTCAGCAATCAAGCAGGCGGACAGAAACGGATTGGAATGATCTCATAGCCCAAGAAGGAACCCTTCTTGTATGTGCTTCCACGGTTTCCACAAGATGCCCCCAGGCTTGGCATTCACGTCCAAAATTGAGAAACTTGGCAGGAAGGAATATCTCAGAAGGATCTGAACACGCAAAAGAAAAGAAGAGAGCAGAACTGCATTTCCGATTTTTCTTTATTCGTCTCCGTGACTCCGTCTTCACCCAAACATATAGACCACACCGTAAAGTTTCAACCTTTCGGCCTCCAGCAATTCAGAGTCTTACCAGCAAGAAAGACTCGTGTCCCAGAACAATCTCAGAACCAAAAGCCAAAGGAAAAAACAATCTTTTCCCCTCCGATCATCCGTTTCTTCACAGAAAACCTCAAAACACGCAGACACCACCACCAATATCAAATTTTCCGGCCTCCAAAGCCAAAAACAAATAGAAAATAAATGAATATTCACAGCCAAAAAAATTGCCCCTTTTCACAGAACCATCTGAACGGGCCAATGGAAATCTAATTGCCTTTTCCGATCCTTTCTTCCTCAGTATCCTGGAAGAAACAGGACCATGCGTCGCGGAGACACATGCACTGCTCCTTGCCAATCGAGAGGCTTCTTGGGACGTGGGATACCTTGCCCTCTGTGGCTGAACCAACCCCTGCTCCTACCGCTGCTCCTACCACCATCTCTCTCGAACCCCCATTCTCTCTCTCCCTCTCTTTCTCTGGTCGGTACTTTTGGTTTTGTAGACTAGAAGGGAGGGACTTGGGTTTGATATTTGTCTCTATTTTGGTCTCTACCTCTTTTCCCACGTCACAGCGGCTCGATCAAGGTCAACACGTAGTGGTGGCAAGAAAAAGCTGGAGAAAAGAACAACAATTTGACACATACACCCCTTAACATACTATAACTAATGTTACCACTTAACATACTACTATTAACTAACATTTGTGCTAGTCGGGGTAAGTCTGGACTGGGAGATACATGGCATGTAAGTTTACTTTTAAATAATTTTATCTATAGATAGAGTATATTTTATGTTCTAATATAAAATTAATATGGTATTTTCTTTATAGCTCTAATAAATATATAGCACTATTTGCTATTCTCTATATGTATGCATTAAATATAGTGCTTAGAGATAATAATTAGAGGTAATCTAGCCATTTTCACTATGTACTTGGTCTATGTGACAAGATAAAATACGTCTTATAAACTTGGACGGTGCGAGTAACAACTATTGTGCAAAAGTTTTTCCGAATAGTAACTATTTAGGACGGAAACGCAAATCTATGAGTACCTCTTGCAACGTATGTGTATGCGTAGAGACAAGGCTGTCGGACCGGGACGAGAGTTGTTTGAATGAAATGCACCCCTTCCTCTCCCTCGAGACCACACCCTTACCTGCACTCAACCTATAATACCAGAAAAAAAGGATTAGGGCGACTAGGCCAGGCCCAAATCCAAGCCGCCTGGCCCACGTTGACCTCCTCATAAGGGGTGCTAGGGGAAGGGGCAAGAACCTTATCCACTACCTTTCCCGTGCGCTCGCCCCAACTGCCCCATGTGCGCCACCTCCCTCTATGCAGGTCATCGACGCCATCGTCCTCCCTCCAGGTCGCATCCCTCCCTCCGTGTCGGCCGTCGACGCTGTCACCTCCTTCTCTTCACACGCACCATACCAGGTCGCCAGCGTCGTCCCTCCATGCCTCCAAGGAAGGAGAAGGGAAAAGGAAGACAGAAGGCTCAGTCGAGAAAAAAGAGAAGGAAAGAGGTATGAAGAAAATAGGAGAAAGGAAGAAGGGGAAAGCAGAAGAGAGGAGGATGTATCAACACTAGATTCGCCAGATCTATCCAAGGAGAAGAAGGTGCTCTGATCTAGCTATTTGTTGCTAAGGTAACGCCTCGAATCCCTTTTCCCATGCTAGTTTATCGTTTTGTGTGGAGGTTAGAGTAGCGATTAGTAAGGGCATGAGAGAAGTCTGGCATGGAGTTGCGTGTGAGATCTTACACTTGGCTGACCTAAGGCAACCTAGCCCCTTGGTGTCCATGGCTCATTCCCATGGCCCCGGTAGAGGCCAGGGTTTCCCTCTGCACTTGGTCGAGTTGTGCTCAGAGATCACTGGCTTCTTGGACTCTGATCAAAGGTGACAAGTTTGCTCGGGCATAGACTTCGGCCAGCTCGGCTCGAAGGGCTTTGACCCAGGGGTGAATCCACCGTGGGTGCTAGTGGGGGCTCGAGCTCCCCCTCCTCCCACCGTGGAAGAAGGACCCCCTCCCAGTCTCCCACTGGCCACTGTTGAACGTCGGGCGTCGGCGTCGCCGTCGCCGTGTGGTGTGACCGTGTCGTCGCCCAGTAACTCGGCACTCGGCAGAACTCCACGCAGGCCAGGTGGTGTCTTAAGGCCCATCACCCTAGCCGCCCAAATACCCGGCGAATCCTGGCCCAAAACCCAACGAGAACAGACTGAACAGTCAACATTCAGATAAGATCGAGCCATCGAGGAAGATGAACAGCACACCAGGCACACCTCAAGAGTAGATTTGGACCATCTGGTACCGTCGCGGCGTCGCCCGTAGCCTGGCGGCCGGCGCAGCGGAGGGGGAGTCGGGGAGGGGGAGGCGGCCGGCGCAGCGGAGGGGGAGCCGGGGAGGGGAGGCGGCCGGCGCAGCGGAGGGCGAGCCGGGGAGGGGGAGGCGGCCGGCGCAGCGGAGGGCGAGCCGGGGAGGGAGAGGCGCCGAGGCAGCCGGCGCGGCGGAGGGGGAGCCGGGGAGGGCCGGGAGGCGGTAGGCGTCTCCTGCCGTCTCAGCGCTAAGGGGAAGCCAGAGTCCGTGAGGGAGCCGACATCTGTGGATAAGAAATGGTTGAGGTGAGGTGAGAGTTCGTGAGTGCGCTGTGCACTTGTGCAGCACTGAGGCGAGGCACCAGTGAAGCAGTGATGCGTGAGTCCGTGGGGGAGTGGGGACACGGCGATCGGCGTCAGTGGATTCCCTCTTGGCCTGTTTGGTTGGCTGTTCAATGTAAGTAAATGTCCAATTTTATTTTTGTTCTACCAATTAGCCAAATTTTTTAATCAGTTATTATTTATTAACTAGTTGTTGTTTAATTATTCTTAGATTTATAAAAATAGAGAAGCGAACTTTGCACAAATATTTCTCACACAATGCAACTAGTGGTATGTTTTCATTTCTTTTTTAATGTTTATGGACATTCACAATTTAATATTGTATCACTACATTTGATATTTTTTTATCTACAGATCGGTACTCACATATTTATAAAGATTTGGGGGCACATTATCCATTAGTAAGGTACTAAATTTTTTGTATTGTACATTTTCAATTTGTTCTCTTCCTATTTATGTATGAATTTGATATTTCAATGGCAAAAGACTAGTGAATGTAGTTTTGGTATATTTATGTTATGCTATAATCTCAACAGTAGAGCTTCCCCTCTATTTTCATCCTGGATTCGCCACTGCTTTGACCTTAGTGACCTCGGGCATGTTGTCTCCCGTGCCGATGCCTATGCTTCCTCCAGCTGATTCCTTAGCTCCTAGGCTTTCGCGGATGGTAGGGGTCTTGCTTCGGCTCGCGCCCTCTCGAGTCGCACCCAGAGTTTCCCTGCTTAGCAAGCCTCGGTCTATGTTTCCCTCAACTGCCTTTGGAGGTACTCTAACTCCCACTCCACCTCCTCATGAACGTTTGGAGGGTCGGCCTCCCAAGAAGCCGTGGTCTCGCCAATGACCTAGGCCTCCGTGGAGAGGTTCGAGTGTGCCTCCAGCCCCGAGGTGGCGCGAGCTATGATACAGCTTGACTTCAGCCTCAGAGGGGGGTTCACACCTTCTACTTCGGTGACCTTTCTTGCCTTCCTCTTCTTATGTGGCATGACTTCTTGTTTGAGTCCCCACGGATGGCGCTGACTGTCATCGATACGAGATGGACAATAATCTTAGAAGCACCCTCTATCAGATGCGAAGGGACTCAAAGAGAAACACACAAGTAACCCAAATGTATTAAATATGAGTGTATAGGTTACAAAAATAGCCTCCCTCCTTCCATTACAAGGGGTTCTATTTATAGATGGGGAGAGGGAGGTGAGTGAAGTTACAAGAGTACCCTTGAGGCCTAGCTTACTCCTAGAGGTATCTACGTCCTTTGCTCCGCGCTAGTCCCATCATGTCTGGGACTCTAGGGTCGGTTTATAGCTAACTTTGGACTCCGTCCGAGGTTGGCCCCAGACCTCCTCCAGGGTCGACACTGAACCTTGCCCAGGGTTGGTTCTAGAGGCTCGACTTGGGGAATATAATTGCATTTCATTTCACAGTTTGTAATCTTCTTTTAGCAATGAACAATTAAGTGTTAGTACAACTAACAGAAATGCAAAATTATCTGCATAATTGCATGACTACATATTATGCTACAATTGTCTTTGTTGTACAACCCTTATGCATTATCGAAAATACAATTGTATTTACTATATAACTCTAATATTAATATATGGTTAACCTGCATCATTATAATTTAGCTCCACCATGATATGTGGTGTAGAATTTTTTTTCTTTTTCTTTCAATTGATAAGAGAATTTTTAGATTTTTTATTTTAAGATTATTATGGGATTTTCTTTCTCTCAAAGCGAAGGAGGTCCTTAAATCTCACTAGTTATTTTTATGATAACCTTAAATCTCACTAGTTATTGTATTTATATAGATATAGATGTGGTGTGCATGAAATATGGGTACATCTAACTACAATACACAATGAAGAGAGTTGACAATATACTCCTCTTAAGCAGTGTTAGTTTCAATATAGAAAAAGGTATCGTATATTGAATTAATTTGGACAGTAACTTCGTTCTCAATCTCTCTGACATTTCGACATGTCAATTTACATTGGATACGTCTCTTTTTTTTTATGCGGATTGGGTCCCTTTTGAAGTGGCACAGGGTAAACAACTTGTGTAGCTGAAGTAATTGAAAGTATAGCAATTCCCTCAAAAGAAAAAGAAGATGTGTTGCATGACATTGTAAAAATAAATCCAGCATTTTAAGGCTACAATTTTGATAAGCTTTATGCAACAATTCCTGCTCTGTAACTCGTGATGATCTGCTTAATTAATGGAACATACTGAAGACTAGTGGGGCGCATTTATAATATTTCGTCTAAACACAACAGCAAGAGTCGTCATCCAACTCTTAATATCGAGGACGTGACAAACCAACTAAAAAAGATTCGCCGGAAATCAGTTGGCTTAGGATGAATAACAAACGACTAAACAATCCCCATATCATCTATGCCTCCTTTTCAAATCAAATTTTATCTTATTTTATAACCACATATCATATCATACAATTCTTGGACCTTTCCGACTACAACACCGTAGAAATTTTCTATATGTCCAGCTACCTACGAGTATAACCTTTGTTTTGAGACAGCTGATACGTATAAATCTGAAATTGACGACGGAGAAGCCACTGCAAGTACGTTAAGTAGCTAGCTCGATCCCGCAGCCGTCTGATTAGCAATCGTCATCACATATTCAAAGGGCATGGACGTGCAGACGTGGAGGGCGACGTGGGTTCAGCCGGTCGGCGGCGGTCGAAGCGTGGCGGACGTGCCAGACCGCCAGGAGCGGTCGTTGTCGTGTGTGTCGGCCGGTGGTTTTGCATTCCGACGACAAACGAACGATCATGTGTATGCTGGACAGGCAGGGACGGAGCCAGGATTGGGTCACTGGGGCGGGAGCCCAAGAGCTCAAGGAGAGACGTAAGCTTGTTACCATCCTATTTAAGTTATTTATATAAAAAGAATTTTCTTGTGAGAAAAATTCTAATTTTTAAAAAATAGAACATTAATGAGATGATAACTTGAGTTTAGTGTAGTTTAGCACACATACATGCTTCACTGAGCCATTGAAGGTGCGATAGACGCCAGATACGAGGAAGAAGAGCCTGATAAAGCTCTAAAAATATAGGGGGATGAAATATCATGCACTTGTACAGTACAAATTAGACTCAACACTAGCTTAAAAATTCAGAAGAAAATAGAATCTAGATGCTAGCAGAACTGGCCAAATAGGCTGCCTGACAGGGCACAACATAGGTCTGAGCAGGATACAGTCCGATTAGACCTAACACCGTTGGTCGGAATAAGTTGTCAAGTCATACCATGTCAGCCCGTGTGTCTACCTTTCGACTCAGGCACAACACAGAGAGAAATCGGGCCGTGCCAAGTCAATGGTACGTATTCGGTGACATTTCAACCTCCCCTTTGGCCCTTCTCGACTGCTCGATTTGCTTTCTTAATTTCTCATATAGAAATATTTACAAAAAGTGATGATGTCGTGGTATGATTGTTCAGTATGTTCTTCTATTTCGGTTCAGGGGCTGCATATATCAGGTGCAAATCCGAGTAAAAAAAGAGTACATGTGCATAAGCTATGGACACGAGAAATTCAACTCTTGCGTATGCACGCATCAGATCACGAGCCTCTGGACGATTCACGTACGCACGCATGTATAATACGCCGTCTGCGTAGGCATCACCGTTTGTTCCCTTTCGCTGTTGCAGCAGCAACGCGCAAACCGCACAAGAAGGCAGGCTTTTCGGGGCCGCGGATACCCACGCTGACGCCGACCGCTGTCTGCCTGTCTCCACTCTAGGTGGGCGATACACATCACCCTTGGCTTGCCTACTTGGCCGGGATTAATTTCCCAACCATGCTAATGCAAAAGGTGATTTGATATATCATTCAATTCATCAATCATTTAACAACCCAGAATATTGTTACTCCCATCACCGGTGATCTCCCTTGGTTTTATGGCTGCAACCATATGTAGCTAGTAGAGGCCACGTTTCTTCCTCACTGAACGCGGATTTGATTGGTGAAAGCAGAGCTATGTTGGTTGCAATTAAACTCTTGCCTGTTCTAAACCATCCTTTCTGGAAGAAGACGAAGGAATGTTAGGTCTTATTGCAAACAGTTTCTAATTTTTTTACTTTTAGAAGTTCGCTTTTGAAAGAAATGATTTTTCAAGGTGGTTTATATAAGCTATTTGTAGGAGTTATTGCTGGAGCTGCTTTGAACGAACTTGCTTGTCACCGTGAGTATCTCTTACTCTTTCAATCTCTCTCATAATCAGCTTAAAAGTCATAGACAAAAACTACAACACTTCTAAATGGGGCTTAAATGATTTCATGATGCTGCCTATGAGCGAAGGGTACACTGAAAGCTCACTGGCCGGATAAGAGTCTCCTCAGTTTTGAGGTGAACACCTCACCAGCCATTACCAAGGACAAATATGTCACCATCTGTGCTTAAGATTTAAGAAGAACTGGTTGTTAAGATGTTAGTGTTGTACTAGTCCAAACCACCCCATGCAACTGCCAGTCTCTTTTCAGAAGTCAAGAAACAGCAGGTAAGCTATGGTCTGACGTACCCTTGCGAACAATTCGACAGTAGTCGTCGAGACTCGAGAGCTGCAGTGAGAATATATATCTTCCCTGTTCTTTCACAGCCTGATCATGGTGAGATTGTAACTTGGTAAATGAAACCAACCTAGAAGGTTATGAACCCAGAAAAAGCATCAAACTTTTGAGGCTTGCCTAACTAGAAGCATATGCTCCACGTGGGGCTGTGCGTTGTAGTGCACGGCATGCTGTTGCACTGAGGAGACCAGATGAGACGACAGGATTATTTTATTATGGTTTTTAATTTATGGTACAGAAAATATTTTTTTAAGATAGAATTTATAAATTTATTGTAGAAAACATTATACCAAATTCATCTATATCGGCTAAGATCACACGTGAATCTCTCTCCGTACTTTCTCTTACAAACAATTAAAATTCAAAATTTTAAACCAAAAGACATAAGCTAAAAATACCGACCATCCTGCATCGATGCAGGTCGCTCCCTGCTGCTGTAGAGCCATTATTGGCAAACATGCTTTCATGACTCGCCTGTTGCCACCTGACGAAATATAATTAGGCACTGTTCTAAACGCATACCCCATTGACCAACTGTATCAATAGTTTGTCCTGAATACATATCAGGAAGGCAGACAAGTTATGGACCCAGGGCCTGGGATGCAAGCAAGCTGTGACAGTGTGGTCAATCCAGATGGGAAAGGAAATGAGTAGTGGTGGAGCCAGGTTACGTCTCGGGCTCAATGATAGAATGATCTAAGCTATCTCGACTATATCATAAAAATATATTCAGACTGGACTGAATTTACCTGAGCTGTACACTAGATATTTTTTCACACCCCGAGCTGAAGCCTACCTTGCCCGGGGTGTGGCTCCGTCCCTGGAAATGAGAAGAAGCAATAGCTGTTTATCTACCCTCTATCCTCTGTTTTATCTGTGATGCGACTCACAATGCATAATAAGGCTAGAGGATATAGACCTATTTATAGACTCCACTTCCAGGTGTTACAAAGTGATCCACATGTTTCCGGTATCCCATGAGACTCCTGAACTATATCACCAACCATACTCAGACAGACCAGTTTTATGAGTCTAAAATATATTAGTCCCAATCACACATGAGTGAATCATGTGTCATGATCAGATTGTTTAAGAGATTAATTCCAATATGATCATGTGGGTCTACAGCCTACAGAACCAATCCTGCAAAACAAATCTAGCTATTCCGCCCTATGTTGTATCAGGGTTAAATAAATGCATGCATATTAAATTCCAGTAGACTCGATCTTAATAAATATGTATACCATATTTTAGCGTAGCCATCCTCGGCGTCTCAAGTATTAATTTCTCGAGTTAAATTCCGCATCAAAATATTCCCTATCACTTGCATCAATAATATAAATAATTCCATGTTGAGTAAAACAGACAATAATCATAATAAATATTAAAAGACACATTAAAATCTTAACATTTTCTATGTGCTCTTAGACCTTCAACCAAACCCTGCATATATTTCACAAGTATTTTAGAGCATTTTCAACATAATGGAGAAGAAGAAATCAACCTGCATATATGGTAAACCATCCTCTTTTTCAAGGCAGATGACGGAGGTAACACAAACCTGGCCATAATTCAACACTGCAGCAGCTCGACTTAGCTCGATTGGCCCATATAGCACCACTCAGCTCGATTGGCCCATATAGCACCAATTCACCCTTAGTGAATAACCCATCTAAAGAACACATCATTATATACATAAAGTCTGTCGGCACCAGTCGAAACCCAAGGGTCTTCCAGTTGAAGTGGACTAGGTCCGGGGTTCCTGTGCTAAAACATTCAGCTCACATGAACAATCAGTGGCGGAATCAGGATTTACCTACACCTCAGACTAAACTTTAGCAACCTATAACTAACGTCAATTTATATTTATACTACGGTATAATAAAAATACATTGTAAATGCATCATTAATATGAAACTTGAGTTCAATACTAAAACATAAAACATAATAAGAAAACTATGGCAAAACATAAGCAATGTAGCACATTACCTCATCGATGTTTCCCATCCAGTGTAAACAAAAATGATCATTTTTCTGCAGGAGACTACTTCCAAAAGCTCTATATCTAGTTCAAAACTAGTGTCAGACTGCAAATATAAAACATTAAATATATATCATTTCACCTGATCATTTGTACTTATTTTAAAACATAAAAATAATTTCTTTTACGATTTTACCTGCACCGCTGCTTGCCTCGGTTGAATCGGTTCCAGTGTTCATCTATTCAAATCCCATCCGATCCGGTCTCAAGGCATTCGGTTATCAACTACCATCCAATCCGATCTCCAGACATCCGGTTAAATCATCGCCTCGTCGGTCCACTCAGGCATCGCCTCGGGCCCTCGGCCATTCGCCCATTCGGCTCTCCGCTCTCGTCTCACTCTCTGCTCCCTGCTGTGCTCGCCTCTCACCACGCTTGTCGACTGCTCCCTAGTCCCTGCTGTGATCGCCGTGCTCGCTTGCCGACGCTCCACCCTCTGGCCTCCGCCCCGAGCAGGCGAGCAGGCAAATCCTGGTTCCGCCACTGGCAGGCAGCATCGATCATTGGCAGCGCGTCAAGCACCCGGTTTTCAAAATTTTGCATGTTATCACATCACAGACCGCACAACAACATGGAGACGCGAAGGCGCGCAGGCGGAGGAGGTCCCGCCGGGGCGGATCGGGAGCGGTGGTTGCGGGGTAGGCCGGTTCGGTGGGGAGAGGAGACGGAGTCACACGGGTGCCTGCTGGGGAACGCCCGAACGGTGAACGGGTAGCCGGCGGCTTGTTGCCATTGGTTCGCCAGGTCCCGCGGCCTCCAGGACGTGGGACCGCGACAACCCCCTGTGCCGATGACGCGTGGGGGCAGGGGGCGAGTGGTCTGCCCTGTCAGTGCGAGTAGGAGAGGTGAGCGAGGTGGAGGGGAGCGTGTAAACCGCCGGCGGCGGCCGTTGTTTCGACACAGAAACGCTCTCTTCTACGGGCGAAGACGCTCGCATGTTTTTAACTTTTTCACGGTAACTAATTTTTTAAAAATATTTTTAAAATAAAATTTATAAATTAATTATAATATATACTTTAATAATTTTATTTATATTGTCTAAAATTGCACATAAATTTTTGTTACTCTGTATTTTTTTCTCATAAACAATTCAAAAATTATAAGCCGCATATATAAGACACAAAGCCAAAAATAACAGATCCTGTGGTTGAAATAGAGTAGTAATACTAGAAAAAACAATTGTTGAAATATAATCTGAAAGACGCGAACACGGAGCAGATGTCGAAAACTGGTTAACGGTTTTTGAACTACTTATATAAACCGAGTATTTAAATCGGGTTTTGATTCTCTGAACAGAATTCAGAATCAAAACAGAATTCAGAATTCAGAATCGGGTTTTGTCACGATTCCAGCCTTGGGCTGCGGTCCAATTGCTATCTGGTCTAGCGAGCAGTTTCGGCTCGGAGAGGTTGAGAGTTTTCTTCTTCAGACTGGGCCAGTCCATCAAGCAGCACCCGCGTGAGGAGTTTTGGAGGCCCATAAGTTACCGTCAGACACGCACGCCCTGGCACGCATCCGTGCGACTGGCAGGCCTGCAGCGCTGAGTTTCCTCGGCCCTAAAACTTTGCGACGGAGCCCAAGAGCATCTGAAATCTGAACTTAGAAGAGGATCAAAATCTAAACTTAGGCACTGTTTGTTTCCACTTAAGATTATTATAATCTAACTTATAGGTGGGGATTATATAAGTTAGCTTATAATAAGCTGGTGGGAAATAAGCTGTCAGGTGTTTGGCAGCCTGGATTATCAGAGTTATGGATTGTTGTATTCGAATGTTTAAAGACTACAATGCCCTGGGAGAGAGAGGCACGGGAGTTGGGGGTTGGATGAATGGCAAAGGTGGGTAATATTCCTAAAATTTTATGGTCATTAAGATAAAAGGTGGATCTATAAGCTAAAATAAGCTCCTTTTTTGAGCTTATTAGATTACAATAATCTGGGCTATTAGATTATAATAAGTTACCTTATGATCTGGGCTGTTTGTTTCCACTTATGATTAGCTAGATTATAATAATCTTAAGTGGAAACAAACAGGGCCTTACATCGCGTGCACTGGACGAGGGGATCAAAGTGTCGTACGATCTGCCCTTGACACACTAAGATACCGTTCGGTTGAGCTGAAATAAATTAGCTTATAATTAAAATTACATTGTAACTGATTAAAACTACACTATAACTGATAATGATTTATTTGACATAACTAAAATTAAAAAATTTAAAAATAGAAAAAATATGTTAGACCATCACGAACAATGTAAATAAATACGGAAAAAAGAACCGACAAAAAACTCAAAAAAATAAAAAAAATTATTAAAAAATAAAATTTAAAAATAATAAAAATAAGTCAAAATTTAAAAACTCAAGTTGAAAGGAGCGAATTAAGTATCAGGACGAACTAGTTATTAACATTTAGCAGTACCATTCGTTTTCTTTATTGCGTACGAGAGAGGGAGGAGGGACTAATTAAAACTACAGGGACAACACTTGGCTAAGCCTAAACCTCAGCCTCACACCTGTGTATTCTCCGCATGGATCGCTGTTCGCCAGCACGTTACAGACCTGCAAATGACTGTACCAACGTACTTCCCTGTACCTCGCATTAGGCATATGGCACTGTCCAATTTTTCAAAGTAACCTATTTTTATTTCAAATTACATTATGATACCTTATTTTATTTTATTTTTATAGTTTTGGCTATTCGTCGCTCTACAGCGTCCAACAATTAAGCAATTAGTTCTTATCGTCTAACGGTTGAACGTCGAGTCCAAATCATTCAACTGTTAGACGACTAGGGGCTATACTTCCACGTGTGTGTGGCCGTCCATGTGCCATACTCTCATTTCAGTTCCTAGTCGTTCAACCGTTAGACTACTGATGGTTAAAACTGTAAAAAGTAAAACATAGATATAATACTACAATTCAAAATAAAATTACATTATTTAGAAGAAAAAAACTCTGGCACTGTCTCGGTCGTGGAGAAGGTTCCAGACTCCTGAGGAGGAGAAATTCTATTGTGCCCCGTTACACCGAGAGAGTTGTGTCACGAGCGAATCGGGAGTGACAGGTGGCAGAAAGAAATAAAAATATATTATTTGTACTGTTTTACACTGTAGCAAGTCAGTTAAAAAAATGTTATTTTACTGTTTTTACTGTAGCAAAACAGTAAGAAAAATAATCTATTTTTATTGACTGCTACAGTGCAAAAACAGTAAAAAATAATGTATTTTTATTAACTGCTGCCACGTGTCAACTCCCGATTCGCTCGTGGCACAACTCTCTCGGTGTAACGGGGCACAATAGAATTTCTCCCTGAGAGAGGCAAAACGCGCCGAATCGATCGATCAGTCGGGCATTTCCAATGCGCCGTGTCGTCTTGAGTGGCCAGTGGTCGCGTTCTTCCAGACGCCGCCGTGTCATCGCAGCTATCTTTCCTGTACTAACCAAGGCCATGTTTGGCGAATGCTACATGGCACAACTTTGCGTTGCCGCTAGGTCACACACTCACACCTGAGGCATTGAAGTTCACCGAGCAAGACGGAGACTAGCCCAGCACAGTAACAGATAACTGATGTCTAGTCGCAGGTGAATTGCACGCACTTGCAAAGCTGCAAATCATGCAGCGACGCTCAACTATGCAGGCTATGCAAGAGCATGCAGCCCTGCTCACCACGACATCTGAATCCCGAACTCCCTCGCACGCGCCGCGCGGCTGCTCTGCTCTCCGATGCTCTCGCCGAGCCGAGCTGATCGGTGGGTGGGTGGGAGTGGGCGGCATGTCTCTCGTGCGTGACAGGTAGAGAGAGGCGTGGGGCCGGGTTGGCAGCGGTGAGTTGTCCTCACATGCTTCACGGTTCGTAGTTTGTACCATCTGGATAAGGTCGACACGTCATAGTCCTGTTTTTTTTTTCTCGAAGTGATTTTGGCTTCACTCACTATAGAGAGTTTCTGACTTCAGCCTTTTTTTTTACTATTTATAAATTTCTTTTTAAAATTTTTTTTGGTTTTTTTGTCGGTTCTTTTTTCCATATTCATTCGCGTTGTCCGTGATGAGCTAACATATTTTTTTATTTTTAATTTTTTTTAAATTTAATTACGTCAAATAAGCCACATTCAGCTACAATATAATCTCAGCTGTTACAGTGCATTTTTCAGCCATAAACCACAGTTTTTTAGCCCAACCAAGAGGGACGAAAATTATATATGCCGTTCAACGCTATGTTAAAAAACTTACAAAAACCTGATATCACATGCTGCTGCTGTACGCTACTACTGCTTGTGTAATATGCAGCCTCATCGTGTGTACCACCAAACTGATTTCACCTTTTTGTTTTGTTTTAGTTTTCTTCTCATGACTTGTGCGTATACTCCTGCGCCGATGGTGCTGTTTTTTTTTTCAACATACCGATGGCGCTGTATGATGTGGATTTTCATCCTAAGTTTATAGTACTACATTTTAAATGTTACATCCGAGAGCCGTTTAAGTTTCGAGTAAACCGTTGATTTGGGAGAGAGAGAGAGAGAAACTGGGTTTCAGGCTAGATACAACACAGATGAGATAAGTGACGCCCATTCGGTTCGATTTGAATATGCAAAACATTCCTTTCATGAGCCAGTATCATTGAACGCTTCATGTTGCCCTCTCCATTTCTCCAATAATTATTTGCAACAGGGGAACCAACCAGCGAAACAAGCTTTAGTTTCCAAACTGAGTGGTTGAGTGATGCTCATTAGGCCTTCTGATAGCTTTGTTTATGATTTCCAGCCTTAAGCTCGTTAAGTCCTCTCTGGAACCAATCATTAGGCTATGTAGTCACACACATATTTTTTGGCTTCTTCGAAAATTTCATATGCATATTCTTTTGGCTTTTAGCTTTTTTAAAAATTAAAATAAATAGAACGATTTCTTGAAGCGAAAACTTTAAACGGTTTTCTGATCTTAAAATTATGTACGATATTCATATCAACATCTTCGCTGCCTACTACCATCCTAAAAAATAAAAAAAAACATGAGACGTAGTCCAAACGGATACGAGCATAAACTTAGACAAATTGAGCTGTTCGTCGTAGCGTAGGAAAGGAGCATCGGCGCCAACTAAAACACGACCCCACCACAAGCTTAGCTTACGTAGGCCGCGCCGTCCCAAACTACCTATTGTCGGGCGGTGAGTGTTGAGATTGGAATTTTTCAGAGATTTCTGAATTGTGCCACAGCTTGTGGTACAGATGAGATGGCCGGTGGTGGGAGATATGGAGATGTGGCCAGTTTGGGCGAGAGTTGGTGAGGAAGGATGCATGGGACGGGACGCCGTGCGCAACTAGCACGTTGCTACTGTTGCTGAAAAGAACAAGAACAAGTGAACAAACAGGGTAGAGCCGTAGAAGGCTTGTGGCCTTCTCTTCAGTCTTCACCTGCAACGGTGCTCTCGAGAGCTGGTCTGAAATTCCCACGGCGAAAAGTATACTTGAATCAGTACATGTTTTTTTTCGAGATGCTACTGCTAGGTGGGGGCCGGGACTGAACTGCTGGAGAGACTGATGCACAGCTGCACAGCTTCCTTTTTCAGAGCAGAGCAACGAGGCCATTCTACCATGCTAGCTCTGTATTCTCGCTCTTTTCTGATTGATAGCACGGTGCAAGCAGCCAAATTTGAGTTATGCATAACGTGATGGGATTTTGCTCACCTTTCTGCTTGATAGATAGGACGACTATGTATGTCTGGGGCAGTTTAGGGAAGAGAATTAATATTAAAGCCTAGTGAGGTGCATGTAGCTTCACCCGTCCAATTCACTGTCATAATTGGTCCTTCCCTTGCAAGAAAATTGTGTTCAGTATTGCGGCTTGCTGAAACAATGATTGCACCAGCAACAACGAAAGGATGTCACTAGCTTGAGCTAATTGAACTGCTCTTGGCTTCCTGTGCTTTGTTGCTGAAAATGATTGCACAGGAAGCCAAGAACAGATACTGAAAAACAGAAATACCGACAAGAACAGGACGTCACTAATCGAATGAGAACTTAAACAATATAGCTGCATACAAGTGCTACAGTACATGATTCAAGTCCTACTTTTTTCTGCTTTTCCTCGTCGTTGTCTTTGTATGCTCCAAGGAATCCAGGGAAGAGAGAAGGGCAACCAATACAAAGATGAAACAAAAGGTTAGCATGAAAAATTCCGAAACAAAAAGATAAGAATAACATAAAATTCACCTGTTTCTGTTCTTAACCTTTAGACTGTTGTAACAGTGGAAGCTCCAAACCGCGCGAACATTCCGACCCTTGCCCAACAATTTCTACCTTTTCCGTAAACACTATGGGCTGGTACAATAACACGGTTACACGCTAGTAACTTCAAAATTTAGGCCCTATTTAGAACAAAGGAAAAGCGAAGGTTTTTTTTTTTGAGGATTTAGACTCCAGGAAAATTTCCTGGTGTGCCGTTTGGAACAAAGGAATGTCCCTTAAGAATTCCTTTGAAATTCCTATAGAATGGACTATTCCACAGTAATTTTGAATTCCTGTGCGATATCTGAACGACACTCTTGAGGGTCTGTTTGGAACAAAGGAATGCAAAACAGAGGAATGGTAGGAAGCGCAGGAACGGAGGAAAATGAAAAGCGGAAAACTACAGGAATACAAACCATAGGAACGAAAAATGTGGACCGTTTGGATTGCGGGAGGGAGTCGAGACAGCAAGCGCTGCGTTCCTTCCGTTCCCTTGGGTTGGAGTGGATTTTCCAGTTCCCGTGTTTTGGGTATGTATCGATACCTTTCCTATGGAATGGAAGGATTCGTTCCTTCGTTCCAAACGGCAGGTCTCCGTTCCTATCCTATGATTCCTGTTCCCGTGAAATTCCCGTACGGATCCTCCAATCCAAACACGCCCTGAAGTTTTTGTGTGTTTTCAGTTCCTGTAGGAATCCAGAGGATACGACACCCCGGTTCCTACGGTTTTCCTGTTCCTGCGTACGAGGCTTAAGGTTCTATTTGGAATGTGGGAATTTCAGAAGATTTCACATTTTCCGTGCTCCATGTATCCCTCAAATGAGCGTTGCTATATGCTAGAAATTGTACATATTATTAGCTGGCGTTTCTCCGTGCGATTTGGTTACCGTGGTGCTGGCTATATTGATGTTTTACGGAGGGGAAATTTTACCATCTTTGAGGGGGAAGAGGTACTAAATTTGAGCCGTTGATCACACTGATCGAACGACTGAGATTTGGCAGTACCTGGTGGTACCGGACGCGAGGTACCAAAAGGTACCAATTTTGAGCCGTTGATCACACTGATTGACGGCTGGATCTAATTTGGCACCTCTTGGTACCTTGTACCTCTTGGTACCTCCTCAAGGATAGGAAAACTGCTCTTTACGGAGGGTACATGCAACAATTACTACACACCGATCGATTGTGCAGTGGTAGCATTTCTGAAGTTCAAAAACGCTTTGGGTGGCGTTTGGATGGGGCCTGGGATAGGTAAGGTGTGATGTAGGCACCGCTCGTTTTAGTTTCAGTTTCAATTTTTGATTTCTTGTTTATTTTTCACTATTCATAAATTTTGTCTTTTCCTGAACTTTTAGCTTTTTTTGAGCTTTTTTATCGGTTCTTTTTTTCCATATTCGTTTGCGTTGTTCATGGTGAGCTAGCATATTTTTTCTATTTTAAATTTTTTAAATTTAATTACGCCAAATAAGCTACCTTCAGCTACAGTGAAATTTCAGCCGCTGCAGTGCAATTTCAACCATAAGTCATAGCTTTTCAGCCCAACCGAGCGGGCTAGCCCTATTACTTTGTTTGGTATGTATTGGGTTTGGGATAAGATATAATCTTACATGACCAAAATGCCCCTGTCGAAAAAGAAGAGAGAAAATATGTAATGCAACTTGTTTATGTAGAACAAGTGAAATTGAAACACGTTTTAGAAATAGCTGGAGTCACCCAAATCTACCAAGAATATTCCCTAGTTCATTTCATATCGGAGAATACAAAGTAGGACGAGACAACAAAGATCAAAGAAGCAATCAGCAAACACAAATCCAACAAAAAAGAAAAGATCTGTAGAGTGGCCAGGTAGAGCCACCATGGAGATGGGCAGATGGCCATGGATGGCCTTGGACGAGGCCCCTCAAGAACGGCCGCTGGCAACGGGAGAAGCTCGGTGGCGATCTTAGAGAGGGGTTCTGCTCGGCGATGAAGACAAGGCGAAATGTCAGGCTTGATGTTGGCTTCCACGGCGGGGCTCAACACATGAGGGCGGACTCCGGTGAGTGGTAGTTTCGTCTCCTCTGCATCTTCTCATCGTATCCCAATTGAAACCCACCTCCAACTAAATCGCTGTGACATGAGGGCCATTTCCAATCCTTCCTCGTTTCCCATTCCTTTCAACCCAACATGGTAAATGACGTCCTCCTACCCTCATTTCTTATTTCCACCGATCATAACCCACCAACCAAACGCCACCTTAAACGTTAGACACATAGAGTCTATTTATATTGGCTTCTATAAATCATTTTTCCTTTTAGAAATCAAACAGAAGCCAAAATTAATACGAATGTTCTAGTTTTTATAAATTATTTCTATCAGCCACTACTATTCATCAGCCACTACGGTATATGCTTTCACATATTGTAACGTATTTTGTATTTTTATTATGTCACAATTTCGTAAGTCGCATGATCACATGGCGGTCCAAATATTGTATTGTCTTTTGTTGTATTGTATTTCTTAAATAATAGACTACTATTTATTAGCTGCAGCCAAAAATCATCAGCAAAAACTAATACGAACAGACCCTAGTTCAGAATTTCAGCGGCAAGACAATAGCAGCCATACCGCTCCTCGAACTATTCATACAGATGGCATTGTAGCTATTTTTCAAATTTAGCATCGGAAAATTGTTTTTATAAATCTAAACCCCTCTCTAAATTCAGTAGCCGCGACGGGCAACACATGTTTTCTGCTATGCTACAAGAGCTCGACAAGTGCTACCGCACTGCAGGAGCTTGGTAGCACCTGTCGAGTAATAATTACTCGACAGCAGCATGCTGCCGAGCCTTTCATCGCGGTAAAGCATTAACGGTCATTAATTTTTATGATTAGCAGTAATTAAATATAATTAGCACTAATTAAGTACATGCACTAATTAAACAGAGGACATTAAATGTGACGTGTGTGGCTGCCCGCGTCCTGCCGATAGGTACCTATCGAGTTGGATAGTTTCAAAGAGGAAAGTAAATTTAAAAAACAGGTATTAGAAGATGAAATTTGAAAAAAAAAATGTTACAGTGTCACTTCTACAAACAGTTCCCCGCTCCTCCTGTCACGGTCCCCACACCGACCACCGGACCCACCCCTGACCCCGTCACCTCGCCCGTCGTCCCTCGCTCCTTCCAGAATCACCTCCACGGCTCCAATCCCCCACCACCATTGCTGGCCTGCCCCTATAAGACTCTTCGCTCCAACTGCGACCCTCACGCGCACACAAAAGTATCTCGTTTCATTCCAGCTTAAGTAGCTAGGAGCTCGGCTGCTGCAAGGAGGAAGGAGGCGGCAACATGGAGGGGAAAGAGGAGGACGTCCGCCTCGGTGCGAACAAGTTCTCGGAGCGGCAGCCCATCGGCACTGCGGCGCAGGGAGCCGGCGAGGACAAGGACTACAAGGAGCCCCCGCCGGCCCCGCTGTTCGAGCCCGGGGAGCTCAAGTCCTGGTCCTTCTACCGCGCCGGCATCGCCGAGTTCATGGCCACCTTCCTCTTCCTCTACATCACCATCCTCACCGTCATGGGCGTCAACAACTCGAACTCCAAGTGCGCCACCGTCGGCATCCAGGGCATCGCCTGGTCCTTCGGCGGCATGATCTTCGCCCTTGTCTACTGCACCGCCGGCATCTCCGGTACTGTTCCCCCACTCACCTATGTGCTTCTTCCCTTTGTTTCTTGGCTTGTGTGCTAACGGATGGCGTTGTCGCAACTCGCAACTGCAGGCGGGCACATCAACCCGGCGGTGACCTTCGGGTTGTTCCTGGCGAGGAAGCTGTCGCTGACCAGGGCGCTGTTCTACATCGTGATGCAGTGCCTCGGCGCCATCTGCGGCGCCGGCGTGGTCAAGGGATTCCATCAGGGGCTGTACATGAGCAAGGGCGGTGGCGCCAACGTCGTCGCGCCGGGCTACACCAAGGGCGACGGCCTCGGCGCCGAGATCGTCGGCACCTTCATCCTCGTCTACACCGTCTTCTCCGCCACCGACGCCAAGAGGAACGCCAGGGACTCCCATGTTCCTGTGAGTACCATCCCACTCCTTGTTCATAGTGTGACTTTTTTACTGTATGCTTAAGTGACAAGGTGATTAATTGTTGTTTCTCGTTTGTGGGATGAACAGATCCTTGCCCCACTGCCAATTGGGTTCGCAGTGTTCCTGGTCCACCTGGCCACCATCCCCATCACCGGCACCGGCATCAACCCTGCTAGGAGCCTTGGAGCTGCCATCATCTACAACAGGGACCATGCCTGGGATGACCATGTGAGTGAACTGAAACCAGTCCCCTTCTCCCTCCTCCCTCCCTTGAAATGTTTTCACTAATTACAGTCATGCGGTAGTAGTAATCAGTAACTTGTAACTTCACATGGGTTGCAAACACTAAGCTATTGTAGTGTAGTTGCTAGCAGTAAGACGAAAACTGAAGTCTAAGCTGATTTAACTGATGTGAATTTGTGAATTCACTTCCAAGTAAAAATATGTGACAGTAGACAACTACCACTACCAGCAATAATTCAGTGGATGTAGCTGATTTATAGAGGTGCAAGCATGATGTGATATCATTTGTTGGTCATTTAATTATGGAAAGTCTACCCTTATCTTAAGGGAAACGCTGAAAGGCTTGCGTCAGTGTAGCAGGCAATTGCTGAACTACTACCTTCTAGGACAGTGACTTCAATGTCCATTACTGCATGCTAAACCCACATCATTAGTGAGGAAATAATTGATGGAGCGTTGGTACTGACAAGTGCGAACTAACCCCCTCCAATTTTCGGCTTTTGCAGTGGATCTTCTGGGTTGGCCCCTTCATCGGGGCTGCCCTGGCTGCCGTCTACCACCAGGTGGTCATCAGAGCAATTCCATTCAAGAGCAGGTCTTAAGCTTCTGCTGCTGCTGCTGCTGCTGCTGCTGTGTTATGAGATGCCAATCCAAAGAGCAAGCTGCTGGTGATGGGGCGGTTGTTCCCCATGCCTACTATGATATTGTGGAATTCCCATTTCTCTTCAAGTTTGCTGTACTATGTCTTTATCTGAACTCAGACTTGTAATCTCAGTACTCAATTGTGTATGCCGCTGTTATTGTGCAAATTAAGCTATCATCCTGTTAAGAGTTAAGTTCGGCTGCTGCCTCTCTGCAATTGACAACAAGATAGTATTGAGAAGTTCCTACGAACACGAGTAGAAACTCTTCTATCTGCGCCGTTCGGCTGTCTGGCCAATCCTACTGTGTCACGAGTCATGACATAATGCACTAATGCGGCCTTTACCTGTCAGACCACCAGGTTGTGGATGAAGCAATTTCTTCACGAATCGAGGTTGGTGGTGGTGGGAAAGGACAATGATGGGTTACCCCCATTGGCAACTAGGGGTGTGGGTGCTCTGGTCCTAAACGCAACACTACAAAACCTACACCGTGGCGCATGCCGTGCTGATTGTTTCTTCTGGCGGGCTGCTTAGCTGGGTGCTCCTTTTAGCCGCAAGGGATGATTGCGCCCTTTTACCTTTGTTTCGTTACCTTTTCTTTACATTTGGTCCATGCTTGCGACCACTGCACGGTGGCTTGGTACGATGGATCCCCAGCGCCCCACGGACAGCGGTGATCCGGACGGAACTTGAAGAGGTAAGGTAAGGGAGCGTTGTGTGCAAGGTTGTCCTTGGCTTCCTTTCGCCTGAATATAAGGAGGTGTGTCAGATTGCAGAAATCTTCAGAATCCGAGCTAGTGGCCTGGGAAACATTTCAGTTAACGGACGGTTGTGATGCCTTGATACCCGTTCGCTAAGTGAGATCCAAAGGTGGTGAAGCTAGGAAGGAGACTTGTGAAGATCTAGTGGCTACGGTTAAAAGCGCCGTTTACCGCGCTTTCCGTCACTGTTTTACCGCCAAACACTGTTTGATTTGCCGTCGAGCTGAGGGCATCGCTGCAGACTCGATATAAGCAGCCGCCGGTGTACTCGCGAGAATCTATCGACGAAAACCCTAGTTAATTGTTGTCTACTTTTACCTTGTTCTTAGCTGTTTCTTTTCCCTTTTGCAAGTTCTTAAAAGTTCCCCAAATTAGTCCTGAAATCAATTTGATTCTGAAAGACCAAAGATGGCAACAGAATGGAGGTGAATGGTGCCTCAAATTTTTTCCTTAAATATTCACCAATCCATCAATTCAATAGCTACAGAGCAATAAAGATTAGAATGGAAAACCACCACAAAAACTAGCCATTCAAGACGCTGAAAACCTACGAAAAATCAGCAAAAACGGAACTACTACCGTTAATTGCAGTACTACCGCTTGCTACAGTAATCGTGGTACTTCTACTGCTACAGTAAAATCAGGGTGAATAGTTTTTTAGCGATTTTAAAAAACCAAAATCGAAATAAATTTTGATTCGTATATCTAAATAACATAAAATTTTGCAGAGATCTTCTCTAGGTTATCAAAAACCTATTCCAACAAACAAACATGAAAAACATGGTCAAAGTTGAGACATTTTTCAGTTTGAAGGAAATGTGCATTGAAACCGAGCTAAAACTAAAATCGGTGAATACAACTTACTTGTGAGTAAACGATGACCAAGATAGCTTTAGATATGTTTCTACATATCCCAACAAATAAGAACACGAAAAAAATCACATAAAAAAAATACTCAGATCAAGAAATTACACTTTGAGGCCAAATCAAGCAAAAATAAGTTTTCTCGTAAATTTTGCTATCAAAAAGCCTAGAAGGGTGGAGATGTATTCCTAAGGATTATCTTTATCTTTTACACGTCTTTGGCACAACAAAATCACAAGAAAAAAAGAGGAGTTTAAAACCAACCAAAAAGTCAAGGACATCAATCAAAAACAAGAGAGACTCAAGGGTTGCACAAAGATTGATGTATTGCTTACTTGAGAAGGTAGGTTTATAGCCACTCCACCTGGGAGGATAAAGAGCACTTAAGGTACTCACTCTCAAACTCTAACCTTAGAGAAGAGAGCATAAGAGAGGGGTTGGATGGTTAATCCTACATGTCTTCATCCTAACCTCCTTTTATATGTAGACAACCAGCCGCATATTCACCTTAGTGGATACTATCCACTATTACAATGGAGAAAATATGTTAACTCCACACACGGTTTTTACTCACATAAGATCACTTACGCACACTTTTCAAAACGCATAAGTGTGCATCCGCTAAATCCTTAGCTTTGATCTGCCTTGATCAAACTAGCTCTACTTTGACCTAAACCGCTCTCTAACCATCTCACAGAAGAAATCATTCTTTTCTTCATGAAATAAAAAACCAAAAATGATTCTACAGGCCCAGGAGAAAACATTTTGAGCCATGTTGCCTTGACTGGATGACAACAAAGATCCCATCCATCGCCAACCGTTACCTTCTAAAGAAATCAATGATCCGTCTCATACTATGATACAGTTCCAGCCACTGAAGGCCAAAGTAGCCAAAAAGGCAAAAACCACCAGCTACCTCACCAAGCTCCAAAAAAAATGCCACCTGGCTTTTTATCCTTGATAATTAGTTACCACGCTTGAGACCAGGGTGTGGAGAACCAGATGTCGAGTCTAGTGAAGGATTTAGCTTCACATGATCCACGAAGGCATGACAAGTGAAATGTTCAGAAGGTGACAGCCTATCACGCAAATCAAAAACATTGCCAAGTCTCTTTCCAAATTGAGGACTCAGAATGTCAGCTTCAGATATTACCCTCTCCTGAAGCCCCTGTGAGACTTGCTGCACTCGAACAAATTGCCCATGGCTAGGATCTGTAGGCCGGCTAGGAAAGAGATCGTCCGGGCCTCTTGACATGATTACAAATCCCTCATTGCTGTGGGTTGATTGCTTTAAGTGGTTAAAAGGAATAGCACCATTACCACCAGACAGGGGTGTGGAAGCGCCTGAAGCAGTTCTGGGGCTCGAAATAGGAGAGGGTGACATTCTGCCATTTGTATGTTGGGGAGACCTTGACTCTAGCAGAGGACTTCCGCACGGAGAAACTGGTCAGGATATATTGCTCTGTATACAGATATCACTGCAAGGTAATTAAGAATTAGAGGGCAGCGATGTTCATGCACAGATACAGCTAAGTTTACCAGAAATCCATTTCCTGGTAAATATGAGCTTAGCTGTAGAAAACAGTAGGATGTTTGGTTGCCGTGCGACTAGTGGTGGAATATTTTTCCAACTAAGATGGCTTTAGTTTGCATAGCTAATGGCGTAATGCTTTTGTTCTTGGTTACTGCTTACTGCAGCGCTGTTTGGACACATTAATGGTGTGTGCTTCTAAAATTAATAAGCATAACTTGGGAAATGATGTACCTTTGTTTCAAAGAAAATTTTGTGCCCCTTCTCTGGTAAATTGTCTGAACCTCCAATCCCAATGAGGAGATATTTCTTGTATGCCCAGCCACCTGAAAAGTCAAAGAAAACCCAACAAAGTGAGCAGGTCACGAGAATGATAAAAGAAGACAGTCAGCTATCCATGATATGTCAGTTACAACAGCAATATTCAGGTGGTACCTTTGAATTCGGTCTACAAGATATCACAGCCAAATGTTCCAACGGATCAGAGAGAACAGATTTCTCAAGTGAGACTCCATTTTGTATGAACGGGTGTTGCAAAAGCTCCACTGCTGTGGGACGTTGAGAAGGATCTCGTTGCAGACACTTTCGAATGAAGTCCTTGCCCTGCTCTGAGAGATGATCTGGAGTTGGTGGAAGTTCCTTGCTGTTTCCAATCTTGAACATTGCCGCAATCTGTAGCCGAGAAAAGGGGCATATTCATATCTAAGTCGCATTGATGATTACTTCAATTCTGATTACTAGTCAACTGATCACTTCAATTCATGTAAGTTTAACATTTCAATATTTCATAAATTTTCATGCAAGTAAATGAGCCTTGGAGGTTCCACATTCAGATGATGAGAAATTTTGAGCAATACAGAAAAGAAAGATGTCAAATTCATTCATTCGGTGTGGTAGGCCTGTTCATGGGCAGCCCGGCCTGATTTTCCAGGCTTGCCTCTCGGGGCGGGCTTGGTCCTATGGTTTGAGCCCAAAGAGATTTTCAGGCCGGGCTCGGGCCAAAATTGTCATGGTGCTCCGACAAGTTGCGGCGAGGCCAGAGTGCCTGGACGCCTAGTCAACTAGGCGTCCACCATGGCGACAGTTAGACGATAGTAGTTAGACGACAAATAATACCTTATATGACCGAAAATTAAATAATCATGTAACATAATGGCACAAATTATTTAAATAACCATATCTTAGGAGGTCCAAATAAGAAGAATTCTTGAGAGAAGGATCTGTTTGTAATTTTTCAAAACTCCAAGGACTTAATCGCAAAAGGCCAAAGCCATTCTAACCCTACCGCCAGCCAGCGACTCGTCTCCCGCTGTCTCCTTTCACCCCCGACTCTCTCTCTCCCCCCACTCCATCCAGCCCGACTCCTCTCTCCCTCGACTCTCCCCCTCTCCTCGTTGCGCCTTCCCTCCCCGCGCCTCCCTCAGCCCAGCACCTCCCCCTCCCCCCTTCCACCACCTCCCCTCCCCACCGCCTCCCCTCTCTACCACTAGTCGCCCCAGAGAGGACCTCGGCCCGTTCGTGCAGCGCGTGTTCGCGTGCGGGAGGTCGGAGCCGTTGCTGGCCTCGCTCCGCGCCGCCACGTGGGACCACGAGGCTGAGATCGAGAAGCTCTGCCGTGCGCACTTTCACGACTTCATCCGCTCCGTCAACGACTTCCGCTCCCTCCTAGCGGGATGAGGCAACGACAATGCGGGAACAGGCGCCCGACTCCAGATCTGAGCCGACGGTAGCCATATCTGCACGGGGAGAGCCACAAGTGGTGATGGAGAGAGAAGTTGAAGGCGGCGGGAGAAGCAGCAGCTCGGGGAAGGCTGCGGGAGGAGGCGATGCAGCAGCTCGACGAAACCCTACTAGCGGTGACGGCGAGAAGACTACTTTGAGACTTCGAGTATTTGCTTTTCCGTTTCGCACTTTCGCCGTTTTGACCTTTTGAAGCCCACTCCCCCCGCCCCAGGCGGCCGCCTCGACGTCCTATCGATGCCATGGACGCCTAGGCGTCGTCTAGCATCGTCTAAGTCTTCATGCACTGGACGACCGTCCCCGGCCTCCTCCTCCGGCCGACTGGACGCTTAGGAGTCGCCTAGGTGACACCATGATAACCCTGGCTCGGGCTGCAATTTTTGGCCTGAGCAAAATTCACCGCTCCATCCAGGGCTAGTCGGCTACGTCTCCAACCTAGCCGCCAAATAATAGTTCACAACTTCGCCCTCCCTTAGTCCAAATTCCAAAACCAGATCTAGATCCACTTCTCCCCCAACCAGTCGACCTCGAGCGACGCTCCCCCAGCGGCGTGCCTCCACCCTCGCGCTCTCCACCGATGGCACGTCTCCTCCCTGGCACCCTCCCCAAGTGGCACGCCTCCTCATCGTCGCGGTAGAAGGAGACGCAGCAGCGGCGCACCTCCTCGCGACGGCGAACCCCTGCACAGCAGCAGTGTGGCTCAACGAGTGATTTCTCCTCCCTCATCTTAGACGCATGCTCCGCAGCTCTGCTCCTCAAGGCTGTTGCTATGCTCTTCGTGGTCACCGACCGCACGGGTCAAGGTCATTGTTGTGCTCGTCATGCTCACTAGCTGCGTAGGGTCAAGGTCGTTGCCTTTGGTTGGGTTCTTTTGGGCTTAAAGTTGGCTTATGCTTGTACTGTCTACAATAACTAGTTTTTAAACTGTGTGTTTTTTCAAGACGGAGTCAATAGAAAAATTGTAATAAAAGGTGTACTGAGTTCAGCTGTACCAAACAAAATCGTATGCGACTATTTCCCTCTGTGTACTGTCTCTCGTGAACAGTCAAAATTCAAATATTTAAGTCATAAGCTATTAGTCTAAAAGAAACCACCCTTTGTCTGCTGCGGTCGTGGGTTCGGTGGCTACACGGGCGTCTCCCCCTTGCTGTTGTGTGTGATGTTGGAACTTGTATCACCTATTCACCTTTGCTCTTATTAGTCTGTAGAACTTTTCCAATGTGATGCTGTGTTGTGCTGTTGTTGTCCTTTGGATTCTAGAGATAAGGCAAGCAGCTAAGCCTTCTTGTATTGTTTATGTTAAGTTTCTTCTATTAGCTGTTAGATTTGTGGAACTATGTGATTTCTCTAGATAAAAAAGGGTGATTCTTTCTTTCATTTTTTTGTGAAGTATGAGGCACATCATTTTTCTTTAATTTCTGCTAAAGTTTTTTTTGATATTGGTATCGAAGACTCGAAGTTCTCTGTTTGGGCAGTAGTATTGTTCGGGCTTCAGGCTTTTGGCTGGGTCGGGCTCGACCTTACAAAATGCACAATTATCGGGCAGGGCTCAGGCCCAGTGCTACCTCGCCGGGCTTTTTAAGGCCTGGCCCGAAGCCCAGCCTGGCCCAGCGTTTGAACAGGTCTACGGTGTGAACATTAATACATTGACCCAGATTTTTTTTCTTTTTCAACATCATTTGTCCTGTGCTCCTGGTTTAAAGATGGAAAATTCTGTTGCACAAAACTTTCACAAGTGAGCTCACAGGTCTCCTAGATTCCATAAAATGGTATCTGCTCATATCCATTTGCTGGCTAGTAGCGTTTCTGGAAGGAACCAGTCTGCAGCCATCAGTTTTTCTTTGTTTTGATATTTAAACTAACCAACAGCTGGGCGGAAAATGGCCTGTTATCTCCAGAAGTTGGGCGAAAACCAGAGAATATGTGCAGGAGACTGGCTTATTTAAACATACTACACCTGTTCAGAGTTCACAACGCATAAGTACTTCATAGTCTTTTAAGGGAGGTTATTTCCAAAATTGATGATGAGTGTTTTATTAACATCATGTGCGCATCACTCCAACAGCTAGCTCATTCTAAGCCAAATTGAAAATGATTTCTGGGGCATTGCCAAATTCAAGAAACCCGAGGCAGCTGTCCTCCACAGCAGGAAGCAGGCAGGTCAATCCAAAGCTGAAACAACGCTATCTTTTTTAATTAACTCAAACGGTATTCATGAAGTTCAAAAGTAAGCACGTGCACAAATATACGCCCAGCATATAAAAATTTGTCTACCAAGTTCTAGCATAGCTGTTCTCGGCACCTTGCGTATTAATTTCTTAAGTTAAATTCCACATCAAATTATTCTCTGTCCTTTGCATCAATAATATGAATTATTTTATATTAAAAAATAGATAATAATCACAATAAAAATTGAAAGCACATAAAGATCCCTACAGAGCGTACATAAATAGACGTGGAAGAGAGTGCGCGGAGGGGGGAAAAAGTACATGATGTGTATGCGAGATGGCGAGGAAGTCGATGTCGTCCGCAACTTGGTTCATGAATCTCTTGCTCAAGGGCGTTTCAGCAACCAAGTGACTGCATGGGTCACCTGCACTGAAACTCTGAAGAAGCTGCTGGTATGATAATGGTCTTTGTGGTAGCATTTCTGAACGGGTCACTGCTATCTTCATCTTCAGATGTTGTTAGTTTTGGTGCTTTGGTGCCTAAATTTCTTGCTTTCTTCTTCTTTTTATTTGGGGTTTACTCATTTCCATTCAAACGAAAATAACAACGTGCAGGTTTTACAGAGTTCTTAGCCAGAGTTGAAGTTTGTAGAACAAAAAGGCACCCGTGTGTCCCGAAGAAGGTAATGAAGACGATTACAAGCAAACAACCACACCAAATCAGAGACAACCAAGCAACGTTCCTAAAAAAGAATCAGAGACGGCTAACAACCAGGCGACCTAAGCAAGCGTGGTGCCTAAATTACTTGATCTCTTATCCCAGTTTTTGAACTGGAACACATGAATGTTGCATGATAATGTGGTTATGCACATGTCTTGCTGCTAATGTGGCTATAGCATGCTGTAGGGAATCTCATCATAGATGCCTTACCGACACACTGCAGCACGTCGAAACTTCTCAGTTCAAATTATGTTTTTTTTACTGTTTTGCTGGCATTTTGATGCATTGATGAGCACCAGCAGAGAGGAGGATGATGTTTACAAATCTCTTCTTGATTTCCCCTCACCATCTGGTTATTTTCTTCAGCTCGCAAAACTGTTCGAACTCGAAAGCTCGAAGGATAAAGGTGTAAAATAGCGAATGACTGTAGCAAAACTGCTGTGCCGAAATTACCCTTTTCCACTGTAGCGATCGCTCTGGGTCGTCCACATCTGATCTGACGGTTGAGAGGGACCAAAGGCAGAGGGCTGTGCTTCGCTGCCTTTGCAGTAGTAACGGCGGGGGATACGCCATACGCGTCCCACAAGAGAACACCTCGAGGGGAGTAACCAGGCCCACTCGTTCGTTCCCCCCCGCTCCGCGACACCCGAAGTTCCCGCCGGAGGAGGAATGTGCTGGTGTACGGCTATCGCCGCCGCGCCCGTCGCCGGAGCCCGGCTGCCTCCGCCCTCCCTGCGACGCCGCCACCGGAGAGGAAGCTCCGTCCGGGCACGGGCGGAGGCCTCTCCGGGGGGCGAGACGCAGCGGAAGAAGGTCGCCGTCGCCGGCGCCGGCTGGGCAGGCCTCGCCGCCGCGCACCACCTCGTCAAACAGGTCTGCTCCTGCGTGCTAGTTCCCGATTATTCCCGCTTCATTCGTGTGTTCGATTTTGTACCGCGCACGCGCTCGTGTGAGCTGGCTCGTCGATACGTGCGCGCGCGCGCCCGTGGAAGTGTAGAGTTCGTGCGCGTCATCCGCTTCCGCTTGTGCGCCTGCGTCAATCTGCGGGTTTGCGCGGCCTCAGCGTGCCTCTCCATCGCTGTTTGCTTCCTCTTCCGTTTCCTACTGATGGTCACGTAAAGCAATGTTTCCGCTTTCGAGGTTCAGTTTGCTTACTAGTACTACTATTGATCAGGGATACGAGGTTACGCTTCTCGGTACGGAGAGCGGCCCAACCGAGGAGGTCGGTCTCAGAGGTATTGTAACTCTCAATTTGCACCGTCAATAATCTATTTCAACTTGGTGTGCCAGATTTGTTTCAATAATTCTTGTATCGTGACGTTGCACTTAGGGTTCTGGTATCCATATCGCAACATTTTCTCTTTAGTCGATGAGCTGGGGATCTCGCCTTTCACAGGGTGGACTAAAGCAGCGTACTATTCTCCACAAGGCCTTTCAGTAATCTTCTTCTTCTTCTTCTTCTTCTTCTTCTTCTTCTATATTCTGTCAGCTTGACCACGCTAGAAACTGTGATGCACATGCGCTTCCCTAACTTTCCTTGTCATCCTTACTATTTGTATCCAAATTAAGCTGTTTTTTTCTCAGCATATTTTTAGTTTTGGATGGTTCCATGTCTATTTTTTCCAGATGGTAAAATAGAAAAGGTTATTTTCTTCCAAACTTGTTCAGATTTAACATGGTCCCAACACCATTTCAGGAGATTTTTGTGATTTTTCAACAAAGCACTTAATTTTTTTTTCAGATCAATCCTTATATTGCGCTAATTCAGATTCAAGGGTTATTTCTTGTTGTATTTATTGCTTATAATGGATTTTAGTGGAAAATTCCTCAGAAAATTCTGTCCAGAATATAGCATGTATTATATCATTTCGCATTGAAATCTAGTCTGGATTTCAGTGATGTGCTAACATCCTTCCTGAATCCCGATTAACACCGTATTTTTTCTGATCACCCTGTAGGTCGAATTCCCCATTTTTCATGATCAGCCCCGGTTACCAGCTCCTTTTGGAATCTTTGCATACCCGGAAGTATGATTTCCCTCATTTAAATATTTGTGCTGCTTACCTATCTATCCAGTTCCAAATACCTCATAATATCCTGAATTTTCTCCATTACAGTTCCCTAGTCTTCCTTTGATTGATAGGTTGACATCAATTCCTGTCATATCCGCAGGTATGATTTTCCATATGTCCAGCTTGTATTGTTAATTAGCTCACTTCTAACCACTTATATGTTGCTTTCATCCAGTCATTGACTTTGACAACACAGACACTGCTTGGAGGAAATATGACACAAGTGAGGAAATTTGCTTGCCTATTGTCTTAAGTTTTTGAAGCTGCTAGTTGATTCACAGTAAATCACTTCTGCCTCATGTCTTCCTGACAAGCTAGCATTCTCATACTATTGGTCATCTTCCCTGCAGTGACTGCAAGAGAGCTTTTCAAGATGTTCGGTTGCTCTCAAAGACTGTACAAGGAAGTTTTTGAACCAGCTATTCAGGTCGCCCTGTTTGCTCCGGGTGAGCAATGTAGTGCCGCTGCAACATTGGGAATGTTGTATTATTATATGCTCTCCCATCAGGTTCTCTCTTTTTTCATCTTTCCCCCCTTGGTTTCTTCTTATCATTTTTATCCAAATGGTTCTTTGATCAATGAACCCGTTTTTGTTGTCTCTTTGCATTGTGATTTCTCATAAATTCCCTATTTTACAGGAAAACTCTGATTTTCTTATGTGCCGTGGGCAAGTAGAAGATAAAATATTCTCTCCTTGGCTGAAATCACTGGAACTGAAAAGCTTAAAATTCTTTGCAAACAAAGTTCCAACAAGTTTGACCATAAATAAGGACACTGAATGTGTCTCTGGAATTGTCTGTGGAGAGGAGGTATATGAGGCAGATGCATTTGTGTTGGCTATGGGGCTGTCTCCTCTACAATCTATCATTAAGAACATGAGGTGGTAACTGCGTGTGCCAGTTTTACCTTAGCTGGTTACATTTAATAAATATGAGAGCCAAGATTGCTCTAAAAAATATATGGTACTTAGGCTGTAATAGTTTTCACAACTTGAAATGTGTCTTTTGTAAATCTATTTATGAGTTTTTCTGACTACTGAATTTTATCTAGTCCGTTTCTGCAGTCTCGACAAGAGTTCGCCAATCTTCTTTATATGTCAACAATTGACGTGATCTCTATAAAATTATGGTTTGATAAAAAGGTAAGCACAGCATACACTTCATCCACTAAGGCAGTAGTTCACATTGTGCTCATGATATATTACTTTGATATGTAATGACAGGTCACAATTCCTAAGGCTGCTAACGTTTGTTCCGGTTTTGATGATTCATCTGGCTGGACATTCTTTGACCTTACCTCAATATATGATGATTATACCGATGAACCAATAACAGTTGTGGAGGCTGAATTTGTATGTTCAACTCATAATCAACCAACTCTATAATAACAGAGAACATTTTCTCCTAGTATGTATCTTACTCTTGCAAATATCCCTTGTTGCAGTATAACGCCAGCCATTTGTTACCACTGAATGATGAACAGATTGTTTCTGAGGTTTCATCACACCTTATAAAATGCATACAAGATTTTGAGGGGGCCAATGTGATCCAGCAATCGGTCAGAAGATCTCCTAGATCTATAATCCACTTTACTCCAGGTAAAGTTAACTTTGATCTTACTGTAATGTAAGTCATAAATGATCTCGATAGCCAAGTATACCTCATGCCTAAGGCCCTAAGCCAAGTTGTCACTAACCATAGTATATGATTGTTATGGGCCCAACTCAGCAGCAAGGGACATGGGTCGCACTGTAGCACGTGAACAGTACTGTAGCAGCGGGCACACGGGAAGGCTAGTTTCTTCTTTATCAAGTTATCTATTTCCTAAATAGTTTGATTAGTTTCCTAAGATGCAGATTAGTTGTTTGACATCTTATCTATTAATTAGAAAGGTTATTATTTAGATTGATCTTATCCATAATTGTTAAGAGAGTTCTCTATATAAGGAGGCATATTGTAATCATTGGTAGGAAGAGTCTCCCCATCTTCTCAATCGGGCCTCAGAGTTTTGGCGATAGCATGGTTAGCTGGTCAACGACGAGTGCACAATCCTCGATCCTCGGACCCGTACTCAAATAACGACCAAAATTGTAGGACCGATGCTCGCAATCAGAGGAATGAATGATTCGCGAAACTTTTTCGCTCAAAGGTATTTAAAATCTTCACTCAAGTGACTATGATAATCACCAAATTCAGATCACACCAACTAGGCTAAGCAAGGTAACAAAATTAGCCACAACAGCACAAGGCCGGTCTGACTGCAAGTGCAACGATGGTCTGACCACTAAGGCCAATTTGACTGCAAGTCCAGGGCCTGTCTGACCGGTCCCCTATTCTCAGACCTGAAAGTCTCTCGGGACAAAACTAGAATATCAAGAACTTGCTCAATTCTTATCCAAGCACTTTTAATTTTGCATGAGTTTGTTCAAAACATTACAAACCTGAACCAATCAAGAATCACAAGGTTCTTGGGCTTGGGTTCTCTAAATTTGAGAGAATCAAATCTATGGCACAAGAACACTAAAAACCCTAAAACTTAAATTACTTCTTGCTCGTGAGAATCTAAAACATGAGGTATTCCAGATCTATTCTCACATGTCCTAGCAATGTAATTTAAGTAAGAGTTCGGGCTAGAACACCCACGAATATGAAATAACAAATCTAGCTCAAGAAGTAAGAATACAAACAAGAACATGATTGAGACAACTTTGATCTATTCTTAGTGGAGCCAAAACACTACTCTTCCAGTCTTCCCTCTCTTAGTTTTTCTCTCTCACAACCATGGAAGGGGGCAAAGTGGTAGGTATTTGGCCAACTACCAAAATATCATCGACGAAGTTTCCGAGCACTTTCCTTTGACTTTGTCTTCACCTTCACTTCAAAGCATCTCCATATGCTTTGACACGCAGCCCGTAGTGCCCAATAACTAGCCGTCACGTCTTCACGCATTCGGACTCCTCCGAATCGTCTCTACGTGCATCGGTCTCGTCACTTGGCGCACCACATACACTAACTCACTTCTTCACGATCCTTGTCTTCTCTGTGTTTCTCGCTTGAGCCACGTAGCCTCACCCAAACTTATACGATCGCTCGATCCTCAGCTCCCCTGCCTAATCTTGGTCCATTGCTGTTGACCGCTAATATTTTCTAAGCCACCTTCACATCCAAAGACCAAACAACCATCTTAAGAACAAGTTTCATGAACTTGATTCATATTAGTCAAAATCATGCATCATGCAACACCACACAACCAACCAATAGTCAAAGACCAAGCAATCATCTCGAGCACAACCAACCAACAGTCAAAACCATGCATCATTCAACTCAAAAACCATTTTCACTGTTCTCTGGCCACACCCGCCAGTCTGACCAGAAAACACTCTCTGGAATTTCAATTAAACTCTCTTGTATCTGCTCTAGTTTCCAATTCTAGTAGCACGTAGTGCAAACTTATCCCCAAACAAATCTACCCAAGTGTTTGATGTTCATTTACCCAAAAGACCATACCTGATTTGACCGCTCACCCCGTGGCGGTCAGACTACCAGCCATCAGCCGGTCACACTGCCTGAATCCTGACAGCACAATCTGAAATCTGAATTTTTTGAAATTTTTGCAAAATTCAAATTCAACTCAACCAAAGTGCCAATTGTTCATCACAAATATATACTATACCTTGTACATGGTCTCTCAACAACAATGATTCCTAATGCTTAGGCTGGCACTAGCTCCTTACAGTGCATATTGCCCAAGAAAATTGTGCATTAGTTATAAACTGATGCTGTGATAGGTTTCCAGAATCAAAACATCCTACTTTTGATGCCTTTTAGACTTTATTGCATATGTGCACCACAAATACTGGTATAACAATGGTCTACTTTAGGTTATACTACCTCGAGGAATACCTAAGTTGATACCTATGGACAAAAACACATTATCTGCAGGTTCTTACAAGTATACAATGCGAGGATCAACTTCCTTTCCAAATTTGTTTATTGCTGGTGATTGGATAGTCAACCGACATGGGTCATTTTCAAAGGTAAGGGAATAATATGCCACAGAAATGCTTCATAGTCACTAGAAATTGCGTTTATGGATTTATGTTATTTTATTCTAGGAAAAAGCATACGTGACTGGACTTGAAGCTGCTAATAGGGTGGTGGACTATTTTGGCAAAGGGGACTTTGCGAAAATAATTGCAGTTGAAGGAGATGAGCCTCATATAGAGACAGTGCGCAATCTCAACAGAAGAGCCAGTGAATTAAGGACTCAGATTCCTTTCTCAGAGTTCTTTCTCCAATGACATGATTGTGATTTTCCTAGACCATGACCAGTGCAATTGTTGTACTACTCGTACATAAAAGGTCAGCCAGTTCTCACTTCATTTGCCTTTTCATTTATTCATTGTTTTTGGTCAGAGAAAACATTTCTTCTGCTGTTGTGCACATTTGCCTGCCAGTCCTAGCTCTGAGATTGCATGTTGTGCTTTGTTTTATGAAAAGTAAGACTTAAGTGCATGTTACAACCTACCAAGAAAAAAAAGAGTTGTGGGCTGAGGGCAACATTGCTTTTCTACATTAGAACAGGTTAGTTTTCATAGGAAAAAGATATTACCTGTCTATCTGCTCAAAAGTGCAACAGTTATCATGTAAATGGTATGGATAAACTTGTGTATGTGCTGTTTATAAAGGTGATTAGCTTTCCAATGGCTTTCATCTACTTCAGGCCAATAAAACCTAACAGAAATTCTTTCATCCTACCACCATTTTCTTTGTCATTCTTTTTGCTGGCCATGCAAGAACATTTCCTGGTACATAAGTTGCTTATGTATGCATATATCACATTTTGGTTTACCATGAACTATGTATTTTTGTTTAAGAACAATGTTTTTCTTTTTCCTGGCCTCGTTTTAAACATATTTATTTCAGAGGAAGCTTCAATATGAATGTATTGTGTTAGTACTAATTAAAAAAAGAACTGTGTTAGTGACTTAACTGGTGGTAGTCCCACTTTTCAGGTAGGTTGTATTTCTCTTGCATATGTATGATGGCCCCAAGTTTCTGAACATTATATCTTTTTTATTGTTATTGCATACTGTTTATTATTGTTATTGCATACTGTTTATCAGCAAATACACACGCTGGTATCAAATAATCACTGCCAAAGGAACTTGTTCTGGAGTTAAACTTTGCAGTGTTGCTTATCCTTGCAGTGTATATTGAAACATGTCTATACAACTCTGTCCATCAAGAGATAAGGGAGTTTCCTCAGGTACAGATTCCTTTCCTCATCATATCCACAAACTCTTCGTAGTCGATTCTCCCATCCTGTGAATTCAGTGGTGACAATGATTAAATCCATGTAAATGGCACTAATTAGTGAAAAAATGCTCACCTTGTCTTTGTCAACTTCATCCAGTACTTCTTTAATGTTGGCTTCATCACTCATTCCATACTCTGTCATGGCCTGTTCAAGTTCGTCTCTTGTTATGTACCTACAGTTATTACACATGTTGTCTGATTAATATTTCTTTAACTTTTGGTTTTCATAAATGAGTTTATACCAAGCAGAAAATGGTGCAATGATAGCATGAATTGAGCATTGTTATAATATAAACAACATGATTGGTACTTAAGCTGACATAGTTTTTTTTTCTAGAAACAGAGAGGTCACGCTCCTGCCCACTTTTATACAAAAAATTTTAGCATGGTTAATTGTATAGCCCTTCATTTATGGTGATGCATGCAAGATTAAGTATATTTCTTGGTTAGCAAAATTAGTTTTACCCGCTGTTATCTTTGTCAAAATGCTGAAATGCACGGAGTAAATCCTCCTCCTTTTCCAGTTTATGTTTATCCATCATAGCTGTGAGGAACTCCGTGTAATCAATGCTGCCACTCTTGTCTACATCAACCTGCATCACAGTATGATTAGTGAAACCTTTTATATGTACTAAACATATACTGAAGAGTGAAACAAAAAAAGTGATCTTACTGCTTCCAGAAGCTTCTGAACCTCTGCTGAACTAATCTTTGATCCTAACTTTGTTAGACCAACCTCCAGTTCTTCAACTGTGATTGTGCCACTCTTGTCTGTATCCATGTTATTGAACATCTGTTTCAAGCCCTTGATTTCCTCTGGTGATAGGTTCGCTGCAATTACCTTGAGATGAAAGGAGAGGTGTCTCAGCTTAATTATACCAGGGCCAATTAGTAGTCGTCCTTGTTAAGGACGACAGGTGTTTCAGCTTAATTATACCAAGGCAAATTAGTAGTCGTCCTTGTTAAGGAGGATTCACCTTAAGAGCTAGTCGCTTTAGCTTGTTCATTGCCTTGAATTGCTTCATTCTTGATAGTACTGCACTATCGATAGGTCTGTCAGATGCACCACCTTCTTTGAGCCATGGATGTTCTGCACATGGAGACATGAATTTTACTGGGATGGCATACAAACTACACAAATGCAGACGAGCTTTACATTCATAACCGCCGATGGTTTACTACCTAGGGCCTGTACTGCAGTAATGCGCTTCTGGGGATCTCTGTTTAACATTTTTCTGACAAGATCCTTTGCACTTTCAGATATCGTAGGCCACGGGGTGCTACTAAGATCAAGCTGACCGACCAGTATAGCATCAAATGTGGCCTTGTCTGTTTCTGCTCAGCTCAGATATGCAAATTTCGACAGTCAGCTCTATGATACTGGAAACAAATGTAGTATGTTAGGCTGAAGACGTATGGATGTATCTACCTCCACAGAAAGGCGGAAACCCACATAAAAGAATATACAAGATCACTCCAGCGCTCCAGACGTCAGCTTCTTTCCCATAATTTTGCTGCAATACTTCTGGCGCCACATAGCATGGAGAACCGACAATGTCTTTATACACTTTACCTGCATTTGTTGAGGAAAATTTTCCTTGTACTTCTGTCAAATGGTTGTATTTTGTATGTAATGATGAGCTAAGTATGTGAATCGTGTGTTTGTGTGTGTACGTGTGGTGTGGTCTGACCTCCTTCGATGAAGACGGAGTAGCCGAAGCCGATGGCCTTGAGCGGGGCGTCCTCGGCGGCGCTGGCGTGCAGGAAGTTCTCGGGCTTGAGGTCGCGGTGCATAACCCCCATGAAGTGGCAGACGTGCACGACGGTGAGGATGTCCAGGCACACGGCGGCGGCCTGCCGCTCCGCGTAGCTCGTCTTGGCCGTGATGCGGTCGAACAGCTCCCCGCCGGGGCAGAACTCCATGACGAGGTGCACGTTCTCGGCGTCCTCGAAGGCGCCCTTGTACTCCACGATGTTTGGCTGGCCGCTGAGGTGCTGCAGGATGTTGATCTCCCGGCGCATGGCCTCCACGTCGACGCGGCGCACCAGCTTCCGCTTCGGCACCGATTTGCACGCGTACTTGAGCCCCGTCGCGCGCTCCGTGCACAGGTACGTCGTCCCGAACCGCCCGCTTCCCAGCTTCCGCTCCAGTTGGAACAGCGACCGCACGTCCGCCATCGGCCTCTTCAGCACCGTGCCCACCTCCCCACCGGCAGCCTTCCGGGGCAGCGACGGCGGCCGGGGCGACGGTTGCGCCTGCTTCGGGAAGGTCGGTGGCCGCTCCTGTTGGCCGTACGACGGCCGCGGCTGCATCAGCCCGCAGCAGTTGCCCATTGTTCTCTGTGATTCTTTGGTCGTCGAGGTGGCGGGAATGAGATGGCTTGAGAGAGCTAGCAGCCGGGGGTTTTGAGGTGGTTTTTTTTCCTTTCTGTTAGACGTTTGCTTTTGATCTGGGGTTTGAGCTTTATGCCTTGTTTGGTTATCTCGAGAGGGAAAGGAAGACTCCAAAGTAAAAGCCTCGGAATCACGCTATCTTATGCAAGCACCAGATGATTATTCGGCGCCGTTGATGCAGAAACAACAACGTGTTTGATTGGAAGACCGGATCGTTAGTATAAGCTATCGTACTATTAAAATGGATCTTGTCTAATAGTTTGAGTCTCATCATGTGTTGATAGCTCAATCTCACTTGTCCTAGCTCTCCGTGACATGATGCTTATATTTGCGAGTGTGTTTTGCAAATGGTTATGGCTTATGCGTTGAATCCTTGTAACATGGGACTATACATTGCAAATATATTTTGAAAGTGTTTGAAGTCTATGTTTCCTAATCCTTGTAGTGTGAGGCTTATATTTGCAAATATGTTTTGAAAGTGTTTGAAGTCTATGTTTCCTAATCCTTATAGTGTGAGGCTTATATTTGCAAATGTATTTTGCAAATGGTTGAAACTCATACGCAATCCTTGTAGCATGTGATTTAAGTCTACGAATGTGTTTTGCAAATGTGTTAAGTCCATATATCTATACCTTTCGTTATGATTTCAAAAGTATACAAATGTGTTTTGCAACTTGTTGGGAATCATGGTTGATCCTTGTGTACGTGATACTATAATTTGTAATTGTGTTTTGCAATATTTATTGAAGTATATACACTTGTCAATAAAATCAAAATTATCGGCATGTGTTGCGAGGTACGACCGGACTTCGGTAGTACCGACATGTGTTATGCGATAAGACCGGCCAGCGGTCAGACTGGCATGTGTTGCGCGGTCGGACTGGCTGACGAAAGTACTGATTTATCTACGATACATTTTTTCCAGAGAGACATCTTTGTAGGAGCCTTCTCCTCCCTGGTGAGAACGGTAGTTCCGTAATGTGGAGCGGTACTTTCAAAAATCGGTAGTACTGGACTTTGTGTGGCGGTACTTTCGATTTTGCTGATAACGGCTAGTTTTCTGACCGTTGCGAGAGGAGCGGTAGTATCGGCCTTATAACGGCAGTACTACTGAAAATTCTGATTTTTCAGGGGGTTTTAATTTCAATGGCTAGTTTTTGTGGTGTGGGCTATATATACCACTTGGCTTGTTGTGAGATAATCTTTTGACACTCTCTTGAGATAATGTGAGCTTCTCCTCTCAATTGTGTATGTGTTGCACCTTGCAAGCAAGGAGAAGGTCTCTAGATTACATGTGTTGCATCTAGAGATAGATTTTGTATCTATTTGATATTGTGCATTGCTGCACGTGGTGAGGGTCACCCAAGGGGCAAAAAGTAGAAAAAGATAAGGACCAGCGAGAGAAAGAGAGTGAAAGAGAGAATGCATCCCAATCCACAACTAGCACGGGAGAAAGAGGCGAAGCCCAGTTTACCATCGCTTCTATCCCCCTCCCCCTTTCCTCAAATCCACCCAATTGGGTGTAAGTTCAAATTCCATTAAGTTGGTTTTGATAATAATGACAAATACATTTTCCATTAGTATTGATCCATATTCCATTTTCACATATTAAGGATTGTTACTTTGAAACATATTCCTTGAGTATATATAGCTTATGTCGCTCATATATACTCATAATCAGATTGTCATCCAGTTCTTCCGTTACGTATTAATGGTTGGATGATTAATGACAACCATATAAGTAAGTTTTGTTTTAAAAACGTATCTTAGAGTATATAAGTGTTGTGTACATGTTATATACTCGCAATTCAATTTCTATCTCATTATTTGTTTAGATTGTTGCGAATTACTAAAAATGGAAGATTGTATAATATAGTCCCTCTATTATGTGTTAATGGTGAAGTTTGATAATTGATGACAATTATTTTGTGGACTAACATTTTTCACGAGTTGGATGGATATGCTAGGTTCCACAAATGAGGATGATTTGGGATGACTTCATGGGTTAAAAATCATCAAGGTATGATGAAAGATGGCATTATGTATTGAAGGCCATCAAGAATAAAATGCATCATGAATTAATGTATGTCTAAGATAAGATGATCATATGTTGATTATCAAGTCAAGAGAAGACTCATCATGTGTTGATGGAGGTCAAGAGAAGGATGCATCATGTGTTGATGTATGTAAAGACGATGACCCAAACTTAAAGTGTAGATGTGAGTCATCAAGCTTCAATGGGATACGCAAAGCAAAGGTATAATTAACTAGGGCTAAGAATGTGTTTCTAGTGTTTTATCGGTTTTGGTGTTTGGTTGGAAGATCAGATTGCTAGTATAAGTTGCCGTACTGTTAAGATGGATTATATCTAGTAGCTTGAGTCTCATCATGTGTTGATAGCACAACCTCACTTGCTTTAGCTCTTATGTATTTAGCGAACTGCACTAGACTAGACATTGCATTTGTTGTAAACATATTAGCAAGGCATAGTGCAGAATCTACCAAAACGCATTGGCAGGTAATAAAGGACATCTTCCGATACCTCCAAGAAAGCAAGGACCTTGGGTTATTTTACCGAAAGAATCAATATTTGAATATGACTGGCTATGCAGATGCTGGGTATCTGTCGAACCCACATGCCGCAAGGTCACAAACATACTATGTATTCTTGTGTGGTGGAACTGCAGTGTCATAGAAATCGTCTAAGCAAAGTCTTGTAACAATTTTGACGAATCACTCAGAAATGATAGTACTGTACGAAACCGCACGAGAATGAGCTTGGCTTCGACGAATGATTCACCACATCTAGCAGTCATGCGGGATGAATATCATGCAAGCTCCCACAATTATCTATGAAGACAATGTAGCTTGTGTTGCACAAGTGCAGACGAGCTACGTGAAGAGTCATCTCACAAAGCACATCAACCCCAAGTTCTTCAATGCTCATGGATTATAAAAGATGGATGAAATTAAGGTATTGCATACTAAATAATATAAAAATCTTATAGATTTATTCACTAAGTCACTCCCAGCATCTAGTTTTAAAAGATGCATATGAGTAATTGTAATGATAAGACTTAGAGAAGTGCAAAATTCAGGGAGAGATTTTTCTCAAGCTCGTTATCAAAACTTGATCACGAAGATCGAGTACCCAAAGAATAAATCCTAAAAATTAAACAAAATTGAGTGGATTGTACTCTTTTTCTCTTGACGAGTTTTCTTGAAGTTTCTCGGTCAAAGTTTTTAATGAGGTAATTCGTGCAACGCAACAAACATGTATCATATACTCTTTCTCCAAATTTTTTCCACTAGGTTTTATGGAGTTTTGATGAGGCATGAACATGTCGGATGAATGCCCAAGGGGGAGTGTTAGGAAACCTGGACCTGGGCTTGAAGCCTTGGCTTATGGTGGGCACCTCACCACTAGGCTATAAATAGGGAGTACTATTGGCTATTTTGTATACGTCATGAGAAAAGAAAGTAATAAAGAAAGACCAGGAGTTCTCTCTATCTCTGTGTTTTAATATACTATTTGTGTTTTCTGTGATTGATTTGTCTTTTACATAGTAGAGAAATCGATTGGACTAGTAGCTAGCGACGGTTCCTCAACAGTTGTTTCCTTGTCCCAACCTAAGGCCCACATGAACCGATTAAAATCTGCATGCTAGGTAAATTCTCTTGTTCTATTCCTATCTTACATGCATCCCCTGTACTAGTCCATTGCCGATTTTTCAGTCTCCTTAATCATCTAAACTCGAAATTAGACGAACAACGTATCATTACGATGAGCTCGCCGAGATCTTTTAATATAATGGCATCTAATACAAATCATATCTGTCACACTAAAATTACTAAATTTGGACAGTAACATCTGCCCAACCGGTTGATCCCTAGGAGCCAGGAGGATCGAACCTCAAGCGCCTCACGAAATAAAGTGCAAATGTGGGAGCGTTCAGTGAAAAAAATATGGGATGAACTTTATGAGGCGCTCGTGCTTTCGCAAAATTCATAGTGTAGAGGACGTGTACGCACATATATGCACGTGTGGATGGTGTGAGTAAGGGTGTGCAGTATCTGCGTAAGACTTGTACTCTAAAAAAAACTACAAATGAGAGTAAATTTCTTAGAATCACACGTATTTTGTTGTGTAAATCATCAGAGAATCACATTTTTTTAATCATATTTCAAGAAACAAGTATTTCATACTATATTACCATATAACCACACTTTTTACAGTAGTATACGGTGCTAACCATGCATACTAATTCACATGTCAGCGGAACACAAGAAATCAATGGCAGAGTATGTAAGTTTCGCTGATAAGTGGACCCGTATGGTTAAGACCATACACTATTGTAAAAGTGTAGTATGTGATAATATAGTATGAAATAGTGTGATTTCTTGAAATACCATAAAAAGTATGATTCTCTGATAATTTATATAAAATACATATGACTCCAAGAAATTTATTCGAGAGAGATGGCGCGTGGTGACAGTAGACGGGGCAGAGCGTTAATGTGAGTAGTTTATCTTGTACATGCATCAGGTGGGCTGCCGCTTGTTCATTTCCCTTTCCTTTCGAGAGAGGAGCGTGCGCGGCAACCGGTCAAAATCCGGGCGGGCCGCGCGCGCGAAATAAACGAACTGTTTACATAGCCACTTTTTTCCCCTTTCAAATTTGGCCTTAAACACATATTTTTTTTTATAAATATAGCTTCATACGTAGATCTACTGAGCTCGATAGATACTTGTTGAGCTCTCCCTAGCTCAACCTACCAAGGCCCCTGCGTGGTAGCGGGCGGTTGGCACTATGCGTGCCTATATTAGCACTTTAATTAGTATTACTCGTACTAGTGTTTTAATTAACACTAATTAAAGCACTAAATTAATTATATTTTTATCTACTGCTTTAATTAGTGCTAATCATATTTGATTAGTACTAATCTCAATTAGTTAGCGCTAATTATGAGCTTAATTAAGCGCTAAACACGTGCATGATCGCTGTACTTAATTACATAGTATTATCCAGAAGATTCAGTCATACAAACCATGTTACCTTGGCCATTATAAAAAATATCAATTATTATATTTTATTTTATCGCGCTGAGGTTTTCAAGTGTCAAATCCAAAGTTGCCTTGCAACAGTGGCGGACCTAGAAATTTCAAAATGGGTATTCGAAATTACAAAATATTGTTCAATTGAAAACACAAAGGTCCACAGTAGCGAAAATTAAAGTATAATTATTTATATCAGATAATATAAAGAAATTCTAAAATAATAAAAATTAACACGACGATGCTTCATGCCTTAGAAACGAGATATAATGTCATGCAGACAAACACACAAAAAGGAAGCAACTTCAGCAAGGAATGAAAAACAGATCTCAAAGACTAATGGTTTTAACCATGATGATTGGAATTAGAGATGAACTGTTTCCTTGGAACTACTAACCTGAGTCAAAGTTCAAATCGGAATAATTCTATAATAGAGTTGTACAATCACAACGAGATGCTTTAATCAAGTTAAAAGACAATTCTCTTTGTTAGATTTTTGTATTCCCAAGTGGAAGTTCAAAAGTGCTTTTATCATGAACATACTTTGTCGAGCGGTTTCTAACTAAGCAACTTATGTAGTATGTTAAACAAAATATGGATTAGACAGCCAGACATCAAAGGGGATCAAATCATCCAAGTGTCACATCAAGCAACATGATAACACTTATATATTTTCTAAATAATTGATACATAAGTCATCAAAATATAATCAACTACTATGCAAAAACTTTAGAATCATTATAGATACCTCACTTTTTTTAAGTAAAATACAACTCACGTCTTTATTTAGACACATAATTTTGCTTCAAATCAGAGATCGCTAGGGGTGTAGAAGGAGACAGAAGGATTATCAGATTAGGGATATGGGGCCATGACGCCATGGGGTCACTAGGTCGGGGAGGGTGAACCTATGCGGCTGCACCACATTGGCGAGCGATGATGGCAAGGTGACTTGCGTTGCGAAACGGCCGCTCCAGTGCTCCTTTAAGACCAGAAGCTCCGGTGCCACCAAATGGAGAGAGATAGAGAGGAGAGATTTGAGTGAGAGAAAAGACTGAGTGAGACCTAGAGTTTCTACCATGTGTCATGTGAATCACGATAGTGGCATAGTGGGCCTAGCCCAGTGTTTGGCGCTAATTTGGGCTTAGGAGAGGGAAATGGGCCAAAAGAATATAACAATAATTTAGGCTGACTAGGTATAAACAAGACGAATTTGGCCTAACTACTAATATACATATATATTATACCTTGTATATAGTAGATTTTTGGTAAAAATTTTGGGTATTCGACTGAATACCCTTGAATTACTCTAGGACCGCCTCTGCCTTGCAACAACAACATCTGGGGAAGGTCAGTATAGTACTGATAATAATAATACACTTAAAAAATATTGGAATCATTGGCAGTTTAATATATGTATGCTCTTACTTCTGAATATTTAGCTAGTAGCTTTGTAACAAATAAGTACTAACTAGCAAAACAGTTAAACAACAAATCTTTGTATTAGGATAAGGTAGCCTACCTCATTGACCAGCTGCATGCACTTTGACACAATGAATTCGCGACTAGCATAGAAAAAACCTCCTCTACTTGCTGATTTATTCCAACAAATTACAAACTAGATCAGTTTAGTTCTAGTTCTTGCCCTATTATATCCAGCTAGTCCTTAAGGGAGAATATACCTTGTACAGTGACAACTTGATCCGGGTTTCTGTATTTTCTAGTTGATATCTCGCTGATATGTGTGTGGTATGACTTCATAATGATTAGTGCTTAATTAAACTCATGACTAGCGCTAATTAAGATTTCAGGTAGTGACTTAACTGGTGGTAGTCCCAGTTTTCAGGTAGCTTGTATTTCTCTTGCATATGTATGATGGCCCCAAGTTTCTGAACATTATATCATTTTATTATTTTTGCGTACTGGTTATCAGCAAATACACACGCTGGTCTCAAATCATCACTGCGAAAGGAACTTGTTCTGGAGTTAAACTTTGCAGTGTTGCTTATCCTTGCAGTGTATATTGAAACATGTCTATACAACTCTGTCCATCAAGAGATCAGGGAGTTTCCTCAGGTACAAATTCCTTTCCTCATCATATCCACAAACTCTTCATAGTCGATTCTCCCATCCTGTGAATTCAGTGGTGACAATGATTAAATCCATGTAAATGGCACTAATTAGTGAAAAAATTCTCACCTTGTCTTTGTCAACTTCATCCAGTACTTCTTTAATGTTGGCTTCATCACTCATTCCATGCTCTGTCATGGCTTGTTCAAGTTCGTCTCTTGTTATGTACCTACAGTTATTACACATGTTGTCTGATTAATATTTCTTTAACTTTTGGTTTTCATAAATGAGTTTATACCAAGCAGAAAATAGTGCAATGATAGCATGAATTGAGCATTGTTATAATATAAACAACATGATTGGTACTTAAGCTGACATAGTTTTTTTTCCCTAGAAACAGAGAGGTCACGCTCCTGCCCACTTTTATACAAAAAAATTTAGCATGGTTAATTGTATAGCCCTTCATTTATGGTGATGCATGCAAGATTAAGTATATTTCTTGGTTAGCAAAATTAGTTTTACCCGCTGTTATCTTTGTCAAAATGCTGAAATGCACGGAGTAAATCCTCCTCCTTTTCCAGTTTATGTTTATCCATCATAGCTGTGAGGAACTCCGTGTAATCAATGCTGCCACTCTTGTCTACATCAACCTGCATCACAGTATGATTAGTGAAACCTTTTATATGCACTAAACATATATTGAAGAGTGAAACAAAAAAAGTGATCTTACTGCTTCCAGAAGCTTCTGAACCTCTGCTGAACTAATCTTTGATCCTAACTTTGTTAGACCAACCTCCAGTTCTTCAACTGTGATTGTGCCACTCTTGTCTGTATCCATGTTATTGAACATCTGTTTCAAGCCCTTGATTTCCTCTGGTGATAGGTTCTCTGCAATTACCTTGAGATGAAAGGAGAGGTGTCTCAGCTTAATTATACCAGGGCCAATTAGTAGTCGTCCTTGTTAAGGACGACAGGTGTTTCAGCTTAATTATACCAAGGCAAATTAGTAGTCGTCCTTGTTAAGGAGGATTCACCTTAAGAGCTAGTTGCTTTAGCTTGTTCATTGCCTTGAATTGCTTCATTCTTGATAGTACTGCACTATCGATAGGTCTGTCAGATGCACCACCTTCTTTGAGCCATGGATGTTCTGCACATGGAGACATGAATTTTACTGGGATGGCATACAAACTACACAAATGCAGATGAGCTTTACATTCATAACCGCCGATGGTTTACTACCTAGGGCCTGTACTGCAGTAATGCGCTTCTGGGGATCTCTGTTTAACATTTTTCTGACAAGATTCTTTGCACTTTCAGATATCGTAGGCCACGGGGTGCTACTAAGATCAAGCTGACCGACCAGTATAGCATCAAATGTGGCCTTGTCTGTTTCTGCTCATATATGCAAATTTCGACAGTCAGCTCTATGATACTGGAAACAAATGTAGTATGTTAGGCTGAAGACGTATGGATGTATCTACCTCCACAAAAAGGCGGAAACCCACATAAAAGAATATACAAGATCACTCCAGCGCTCCAGACGTCAGCTTCTTTCCCATAATTTTGCTGCAATACCTCTGGCGCCACATAGTATGCAGTTCCGACAGTGTCTTTATACACTTTACCTGCATTTGTTGAGGAAAATTTTCCTTGTACTTCTGTCAAATGGTTGTGTTTTGTATGTAATGATGAGCTAAGTATGTGAATCGTGTGTTTGTGTGCGTACGTGTGGTGTGGTCTGACCTCCTTCGATGAAGACGGAGTAGCCGAAGTCGATGGCCTTGAGCGGGGCGTCCTCGGCGGCGCTGGCGAGCAGGAAGTTCTCGGGCTTGAGGTCGCGGTGCATAACCCCCATATAGTGGCAGACGTGCACGGCGGTGAGGATGTCCAGGCACACGGCGGCGGCCTGCCGCTCCGAGTAGCTCGTCTTGGCCGTGATGCGGTCGAACAGCTCCCCGCCGGAGCAGAACTCCATGACGAGGTGCACGTTCTCGGCGTCCTCGAAGGCGCCCTTGTACTCCACGATGTTTGGCTGGCCGCTGAGGTACTGCAGGATGTTGATCTCCCGGCGCATGTCCTCCACGTCGACGCGGCGCACCAGCTTCCGCTTCGGCACCGATTTGCACGCGTACTTGAGCCCCGTCGCGTGCTCCGTGCACAGGTACGTCGTCCCGAACTGCCCGCTTCCCAGCTTCCGCTCCAGTTGGAACAGCGACCGCACGTCCGCCATCGGCCTCTTCAGCACCGTGCCCACCTCCCCACCGGCAGCCTTCCGGGGCAGCGACGGCGGCCGGGGCGACGGTTGCGCCTGCTTCGGGAAGGTCGGTGGCCGCTCCTGTTGGCCGTACGACGGCCGCGGCTGCATCAGCCCGCAGCAGTTGCCCATTGTTCTCTGTGATTCTTTGGTCGTCGAGGTGGCGGGAATGAGATGGCTTGAGAGAGCTAGCAGCCGGGGGTTTTGAGGTGGTTTTTTTTTCCCTTTCTGTTAGACGTTTGCTTTTGATCTGGGGTTTGAGCTTTATGCCTTGTTTGGTTATCTCGAGAGGGAAAGGAAGACTCCAAAGTAAAAGCCTCGGAATCACGCTATCTTATGCAAGCACCAGATGATTATTCGGCGCCGTTGATGCAGAAACAACAACGCGGGGTCAAGTTATTCCGCGCCATTTTGGTTTAATCGGATGTTGTACGAGTTTATAGACCTTACTGTGGCCTGAGTACCCCGGGGCATCATCAGGCCGTCAAGGTGAAACGACACCCCCAAGTTTCTAATTCGTTTTAACCGATAAATTATAACTAAACTGTACGTACCCATGCGTTGCAATGGAACTCATTGAATATACAGAGAATCGTGCTATAGAAGAGAGTTGTTCTGATCGGTTGAAAAGTGGAGAATGGTGAGAAGTTGAATGAATAGAGCAGCTAGAGGAAAATGAACGTATAACCAGATCAAGTACCTGTAGGAAGAGTCAATAACTGGAAATAGAGAAGAAGTAAATCAACTAAATTGATAAGGTCAACATTGCCCCAGAATCCTTTTTGGGAAAATAATATTTGGGCAACTAGCTCATCAAGATACCAGATCGTTCAAGTATAAGTTCAACCTCTATTAGGTTGGTTTTGGTGATAATGACAAATACAATTGCAAGACTAATTAGCTTATTAACTATAATATTGCTTAGTTTCATTTGGATGTTATTAATGACAAATGATGTTGGTGATAATGATAAATGCAATTGTGAAACTAATGTGGTTATTGATTATGATATTACTTAAGTTTCATTTGGATGAAGAGGTGAAAATCATATATGTATGCATTTTACATCATATTCGTATATCTTAATGCATTCATCGGATCCAAAATATAGATTGAACTTCACTAAAAATTTAGCTTGAATATGTGCATATGTTTCTATTATATATTCTTGTATGCACACATTTAGGGGGAGTTTACTCTATATTTTGTGGTTTCATTAGTATTGATCCGTGTCCCTTCTTTACCATATATTCAGGATCTTTACATTGAAACATATCCTTTGAGTATATATAACTTATGTAGTTTATATATACTCTTGATTGATTTGAATTTAATCATTTGCAATCGGGTTGTCATGTAGTCCTCTATTATATGTTAATGGTTAGATGATTAAATGACAACCGGATGTGTAATCTTTGCCAGCAATTAATCTAAAGATAAATAATTCCATTTCAATGAGTTAATTGATTTGAAAGCTTATCCTAGAGTACACAAGTATTGTATACATGTTTTATACTCATAAATCAATTTTTATCTCATTATTTGTTGAGATTATTATGAATTACTAAAAAAGGAATATTGTTGAATCTAATTCCTCCATTAAGAGTTAATGGTGAAATTTTGATAATTGATGACAATTGATCTGTAGACTAATATTTTTCATGAGTTAAATGAATAGATTAGGTTCTACAAATGAGGATGACTTGGGATGACTTCATGTGTTGAAGATCATCAAGTTATGATGCGAGATAGAAGATGGATTCATGAGTTGAAGGCCATCAAGAAGATGATGCATTATGAGTTGATGCGTGCCCAAAAGAAGATGATCATAAGTTGATCATCAAGTCAAGAGAAGACCCATCATGTGTTGATGGAGTTCAAGTGAAGGATGCATCATATGTTGATGCATGTCAAGACAATGATTCGGACTTGAAGATGTTCGTCACCAAGCTTCAAGAGGTTACTCAAGGTAAAAGTATGACAAGTTAGGGCTAAAGATGTGTTCCTAGTCTTTTACCAGACTTGGTATTTGGTTGAAAGACCGGATCGCTAGTATAGGCTACCGTACTATTAAGAAGGGTCTTGTCTAATAGCTTGAGTCTCATCGTGTGTTGATAGATCAATCTCACTTGTCCTATCTCTCAGTGGCATGATGGTTATATCTGCGAGTGTGTTTTGCACATAGTTGTGGCTCATGCTTTGAATCTTTGTAATATGGGACTATACATTGCAAATATATTTTGCAAGTGTTTGAAGTCCATGTTTCCTAATTCTTGTAGTATGAGGCTTATATTTGCTAATGTGTTTTGCAAATGGTTGAAACTTATACGCAATCCTTGTAGCGTGTGACTTAGGTCTGTAAATATGTTTTACAAATGTGTTAAGTTCATATATCTATACTTGTGTTATGATTTCAAAAGTATGCAAATGTGTTTTGCAACTTGTTAGGAATCATGGTTAATCCTTATGTGCATGATACTATAATTTGCAATTATGTTTTGCAAGATTTATTGAAATATATACACTTGTCAGTAAAATCGAAATTATCGGCATGTGTTACGCGGTACGACCGGACTTTGGTAGTACCGACATGTGTTGTGTGGTACAACTGGGCTTTGGTAGTACCGACATTTGTTGTGCGGTACGACCGGCCAGCGGTCAGACAGGCATGTGTTGCGCAGTCGGATCGGCCGACAGAAGTATTGATTTATCCGCAGAACATTTTTTCTAGAGAGACATCTTTGTAGGAGTCTTCTCCTCCCCGGTGAGAACGGTAGTTCCGTAGTGTGGAGCGGTACTTCCAAAAATCGGTAGTATTGGACTTTGTGTGGCGGTACTTTGATTTTGCTGACATTGGCTAATTTTCTGACCGTTACGAGAGGAGCGGTAGTACCTGCCTTATAACGGCTGTACTACCAAAAATGCTGATTTTTTTAAGGGTTTTACTTTGAAAGATAGTTTTTGTGGTGTGGGCTATATATACCCCTTGGCTTGTTGGGAGACAATCTTTTGACACTATCTTGAGGTAGTGTGAGATTCTTCTCTCAATTGTATATGTGTTGCACCTTGTGAGTAAGGAGAAGGTCTCTAGATTACATGTGTTACATCTAAAGGTAGATTTTATATCCATTTGAGCTTGTGCATTCGTTGCACGTGGTGAGAGTCAAGCAAGGGCACAAAGTAGAAAAGATAAGGACCAGCGAGAGAAAGAGAATGAAAGAGAGAATACATCCCAATCCACAACTAGCATGGAAGAAAGAGGCGAAGCCCATTTTACCATCGCCTCCATCCCCCTCCCCCTTTCCTCAAATTCACCTAATTGGGTGTAAGTTCAAGTTCTATTAAGTTGATTTTGATGATAATGACAGATACATTTGTGAGACTAATATGTTTATTGATTATGATGTTGTTTAGTCTTATTTGGATGAAAAAGTAAAAAATATAAGAAGTATGCATTCAATATCACATTCTTATCTTATTGCATTCCTTGGATTCGAAATATAGAATGAACTTCACCAAATAAGTCAAACTTGAATATATGTATATACTTTTACAATACATTTTTATATGCACACATTTAGGGGGAGTTCACTCTATGTTTTACGATTTTATTATTATTGATCCATATTCCATTTTCACATATTAAGAATCTTTACTTTGAAATATATCCCTTTAGTATATATAGCTTGTGTAGCTCATATATACTCATAATCGGATTGCCATCCAGTTTTTTCATTATGTGTTAATGGTTGGATGATTAATGACAATTGGATAAGTAAGCTTTGCTTTAAAAACTTATCTTAGAGTATATAAGTATTATGTACATATTGTATACTCGTAATTCAATTTCTATCTCATTGTTTGTTGAGATTGTCATGAATTATCAAAAGAAAGAAAGATTGTAGAATCTAGTCTCTCCATTATGTATTAGTGGTGAAGTTTGGTAATTGATGACAATTATTTTGTAGACTAACATTTTTCATGAGTTGAATGAATATGTTAGGTTCAATAAATGAAGATGATTAGGGATGATTTCATAGGTTGAAGATCATTAAGGCAAGATGGAAGATGACATTATGTATTGAAGGTTATCAAGAAGAAAATGCATCATGAGTTGATGTATGTCCCAGACAAGATAATCATATGTTGATCATCAAGTCAAGTGAAGACTCATCATGTGTTGATGGAGGTCAAGTGAAGGATGTATTATGTGTTGATGCATGTAAAGACGATGACCCAAACTTAAAGTGTAGATATGAGTTATCAAGCTTCAAGGGGATACACAAAACAAAGGTGTGACTAGTTAGGGCTAAGAATGTGTTCCTTATCTTTTACCAATTTTGGCATTTGGTTGGAAGACCAGATTGCTAGTATAGGTTGCTGGAATGTTAAGAGAGGTTATGTCTAGTAGCTTGAGTCTCATCATGTGTTGATAGCTCAACCTCATTTGCTCTAGCTCTCCTTAGCATGAGGTTTGTATTTGTGAATGTGTTTTCCAAATAGTTAAAACTCGTGTGTTGAATCCTTGTAACATGGGACTATACATTGCGAATGTGTTTGCAAGTGTTTGAAGTCCATGTTTTCATTATTTGTAGTATGAGGCTTATATTTGTAAATGTGTTTTGCAAATAATTGAAGCTCATATATATAATCCTTGTGTCGTGATTCTAAAAGTGTGCAGATGTGTTTTGTAACTTGTTGATAATCATGGATAATCCTTGTGTGCATGATACAGTAGTTTGCAAAATCTATTGAAGTATATGCATTCTCAGGGAAATTGGAACTACCACAGTGTATTCTGTGGTACTATCAGTGTTGTAATTATGGAACTACCGCATCTATTAGTGGTCGGAACCGACGAGGTCGAGATCTATGTGATCGAAACCAGCGTGGTCGAAATTGACGTGGTCGAGATTTGTATGATCGAAACCAGCATGGTCAAAACTAGTGTGGTCGAACCGACGTAGTCGAAACCAGCATGGTCGAGACCTATGTTGTCATAATCGATGTGGTTGAACTGATATAATTAATACAACATGGTTAAAGATCGACAGAGTGGTCAGAGATCTGTATGATCGAAGACTGACATGGTTGAAAATCGACATGGTCAATGTGATCGGAGACCAATGTGGTCGCATACAAGCGTGGTCGGAGACCTGTGTGATTGAACCAGACAACGTGGTCGAAGCTCAGCGTTGTCGGAGACCAGTGTGGTCAAACCGGGCAACGTGGTTGGAGACCTGAGTGATCGAACCATCCGACGTGGTTAGAGACCAGTGTGGTCGACGATCAGTACTTCCAACCAACTCTGTGTGAGTGGTCCGATCGGATTCAGCTGGAGGCAGGTGGGATGACAATGCCATGGGTGGGATCCAAGCTACTCGCCGATGGCACCATGGCTTGATCTATGGCGATGACGCCAGGCGGAGTCGGTAGTGTCTCGGGCGGCGATGGCTTAGAGGTGGGGGAAACGGAGTGCGGCGAGGGAGACATGAGAGAGGAAGAGGTGCGGGAGACTGGCAGCATTAGCTGGGTTCCAACGACTAGTCGTCCTGGGGTTGGCGAAAGAAGTGGCAGGAAGCTGGAGATATGCTGGCATTGGGCGAGGAGAGCGAGAGAGTGAGGCCGAGCGAGAGAGAGAGAGAGAGAGTTGGTCATGGGCCAAGGCCTATTGGGTTGGCCTAGGGATTGTATATATGTATGCATGTATACATATGTATATGAGATTTACACACTCATGCATATATATACACACACACACACACACACATACATACATATGTACATATACGCAGGCCGTATATGACCAACGATGATTAATTAATTAACCATGCCGAATCAACAAGTCAACACATTCTCACATCAGTAAAAATGATAAGAAAGACAACAAATGTGTATTAAATTTTAATTATAAATATGCCAGCCAACTTTATTCAACCATAGGCTTGTATACACTAATGCAAATCTAGATAAACTAAGCTATAGAGTACATATGAATTGCAAGAAGCGAACCAAGTCAAGAGAAGGAATTTCATTAGATCATAATTGAGACTAAGTACCAATACTAGATTACAGGCAAGCATGCTTTGATCATGTTGACTAACTAGAGTATCTTCACTTAAAACAAGTTATTTCCTTATTACAATATAATCATCAATTGCATCAAATGAATTTCTACTCAATTCAGATGAATGATGGGAGAATAATGGATGAAAATTTAGCGGGCTCAACTGAAGGAGCAGTTGATTTGTAGTGTAAGTATCTGCTCGGCAGAGGATGCCTTTGAGAAGGTGTAGAGATGAAGGTTAGGACTCTCTGCATATGGCTATAATTTAAGAGCTTACCAGCTTTCACTCGTATAATGGGTTGTGTTTGTTGTATCGACCATGGTCCCGTCTAAGACGGGCAGAACCTGTAACTATATCGTGTTATTATACACTCCTTATGGGTATGTAGATTATCTAAGGAACTTTACGGGTGATGTCTTAATTGAACTTAGGGCCATAAAGGATAAGCCCAACGTCTATATTCAGCACAACAGAGTGTCGAGTGAATGTGCGCCCGGCCTAACCAACGACTAGAGATAAACTAGTTAGGTGGAGATATAATATACGGAAATAGAAGAAAAAGTCATGTACTTTGATTTGGACATCATGTTTAAGGAAATATGAAGAACCATTCACAATAAGAATTATAGTAGCTATAGGTAAAGCAGTATAAGCCTGTGTACACTACAAGAGAGTACAACAATCCTGACAGGCAACAACTGTCGCAAAAGAATAAGAACGGTCAGGTATTTATTTCACTGACAGCCAGCTATCGGCAATTCACTGTTGGCAAAACTTTGTTAGTGATGGCCATAGATTGCCGACAACCATGTAGTAGAATGTGTTTTCTGACAATGCTAACTCTCGATTATACACCTTGTCGCTTGACTGGTAGAGCAATTATGGGGCCCAATAATGAGTGGGTTCGATATGGCTTAAGGTGGATTTATGCTCATACTGTCTACAGTAACTAGCTTTTAAACGGTGTGTTTTTTAAAGCGGGGTCAATAAGAAGATTATAATAAAAAGTATATTGAGTTTAGCTGTACCAGCTAAAATTACATATGACTATTTTTCCGTGTGTACTACTCGCGAATAGCCAGAATTCAAATAGTTAAGCCATAAGTCATAAGGCATCAGCCCAAAAGAACCCGCCCAATATTGTACCCAACAGTGCTGTCACTTCACAAATATTGTAAATATTGCATTTTTATTTATTGCAAACATGGTATTACAATATTAGAAAATTGCAGTTTGATCGAATGGTTATATATATGAAGCAAACTTTTCTATACGGGCATACGACTTAATTAGCACTTCACCATTGGAATCGTGTAATAACTAGTAACACATCCACTCGTTCGCATCCATGCACTCACATCCATCAGACCAATCACACAAATTGAAACCGGAAGAACAAAGTCCAATATTACTTCTTCTGAATAGTGTACAGTACATGCATAACTTGAAATCGAACATATACAATTCCATGACATATATAGACAGCTAGCTGTTAATCTCTAGTTCTTTGGGACCTCCTAGGGTAGATCTAGCGGGGTTATTCTCTAGGGTTCTTGAGGTAATCCGAGAGGGAGAGAGAGAGAGGTACCAACCTTCCGGTGTAGAGGATGAAGAGCCGGCCATCGTGGTTCGTCGGTGAAGCTCTGCGCACGGGCAGCGACGGTCGGGGAAGAGGAGCGGCGGTGGCGTCTCGCGGTGGCGACGATCTCCCTGGCCGGTGGTGACTTCCCGTCGCTGGAGCGCCCCCTCAACAGATCGGGTTTAGGGTTTGTCGGTGGGGTGACGGCGGCGCGGTCAACCTCGTGATGCGTGCCGCCCGGCCCCCACCTCTGTATTTATAGCGCTGGCGACAGGGGCCCACCAGCCAAACGGGCTGGGCGCCCCCGATCAGGGCGCGGTCAAGGGATGGGCTTTGGCCGTTGGGCCAAAGCCCTGAGATCATTCTAACATTCCCCCCCTTGATCTCAATCTATACTTTATCTTTAATTACTTTTGACTTCACACATTCCATCACAGATTAGTGCATAGAACATGTCTCATCGTCACGGTCAATCGCCGATAGATTCAACAGTTACAATACACCTCTCTGTTCTGAAATAGTTACTTTAATCTTTGGGCCATCTTTTAGTCCAGGAATCATAGGCTTTCCCTTAAACCCATGCCGGCTACATGTTCTCTGAACACGTTGGGTGGTAAGCCTTTGGTAAGCGGATCCGCTAACATCTTTGCGGTACTTATGTGCTCAAGACTTATAATTTGATCCCGAACTTTATCTTTCACAACATAGTACTTTATGTCAATGTGTTTGGCAGCACCACTTGACTTATTGTTGTGGGCATACGTTACTGCGGGTTCATTATCGCAGTACAACTTAAGTGGTCTATTGATGTCGTCAACCACTTTTAAACCGGGTATGAACTTCTTTAGCCAGTTCACCTGCCCCGTAGCCTCATAACATGCTACAAACTCGGCATACATTGTGGACGATGTAGTGACGGTTTGTTTTGAGCTTTTCCACGATATAGCTCCTTTAGCGAGAGTGAACACATATCCGGATGTAGACTTTCTATCATCTCCCGCAAAATCAGAATCTGTATACCCCACTATATGGAGTGAATCTGATCTTCTGTATGTCATCATGAGGCCTTTTGTTCCTTGCAAATAACGCAAGACTTTCTTTATCAATTTCCAATGTTCTATTCCAGGATTGCTCTGGAATCTGCCAAGTAACCCGGTAACAAATGCTAAGTCAGGGCGTGTGCACACTTGAGCATACTGTAAGCGTCCGACAGCTGAAGCATATGGAACCGCTTTCATTTGATCGATCTCATACTGGTTCCTGGGGCATTGAAAATCCCCATATCTGTCGCCCTTGACTATAGGTGCAGGTGATGGACTACATTTATGCATACCAAATTTCTTTAAGACTTTCTCTATGTATGCCTTTTGTGACAGTCCCAATACCCCTTTGTTTCTATCTCGGTGAATTTCAATCCCTAGAACGAATGAGGCTTCACCAAGATCTTTCATATCGAAGTTTGAGGACAAAAACTTCTTTGTTTCCAGTAGCAGATTAACATCACTACTAGCTAGTAGGATATCATCCACATACAGGATTAGAAAGATAAACTTCCCATCTTTAAACTTTGCATAAACACAGTTGTCCTCAACATTCTCTTTAAACCCAAATTTTCTTATTGTACTGTCAAACTTCAAGTACCACTGTCTTGAAGCTTGCTTTAACCCATAAATCGATTTCTTTAGGCGGCATCCCATTCTTTCATTTCCTTCCACGACAAAACCTTTCGGTTGTGCCATGTAAATATTTTCCTCCAAATCCCCATTAAGAAATGCCGTCTTTACATCCATCTGATGTAACTCTAAATCATAATGTGCTACTAATGCCATTATGATTCTGAAGGAATCTTTACATGAGACTGGAGAAAATGTCTCATTGTAATCAATCCCTTCTCTTTGCGTAAAGCCTTTTGCCACAAGTCGCGCTTTATGTCTTTCTACATTCCCTTGGGAGTCATGTTTAGTCTTGTAGACCCATTTACAGCCTACTGTTTTGGCTCCTTTAGGAATAATTTCCAAGTCCCAGACTTTATTAGTCTTCATGGACCTCATTTCCTCTTCCATGGCATCAAGCCATTTTGAGGAATTTTCGCTTCTCATGGCTTCTTCAAATGAGGTGGGATCATCCTCCATTTGAAATTTCTCTGTATGATAAATCTGATAATCATCAGAAATAGCTGATCTTCTTACTCTTTGAGACCTCCTCGGGGCCTCCTCATTTGGTACATCTACTATTTGAGGCTGCTGTTGCTCCCCCTCATCCGTGGCAATAGGTTCTATATGATCCTGAAGAACAGGTTCTTCATTCTCATTCATTGTTGCCACGGAAGGAACAATAACAGGTGCTGGCACCACAGTGTCTTGCACCGTCGGTGCAGCGACAGCAGGTAGTGTGAAGAATGGCTCTTGAATCATCGGAGTGGGCGCAAACACCCGCTTCTCTTCAAGGTCAATCTTTCGAGCTACCATGCTCCCCCTCACCATTTCATCCTCTAAGAAGACAGCATGTCTCGTTTCTACAAACTTTGTGTATCTGTCTGGACAGTAGAAACGATAACCTTTTGACTTTTCAGGGTAGCCAATGAAATGGCAACTTACTGTTTTGGGATCAAGTTTCCCAAGGTTTGGGTTAAATACTTTAGCCTCAGCAGGACTCCCCCACACACGTAAGTGCTTTAGTGAGGGAACTCTTCCTGTCCACAACTCGTACGGTGTTTTGGGCACCGACTTACTAGGCACTCTGTTGAGAATATGAATGGCGGTTTTCAACGCCTCCATCCATAAACTCAATGGGAGTGTGGAGTAGCTCATCATACTTCGCACCATATCCATCAGGGTACAGTTGCGTCTTTCAGCTACTCCATTTTGCTGAGGTTCGCCCGGCATAGAATACTGGGCCACTATTCCATTTTCCTGTAAAAACCTCGCAAAAGGTCCAGGAACTTGTCCATATGGGGTATGTCGACCGTAGTACTCCCCCCCACGATCAGATCGGACTATCTTAATCTTTAAATCGTGTTGGTTTTCAATTTCAGCCTTAAATATCTTGAATTTATCCAAGGCTTCATTTCTTTCTTTGATTGGATAAATATATCCATAACGGGAGTAATCATCTGTGAATGTTATGAACGAGTCATATCCATCCACACTTTTCACAGGAAAAGGACCACAAATATCTGTGTGAATAATTTGTAGAACTCCTGTGCTTCTTTTAGCGTCTTTTTTAATTTTCTTTACATATTTTCCTTTAATGCATTCTCTACATTGTTCTAAGTCTGAGAACTCTAATGGAGGAAGAATATCATTCTTTACTAGTCTTTGTATTCTCCCCCTCGAAATATGGCCTAAACGACAGTGCCATAATTTCGACGACTCATCTAGAGTTCTCTTTCGTTTTCTGTTTACATTCGTAGACGAGGATTCAATCACTTTTTCGCACGCAACGTTCTCATTATCGCATACGACATTCACATCATCACACAATGATAACAAATAAAGCTCATTCTGTAATATGGCAATACCAACACATTCTTTATTAAACATTATTTCGCACTTGCCATTTCCAAAATTGCAATCATAACCATCTTTGTCCAAATTTGACACACTAATCAAATTCCTCTGTAAAGAGGGTACAAAAAGGACATCTCTAAGTAAAAGAGTGGAGCCATTAGCTAATTCTAATGAAAGATCGCCAACGGCTTCAACTTCAGCTTCGACTCCATTTGCAACTTTAATGCATCTTTCTTTTCTTTGCGTAGTCCTCGTCGAACGGAATCCCTGTAATGAATTAGCAACATGAACAGTTGCTCCTGAGTCAATCCACCAAGTGGATTTCGAATATTTCACATACAGGCATTCATTAATAAAGGTAATAATATTCTCACCTTTCTTAACCATTATCATCTTTAAGTAGTCAGGACAATCCTTCTTGTAGTGTCCCGTCTTCTTGCAGTGAAGGCACTGGTCTTTGTCTACAGCAAATTTATTCTGTTGAGGCTGATGTACAGAGGCTTTGCCCTTGTTCTTTGAGAAGGGGTTACTGTGGTAATTATTTTTCTTGTTTTCCCTCACAAAGTTGATAGAACCACCATGTGAGGTTTTGATTCTTTCCTCCTCTTGCACGCACATGGCTATGCACTTTTCCATGTCCCATTTTTCTGGCTGCATATTATAGTTGACAACAAAAGTGTCAAACTCTTTTGGCAAAGAAGCAAAAACCAAATGAATAAGGAACTCATCCTTGAGAGCCAAATCCATCGGTTTCAGTTTAGATGCCAAGTTGCTCATTCTAAGAATGTGCTCTCTTATGCCATTGCCACCGCCAGAATACCTCTCTGTTACCAGCTGCTTAATCAGCTGTGTAGCATAAGTCTTTGAAGAGCCAGTGAACTGACTCTTTATTTTATCAAGGTATTCAGTGACAGTGTCACACTCTGCAATTGAGCCCAGAATAGCAGGCTCAATTGTGTTCTTTATCACAGCCATACATTTCTTGTTGGCTGTGGTCCATTTCTAATGATCAAGGTCATAAGACATCTGTAAGGGGGCATGATCCCTCTGTCTTTTCTGCCATGCAGTGTCATCCTCATTCTGTTCCCTCACTGGCGCCAAAGGCTCAGTGGGACGTGCTGTAGTGAGGACCCAGTCCACCTCAGCCAAGATAAAAGCTAAATCTAACTTTTTCTTCCACTCTCCATAATTATCACCTTTGAGAGTGGGGATTTCTCTAATACAACTCATTAAGTTGTATCCTCCTGAAAAAATATTTCAAATACAGTGAGAACATAACATCAAAATCATATGCCTTATTTTCAACGTTGGTCAAAAATACGACATACAATTTAAAAACAATTCTATCATACATTAAATCTACATCACCGTTGGGCAGAAATAGAAATAATGCATGAAATCAACATTAAAAATTTATAATATTGATATTAACAACGTTGGTCAGAAAATAACAATATCATAAATTTTTGGGAATTTTTTATCTATTTTTCAAAATTAAATTCTCCCGTTGGTTCGAATTTAATAATGAAAAACAATCAATATTAACTTTTTGCAGCGGAAACTGTAATTATTCTAAAAATAATTCAATATTCAGAAGCATCATAACTATTCTCTTTTAATCTCTGAAAATTTAACACGTTGGTGCAAAAATTTCCAGAAATTTTGGGTCAAATTTCAATCAAAATTCATCAACAAATACTTCTGAAAAACAACAAATATCAAAAAAAAAATCAATTTTACTGTTCATTTGGCCAATTTGGCCCGTTCAGCCCGGCCACGGCCTGCTCAGCCCAACGCCTCACGCGCGCGCGCCCCCGCGGCGGCCCACCCGCCTGCGGCCTTGGCGGCCTGCTCGCGCGGCCGAACGCGCATGGCCCGCTCGGCGCTCGGCCGGCCTCTCTCGCGCAGCCTCGCGCGTGGACGCGCTCGCCTACGCCTCACGCGCGGCCTGCTCTCTCGCGCGCGCGGACGCTGCGCCGCCCCCCGCGCCCGGCCGCAACCTGGGCCTGGGCCGGGAATTCACTCGCCCGCCTGGGCCGAATCCCGCCCGCGCGGCTCGGCGCGATCTCAGCCGTCGGATCGCATCCGACGGCTGCGCGGCGTTCTCGGCGGAACAAAACCGCCCGCGGCGGACGCCCCCGAAAACCTAACCATTCTCTCCTCTCCCTCTCCTCTCGCGCCCGAGCGAACTCAGCGGCGGCGGCGGCGACTGCGTTCACCCCGCCGGAGAAGGAGAAGACCGGCGCCGCCATGGGCCCTCTCGCCGGCGTGCGCGCTCCCCTTAGAGGGAGCGCGCCACCGTCGAGCGGCTCCGTGTCGGCGCCCCTCCGAGCGCGCGCGCTCGGATCTTTGCCGCACGCCGACGGTGGCCCGTACGTGGAGCGCCGGCGAGCCCAAGACTCGGCCGATCTCCCGCACGCCAGCGACGACGACGGCCCGGTGACGACGGCCAGGTAAGCCCAGTCGTCTCTTTTCTAGGGTTAGGGTTAGGGTTCTTCTTTCCCCTCTTTTTCTTTCTTTTCTTTTTCCTCCGTCTAGATCTAAACGCTAGGGGCTCTGATACCAATGTTAATCTCTAGTTCTTTGGGACCTCCTAGGGTAGATCTAGCGGGGTTATTCTCTAGGGTTCTTGAGGTAATCCGAGAGGGAGAGAGAGAGAGGTACCAACCTTCCGGTGTAGAGGATGAAGAGCCGGCCATCGTGGTTCGTCGGTGAAGCTCTGCGCACGGGCAGCGACGGTCGGGGAAGAGGAGCGGCGGTGGCGTCTCGCGGTGGCGACGATCTCCCTGGCCGGTGGTGACTTCCCGTCGCTGGAGCGCCCCCTCAACAGATCGGGTTTAGGGTTTGTCGGTGGGGTGACGGCGGCGCGGTCAACCTCGTGATGCGTGCCGCCCGGCCCCCACCTCTGTATTTATAGCGCTGGCGACAGGGGCCCACCAGCCAAACGGGCTGGGCGCCCCCGATCAGGGCGCGGTCAAGGGATGGGCTTTGGCCGTTGGGCCAAAGCCCTGAGATCATTCTAACACTAGCATGTATCGTCAACTTATATTAACACTGCATCGAAGAGATTGGTGCTGATGGAGTAGAAGGGCGGAGCGCAGATGTACTCGTCGGTCACGACGGAGAGGTACTTGTATCAACTCGATCGTCCATCAGGAGGCCCCATGCCAGCCCTGCATGTATTGAATCGATCGAACCCTGCAAGCATGCATTGAATCGTTTGAAGAATAATTATTTATCGCTTGAAGGATAGGAAACACAAGATTGTTTGGCTGATTGGTCAGTTAGGCGACATAATTGGGGGCTAACCTACGGGCACTGAGCACTCTTGACTCATCTCTCGATTCAACCAGACAAGCAAGCAACCCCCCACCCCCCGTCCGGATCCCTTCTCCTCGCCGTCGCCGGAGCGCGCCACCGGTCCCCGGTGGACGCAAGGAGGGCGACGACGGGGCTTTTTTCCTTCCCCTGCTCGGTTCGGTGGGGATTGGTGCGTTGGTCGTGAGATTCCCGGCTGCGGCTCCCCTCGCCGGCGGCGGATCTGGTGGCCGGATCTGGCGTCCCTCGGCAGGTGGCGCTGCGGCGGGCTCCCGAGCCATGGAGCGTGTTGATTTGTGATCCAAATTCTACACATCAATAAGGCCGGCTTCTGGACGGAGCGTAGCGGAGGCCCGTCGCCGGAGGCTTAGGGCCGGAGATTGTGGCCGATCTGTTATCCATGGAGGTAAAATTTGATGATGAGGATTTAGGTCTTCTGTTACTATGCTCTCTGCCTAGTTCACATTCAAATTTCCGTGACACCATATTGTTAAGCCGTGATGAACTAACCCTAGCGGAGGTTTATGAGGCGCTCCAGAGTAAGGAGAAGATGAAAGGTATGGTGCAGGGTGAGCCGTCGTCCTCCAAGGGCGAGGCGTTGCAGGTCAGGGGCAGATCTGAGCAGAAGTCCTATGATAACAACAATCGCGACAAGAGCCAGCATGGTAGAGGACGTTCAAAGTCCAGGGATAAGAAGTTCTGCAAGTACTGCAAGAAAACGAACCACTTCATCGAGGATTGCTATAAGTTAAAGAATAAGGAGAAGAGGAATGCTGCACACCAACAGAAAAATAAATCTGAAGGTAATGCCTCTGTTGTCTCCGGTGCTGATAGTATTGATTCTGGAGATTGCCTTGTCGTATTTGCTGGTTGTGTTGCTGGTCATGATGAATGGTTACTCGATTCGGCATGTTCGTTTCATATCTGCATTAACAGAGAATGGTTTAGTTCTTATAAGCCTGTGCAGAGTGGAGATGTCGTTCGCATGGGAGATGACAACCCATGTGAGATCGTGGGTATTGGATCTGTTCAGATCAGGACACATGATGGCATGGTTCGCATGCTGGACAATGTGCGACATATACCAAGGATGGCAAGAAATCTCATCTCCCTCAGCACACTCGATGATGATGGGTACAAGTACTCCGCTTCAGGTGGAGTTTTAAAGGTATCAAGAGGTTCTCTTGTTTACATGATTGGTGATATGAATTCTGCCAAGTTATATGTGCTTAGAGGAAGTGCATTGCGTGTTTCCGCTACGGCTGCTACTGTCTCTGATAATAATACTAACCTCTGGCATAAGCGTCTTGGACACATGAGTGAACTTGGTATGGCAGAATTGATGAAGAGGAACCTGCTGGATGGCTGCACTCAGAGTAAGATGAACTTCTGTGAGCACTGCATTTTTGGTAAGCACAAGAGGGTAAAGTTCAATGCCTCAGTATATCGCTCCAAAGGTATACTTGAGTATGTACAT